>CP092863.1:170533786-171252956 GCA_030710605.1 Cordylochernes scorpioides | reverse complement strand
TTCTGAGGTTGCAAGGGCATTCTCACGTGATTTTTCGAATTCAGCACAACATCTAAAGCACGAGTCAAAAACAAATATTAAACTGGTCAAAGACTATGATCTTGGAAATAAAAATATATAATAATAAAATTATAATCAAAATAAATAAATAAAGTAATATAATAATAATAATCACAAAGATTACGTATTATTTTTATAAATTTCTAACTATTTTGTTGAATTTATATCTAGCTTTTAACTACTTTTTAAATTTAAAAATGAAGCAAATTGTTGCGGAATATCTTCAAATGCATTTATAGTTCTTTTACCATATTCTCTTGATACCCATACCTCTAAAATAATCTTTCCTTTTTAAATTTTATATTCTTATGAAATATTTCAATATCATTTCAATCTGGCCTATGTCCTGAAAATAATGCATGTTCTCCAATTTTGCTTAACGCCCTTCTCCCCAACAAACCCTGTTGGTGTTCCTTAATTCTGGTCTCTAAATTTCGGCCGGTTTCTCCTACATAAAATTTGTTACGTTCTGTGCATATATCACATAAATTACGTTATTTGGTTTTGATGTACTTATGTTATCCTTCATTATGTTATTTCTAGTTAAAAATTCACTTTTTTGTCCCAGTACTATACCAAATATTATATTTATACATTTTTCAAAATTCTAGATATTTCGTTATCAACTTCTCTAATATAAGGAATTATTATATTATTGTAACCTTCTGTAGTTCTATTCAAATTTGGCCTATCTATTTCATATCTTCTAATCCATTTATTTATGAAGCCAACTGGATATTGGGATTGTTTTAACTCCGCTCTAATTTTCATCTCTTTTTTAAATAAATATCTTGGTCTGTACATACAGTTGGGTATTTGGGTTTCGCCCGAACGTATGACAAAGTGAAGAAACGATTCTATTGGCCTGGCCTTTATAGAACTGTTCGCCAATATTTAAGCTATTGTCGGGAGTGTCAACGAAGGAAGAAATTACCTCGACTTCCGGCTGGACAACATGTTTTCATACCACATGTAGAAATGCCATTCTAAAAGTTCGGGTTGATTTCCTTGGAAGATTTCCAGTAACTAAAGAAGGAAACCGTTGGATCATTGTGGGCACCGATTATATGACAAGGCATGCCATAACGAAAGCGACTTCAGACGGAGGAGCAATTGAAAGAGCTATGTTCCTGGTTGAAGATGTTATCTTGAAGCACGGAGCTCCTAGAGAGATGATAACAGATCGCGGAAGAAATTTCATTTTTCAAGTAATAAAAGAGACCAATGCTCTGTGCGGAATGGTGCACAGATTTACAACGGCCTACCATCCCCAGACCAACGGCCTGACTGAAAGGTTCAACAAAGCTCTGGGAGATATTTTGTCCAGGTACACAGGTGTTGAGCAAAAGGACTGGGACCAAGTTTTACCCTACGTAACTTTTGCTTACAACACTGCTAAACAGGAGGCGATCGGCTACACTCCGTTCTATCTTGTCCAAGCCAGCGAGGCCGGGACCTACATCGATGCCATACAACCTTACCTACCAGATGAGATCTCCGACGACTACGTTGGAGAACTTACGACCAGAGATGAGGAAGCGCGTCAACTCTCCCGATCACGCCTTCTACAATCACAGGCGAAGACCGTAGACTTTGCGACCAGAAACATACTTCCGTCTATTACCAGAAGGATGATCTCGTGTGGGTTTTTACTTCCATCCGAAAAGTAGGACTCTCAGAAAAGCTACTGAAGAGATACTTCGGTTCCTACAAGGTGACCAAGAAGCTTTCAGAAGTTAGGTATGAAGCAGAGCCCGTGGACCCCTCTCCCCGATCACGGAAAGCCAAGGATATCGTCCATGTCATATGGATGAAGCCCTACCTGGACCCTGAAGAACAACCTTCCATTCTGCTATGGAACACCAGTCGTTATAGATTTTCTTCCAGAACAAGGGCTGAGACAAGCTAATCAACGGCTCGCTGTTTTCTCTAAAGAGGGAGTAATGTCAAGTAGCTCTGCAACTCCGGCCATAGAAAGCTCCATGGGACATATTTCAACCATCTCTAGACTCCGGGGGGGGGGGGGGGGGGGGGGGGACCAGAGGTGTGAGGGGTTTCGGAATCTTATCGGCAAATAAGAAAAAATGGACGCCTCGGTGGCTGACGACGCTCATTATTATTATCTTTACCATGGGATAAGTTGTGATATTTTCTCTCTCCCTATAAATACCAATTGTATATAATTTTATTGGAGAACTAAAAGGTAAATATCTTTTATAATAAATTAATCATCCCCAAATTTGCCCTTGCTTTATTTATCTCAGCGACAAATATTTCAACTCTTATGTTCATCGGGTTCAAAGGGTATAAAATATTTCAGATTTCTATGTGCTCTAAAAGTATATTAAATAGTGATTAGAAAATTTGTGGACAGGCAAACATGGGAGCAAGTTAAATAAACGCTTTTAATTACTAGTGTTAGTGTAAGAGCCTGCAGTTGTGAGGGGGGCCATCTAAGTGAAATAACTCTCCATTCATTATACTTTTAACACAAGGTAGTGTTTTTGTTATATTTTAAAACTTGATAAAAGTGGATACATATTAAATTTAATAATCGAAAGGTTTGCTTATTTTTAAATGAAGACTTTTGGATAATCTTGTGCAAGATATATTAATTGTTTACATGTTAACCATAATAGAAATATATTAGAAATATTCATACACCCGCCTTCATTTATATTTTATTTGTATCAATATAATTAATCACGTATATGTGAGATATGAAATATAACTTAATTTAAATATCTCTCTATTCAGGTTTCTATGGTTTCCATAGAGAGCGATAAGACTTGACGCTTAACTACGAGGTAAAGACTAATATATCGCAATGGATAATTATTTCGAGGATGCCCTCATCAGAAGTCTGAATGATGACTTCAGAAAGCTGTACCGAGAAATGATCAGCAACCAGCTACTACTTGACGCGCTGGACGCGAAGATGGAAGAAGCAAAGATAAAGCTTAACGAGGAGCCCATCTTCAAGAAAATGTCGAAGGAGGCTGTCAAGAAGCTGAGGGCGCCAAAGAAGTTTTGGTAGATTCCTCACTTCTTTAAGTGATCATCCCGAGGGTCGAGTACTGAAGTGCTCCTCTCCTTTTCGAGCACCTCCTCTGGTCAAATATGTTGGCCTCAACATTCTGGCAATTTTTTTGCCTATCTCCAACATATTGCCCCACTCCAACTGGGCTATTTATCCGCCTCCCTTAGCCCTCACAACCTGGGCCCTTTTTCATTCTCCTTTAGCCTCAAACCACTAGGGCCCTTCCTCCTCCTCCCTTGGCCCCACACCACCTGGGCCTTTTATCATGCTATTTTGGCTCTAAACCACTATGGCTCTTCCTCCTTCTCCTTTGGCCCCCACATCACCTGGGCTCTTTCTCATTTTCGTATGGTCCCAAACCACTTGCGCTCCTCCTCCTCCTCCCATGGCCCCACTCCACCTGGGCCTTTTATCATGCTATTTTGGCTCTAAACCACTATGGCTCTTCCTCCTTCTCCTTTGGCCCCCACATCACCTGGGCCCTTTCTCATTTTCGTATGGCCCCAAAACCCTAGCGCTCCCCTCCTCCTCCCTTGGTCCCACATCTCTAGGGCCTTTTCTAATTCTCTTTGGCCTCAAACCACTAGGGCTCTTCCTCCTCCTCCCTTGGCCCTACACCACCTGGGCCTTTTCTCATTCTCCTTTGGCCCCAAACCACTAGGGCTCTTCCACCTCCTCCCTTGGCCCTCACCAACTAGGCCCTTTCTTATTCTTCTTCATCCCCAAACCACTACGGCCCTTCCTGTTACTTCCTTGGCCCCACACAACCTGGGCCTTTTCTCATTTTCCTTTGGCCCCAAACCTCTAGGGGCTTCCGCCTCCTTTCTTGGCCCCCAACACCGGGGCTCTTTTTCATTCTTCCTCAGCCCCAAGCCACTAGGGCCCTTCCTCGTCCTTTCTTGGCCCTCACCACCTGGGCCTTTTCTCAATTTCCTTTGGCACCAAACCACTACAGCCCTTCCTCTTCCTTTCTGGGCTTCCACCACCTGGCCTCTTTCATTCTTCCTCAGCCCCAAACCACTAGGGCCCTTCCTCGTCCTTTCTTGGCCTCCACCACCTAGCCTTTTCTCATTCTTGTATGGCCCCTAACCAATAGCGCTCTTCCTCCTGCTCCCTTGGCCCCACACCAATAGAGCCTTTTCTCATTCTCTTTGGCCTTAAACCACTAGGGCTCTTCCTCCTCCTCCCTTGGCCCCCACCACCTGGGCCTTTTCTCATTCTCGTATGGCCCCTAACCATTAGCGATCTTCCTCCTCCTCCTCCCTTGGCCCCACACCACTAGAGTCTTTTCTCATTCTCTTTGGCCCCAAACCACTAAGGCTCTTCTTCCTCCTCCCTTGTCCCCATACAACCTGGGCCCTTTCTCATTCTCCTTCAGCCCCAAACCAATAGGGTTCTTCCTCCACCTCCCTTGGCTCCTACCACCTGGACCTTTTCTCATTCTCCTTTGGCCCCAAACCCTTTGGGCTCTTCCTTCTCCTCCCTTGGTCCCACACCACCTGAGCCTTTTCTCATATTCCTTTGGCCCCAAACCACTTGGGCCCTTCCTCATTCTTACTTGGCCCCCACCACCTGGGTCTTTTCTTATTCTCGTATAGCTCCAAACCATTAGCGCTCTTCCTCCTGCTCCCTTGGCCCCACACCACTAGAGCCTTTTCTCATTCTCTTTGGCCCCAAACCAGTAGGGCTCTTCCTCCTTCTCCCTTGGCCCCACACAACCTTGGCCCTTTCTCATTTTTCTTCAGTCCCAAACCACTAGGGCCCTTCCTCCTCCTCCCTTGGCCCCACACCACCTGAGCCTTTTCTCATTCTCCATTGGCCCCAAACCAATAGGGTTCTTCCTCCTCTCCCTTGGCCCCACACCACCTGGGCCTTTTTTCAATTTTCTTTGGCCCCAAACCACTATGGCCCTTCCTCCTCCTTTCTTGGCCTCCACCACCTAGCCTTTTCTCATTCTCGTATGGCCCTTAACCAATAGCGCTCTTCCTCCTCCTCCCTTGGCCCCACACCACCTGGGCCTTTTTTCAATTTTCTTTGGCCCCAAACCACTATGGCCCTTCCTCCTCCTTTCTTGGCCTCCACCACCTAGCCTTTTCTCATTCTCTTTGGCCCCAAAACACTAGGGCTCTTCCTCCTTCTCCCTCGGCTCCCCACAACCTGGGCCTTTTCTCATTCTCCTTTGGCCCCAAACCAATAGGGTTCTTCCTCCTCCTCCCTTGGCCCCACACCACCTGGGCCTTTTCTCAATTTCCTTTGGCCCCAAACCACTATGGCCCTTCCTCCTCCTTTCTTGGCCCCCAACACCTGGGCTCTTCTCATTCTTCCTCAGCCCCAAACCACTAAGGCCCTTCCTCGTCCTTCCTTGGCCCCCACCACCTAGCCTTTTCTCATTCTCGTAAGGCCCCTAACCAATAGCGCTCTTCCTCCTGCTCCCTTGGCCCCACACCACTAGAGCCTTTTCTCATTCTCTTTGGCCCCAAACCACTAGGGCTCTTCCTCCTTCTCCCTTGGCCCCACACCTCGTGGGCCTTTTCTCTTTATTTTTTGGCCCCAAACCACTAGGGTCCTTCCTCCTCCTCCCTTGGCCTCCACCACTTGGAGCCCTTCTCATTCCTTCTAATCCCCAAACCACTAGGGCCCTTCCTCCTTTTTTTCTTGGCCGTCACCACCTGGGCATTTTCTTATCCTTCTCTGGCCCCAAGCAACTAGGGCTCTTCCTTCTACTCCCTTGGCCCCACACCACGTGGACCTTTTCTCATTTCTCTTTGGCCAAACCACTAGGGTATTTCATACTCCATTGGCTCCACACCACCTGTGCCATTTCTCATTCTTCTTTGGACCCAAACCACTAGGGTCCTTCCTCCTTTTCCCTTGGCCCCCACCACCAGGGCCCTTTCTCATTCTCCATTGGCCCCAAACCACTAGGGTCCTTCCTCCTTTTCCCTTGGCCCTTTCTCATTATTCCTCTGCCCCAAACCACTAGAGCCCTTCCTTCTTCTCGCTTGGCCCCACCACCTATGCCCTCTCCCATTATTTTTCAGCGCCAAACCACTAGTGCTCTTCCTCCTCCTCCCTTGGCCCCACACCACCTGGGCCTTTTCTCAATTTCCTTTGGCCCCAAACCACTATGGCCCTTCCTCCTCCTTTCTTGGCCCCCAACACCTGGGCTCTTCTCATTCTTCCTCAGCCCCAAACCACTAAGGCCCTTCCTCGTCCTTCCTTGGCCCCCACCACCTAGCCTTTTCTCATTCTCGTAAGGCCCCTAACCAATAGCGCTCTTCCTCCTGCTCCCTTGGCCCCACACCACTAGAGCCTTTTCTCATTCTCTTTGGCCCCAAACCACTAGGGCTCTTCCTCCTTCTCCCTTGGCCCCACACCTCGTGGGCCTTTTCTCTTTATTTTTTGGCCCCAAACCACTAGGGTCCTTCCTCCTCCTCCCTTGGCCTCCACCACTTGGAGCCCTTCTCATTCCTTCTCATCCCCAAACCACTAGGGCCCTTCCTCCTTTTTTCTTGGCCGTCACCACCTGGGCATTTTCTTATCCTCCTCTGGCCCCAAGCAACTAGGGCTCTTCCTTCTACTCCCTTGGCCCCACACCACGTGGACCTTTTCTCATTTCTCTTTGGCCAAACCACTAGGGTATTTCATACTCCATTGGCTCCACACCACCTGTGCCATTTCTCATTCTTCTTTGGACCCAAACCACTAGGGTCCTTCCTCCTTTTCCCTTGGCCCCCACCACCAGGGCCCTTTCTCATTCTCCATTGGCCCCAAACCACTAGGGTCCTTCCTCCTTTTCCCTTGGCCCCCATCACCTGGGCCCTTTCTCATTCTTCCTCTGCCCCAAACCACTAGAGCCCTTCCTTCTTCTCGCTTGGCCCCCACCACCTATGCCCTCTCCCAATCTTTTTCAGCGCCAAACCACTAGTGCTCTTCCTCCTTCTCCCTTAGCTTCCACCACCTGGGCCTTTTCTCTTTTTTCTTTGGCTCCAACCACTAGGGCTCTTCCTCCTTCTCTCTTGACCCCCACCACCTGGGCTCTTTCTTATTCTTCCCCTGCCCCAAACCACTAGGGCCTTTCCTTCTTCTCGCTTGGCTTCCACCACCTGTGCCCTTTCCCATTCTTTTTCAGCGCCAAACCACTAGTGCTCTTCCTTTCCTCCCTTGGCTTCCACCACCTGGGCCTTTTCTCTTTCTTCTTTGGCTCCAACCACTAGGGCTCTTCCTCCTTCTCTCTTGGCCCCCACCACCTGGGCTCTTTCTTATTATTCCTCAGCCCCAAACTACTAGGGCCTTTCCTCCTCCTTTCTTGGTCCTCAACATTTGGGCCCTTTCTCCCCCCTCCCTCGTCCCCAAACTACTGGGGCCCTTCCTTCTCCTCTCTTGGCTCCCACCACCTTGGCCCTACCTTTTTTTCCCTTTGCTCTCACCACCTGGGCCCTTTCTCCTTCTACCTTAGACCCACGCCACCTCTTTCTCCTATTGGATTAAAGTCTTCTTATCCTCCCCCACTCCTTTGCCACTTCTTCTTTCCTTTGTCTCGTACCTCCTGGGTAGTTTCTCCAGTGTCTAACATTGAAGATAGTCATAACAAAACGTTTGGGGTCTAAGAGTCAATTATTGATTCAACTCATTTGTTGCTGAATGTTGAAAGATATGAGAAATAAACATTTTAAAATAAAAATATATTCTTTACTCTCTATATTTTCAATTCTACATCATACCTATATCACACATTCTGATATTTCGAAATATCTTCACAATTATATTTAAAATTTCATTGAGATTGATTTTTTGTGAATATAAAAATTTCTAAATGATGAATAATATTTCAATTTATATGATGTAAAATAATTTGATTTTATCATTAGAATGTCACAATCTAGATGTTTATGTGTACTATTGAACTTTAGAATATTCAAGAATAAAATTCAAAAAATTGCGTCTAAGGCCTACGTTTCTTGTACTGGCTCAACATCTCAACAGTAAGTACAAGTTTCCAAACAGGGCTCTGGCAACATGTGTAAACATATAATTCACTTACATTTAAACAATTCACTCATTTCATCATGGTTATCATGGCCAAATGAACATTCGATAAATCGAATTATAAAAGAGCGATGAAGCAACTAAGAATAGAATAATGATGAATTAACTAATAAATTGTTCTTCAGTTACAAAAAATAGATGTTCTGTTATAATATTGTGTGTCCATACCTCATATGACATTTCTTTGTTACTTTCGATGGCGAACACACTTTGTGTATTTAGGTATTTCTCTATTTTGAAATTTGTGTAGTCATAGTTTTAAGACCTGTAAAATATCCAAGATGCCTCGAATACCCGGTAGACCTATATTTTGTAATCTCATCGTATATATATATGGTGTAAATTTATTTGTACTCAATTCCTTTAGAAAACGTCACCTGTAGACTAGTTGAAGTCCCTTCCTGTTTTTTGTTCACTTAATTATCTCGTAGAAGTAAGGACAGTAGTAAGTTTGTTTATATTTTAAAAAATTAAAAACTGTGCCTTAGAGTTTTTTGTTTCTGTTGTCGTGTCCAATGAAGAGCCTCAGATGTCCCCATGCATCTATATTACAGCAGTCGCAATGTTCTCTATCTTGGATCCGTAAAGTTGCTGCTCTGGGTCCATGTAAATTTTGTTCAAGGGTGATGCCATTGCTGAACATGAGAATATTGCATTTAAAAATCGTCATCCAATTCTTCTACTTTTGACGAAATGGTGTTTTATTAATCTAACATTTGATATTATTAAGGTTCTTTCCTAGTATTCAAGAAGGAAAAATACGTGTCGATCAGTTATATTTTTCAATTTATCAAAAAATTTGGCCGCTGAATCTCTGCTTATGATAGAGCGCCATCTAGCGAATGAAATTGTAACTAAAATGAATTTCGAATTTTTCATTATTTTCCCTAAAAATCCCATTGTATCCTGAACACAATGGTGTTTACCGCATTGCTCTAGCGCAAATTTTCGCGGAGTTTTTAATTTTTAAAGTTGTGCTAGACTTTTGGATCACCCTGTATATGGTAATTTACATCCAAAAACGCCATATTGTTGTATAATATAACAGGATTGTCGTGTTGTATAATACCTATGTAGATGATTATATGGATGATTGAAATGGGTCATTACATCACCATATGTAATGTACTTTGTACAAACTGAGAATAACAAATTAAAACTCTGTAATAGATTAAGAGTTGAGCTATAGCAAAGATTGAAGTATAAGAAATCCAACAACGTTTGAGAACGAGGCCTTAAGATACCAGAAGTCGTTAAGAATGTACATTGACATTTCTTCCGTGATCCACACCCTTATTGCATCCGCTGAAACCTAATATTTCCTCTCAGCAAAGTATATAAACCATCGACCTAGTCGAAAATATAGTCACTTCACCATGCGCGGATGTCCCCAAGGTACATCTCATCGATTATGTAAAACAGTAAGACTCTTCTTAAATCGCCATCTTTTTGCTTAGCTCGAATTTTTCTCTTCTCGGAACTATCCTAGTACAACTGTGTCCCTTTGTTTATTGTGTGGATATTTCCAAGTCTTCCACTCTGCCTCGACCACGACTACCTGCACTCTGTGAAAACTGTTAAAGGACTTCTAAGGTGCAGAGAGATACTTGAAAACTTTCCATACCCTGACTGTCCCTATCGGTTACTACAGGTTTGACCCTCTCGGTTACCACATTAAAGCGAGAAACCCTCTCGGATTTCACACCACATTATAGCGAGTGTCAACTGGATTAAATATATATATTTGAAAAAGTAAAAATTAAAACAGGTAAAAAGTTTATTTTTATTTATATTTGCTAGCTTTCGAGCAATTAAACTGCTCTTCAACGGGCGGATCTTCTTTGTACAAACTCTAAATAATATATATACAGTAAAATTGAAAACCTTTTGTTATTAGCATGTGCTCTCGCGGGCGTGCATCAGACTGTTTCCAGCTAAAGTAATAGATATATTATACTGGGATTAAATTTATTTACATTCTAATAATTATTAATATTCAGATTATTTGTCAGGGATATTGTTATATTGGGTTGGGAGGTCAATTTTTCTATTAATGCTATTTATTTTTGATGATACCAGTGCTTCTAGGAATAATCGTTGTTGCTTTATTTCTATGTCTTGATAATGGGCTATTGCTTGTTTGAGATTAAATGTGTGTCCAGTGGTGCTGGTGTGTTGATATATTAAGGATCTATTGTCTTTGTATCTTATGTTTCTTTCGGGTTCTTTTAGTCTGGTCTCTATTGTCCTACTGGTTTCTCCTACATAGGTGGCATTACATTGGTACATTTGACAGAGTATATTGCATTAGATTTAGATAGGGGATCGGAACTAATATTTTTGGTAATTGGGTTTCTCAGCAAAGAACCGAGATTGGCATGGGTGCTAAAATAAGTGGCTATACCATATTTATTCAACTTATGAGCTATTGTAGCATTGACTTTAGAATAAGGAATGGTACAATGTGTTCGGTATGTTTTGGGTTGGCGGGAGAAGTTTGGATTGAAGGAATGTCTATGGATGAATGAAATCGGGTAACCTAACTCTGTTAAATAGTTGGTGGTGTTGGTCTGTTCTGTCGTTTTAAAACATGGTAGTGAGCAATGGGTGAAAATACGTTTGGTGAGAGTTTTTACTATTTCTACCATTCTCGTTTCTACCATTCTCGACACACTCAATAGTTACACACACACAACCCTGAAATCTCTTTTACCTTAGAAAGTGAAAACAATAATGTCTTACCCTTCCTAGATATTCTAATCATCAGAATACCAACCAAGTACTATACCACAGTTTTTTACTAAAAGCACATGAACCCGTCCTATACCCACTATACCTCATTTTGCCCCATTAGCCATAAAATCACTGTAGTAAAAACTCTCACCAAACGTATTTTCACCCATTGCTCACTACCATGTTTTAAAACGATAGAACAGACCAACATCACCAACCATTTAACAGAGTTAGGTTACCCGATTTCATTCATCCATAGACATTCCTTCAATCCAAACTTCTCCCGCCAACCCAAAACATACCGAACACATTGTACCATTCCTTATTCTAAAGTCAATGCTACAATAGCTCATAAGTTAAATAAATATGGTATAGCCACTTATTTTAGCACCCATGCCAATCTCGGTTCTTTGCTGAGAAATCCAATTACCAAAAATATTAGTTCCGATCCCCTATCTAAATCTAATGCAATATACTCTGTCAAATGTAACCAATGTAATGCCACATATGTAGGAGAAACCAGTAGGACAATAGAGACCAGACTAAAAGAACCCGAAAGAAACATAAGATACAAAGACAATAGATCCTTAATATATCAACACACCAGCACCACTGGACACACATTTAATCTCAAACAAGCAATAGCCCATTATCAAGACATAGAAAGAAAGCAACAACGATTATTCCTAGAAGCACTGGTATTATCAAAAATAAATAGCATTAAGAGAAAAATTGACCTCCCAACCCAATATAACAATATCCCTGACAAAAAATCTGAATATTAATAATTATTAGAATGTAAATAGATTTAATCCCAGTATAATATCTATTACTTTAGCTGGAAACATTCTGATGCACGCCCGCGAGAGCACATGCTAATAACAAAAGGTTTTCAATTTTACTCTGTATATATATTATTTAGAGTTTTTACAAAGAATATCCGCCCGTTGAAGAGCAGTTTAATTGCTCGAAAGCTAGCAAATATAAATAAAAATAAACTATTTACCTGTTTTAATTTTTACTTTTCAAATAATTTCTGGGTAACTATTGCTTACATAAAATATATATATATTAAAAATAAAGAAGGCATTACCTGACCACAAGCACATGTGATTTTTAGATAGCAGAGCGCCATTTAGTGGAGCAAAAATAAACTAAACGTTTATTTAACTTGCTCCGTGATATTTGGCCAACCCAATTTCTTGATAAATCAAGAAAAGCCATCCACGAACGCGTTTCGCGCTGTTGGCGCTCGTCAGCGTGGAGTAGGCTGTACCACCACTACGACCAAAAGGATTTTTGGTCCTAGTGGTTTCTTGAGAAATCAAGAAATGGGTATTTAAGGTCTTTTTGGTCGTAGTGATACAGCCTACTCCACGCTGACGAGCGCCAACAGCGCGAAACGCCTTCGTGGATGGCTTTTCTTGATTTATCAAATAATTGGGTTGGCCAAATATCACGGAGCAAGTTAAATGAACGTTTAGTTTATTTTTGCTCCACTAGATGGCGCTCTGCTATCTAAAACGCACATGTGCTTTTGGTCAGGAAATGCCTTCTTTATTTTTAACTAGACGGGTGACCCGGGCTTTGCCCCGGGATTGACCCTTGTGCATATCTACCTGAGTGATATATATTTATATAAGATTTTTTTTTATAATTGTTTGTTATTAGCATTATCTATTTGTTTGCATCAGCATAATTTAATCTAATCTTTGATAGAGGGCGCTGTTCGTGAGCTAAGTAGAATAATTTGAATATATAGTTTTAATAATTGATTTATGTATTTTTAAAATAGCCTATCGTCTTCCCCGTATTTTTTTCACCTATGTATGGAAATTTTGGTTTGAATTAGTGAACTACTGCGAATTTGTATACCACACATTCAAACAAACAAACATACAAACATTGATTTATATATATATAGATACAACACCTGACCCACTTATTTTTTATTTTTCTATTATTTTTTCATATATATTAGCTGTTTGTACTCAGCTTCGCCCGGGCTTTACTCGAGTTGAGGTTTTCCTAACGAATATTTGACAAAAAATATTTTTCTATCAAACATCCTCTCTACTAAATCGATTTTTAAGACATTTATATATATATGTAGTAAAGTGGTCGATCCTGAGGATGACTGTAATGTTTTGGTTAAATGTGTTGCCCCAAAGAACGAGACATGGTAGATGTCACCACGGAGATGGAGAGAGAGTGAGTGTAGCCGACGCCGGTTAAGGGAGAACTGTCTAGAGGGGTTTGGCAAATCGTGTCTCCAAGCGGACTAATCTGTTTGAGTAAGAAAGGGGCACACCTGGGAACCCGACTTGTTTTTCGGACCTTTTCCTCCTACTGGCGCCGACTGTCACTCACTCGAAATTTTATTTCTTACCTTGGCAATTACACTACAACTATGCAACACATGGAGACATAGATATATATTGGAATATATTACAACATATATATATATATATTGTTGCACCAGGTTGCGGCTTGGCAGACTCTTCAGCCATGATTCTCTCCTGTGCTGGGTCTTGCATCTTACCAGAGCGTGTTTCAACCATCCTACAAATTTATATAAGGGAATAATGAGATAAGTCTACTTTAAGTAGCCTCCAGAATAATTTATTTATTTTCTCACATCAAAAAGAGCAGTGAAATCACACGTGTACCTAAATACAAATGATGATTCTATAATACATATATTCTGTTTATAATACATATATTCTGTTTAATAAAATAAATAAAAATAAAATATAATTTTGAATTTAAAATATATGAAAAATAATATTACTAATTAAAATAAAATAGGTTCATTAGCCACGATGCAACACTTCCCCCTCTCTAGAGGTTGTCACGTCCTCGTGAGTTACCTCATCAATTCTCTCAAAATAGGGTTTGAGTCTTGAGACATGGACAATCAATGGGTCTTGGCCAGGATTATCTTTCGGCTCAATTAAGTAATTTACGTTAGACAGCTTCTTTAATATTCGATATGGGCCAAAATATTTTCTCAATAGTTTTTCACATTTTCCGATTTTCCTGACTGGTGTCCAAACTGCCACTAAATGTCCTGGTTCATAGATTTTCTCATTGTGTTTTTGTCATAGTTTCTTTTCATTCTTTCCTGAGTCTTCTTTGTGTTGTTAATGACTACCTGTCTCGTCCTTGCTATTTTATCTAAGTAGTTTTCTATATATTCGTCGTAATCGTCCATGTTACTGTCCGTTGGGATATTCTCGTCGTCTAAGAGGGACATGGGTTCCCTCCCAAACAACAGGAAAAATGGAGAGCAGCCTGTGGTTTCTTGAATCGTGGTATTATACGCGTGGGTGATAAAAGGGAGGATTTCATCCCAGGTCTTTTGGTCTGTGTTCACATACATGCTGATCATATTGATTAAAGTTCTATTTAGCCGTTCCGTTAGTCCGTTAGTCTGGGGGTGGTAGCTCGTTGTGAAGCAGTGTTTCACTTTGCACATTTTCATTACCTCCTTCATCAAATTGCTAGTGAATTGTGAATCTCTATCGCTAATAAGAAATCTTGGGGCCCCGTGACGTAAAATAATATGTTCAATTAAAAATGTAGAGATTCTTTCACGGTTGCTTCTGATACTGCCTTTGTTTCAGCATACTTGGTATAATAATCAGTCAACACAATTATCCACTTCCTTCTTCTTTTCGTTGATGGGAAGGGGCCAACAAAGTCAATTCCGATTCTTTCAAAAGGGTAGTTAGCTGGGGAATAGGTTGTAAAAGTCCAGAAGGCAAGTGATTTGAACCTTTCCGACTTTGGCAAAGATGGCACGTCTTTACAAATTCTGAAACATCTTTCAACATGGAAGGCCAATAGTATTTATTCTTCAATCGGTAAGTGGTTCTGGCGACGCCCAGATGGCCATTCAGCAAATGGTTGTGGTATTCACTCATGACTTCCTTCCTTCTCTTCTTTGGCACTACCAGCAAACATGCCCTACCTTCAGGATTTGGATTTTTCTTGTAGAGACACCCATTTTCTTCTTTGAAGTTCTGTGTAATTGAACGATTGTTTCCACTAAGGTTCTCCTTAATATTCTCAATAAAATCATCCTCTGCACTTCTTATTTTCTTCTGTTGACATTTGATTACGTCACGATTTTCTGTCAAGTCATATTTGATTATTTCACGCTGACAATCAATTTTTGCGTTCATTTTCTTAAGAAAATCACGTCCAAGTATAAATATTCGCAAATGTGTTCTCATTATCACAAATTGATGTGTAATTGTTCTGTCATCAAATTTTATATTTAAAATAATATTTCCTACGATATCTAATTCTTTGCCATCGGGTCTGGAGCACATTTTATCAGGATTTATTATTTCAAGACCTGTGTTAAGAGCTGTACTAAGGTCGACCACTGAAAGATCGGCGCCTGTATCAATCAAAGCTTCGCAGATACCGATTCTATCCACGTTAATATTCATTTTATATTTGGGGTCCAACTTTTTAATTCCATTTATGGTCGACTTGCTTTGATTGACGGACTCAGGCGCGATGCTTAATTTAAATCTTCTAATGCGGCATATCTATTCCTTGTAGGGATACTCGAGTACGGGCTATTACTTACGTCAGCGTAGAGCAGAGGTCTCGACTTCTCAGTTCCATTATCCATTCAGATTTCGTCTTCGGCCTTGTCTTGTGTAACTATGGGGTCCTCTTCCACAATTCTTACAAACCTGACTCTGCAATACCGCGCTACGTGTCCTGGCTTGTTACACTTGAAACATATTGGTCTCCCGTCTTCTGTCCTATTCCTATTTGAATTTGGATTCTTATTGTATGTTTTACTTGGGTAGACCGGTTTTGGCTCAGGATTAGGAGTGTAAGATCGTCTAGGGGCAGATACCTGGGGCAGAGGCTTGTTCTGGTAGTACCTCGGAGTGGGGGCCTGGGGCTTTGAGGTGTTCTGGTAGTACCTCGGAGCTGGGGCCTGGGGCTTGGAGGTGTTCTGATATGGTCTTCTGAACGACGTAGCATTCTTCCATTGCTCTTGATGATGGGGACGAGGAGAGCGTGGTCCATTATATAGAGCTTTTGATTTTTCTGCACGTTCTTGGTAATTCTTTTCGAACAAATCCAGCTTTTTACAAATTTCTAGAAGTTCATTGGCATTTTTAGGAGGGTTTAGGTGAAGGGCAAAAGGGTATTCTTTCTTTAACCCTCCAATAACCCAGTTTATTTTAGTCTCTTCTTCCATTTGGGGGTCGACCTTGTTGCACAGTACAAGGATATCCTCTGCGAACCTGATTGCAGGTTCATTCCACTGTTGCATCCTGTTTAGTCTCATCCTCATTTCTTCTTTGTTGGCGTCTGAGGCAAAATCCTCAATTAGGCGGCTCTTGAAATTTTCCCAGCTGGTGAAACTTATCTTGTGTAGGTTCAGCCAGGTTTTGGCGCTACCAATCATATTCATGGCAGCATAACGGGAGATAATGTAGTCTGCCCAATGGTACAGGAAGCCAATTTCTTCAAGAGATTCAATCCATGGGCGAGGGTCTTCTGTTCCATTATACTTGGGGATGTCGATGTTGGGATTCAGGACAACTGGGTCGGAACTAGCATCTCTACCAATTGTTGCACCAGGTTGCGGCTTGGCAGACTCTTCAGCCTTGATTCTCTCCCATGCTGGGTCTTGCATCTTACCAGAGCGTGTTTCAACCATCCTACAAATTTATATAAGGGAATAATGAGATAACTCTACTTTAAGTAGCCTCCAGAATATTTTTTTGACATCAAAGAGAGCAGTGAAGTCACACAGTTTACCTAAATACAAATGATGATTCTATAATACATATATTCTGTTTAATAAAATAAAATAAATATAAAATATAATTTTGAATTTAAAATATATGAAAAATAATATTACTAATTAAAATAAAATAGGTTCATTAGCCATGTGATGCAACAATATATATATATGAATATATTATTTATATATATTATATATATATTTATGAAGATCGATTCAGTAGAGAGTGGATATTGCTGAAAAATACTTTAGGATTTTTATAAAGATATATAAAGTGTATATATAAGTTATTTTATATATTTTTATGAATTATATATTATTTTATATACTTGTATGTGAAAAAATAATAGGAAAAAAATTAAAAGGTCAGGTATTGATATTAAAAATAAAAAAGGTATATCCTGACCAGGAGCCTTCTAAAAAGCACACGTGCTCCTGGTCAGGATATACCTTTTTATTTTTAATATCTTGTATATAAATATATATTGACTTTTATATATAGAAATGACCTTGGCTTCGTGTGTCTCCTGCTCGAGTGAATGTTTTGCTGTCAGAATATATTTACTGCTTACTACTGGAAAGGCAGTCAGCGTCTTTGTGCTTGTAACTGTTTTTATAATAAACGGTGACCTCATACTCCTGAAGTCGCAGAGCCGATCTTGCGAGACGTCCAGAAGGGTCTTTCAAATTTGCTAGCCAGCACAAGGAATGATGGTCAGTCACGATAGAAAAAAAGCGGCCAAACAGGTACGGTCGAAATTAGTTGATTGACCAAATTAGGACCAAACACTCCTTTTCAGTTGTTGTATAGTTTTCTCTGCTTTAGATAGAGTTCGGGATGCATAGGCAATTGGGTTTTCACTCCCATCCTTCATTTGTACTAAAACAGAGCCGACACCATAGCCACCGGCATCGGTATGGAGATAGATTGTTGCAGTCTCATCAATGTGACTTAAAACGGGTTCAGAAGTCAGAGCTGACTTCAACTGGTTAAACGAAGATTCCCGACTATCAGTCCATATGAATCTTTCCCCCTTTCTCAGTAGTTCATTCAGCGGTCCTGCTATGTTAGCAAAGCTCTTAATGAATCGGCGGTAGTAGGAGCAGAGACCCAAAAAGCTTCTGACTTCTGATACATTCTCTGATCTTGGAAAATTAATCACAGCTTCTACTTTGTCCGGGTCAGGATAAATACCATCTCCATCAATTAAATGTCCCAGTACTTTCATTTGACTAGCAGCAAAACTACATTTCTCCGAATTAAGTTTGAGACCCCCTTTTAAAAAGCAACTTAACAACATTTCCAGACGTTGTTGATGTTCGTCCATAGTTTTGGAAAATACTATGATGTCATCTAAGTAGCAGAGACAGATGGTCCACTTGAGTCCTCGTAGGAGATTATCCATAATTCGCGCAAAGGTCGCGGGGACGTTACACAAACCAAAGGGCATTACTTTAAACTCAAAGAGGCCATCAGGAGTCACAAAAGCAGTCTTCTCACGGTCGGTCTTATCAACCTCTATCTGCCAATATCCCGATTTCAAATCCATTGTAGAGAATATAGAAGCACCTCTCAACAAGTCCAAAGTGTCATCAATTCTGGGTAACGGGTATACATCTTTCCTGGTTATTTTGTTCAATCGGCGGTAGTCCACACAGAATCGCCAGGTTCCATCTTTCTTTTTAACTAAGACGACAGGAGAGGACCAGGGACTATCCGACGGTTGAATTATTCCCAGTTTAAGCATATTGTCCACTTCTGTTCGAATAATGCTTCTTTCCCTTGGTGATACTCTATATGGGCGTTGCTTAATAGGGGCATGATCTCCTGTTTCAATACGATGTTTAACTTTCAATGAGAATGTTTTAAGACTCGCTTTTTGAAATTCAAATACATCTGTTTACTTCCCAAGAACATCCAACAGTCTTACTCTGTCTTCATTGGATATATCAGTATCTATAAGGGTCACAAGTTTATCCAAGTCCTCAGTGCATATATTTTCATTCTTCTCAAAATCATCATTGCCTCCATCTATGCAGCATAAATGACTGGTGTCTAAGAGAGATATTTCAGCAACTTTCATTCCTGCAGGAATGATCTTTGCAAGGTTGCTCCTTCCATGGCTGAGACTGACAACGGAGGCCGGAATAATTATTTCTTTGTCCAAAGTAAGAGCTTTAGAGCAAGTAATAAGAACTTCTTGAACTCCCGTAATGTTGCTACAGACAACAGTTATTTGCTTTATTGAGTTGGGTGGAATAATTCTATCTTCTGAAGTGCGAAAGGTGTCTAATAGACAGAGTTCTTCCTTCATAGGAGCTTCTTTTAAGTAAAGCTCATTTTCCGCACAATTAATTTTAGCTCGAGTTATTTTTTAGAAAATCCCAACCAAGGATGACATTATGACTACATTCCGACAATACAATAAACTCGAATGGTTGAATAAGTTCATTCACGTTTATCCTTAAGATACATCGTTCTAGGGCCCTGACACATTTGGAATTAGCTACCCTTATAATCGGCCCTCTGCTAAATAACATAGGAACTTTTATGAGACGACTGAAATCTTCGGAGATAACCGAATAATCTGCTTCAGAATCCACCAAAGCCAGCACCTCGGTCCCTTTTATAGTAATCTTAACAGAATTGTTCTTAAATTTGGTCGCAATCGTCGATGGAGGATTTAATACTCGTGTGGCCTTACCTCCCAAGCAGGTCGCCAGTTCTAGTTTTCCTCCCTTTCTCTTGAAGATGAGCGGCTGTTTACCCTAGCAGGTGATCTTGATGGCCTGCGTCCTGTACTTATCCCTCTCCCCGGATAGGGTGAGGCACTCCTAGGTTGGCGAGCTGGAGGAATCCTAGGCTCAATTGTTGTTGGTCTCCTTGGTTCCCACCTGGCACGGGCATCAGCAAAAACTTGCTTTCTCTCCCGACAATACCTGACGATTTTTTATTTATTATCATTTACGAAGCACGCGATATCCGTCTTGGATATTTGCATGCATAAACAAGTTTGGGAGCTTATTTACAGTAATTATTAATATGATTTTAGTTATTATAATAGAAATTATTAACATATTTGTCAGTTTGTTAACGATTTAATTACCCTATAATGAATATTAGTGAACATCACAGATAAGAACAGAAATTTAGAGCTATTTACAGCATATAACTATATGTCAGTTATTACAGCCCAGGCTATCTATTACTAAAAAACATTCTACAAAATCTATTAAAATTAATATACATATATCTATTATTAACTATTTGATTTAGACAATTTATATTTATTTGATTTTTGACTCTCAAGTCCTCTACAAGTCGACAGTCCGTTAGAATATGTACAGGATTTTCTTCTTCTGCACCACATGAGCATTTAGGCGAATCCGTCTTTCTGACTTTGTACAAATATGATCTAAAGTTACCGTGTCCAGTAAAAAATTGGACATTGTAAAAATTTGGCTTGACATATTTGGGTATTTGGGAATCAGTGAAGAAGGACTTGAAAATGGTATTAGTCTTCTCATAGTATTTCTGCAATTTTTCCCTTATATAATTAGAAATTTTATTCCTACTTGAAGAGTCAAATCGGTTGTAATTTATTTCGGTTTTCAACATGTTAGATTCAATATAATCAGTAAGTTTGGGGACTTGTGCAAGTATATGTGTACAATCCGATGATGTTGTACTGTAGGCCTGTATACAATGTTTTAATATACTATATTGAAGAGAATTTAGTTTGTCCTTAGACTTTTTGTTTATGAATGGATACCATATTGGGTAACCATAAGTAATTGTACTTCGATATAATGTCTTATACAATATCAGTCTTCGTCTAAAGTCTAGACCCCATCCTTTCTTTGTCAGGCCAAATAGGTATCCACTAGCTCTAGTTACTTTTATGATCATTTCATTAACGTGAGGCGTAAAGTCCAGTTTGCTTCTGACTCGGTGATTTTTAAAAGTCACTCCTAGGATCTTAAGTTCTTCAGCCGGTTTAATTAACTTTCTACCTGAGACTATTATATCGCTATTGCATTTAGATAAATATAATATTTTTGTTTTTTCATCTGAAAATTTTAATTTACGACTTTCACACCACTTATTGATTTTTCTTAATACATTATCTATTGTCTTAGTTGTTCAGGAGTTTTATTCCAACATATTAGCGTAATATCATCTGCATATCCTATTGTTTCACAATTATCATCCAGATTATTATTCAGTATCTCATTAATAAGAATATTCCATAATGTGGGAGACAGTGGTCCTCCCTGTGGACATCCTTTACTTAGTTTCTTATTAATTTCAGTTGAGGAATATCTAAATCTTATTCTTCTATTATCAAAGTATGATTGTAGAAGTTTTATCATTGAAGCCTGCACACCATCTTCATCTAGTCTTTTCATCAAGGCCGGCCACCATGCATTATCAAACGCTGCACTAATATCCACTGCAATTATTGCTGCATATTCTCTTGTTTTATGTTCTAACGCAATTTTTATTATTTCAGTTAGTGCAGTAATAGTAGATTTCGATCTTCTAAAGCCATGTTGTCGATCACTTAGTAAATTAAAATCTTCATAATATTTTATTATTCTGTTATTAATTATTTTTTCAAATATTTTAGAAATGTTGGAATTATGACATAAAGGTCTATAATTTTTAAAGTTATTAAAATCAGTTTTTCCAGGTTTCGGAATAATTATTGCCTCTGCTCTTTTCCATTCAGCAGGATAGTATTGTAGGTCTAAACATTTTTGAAATAGTTTCACCAATATAGGAGCTATATATTGTTTAGTGTGCCTTATCATGTTGTTAGAGATGTTGTCTATTCCGGGAGATTTCTTTGGATTTAATTTGTCAATTAAGTCGTTAACTTCAGTAATCATAACCATCGGTTTTTCTTTATTGAGTAGTTTTAAATTATAATTTCTTTTATACTTTTATGGATGTTTGTATCTTTTTCACATTTATCATCTGGAAATAAGTTATTCAATAATTCCTCACCCTTCTGCAAACATTCCATATCAGTATTACCCTCCAAAATTTGCATATTTCTCTTCCGCTTAGATCCACTTTGGATGTTTTTGTACACCTTATATAAGTTTCCATAAGGGTTGTTCGACTTGTTTTCCTCCAGAAAAATTCTCCATGATGCTTTTCTAGCTTTTTCTATTTCCCGTAAATACTTATTTCGTATGCTTTTATAGTATTGTTTAATATGATTAGGGCAATTTTTGTTTCTATAGTAACAGTTTCTAAGATAATGACACAGTGATCCTTTAGAAGCTGTAAATTCGTATTCCACCACTTATTACTAATATTATTTTTGGTTGTCATATTATTATTTACTTTAAGTGAATTATGTGCTGCCTCAATCAGTATGTTCGTAAGTTCTTTTACCGTTTGATCAATCATTTCTGGTGTATCCACTATGTCTAGTAAGTTTTCAATTTTTTCTCGTTCAGTACTGTTAATTCTCTGACTAAAACTTAACCAGTTCGCATTTTTCTCATTAAATTTCCAAGTGGAATAATATTTTTCTGAACTAATTTGTTCGTTTGTATATATTTCAAAAGATATAGCTACATGATCTGAAATTTGCGATATCTGCTGTGTCTTCCAATTTCTGATCGCCGCAATTGCATGTTTATTTGTTAGTTTGAGATCAATCACACTTGCATCACGACACGTGAAAGTTTTACTATTATGGATAATTAAGTTTATTTCATCTATGATAGGGATCAGTCTATGTCCATTATAATTTTTCCTGATATCATACCATAACGGAGCTCTGGCATTGTAATCGCCGCAAATTATCACCGGTATATGTAAATTTGTATTAATTAACTTCTTCATAAATTCCTCGTGCTCACTTTTCATTGAATTCGGATGTATATAAATGTTGGAAAAATATATTTTCTTACTTTTTGTTTGTATGGTTATAGTTGTAGCAAATGAGTTAGTGAATTCTGTACTTAATTGAATTTTTAAGCTGCTATTTCTTACAATTATTGCCGTATTTATGTTGGGACTGTTCATCAATTGATATTTTGTACAAGGTCCTGGAAATATTACCTCCTCTTTGATTATATAAGGTTCTTGTATCATTACTATATCTGCATTTCTAATTTCATCAGATGCACAAAGCTCATTTATACAGTTTTTGCTTTTTCTGGGATTTTGTTGAATAATTTTGATTTTGTCAATATATAGTTTTCGCCCCATCTCATTCTGGAAGCTTATTATTGGCCCGCATCTTCTATATGTGTAGAATAGTCTGTTCTTTGTATTATGATTTGCATCTCTTTTTTATAGATTGGGCAGTCTTGACTATTCGGTTTATGCTCCAAATCTCTATTTCTAAAATGTGGATGTTTGACGCAGTTGCAGCATTTAATTGTAGTCGAACATTCGTGTTCTCCCTCTTTTTCACATTTAATACATTTTTTGGGATTGGGACAGTTATTCCTCTTATGATTAGGATTAAATAAAAAACAGTTCTGACATTGATTCACTAATATTTTATCTTTAATATCGCATCGTTGAATATCCGTGTAAATTTTTCCATTTCTCTTCATAATTTGGTAGACTCTAGGTGAAACCCTCATTACTACATCTTGCTCTGGTCTATTGGTTTTCATTGGAAATAGCACTTTGATCTCTTCACTGAGTTGAGAAAGTTCAGGGTTCATCTCACATAACCTTGTCGATAAATTAGCTAAGTTGGTCATCTTGTTGACTGATTTTATGACTATGTTTGGATCTCTTAGTTTTGGCTTGTATATTTTACTGCATTGGTTTAGATCATCTTGCTTAGTAAAACTTTCTATCATTCGATCTATATCTTGATCTTTAGGCAATTTTATTACTGTACCTTTCCTAGTATTAAATACCTTGCTAATCTTTATTTTATTTCCCTCCTGTCGTAAAATTTTTATACTATCATTCACCTTTTGTTGTACCTGTGAGATGTTTTGACCTTCATTGGCAGTTATTATGATAGTTTGTTCCTCAGTAATTTGCTTATCTTTTTGAATAAATTTATCTTCCCCATATTTTACCACCTCTGCATACGAGTCCTTGTTTCTGCTTTGTTTTACTATTTGGGATAAATCGTTTCTAATGTCGGTATAATTTTTCTGCATACATTCCCCAATTCCATTTAAACTCTGTTCTAGTTTCACTAATTCTATTACACTATCCTTTAGCTGTTTTGTTGTACTTTTTACATATCCAATATCTTGTTTATTCAAAGTTTTTTGATTGTTATCAAATTTGTCTGCAAAATATTTACATAATTCATCCAACCTGTCTAATATTAATGCATTCATTGTTTTGCATATCTATTGACAGCGTAAAATTATAATGAATTGTTAGCGTTATTTAAAGTGTTTAATTTAATCCAAAAGATTTAGCAATATTAATATATTAATAAGCAGCAAACATAAATAAATTCCGAGGATAAGTTTCTTTTATTTCAAAAATATTAGTACTTCGAGCTTTCGGGCGTAAATAGCCCTTCTTCAAGAATATAAGAAGTAATTTCAAATTAAATTTTGAATTTCAAATAGAAATGTTTGTAAACAATTAGATGGTATTTTTCTTTGGTCCTGCATAGCGTGAGTGAATCTCGTATCCACATGATTTAGTTCTAATCTAAAAACTTTTATAAAGAGAGGTGTTTTGCCCCCAGAAATATTGGCCGATTACACTGAATATATTGATATGGTTACTTGTCCAAAATGAATATTCTAAGTCTGAATTAAATATTATATCAATCGGGAAATTGCCATTGTTTATCTAGAATTAATATATAATTTAAAATTTAATATGTTTAAATATGAACTGTATTTAAATTATCTCAAAATATATAATATAACAAAAGTTAAATCAAATTTAAAGTATATTTACCGGAAAATACGGAGCGATGCAATACACGTCCACTCAGTCTGGCCGCCTGGTGGCGAAAGAAAAAAAAAACAAAACCTGACGATGTGACCAGGTCTTCCACAATGGAAACATAAGGGGCGATCGTCTGGAGTCCTCCATTGTTGAGATTTTGGCAGAGTTGGGGGAGAAGAACATTTAGTTCTTTTAGATGACTCATACGTCCTGAATGGTCTTGATTGGTTCTTTACTAGAACTGACGGCATTTTGGAGATTGGCGACAGATTCATTTTTACTTCCTCTTTTATCAGGTCTTCTAGCGAATTTGTGGTCGTTGATTTACATCCTCAACATCTTTTGCAATCAATATATGATAAATGTCTTCGGCGACTCCCTTCATCAGATGTCCCAATTTGGTTTCATCATCCATCTGGGGATTAACTATTTGACATAGGTACAGTACGTCCTGGATGTAGGTCTCCGAAGATCCCTTTACTTTCTGAGCTCTATTCTTCAGTAGAGACTCAGCTTCTTTAATCACCTCTTCCTGTTGGCCAAAAGCTTCACATCGAGCCCCCTGAAAGTCATTCCAGGAAGTTTGTGCTTCTTCATTATTTTCAAACCATTTTCGAGCTGTTCCCTCAAGAAAAAACACAGCATTTTCCCGACACATAGTGTCATCCTTTCTATTGAATTTGGCAACTCTTTTATATTCCTTCAGCTACTTTTGGGCGTCTCGACTTCCATCTCCAGCAAATGTGGAAGGACATCTTGGCTGTTGCAACGAAAGGTAAGTTGAAGGTACTTGGGATGAGGTTTCTCCAGATTAATTCTTTATCATGATTGGTTCTTTGTTAAGCAATCCCAAATTGGGAGATATTCCCTTAAGTCGAAGATTTCTTCTCAAATTTAAATCAACCGTTTTTATTATCTCAAGGCTTTACCCGGCGTCTCCACCAATTGTCACAGTTTAAATGAGAATTTTATTAATCAATTGATACACTTTGTGAGTGATGTTTCCCTCACAACAAAACTAGAAACAAGAAATGAAAAATCAGTTACAGAATTTACATATCTTCCTTATATATCATTCAACATAAAAGTATTTACATATTTAATAATAGAGACATTTGCTTTATATAAAACCAATTTCGTGACAATATATATAGGAATAAAAAATATATATAAATGTTTTCATGCGCTGAATAATGTGAATAACTTATGTGAATAAACTTTTCTCCTTGTTTGGCGCAAGTATCCCTTGCGGGATATAGCGCTTTAGAAATAAAAAAATTGTAATTGTAATATATATATATATAAATAATTATGAATTATTACCATAATGAATAATTTGTATCAAACCATTAATAATGCTTACAATACAATTCGGACTATTTACCCAAACGACATTTATATACAGTTTCATCCAAATTTTATATTCACTCAAATTTTCTTATTTTACATCCAGCACTACTTACCTGAAGATGTTCTATCAGAAAGGCCAAATAAATTTTGCGGAGAGAAACTGTTGTATATATATTAATTAATTGTTCCACAGAGTGTGTGTAAGCTCACAGGTAAATAGGCGCTAACCGAAACAAAAAAAAGTTCCTTTGTTCAATATTAGTTTCCTTTTTATATTTTGTTCTCTCTCTTGTAAATCAATAAATATATTGTTTAATTAATAATTATTTTGGAATCAGTTTCATTAATAAGTCTAAGCAAAGTCAACAGAAACTGAACAAACTGCTCTTCATCTTATCAATGATTCTCTGAACTTTGCTGAAATGAGACATCGATTGTTCTCATATAAAATAATCTCTCTCTCTTACACCAACCATTTCGTATTAATTATGAACTCTTATGCATGTCACTTTATGTGCATGTAAATTTATAAATATTTAATCCTAAGTTTCAAATTTCTGTTGCTTTGTTTATTTTCTCTGTAATAGGCTGAGATACTACAATATATATCGCGCTTGTTGATTAAAAAATGAATAATAATTTTTAAAAAGGGGACATTGTGGTTTAAAGATATATAACATATCGGGTATTTTGAACATATATATATATATATAACAATAAATAGTTGTATAGTTTTATAGTTAAGTTTTGTATTAAAATTATCTTCATTATTTTGATTATTTAAATTCAAATTATAAAATTTGTAAATTGTTATTATTTAGTATAGATAGAGAGAAAAAAAAGTCCTTTACTTCTAAAACATCATCTAATTAATTATATATTTATAATTAATAACAATAAAATTTAACAACGTAAAGGGATGAAATGTCGCTGGTCTTCTATTTGAGAATTCCCGGTCCAGCAGATCTCTTTTTCCAATGATTATTCCAATTAAAATTTTTTTGTATATGTCTGGTCTACCATTAGGGTTTCAAAACATAATAACCAAACTTATAACAAAAGTTAATTCATAGTATAGATATATTACTAAATACAACTATTTATATTCATATTTTAAAATAAAAAAATTTAAAAAATCATAAAAAAAAGGATAAAATATAAAATTATAAAATATATATATATATACTAACAATCTTATCTACCTTCTTTACAAAACTTATTGTTTTCTTATTATTAGTTTGATTAAAAGTGCATGGTTCTGTCTTTCTCTCTTTTCTCTAACTACTAAAATTTATAATATTATATATATTCTCACTTCTATTATTCTATATATAGGTTAGAGTATGTCTAAATGACGTGTAAAAGCCGATGCAAAAGACGTTACGTTGTTAAATTTTATTGTTATTAATTATAAATATATAATTAACTAGATGATGTTTTAGAAGTAAAGGACTTTTTTTCTCTCTATCTATACTAAATAATAACAATTTACAAATTTTATAATTTGAATTTAAATAATAAAAAAAATGAAGATAATTTTAATACAAAACTTAACTATAAAACTATACAACTATTTATTGATATAATTAATTTAGATTTAGCTTGCTAATCTAACCAAATCTACTTGATATGATTTATCATTCTTATCAGTTTGCTCCTTGAGTTTTAAATGTGGAATCACTGTTATAATTTTGTTATATAGTTTTTACACTATATATATATATGTTATATAATTAAAAAAAAATAATTTATAGAAATTTCATAGATATAAATCCTTGTACATATTATTTTATTTTAATAATCTGTTTAAAATAACTCTGTTATTCTTGGCCACTAGATGGCGCCACCTTAAATATAAATAGATTGTTTTGTTTTTTAGTAGAGGTTAGGTAAGTTAGATTTTATTTTATATAAATATGTAAATAGTGATATAGAATTAAATGTTAAAATTCTATATTTACTTAAAATTAATATAATCTTTTTCCTCAAAGAGTTCATAAATAAACTTCTTGAGACTGAATTTCTCTTTTTTAATTAAATTCAAGGCGACTGCACCTTCAACTTTAACAAATCATTTTTTTGGATTTACATAGTTTTGTAACAGTTAGCCGACAGGATTTACCTAGTAATTTTCTCTAAAATGCCTCCGAAAATAGAAAAGCCAGTTGAGCAACAATCTTCTACGAGTAATTTTGATTTACCCAAATATGATGGACAAAATTTTGATGTTACTTCATGGTTAAAGTTCTTTAACAAAAAATGCCAACAAAACCATGTTGATGAAGACTATAAACTAAAGAATGTTTCAAGATATCTTGATGGAGAAGCTTTTAGTTTTTATATAGAGACATTGCAAGATATAGAGGATTGGGGGGAACTGGAACAGAAATTACTTTCATATTTTACAGTTAAAGACTCTAATCTATTTAGTAAATTCTTAAATTTAAAATATAATGATAAGGATGATCTTGATAATTATTTTAAAGAAAAATCTTCATTAGCAAAAAAGCTTAATTTAGATACACCCCTTTTATTAGAAGCTCTTACAGAGGGGATGCCAAATTACCTAAAGAAATATTTAATTGCAGCAAGAGTTAAGGAACCCTCAGATTGGATTAGAATAACCACTCAATTAAAATACTCTAGCAATCAAGAAAAACAGCAACCATCCACAAGTAATGATAATAGGCAGAATTTTCAAAATAGACCATATTACCCAGCAAGATTTAACCCCAACTCTCCTCCAGGTCTACAATTCCAACCACCTCTAAGGTCATCTCCAAGATCAACCACAGCTCATCACCAGGAAGCATCCAGCAGGTCAACCAATTTACCACCCTACCCCTGCAAAATCTGCTCTTCCCATCAACTACCTAATCAATACCACTTCCACAGAGATTGCCCACTCAACAAATATGAAAAAGGACTTCCAATCAACACCCATTCAGAACCTCCAAACCCAGGTAGAACTTTACTATTATTTTCAGTACTCATAAATTATGTATCACTACCTTGTGTACTTGATACCGCCTCATCTATCTCCATCATGCCCTCAAAATATTTAAATCGCATTCATTACAGAATATTAGATAATTCCCCAAATGTAAAAATAGGTCAAGTAGAAGGTTTTAGCTATCCCTTATGTAAAATATTGGTTAGACTTACTTTAGGAAAAATAACTAAATATCAAGAATTCTTTGTTTGCAATAGTTCAATAGAATACCTTATCCTAGGTTTGCCAACTTTTTATAAATTTTGTTTAAAAATTGATTTTTCAAAAAGCCTACTTTTTCAAAACTATAAATTTTTATACTCTTTTAATCCTAAAACTGATAATCATAATTCCTTTGTGACCACTCTATGTATTCCAGACCCATACTATGTTAAAAATTCATCTCTTTTAAATATTGACCCATTAAGTAATTTTAATTCTTTTAATATACCAAATACAAATGTTAAACAAATAGATCATAATTCAAATCCCATTATTGATTCTAACTCATATCACAGTATTCAAATTCCATGCCCTATTATCAATTATAACTCATTTTTAGACCTTAGTAACTTAGATATTAACCCAAATTTCTCAATTCAAACAATTTCAGATATTTTGCATAAATATAAGAATGTTTTCTCTAAACACAATTTTGATATAGGATGCATAAGAACTAACCCAATTTGCATATCTCTTTCAGATAATATTCCCATAGCACAAAAGCCATATAGGACATCTTTTTTCAATAATACAGAAATTAAAAAGCAAATATTTGAATTATTAAAATATGACATCATTAGACCTTCATCTAGCCCCTATAGTTCTCCAGCATTATTAGTGACAAAAAAATCTGATGCCCCAAATCACCCCACAAGACTCTGTATAGATTATAGGAAACTTAATCAAAAAACAGTTCCAGAACATACACCAATTCCACTTATAGAACAAATTATAGATAGGTTATCACAGTCAAAAATATATACTATTCTAGATGTTAAAAATGCATATTGGCATATACCCATAGATGAAAAAGATAAATATAAAACTTCATTTGTAACACAATTAGGTTGTTATGAATGGAATAGACTTCCATATGGTTTAAAAAATGCACCCTCACAATTTGAAAGAATTGTGAAATCAATTTTCACTAAACATAACATACAGTATGCTTTAAATTATTTTGATGATATTATTATACACTCCAAAACTTATGAAGAACACATTAAACATTTAGAAGACATATTAAACATATTTGAACAAGAAAATATAAAACTCAATCTCAATAAATGTAAATTTTTACAAAAAGAAATAAATTTCTTAGGATATACTATTAATTCAGGAAAATATACACCAAATAGCATAAATCTTGAAGCAATTATGAAATTAAAAATAGGCCATATAATATAAAGAGTTTACAAAGATTTCTAGGCACCATTAATATTTATAATAAATTTATTCCCCACTATGCACAAATTAGAGCACCCTTAAATGACCTTTTAATAAAAAATGCTCATTGGTTATGGAGTGATAAACAAGAAAAAGCATTCCAAACACTAAAAAATGCACTTGTTTCACAACCTGTACTCCATATTTATGATCCATCAAAACCATGCCATTTGTTCACAGATGCATCAAATCTAGGAATATCAGGTGTCCTTAAACAACCTGATGAACAAGGCATTTTACACCCCATAGGTTACTTTTCCAGAAAGCTACACCCATATGAACAGAATTACACTGCCTCAGAAATTGAAACATTAGCAATAATAAATTCAGTACAAAGATTTCACACATACATCCACAACATTCATTTCACCTTACACACAGATCATTTACCTCTAAAATGGCTTAAAAATGTAAAAAACCCACAGGGAAGATTATTTAGATGGTCATTACTTCTCTCACAGTATGACTTTGATATAAAACATATAAAAGGGTTACACAATATAGAAGCAGATATGTTATCTAGATCACCAGTTTCACACTATTTAACAATAAATGAAATAAAAGAACACCAATTTACAGAGCATATTAATAGTAATAAAATTAAAATTCAAAATGGCATTTACATAGTTAGAAAAAAAGGATTTAATAGGGCATATGTACCACAATCACTTAGGCAAAAATTATTACATAAAGTACATACAAATCATGGACACATTGGTACAACACAAATGACAAAATACTATTTCCCTATTATTATTGGCCATATATGACAAGAGACATTGCTAATTTTACAAAACACTGTGAAGCATGTCAATTTAATAAATCAAGAGACAATAGGATTATTTATGGACCTTTACAACAAATGCCAATAGCCACACACCCAAACCACATTTTTTTCTCTTGATACAATGGGAGGATTACACAATTATGGGACAACAAAGCACAGCATTCATATGATAGTAGACCATCATAGTAGATTCTTATGGACTTTTCCAACTAAATCTGTATCAACTGATTCTTATATTACCTGTTTAAAAAACTTATTCCAAATTAATAAGCCTGAAATATTAATAACTGACAGAAATGCAGCTTTTCTTAGCAATAAATTTAAACATTTTTTAGAAAAAAACAATGTTAAGCATCTACTCACCAGTGCACATCATCCAGAAACAAATGCAAAAGTAGAAAGGTTAAATTCCACTATCATTAATAGATTAAGGTGTGAATACAATAGTAGTTTAAAAATTCCTTGGACAAAATACATTCCTAAAATTACTGAAAGCTATAATACAACAATACATACAATAACAGGCTTTACTCCTAAACTCTTATACTATGGAATACAACCACAGTATATAGAACATACCACTGAGAAACATACACCAATATAAAATGCAAGAAAATTACCAATTGAAAGAACTATAAAATCACATGAACATAGTAAGCAGCTCTATGACATTAAACATCCAGAACCCATTTTTAAAGTAGGAGATCAAGTATTGGTAAAAACCTTTATTTATCCGAACACAGGGGTAAATTAACTCAAAGGTATATAGGTCCATTTAAAATTTTAAAACAACTTTCCCCAGTAACATATGAAATAGATAAGCCTAATATACCTCAAAATAAGAAAACTGAAATTATACATTCTAATAAACTTAAATTATTTTATCCCGAAACAGACTTTTTACTTCAAGATAACACTAACATAGGAAATAACTCAATTTTAACCCAAAATTCCAACCAAAAATTAATAGATATTGATGACAACCCATGTTTTTTGCAGGAAGAACATATTTTAGATATGGAAAATAAAGAACTAATTTCAACACCAGCACTTTTACCTACAAAATATATTTGATTTTTATCTAAATACTCTATTATTCCCATAATGTAAGTTTTACTATTTTTAGAACAATTAATTTCAATACATTGTGTGTAAATAGGCTATTTTCTTTTGCGTAATAATCTTTTGAAATCTAATTCATATTTTAAATACCTTTTCTTTTTGTCTTCCTTTAAATTTTTGTATATAAATTTCATTATTATTCCATACCTAATTTACATACATATTATATACATCATATTTTAAAAATATTATTTGTTTATAAACAAACTAATTAAACAGCAGATTTTTGGACGTTGATTTTTATTGTTTAATATTATGTCCTATTTTGTAATTTGTTTTCCTTTTAATTTGACACCTTATATAAGTCTTTTCACAGGGGGGAAATGTTATATAATTAAAAATATATAATTTATAGAAATGTCATAGATATAAATCCTTGTACATATTATTTTATTTTAATAATCTGTTTAAAATAACTGTTATTCTTGGCCACTAGATGGCGCCACCTTAAATATAAATAGATTGTTTTGTTTTTTAGTAGAGGTTGATGGCCATGAATCCTGCCAAAAAGAAAAAGAAGGCCTACAAGCCTACAACCCGCATCGTGAACGTCGCCGACCTGGAGAGGGAAGATGAGATGGTGATCTCACGCAACTGCAGCATCCTGAGCTCCATTGGCCATCCTGCCCTGAAATCCCTGCATGAGGACCTGATACGCTACATCGCCTCGCGGACTGAAATGATCAAGGCCCTCGCTACCAATGTAAAGAACCTCACTGACACCCTCGAGTCCTTCGCAGAGTTGGACGAAATTGAGGAGGCCAACAAGCCCAAGACTGCTTGCCGCGGCACTCAAACCTGCCCTGCTCCTTCCTGCAATGAAACCAGCTCCCAGACTGACCCAATTAAGCCCGCCACTCCTGCTCCTGCTGCTCTCCCTGCCAAGAAGCCTGCCTCCTCCCTGCCTGCTCCTGCTCCAACCAAATGGAAGCAGTCTGAAGCTCCCAACCCGCCTGCAAAGAGGACAAACCTGAATGGTCCTTCAAAACCTGTGCCTTCCCACGTCTCCAAGCCTGCGGCCGCCCAAGTGATCCTTCATGGAGAAAAATCGGCGGCCCACACAGTGGTCATCTCAGATGACCCACAGGCTGACCCAAGGGAGATGCTGAAAACAGTCCGCGCTGCTCACACTCTCCCCCAAGGCGTTTGGGCCTCCCTGCGCACCAAGGGGAAGCTGGTCCTCCATTCCAGCAATCCTGACACCATCCCTGAGGTTACAACCTCCCTGGCCAGCAAGTTGAATGGAATGAAGGTCCGCCAGCAGAAGGAGATCCTGCCACGGATCTGCCTCTTCAAAGTGGATGAGGAGACATCCAACTCCACAATTGAGGAGACCTTCCTGGAAACCGCTGCTGTTAGAAAACTTCCTGGGGACAAGGTGGTGCGCGTGGCGCACCGTTCTGCACCCAGAAACGGGACCTGCACCGCCTTCATCGAGGTGGACCTCAAGACCTTTAGAGCCCTGGGCGTTCGCGGGAGGATCGTGGTGGATGGAGTAATCCTCAACTTCGAGGAGTCCATCCGCGCCCGCGTCTGCTTCCGCTGTTGTGGCTTCGGCCACAACTCTGCCCAATGCACCAGAGCTCCTAAGTGCTTCCACTGCGGTGAAGACGGCCATGAAGGCCGAACCTGCCCATCCATTGCTGACCAGCGCACCTCCAAATGTGCCAACTGCTGCTCCCAGGGCCTTCCTGACAAGCACGAGGCGAGAGCCTCAAGCTGCCCCATCCTGAAGTCTAGGGCCCTCAAGTTCTAGGCTTCAAGGACCTTCTGCCTCCATTATCATCTGTCACTTCTCCTGGATTCCTGGCCTATTCAACGCACCCGCCTCACTGCACCCTGGCGCTATTCCCCTGCTTGCCCAACGTTTCTACCACCCCTGCGAGACATCTCCTGCTTCCACATCCTAGGGTCCCTTGCCACCTGACATCGATTTTGGGCTCAAAAATCATAACTTTTGGTTAGTAGCCCGTAAATAAAGATATTTTCTCTCTTTAGTAGAGGTTAGGTAAGTTAGATTTTATTTTATATAAATATGTAAATAGTGATATAGAATTAAATGTTAAAATTCTATATTTACTTAAAATTAATATAATCTTTTTCCTCAAAGAGTTCATAAATAAACTTCTTGAGACTGAATTTCTCTTTTTAATTAAATTCAAGACGACTGCACCTTCAACCTTAACAAATCATTTTTTGGATTTACATAGTTTTGTAACATATATATATATATATATTTATCAAATTAATATGTGTAATATTAGTGTATGAGAGGGGGAAATATAATTAGGTTTAGATTAATCAACACCTTGTCAGGTTGAGGTGGATTGTGTGAAACTGTGTAATCATTACTCCAGGCTATATCCTCTCTGATAATTGGACAACCAACATCACGTATTAGGTGGTCATTTCTTACCTTCATTCTGATACATTGATATAATGCCTATCTACATGTATTTAATTAACAAGTGAATATCGCGAATTTTTCATTATCATTTCTTAAAGATCTTCTATGACTCATAAAAAGAAAAAAATAATTTTATTATCATTCTTATATAGCTAAAAATACACACACATTCAATGCATATTATGTGTATTTTATGAGGTTAATATTTTTAAAAGATCAAGTGATAAAATAAAAACATCTTTTTATTATATAAATTATTTTTCATTTAACGAAATAAATCTAATAATATACATTAATAGTATGCACTAGCGCACCATCTGTTATCAAAATTCGAAACTATTTTAAAGGCGTAATATTCTTTTTGATATTAAACAATTTATACAATTTGATATTAAACTGGCGAAACCGCTGGGAGGGTTCACCACTGATGAGCCAGGCCCTACTATTAATTTTTACATTGCAGTAAGGGCAGTAGAAATTGTTTAATATCAACAACAACAACAACACAACAACAAAAGCCTTTATTAGGCACACGTGCCATACAGGATTCACCCGGTAGGACAAAATAAATAAATAACAAATTAGCATCATAGTTATATACAAATATTGGGTATTGACCTCGACCAATTATCGAGTTGGATCCGGTGTCTGTGCTAAATATTTTGATTGAGCTGATTTCCAGTATTTATAAAAAGCGAATGCAAAGGGTCTGGATTTTACGACTTTTGCCATTAAAACATAAGGCGAATTGCTATTATAGCCTGTCTCTTGACGAAGAATTTCTCTCTCTTCTTCCATTGCCGTACAGTAGAACATGTAGTGTGGAAAATCGAGACTAAATTCACCGTTGCATAAGGTGCATTTTATGGTTTTAGTTTTCAAAATTGAAACATGATTAATTCTCTGTACTGCAAAAAGGCTTCTTACTTGTGCAATGATTCTCTTTAAGGTTAGGGGGATATTGTCATTAAGATAGCATTCCATTGTAGGTGATGAATGAAAGTATTTATAGTGAGAGATTGTTTAATATCAAAAAGAATCTTACGCCTTTAAAATACTAGTTTCGAATTTTGATACATTAATATTGCCACGTGGAAAATTAGGAAAGATAAATTTCAGGATGACACAGCAATTTATTTAAGGCAGGAACAAGCTATGATTGAGAGAGAGATAGAAATATTAATAACCCAGGTTCCTAGAGCGCAGAGCGCCAATTACCCGGCCTTTTGATAAAATACAAGATAAGCAGAGAAGGAAGTTTACAGAGTAACAAAATATAAATATCAAAATTGATACTCTGTTGTTAAAATAATAAATATATCAACAACAACAAAAGCCTTTATTGAGGACCTCTCGTCCTATAAAGGATTCGCCAGTTTACAGAGTAAGTGAAGAGAAGAGAACTAAGAATACAGAGAGAAACCTATAAGTTAGTAGGTATAGTGTAGTATTTTCTACACTGTGACTATATACAGCAGCAGTAACAAGCCTTTTAGTGGAATCAAAGTCCCATACAGGATTCATCATTCTAATCCTGACAAAGATTATTTAAATATGATTATTTACATCAATTAGATTATGTATATAGCTTTCTTTTCTCTTCAGCCGTCTTCCAAAATTTGAACAACGCAAACGCTCCAGCTCTGTTTCTCACCACCTCATTCAACAGGAGCTCCAAATAGAGTCCCTCAAGGCCTATTTCACTGAGGAGCACTTCTCGTTCGTCTTTCAGCCCCATACCTGAGAGTATATGGTGATGTAGCCCCGGCTCCATTCTTGTCCAGCAGATCTCGCATGTCCATCCATCTGTTTTAAATATTCTGGGGCGATCATCAGTAAAGAGCACCGAGAGGATTCTAAGTCCGGCAATACACCGTTTGACCCGGAGCGGGAAATCGCTGGACAGATAGTGTTCCGGTAACGGAGTTGAGCAGATGTTTTTATAGTGGGGGTATAGGCTTGAATTTATTATTCTTGTGTGATCCTTTTGCAGAGATTGATCTATTGCAGTCCTGATTATGTAGGGAATTCCTCTTTGTAATGTTCTATAGTCTGTGCAGAAATTCAGCCATTGAAATCCGGTGGTGTTTAAAATATTAACTATACTTCCTGTGAAACCTATATGTTTTTTCGTTACGTTTGAGATTTCCCACAGCTGGGACAAGCAGAGCAGCGGCAATCTAGTTTCACCCATTCCCACCATTCTCAACCAGAACTTTAAGGTAAGTTTCAAGACTGTAACGCTGAGTGACACTCTTCCCAATTCTATCCTGAGTGTTTTGTTTCCCACTTGGCAAATACGCAAGTAGGAAAAGCAGATTGATTGTTTACAAAACAATTTGTTCTCGTTAGGCTTAATTGAATATAATGTTTATACTAGTTTAAAGAAATAAGTTTACTTATCTTGGTCAGGCAATCATCCCAAGCTTTACAAATGAATTTATTTTATTTTTCTTTACATTGAATATTTAAATAATAGGATTTAAAGCCGCAGCTATGAAATGCATTGTCTTTAGTGGCGCGCGTTGGTAAGAAGAATCTTCTAGAAGGTGGCGAGCTCCCTCTGGCGGCGCAGCCAGACGGCCTCCCATTGGTCAGCGATGACGCAGTTCCTTCACCGCCGCTGGCTGCCTTCCGCTACCTATGTTAGAATAAAACGAAACATACTCCCCTCCTGTGGACGTAGTCCACACACAAGGCAAAAGAAAAGGATCACATAGTGTAGAAAGTTTTTTTTTTTTTTTTTTTTTAAGAAGAAGAAGAAGAATTAGAATGGCAAAAGTGCAATCTTCGAGATGGGTCTTATTAGATGATGTTGTTTCTCTGTTTGAAGTTCCACAACTCGGACATTGACATCCGCTCCAGGTGACACCTTGGTGATGCGGCCAAGGCTCCACTGCATTGAAGGCATAGGAAAGTCTTTTACCAACACCAATTGTTGCAGATTGTTCAGATATTCCCTGGACCATCTTTGCCAGAAAACATCTCTGGCCCTTTGAATTAATTTCCATCTAGTTAAGTAGTTGTCATTAGGGTGATAACTGGGCTCTGGGAGTGCTGTTAATGGTCTTCCAATCAAAAAATGTCCTGGAGTGAGAGGGTTGAAATCATTTGGATCCGAACTCATCGGATACAACGGGCGAGAATTCAAGCACGCTTCAATTTGACTTGTCAGAGTATTGAGTTCTTCAAAATTTAAAACTGCAGATTTTAAACACCTTAGGAGATGATACTTCAATGATTTAATTCATGCTTCCCAAATGCCGCCGAAGTTTGGAGCAGATGGAGGTATAAAATGCCAAGTGATGTGTTCATTTGCGACATAACTTTGAATTGAAGAATCCTTTACAAGTTGATGTATATTATTCAAAATATTCTTAGCTCCTTTAAAGTTAGTAGCGTTGTCGGTGAAAATATCGGAGGGTTTTCCTCGACGAGAGATGAATCTTCTAAAAGCAGCGAGGAAGGCAGGGGTTGACAGATCTGAAACTATCTCAAGGTGAATAGCCTTCGTTGAGAAACAAATGAATAATGCTATATATGATTTTAATGTTACTTTTGTTCTTATGACATTAGGTTTAGTTATAAATGGTCCTGCGAAGTCTATTCCTGTTTTGCTAAAAGGGCTTGAGGGTATGATTCTATGGATAGGCAGATCTCCCATGATTTGTTTTGACACTTGGCGTTTCGTCTTGAAACATGTCATGCAACGATTAATGAGCTTTTTTACTAGAATTCTACCGGATGGAATCCAGTACTTTTGTCGGATGGCACACAGAGTTAATTGGAGACCAGAATGAAGATGCTCTACGTGGAATTGTTGAACAATCAATTCTGTAACGAAATGGTTGTGAGGAAGAATTATTGGATGCTTCTCATTGAATTGCAGGTTGGATTTGCGCAGTCGACCTAGTCACGTAGAATTCCTGATGAATCAATAAATGGGTTTAAAGATAAAAGTTTTGAGTTTGTTGGTAGTACTTTGCTTTGATTACAACATTGAATTTCAGTTTTAAATTCTGAACTTTGAATGCTTTGAATAAGAGTTCGAATTGAATTATCGAGCTCATTAGAGGACAATTCTGTGTGTTTTATTTTGTCGCTGCTGTGTCTAGCATTGTGGATAAATCTTAGGAGCCATGCCGTAACTCTGCTCAGCTTCCTGAATGTTGAGAATTTAAAAATAAAGTCTATAATAGGACAAGTAGTGAAATGAACAATCGGAACAGTCTTTCTTTTTTCATGACAAACTTCTTTTGGAAGTTCATATGTGATTGGTAGCGGATCTTGTAAACTTGAGTTTGATAGCCAATCAGGACCATTCCACCAAAGTGAATGGTTTACTAGTTCTGAAGAAGTTATACCTCTGGAGGCGCAATCTGCAGTATTATCCTTGGTAGACACATAGTACCAAGAAGATTGCAGAGTTAGTCGCTGAATTTCTGCAATCCGGTTACCAACAAAAGGTTTCCAATGTTTTGATTCAGATTTTATCCAACATAAAACAATCTGGGAATCTGTCCACAAAATTACTCGGTCAATCTGCAACAGCAATGAGCTGCAAATGGAATCATATAAATTTGAAAGGAGAAGAGCAGCACAAAGCTCCAGACGAGGTATTGACGTTGCCTTCAAGGGAGCAACTTTTGTCTTGGCAGCAATCAATGTGACTTGAACATGACCAGATTTAAAACGAGATTTCATATAAACAACTGATGAATATGCAGATTCGGAAGCATCACAAAATCCATGGAGTTCTAAAGAATGTATAAGTCGCTTGCAGGAAATGTATCTAGGAATTTTAATATGATTTAGCATGTCCAAATCCATTTTCACTCTCCTCCAATGAGAACACAACGATTCAGACAAGGGATCATCCCAATCCAAATCCTGTTTCCACAAAGTTTGGAATAGAATCTTGAAGCTAATGATCACCGGTGATAACCATCCCAAAGGGTCATAAATTCGAGAAATGTCCGATAACAATTGTCTTTTAGAATATACGTCTTTTAGTGAATTGACTGTAATTGTGAAATTATCCGTGGATGGATTCCAATTTATCCCAAGAATCTTAACAGATGAATTATCTCCGATTTCATATGAATCATGTGCTTTCAGCGCTTCTGGTACCTCTGAAAGAACCTCAGGGACATTTGACATCCATTTTCTTAAGCAAAAGCCACCAGATAAAAGGATTTTCCGGATATCATCAATGAGAACTTTTGCTTCTTCGATTGTTGTTGCGCCTGAAAGTAGGTCGTCTACATAAAAATCAGTTTTTATGATTTTAGATGCCTCTGGGAACAGGAGTTCTTTGTCGGTGGCAAGTTGCATCAAGGTACGGATTGCAAGATATGGTGCACACGACATTCCATAAGTTATTGTGAGCAATCTATACTCCAATAAAGATTCCAATGGACTATTTCTCCAGAAGATTCTCTGAAAGTCGAGATCAGAAGAGTTCACTTTTATCTGTCTGTACATTTTCTCAATATCTCCCGTAAAAGCTATAGGATTAGTACGAAACTTCACAAGAATATTGAAAATATCATGCTGCAATTTTGGTCCAGTATGAAGAAAGTCATTTAAGGAGTAATTGTTGCTCGTTTTGCACGATGCATCAAACACTACTCTTAATTTAGTAGTGCTGCTCTGATCACGCAGAACGCAATGGTGAGGTATATAATAGCACTTGTCTGATGGTTTGTCACGTTCCTTTTTCGGAATGAGCTCCATGTGGTTGAGAGAAAGATATTCCATCATGAAATCCTTATATTGCTGAAGAAGATTTGAAGATTTGTGCAATTTTCTCTCAAGAGCAAGAAATCGTTTCATGGCATTCTGACGTGAGTCTCCGAGATTAGGCACAGATTTAAACGGTAGACCAACAGAATATCTTCCATCTGTTGATATGCAAAAGTTTTTGTCATAAATGTCCCCGCAACTCTTCTCCTCTTTAGTCAATGGAAGAGCGGCAGGAACCGATTCCAATTCAAAAAACTGTCGCAGATTATCATCTCCTTGGGATGTTGAGCATAATGAGATATAGTTGTTTCCAGTCTCAGAACTGGAAACATTTCCTGAAAGTATCCATCCTAACTTGGCACTACAGGCAGTGGGTCCTGGATGATTTTGGAATCGTAGTTTTCCTGTATATAAAAATGGGGCTAGGTCTACACCAATTACTAAATCAATGGGACTTGTTTTATCAAAATTGGGATCTGCTAATAAAGTATTCTTAAGATGAGGCCAATTATCTCTATTTATCAGAAAATTAGGTAAATCAACAGTGATTTGATCGAGTATTATGGATGAAATTTTGAATATTCTATCAGAAAAATGAGGCTTAAATTGAAGAAAAGTCTCACTAGCAGACTGCTGTATTGGTTGGTTACCAATTCCAAAAACTGTGAGTTGGCTCTTTTTAACAGGAAGATTCAACTTTTCACGACAATTTTCTGTTATTAGACTTCTTTGAGAACCAGTATCAATCAAAGCTCTGCATGGATGAAACGATCCATTATCTGCTCTCACTCTCACAATAGCAGTAGATAATAAGATTGTCTCATTTGGCTTTGTTGTATCACTGAGAAAACATGAAATGCTAGATTGGGCAATTGGGGCTTCAATTGAAGTGGTATTCAAAGGTTCGGGTTGGAAGGAATGCAAAAGAGTGTGATGTTTTTTGTTGCATGATTTACAATGCATAGTGATTTTACATGATGTTACTCTGTGGTTAGATCGCAAACAATTGAAACAAAGGTTATTGGTTTTTACTATGTTCCATCTTTCAAGGAGAGAACTCTTATGGAACTTGTCACATTTGAATAAAGGATGTGAATTTTTGCATAATAGGCATTTATCATCACCTTTTGAAATAGAATTATAAACATGTGTTTGTTTCACTACAGATTTATCCTCCCTAGCATAACCTTTTATTGATTGCAAACTTTTTGCTTGTTTTCAAGAAACATAATAAATTTTTCGTAGGATGGAAAGCCATCATCTATCAACGTCAATTCCCATTGCCTTTTCAAATCATCACCTATTTTTCTTTGTAGGAAATGTATTAGAAAGATATCAACAAGTGTATTTCTCTCCAAACCCAGTGATTTCAAATTTCTCATGGCTTCATTACATATATCTAGTAGTTCGAAAATGGCCTTAGAATTTATTAGTTTTAAAGGTTTTAAAGTGAATAATTTTGTACATTGTGAAAAGGCAAGTTCTTTTTTGCTATCATATCTGGAGACCAATGTGGCCCGAGCATGGGCATAGTTTTCATCACTAACAGGAAATCCCCTAATAAGTCGTTCAGCGTCTCCAGTAACAGCTGATTGTAAATATTGCAGCTTTTGTGAATCAGTTAGAGCGGTATTGGAATCAATAGACAGAGAAAACAATTGCTTGAAACTAAGCCATTCGTTAACATCACCAGAAAAGGAAGGTAAATTAAATTTAGGAAGTTCTATTTTACTTGTGGTTGATTGATTTAGATCATCAATTTTGCTTGAACTGGCTGTACAAGATACTTTATTGATATTCGCCACTAAATTTCTAAGATTATCCTTGTATTGCATCACTCTAGAAAAGTAAACTTCATCATCAAATTCAGAAAATGTTAAAAGATTACAATAAGTTTTTTCAATGTTAGATTTTATATCTAAAATATCTTTTTTAAATATCTGTAAATTTGCATCATCCTTCGATTCAATCATCTTGAGCGAAATTTGCTCAAAATAATCCACTTGTTTGAAATGAAATTCAAGAATATTTAAAGTAGCTTTAAATTTGGTAGCCATTTTTAATTTTTGCTATTATTAATTTTAATACTATATTTCAAAAATGAATTATAATCTATATATATAAAATTGAATGTCTGTCTGTTTGTTTGTTTGTTTGTACTCTATAGATTCAAAAACCATACATCCAATCGCCGTGAAATTTTGGGATATTATTAAGTATATCACCGGGAAGGTTTTTGAATAATAATTTCATGAATATCTTGAATATCCTTAGAGTTACTTGCAGATTTGTAGATTTAACTCGCAAGCAGCGCCCCCATTGTGACGATGATAACAAGTTTTCTTATCACTAAGTTTGTTATCTTAAACATTATTTATCAAAAGTAAGTTTATCTCAGGATGACACGGCAATGTGACACGGGAAAAAATGTTCAATAGATAAAACTATGATTTTCTATATGATATAAAAAGCCAACAATGAAGAGTGAATGTAATATAAAAAGCCAACAATGAAGAATGAATGTAAGATAAAAAGCCAACAATGAAGAGTGAATGTAATATAAAAAGCCAACAATGAAGAATGAATGTAAGATAAAAAGCCAACAATGAAGAGTGAATGTAAGGTAAAAAGCCAACAATTAATAGTAAATGTAATATAAAAAGCCAACAATGAAGAATGAATGTAAGATAAAAAGCCAACAATGAAGAGTAAATATAATATAAAAAGCCAACAATGAAAAATGAATGTAAGATAAAAAGCCAACAATGAAGAGTAAATATAATATAAAAAGCCAACAATGAAGAGTGAATGTAAGATAAAAAGCCAACAATGAAGAGTAAATGTAATATAAAAAGCCAACAGAGTGAATATAAGATAAAAAGCCAACAATGAAGAGTGAATGTAATATAAAAAGCCAACAATGAAGAATGAATGTAAGATAAAAAGCCAACAATGAAGAGTGAATGTAATATAAAAAGCCAACAATGAAGAATGAATGTAAGATAAAAAGCCAACAATGAAGAGTGAATGTAAGATAAAAAGCCAACAATGAAGAGTAAATATAATATAAAAAGCAAACAATGAAGAGTGAATGTAAGATAAAAAGCCAACAATGAAGAGTGAATGTAATATAAAAAGCCAACAATGAAGAATGAATGTAAGATAAAAAGCCAACAATGAAGAGTGAATGTAATATAAAAAGCCAACAATGAAGAATGAATGTAAGATAAAAAGCCAACAATGAAGAATGAATGTAAGATAAAAAGCCAACAATGAAGAGTGAATGTAATATAAAAAGCCAACAATGAAGAATGAATGTAAGATAAAAAGCCAACAATGAAGAGTGAATGTAAGATAAAAAGCCAACAATGAAGAGTAAATGTAATATAAAAAGCCAACAATGAAGAATGAATGTAAGATAAAAAGCCAACAATGAAGAGTAAATATAATATAAAAAGCCAACATTGAAGAGTGAATGTAAGATAAAAAGCCAACAATGAAGAGTAAATCTATATATATAAAATTGAATGTCTGTCTGTCTGTCTGTTTTTTGTTTGTATTCTATAGATTCAAAAACCATACATCCAATCGCCGTGAAATTTTGGGATATTATTAGGTATATCACCGGGAAGGTTTTTGAAAAATATTTTCATGAATATCTTGTATAACCTTAGAGTTACTTGCAGATTTGTAGATTTAACTCGCAAGCAGCGCCCCCATTGTGACGATGATAACAAGTTTTCTTATCACTAAGTTTGTTATCTTAAATATTATTTATCAAAAGTAAGATTATCTCAGGATGACACGGCAATTTATTTGCGACAAGAATAATGATACAATTCCAAGGCGAAGATACTATTCCTTCACTTCCAATTACCGAGGGAACCAATTAATATTGATTTTATTCAACTTATCGAGTATTTCTCAAGGGACCGGGAAAAAATGTTCACTAGATAAAACTATGATTTTATAATGTAGAAAATTTGGAAAGACAAAATTCAGGATGACAAGGCACACAGGGACCGGGAAAAAATGTTCACTTTATCGAGAGATTCAAATTTACGAGTTTCAAATTATCAAAATATATCTTTTTAATTTTTTAATAAGTTTTTAGAGAATTGTTTTAACAAATGTTCGCTAGACAAACCTTTACTCGGGTAAAACCCCGGGCGAAGCCGAGTACGTTTTATAAGTTTAAAGAGAATTGTTTTAACAAATGTTCGTTAGACAAACATTCACTCGGGTAAAACCCGGGCGAAGCCGGGCGGGTCCGCAGTTATTTATATTTAAATAATTATTTAATAGATTTATTCCCGGGTTTCGGCACCAATGTTTTGTTTCCCACTTGGCAAATACGCAAGTAGGAAAAGCAGATTGATTGTTTACAAAACAATTTGTTCTCGTTAGGCTTAATTGAATATAATGTTTATACTAGTTTAAAGAAATAAGTTTACTTATCTCGGTCAGGCAATCATCCCAAGCTTTACAAATGAATTTATTTTATTTTTCTTTACATTGAATATTTAAAGAATATGATTTAAAGCCGCAGCTATGAAATGCATTGTCTTTAGTGGCGCGCGTTGGTAAGAAGAATCTTCTAGAAGGTGGCGAGCTCCCTCTGGCGGCGCAGCCAGACGGCCTCCCATTGGTCAGCGATGACGCAGTTCCTTCACCGCCGCTGGCTGCCTTCTGCTACCTATGTTAGAATAAAACGAAACACTGAGCATGTATCCGGGGGTGTATCTTGGTAAATTTAGATATCTTCGCAAAAATGAGTCCTGAATTTGATCAACAATTAATGTATGCTCATTTGCCCAAACAGGTGCCGCGTATAGCAGGGTTGATAGAACCATCGCGTCAAGAAGTTTCATAGAGGATTTTAAAGAGTTCATCTTCGACCTGGTCAGAATTGGCCAGACCGCACCACTGGCAGCAAGAGCTTTACCCTTATAGTACAGGGTGTACCAGGTAAATTGGGAATTTCAACAATGGTATTTTAACTGAAATTTTTTGCAAGTAAAAATTAAAATATCCGAATGAAATTTGACACAGTAGTAGATAGAAGGATATAGTTTTATTTATTCAATGTAGTTTCCAATATTAGCTACAACAGTCTCGAGGCGAGTGCGGAATGAAGCACAGGCCTTGGCGACGATGACCTTGTCCATTTGGGTCATCACCGTGTGAACTGCTTTCTTGACAGACTGGATGGTGGTATGAGGAGCTTTGTTGACATCTCTCTCAACAACGCCCCATACATAGTAGTCGAGGGGATTGCAATCTGGAGAATTAGGGGGCCAAATATCAGGACCCCAGTGACTAGGGACGTTAAGTGTCAGCCACGATTGTGTCTTTTTTGCCTTATGGGCTGGAGCTGAGTCCTGTTGGAAGACATACTTCCTTCCTGCGGCCACCATGTCCATCCAAGGCTTCACAACGGTCTCCAGAACATTGATGTAGGTGTCAGCGTTCATCCTAAGGCCCTTCTCAAAGAAATGGGGAGGCATGACATCACCTTCACTGCTGATAACGCCAAGGACCATTACGGAGGCAGGAAATTTCGTGTGCATCACGACAGGTATCTCTGAGGGGTCTTTACAGATCCAGCGATCATTCCTGGGATTTACCTTTTGGTCCACGTCAAAGTTCTTTTCGTCAGAGAAGAACCTTAGCATGCCAAAAGAGTCGTGTTTCAGGTTGTTGAGGAGGGCAGCAGCCTTTCCTTTTCTGTTATTCTTCATATTCTCAGTCAGCAACTGACCTTTCCGAAGGGCATAAGACTTGAGACCAAGGTTCTCATGGATAGTTCTGACAATTGTCATAGAGCCAACGTCCATTTCCTTGGCTATGGCCCTCATGCTCTTCCCAGGGTTTCCATCAATCTTCTCCTTGACATTTTTGACAAATTCTTCGCCTCTTACCCTGTCCGATCGACGCGAGTGCTTTTTCCTTGTAGCTATCCCCTCTTTGTTACTGTCGGCCTCATCAAACTGCTTCTTGACACGATAAATAGTGGTTTTGGGCAACTTAAGAAAATCCACTATCTCTTTGGGGCTCCTTCCGGCGCGCAGAGCAACGATGATGGCAGCTCGATTTTAAAATTCTCGGTTACTCTTCATCACTACACTGCGCACACATGTACTGTTGCATTTTACATGAATATGGCTACGTAATGAAAAAAAAACAAGTTTTTAATCTCAAGTAGTTTTTGTTTTATGGACTGTCAAAGTTAGTCCCAATTTACCTGGTACACCCTGTATAATGCGGCTTGCTTAAAAGAGTTTGTTGAGGTGAGTGGATATCCTAGATACATGTATCTTTCCGTGACATTCAGTGTTTGTTGACCCCAATACCAATTATCGGATTTTGACCGCTTCCCACCATTGCGAAATACCATTATTTTTTATTTGTTTTCATTCAGCGTTAGCATATTTTCCTCAAAATATTTTCGTATCATATTAATTTTTAACTGCAAATTGTTCTTAGATTCGCCTATCAGTACAATATCATCTGCATATAGTAGCAAATGTACATTTCCATGCTTTGGCAGATAAATACCAGGTATATCAGAGCAGTCAAAAGTACTAATCAGGTCATTAATAAAAGGTATGAATAAGTAAGGAGATAGTGGCTCACCCTGTAACACTCCGGATTTTATTTTGATAAATTCAGTGAATGAATTGTTCCATCTCACCGCAGCTGTCATGTTTTCGTAGTAATTCTTAATTAGATTTATAAATCGGAAATTCAATCCAATGTCTAACAGTTTTTTCCATAGGAGAGCTTGGGGCACCGTATCAAAAGCCTTTTTAAGATCGATAAAGAAAGCGTAGAACTTTCGTCTTTTACGTCTAAGTGTTAATTGGATTAATGAGACTAAAGTAAAAATATGATCCTGGCATGAGTGTTCTTTTCTGAAGCCCGCTTGATTTTCCGGTATAATTGCTCTATTTTCGGTCCAGTTGCTTAGCCGTATTTTCATTATTGATGAGAAAAGCTTAGCGAGGTTGCTCAGAAGTGCTATTCCCCGATAATTGTGAGGATTGTCGGCATCACCATTTTTAAAGATGGGATGTATAATTGTTTTGCACCAAGTTGTTGGGAATTGACCAGTTTTTAGAACTCTATTGTAAATATCTTTTAAGGCAGTTAAATAAGCTGGGACAAGGCTTTTATAGCTTCATTAGGAATATTATCAAGTCCACAAGCCTTATTGCGCTTCAAGTGAGCTATTTCTCCAGTTATCTCCGAAAAGGATATTTCGGCCATTAACTCGTCGTCTGGCATCAGTATAACTCTTATGGACAAATCGTACTTGACTGGTGGCGAAGTCGCGAGAAGTTCGGTATAAAACTGTTGCCATTTTTGAATAGAAATGTTTCCGAGAGTTTTTTTTGTTCTTCTATTTTTAAACAGTGATATTGTTTTCAAAAACCCGCAGAGTCCCTCACATCCTTCAACCTCTCTTGTATTTTAGTATAGTAGGTTTTCTTTTTGCCGGTCAGAAGTGATGAGTATTTATTTTTTAATAAAGCGTATGCCTTGCGGTCACCTTCACTGTTTGATCTTATTTAGATTTTAAGCTGAGATTTTAGAGCTTTTTTTGTTAAGTAGCACTCACGGTCGAACCAAGGTTTGGATTTAGGACCATCGGGTGTTATTACTACTTGCCTACCAGCAGTATGCATTGCACTCCGGATTTGATTGGTGAAATTATTAGTTAGCATTTCAATCGGTGAATTCCAAGATCCTTGTATTGCGACTAGATTCTGTATGAAGGTAGTCTCTTTTTCGGATGCCCATTTGTACTTTTTAAAGGTACAAGGTGTAGAGCTTTCATGTTTCATTCCATCTAAATTGGAGTCCAATTTAATAACCATTGGCATATGATCCGAATATGGAAGTGGATTGATCAACAAATCAATTCTATGTTCTAGGAGCGAATGAGAAACTATACAGTAATCTACCACAGAGGAACCCCGTTCTGATATGTAGGTGTATTCCCCATTTTCATCACTCTTCGTTCTTCCATTTATAATTACCAGGAGGTTATCTTCAAGAAAATTTATAAATTGCACTGCATTAGGGGAAATTACCTCATCTTTGGAGTTACGACTGGCATTTAAAGAGGTGGGCAGCATTAGTGGGTTGTGTAGGTATCCCTGTGTTCCTGTGCGCGTGTTCAAATCACCAGCTAGTACAACTTCGTATCCATCTGAAATTTTAACTTCTATACATTCCTGTAAAATATTTCTGTTAGTCATATAATTTTCATTAGGTGGTAGGTAAACAAAGAAAATACATGTTAATATTCTGGTGTTCAATTTTATAGTAATAATTATCCAGTGTTTTTCTATTTCATAGTTTACTAATAAATATTTAATAGTATTTCCAATTCCGACGATAATACCGCCCGAAGATCTACCCAGTTTGTGATTTCTGGAGGCCTTAGATTCTATGAATTGAAATCCGTTCAGTTTGTATCCTAAGTAATGATCAGTCCATGTTTCAGTTAGAGCGAATATGTTAAATTTTTTCAGGTAATCAATTAAAGGGAAAGTGGATGAAATCCTGACTAAACCGTTAATATTCCAGCACAACAGTGAAAGCTGTTTCTTTCCGCCATAGTTAATTCTTCCATTTACAATCTTAAGTATCAATCGCTTCCCTAGCATGATCTTGCTTTGAAATATTTTTAGGAGCGAATTTGCATATTTCATTATTTAAAGTATTTACATATGGTACAACGCCAGTATTTGAATCTTTATTTTTACATATTTTTTCAATCTTATTAAAATGTGGCTTAACATTTCCTTTCGGAACCGTGATCACCGTTTCTTGTTGCTATATGGTATTTCCCCTAGAATTAATGATCTCACCGTTAACCACACTATAAGTCGTATCATCTATGATGAGTTTGTTGTCCGTTAATTTGGCTTTTATACCTCTCCCAAACAGCTCCCTTCTCTTCGCAATTAGAATTCTTCTTTGGTCCCTTACTTTGAGGCTATAGTCTTTACTGATGAATATTTTTGACCCTTTGAGTTTTATTGCATTAGAAAGCACTCTTGCTCTTTCTTCATGGTCCGGTAAAATAATAAATACATTTTTTGACAATATTATTTATGATTCTTATATATATATATAAATTAAAAATAAAGAAAGCATATCCTGACCAGGAGCACATGTTGATATTAATATCAACACCTGATATTTTTATTTGTTTCTATCGTTTTTTCATATATATATATTAAGAAAAAGGCATCTACTTATCGTGCAACTGAAAGTTGCTGATGGCTTGCGTCATCTATCGGAATAAATATCAACTATTCTCGTTGATTTTTAATTATTCCAGAATTGGCCAAATACCCATTCTTGATTAATCAAGAAAAGCTAACCACGGACGCGTTTCGGGCTGTTGGCCCTCACCAGCGTGGTGCAAGCTGTACCTCAACGACCAAAAAAAAAATTGGTCATTAAGACATCCTGAAAAATCATGAAACGGGTAGTTAAGGCCAGAATTGCGTGAGAACGCTACAAAATGTGAAAAAAATAGTACAAATGTGATGTTGTACTGGGATAAGGTGCATAAATTAAGAAAAAGGCATCTACTTATCGTGCAACTGAAAGTTGCTGATGGCTTGCGCCATCTATCGGAATAAATATCAATTATTCTCGTTGATTTTTAATTATTCCAGAATTGGCCAAATACCCATTCTTGATTAATCAAGAAAAGCTAACCACGGACGCGTTTCGGGCTGTTGGCCCTCATCAGCGTGGTGGAAGCTGTACCTCAACGACCAAAAAAAAATTGGTCATTGATATTTATTCCGATAGATGGCGCAAGCCATCAGCAACTTTCAGTTGCACGACAAGTAGATGCCTTTTTCTTAATTTATGCACCTTATCCCAGTACAACATTACATTTGTACTATTTTTTCATATATATATATATATATATATATATTATATATTTTGAATTATATATATTATAGAATGTAGGCAGAAATCCTTTTCTGGTAAATCTAAAAGATAACTACTTACGCGTTTCGGACTGTTTTTCTTAATCAAATTTGTGTATTCTGTTTCAAAAATCTTAATAAATCATTTATATGTTTGTTTTTAGAAAGCCGAAAGATAAGAGTGAATAACACACTAAGGGATACAGATTAACGGGATTCGACTCTATTGCAAGTAATTTTAGAAATGCTCCTAAAGTATAAGACTTTCTACAAGGGACTTTTCTCCAAACTCTTTAGTCTTTAGCTTCTTGGTGTTCGTCATATAAACTCAGGCTGTTATCCTCTCTAACTGGTGTCTTCGCACTTAAAGGAGAAGCTTTTTAATCTAACAATATTCATATTTACAAACCATTCTCTTGTGATTCTAGGTTCAGGTACCCCATAATAGTTAATAGCGGTTTCTTGATTGAAACCGTCGCCTGTTCAAGCGTCTTCTGGTACTAGCATTCTTGATCATTCTGAGAGTTAAATCTCACGTCTAGGGATCGCCGCGCTTTCTGACCAATTAGTCTAGCTCGGATTTACTACCCTGCCATGTCAATGTTATCGGAGTATTTCGTTCCACGTCCAATTAGACTGCCTCGGTGTAACACGCTACTCTCAACCAGCGCAACGCTGTAATTATGCCTTGCTCCCTTTGTCCAAAGTGCTTTAATCACACTAATCGCCTTAGATTTCATTCTGGAAAAGGCAAGACTCCAATACTCTTCCAATGAACAGGTCATAAAACGATAATTTCTACGGATAAGACTATATTCCACTGAATATAACATACTGGTCATGTCAAATAAGATTGATAAATTACACTTCGAAATGCTCGTTATACAGTTAAAAATGTAAAAATTGAAATGTAAACATTTTACATTAAAAGTGACCTGTCTATAGCACCCCCTCTCTATACCACCCTTTTTTTGGTGAGTCCCAAGAGGGGGCGCTATAGACAGGTTTAACGGTATATTCATAACAGTTACCGATATACTAGAAACATACAATATATATTTCATATTCATTTTTCATAAATGTTCTGGGTTTATTTTGTAATTATTTACTTAAATAAGTCTGCACCTACATAATTTATTGAAAGAATAAACTAAATATTTTTTCTAATATTCGTCTATAATAAAATATATTTTCTCCGTTAAAAATAAAGATAAGCAAAAACAACGCGAACATTTGAATAATATATATATTTTTTGTAAATTTATTGGTTAAAATTTATAATATGAGCAGATATAGCAAAAAAAGGAAGTTTCACAATATTTTGATACAAATTCTCACATTTTTGCTTACGATATTTATCTTTTGGTTTTAATTTAATTGCGCCCATGCGTTTATATTTAAAGTACCAGATTTTAACCAGAGTACCAGAGTTCAAACAGATATATAATAATATTATAGTTGAAAATATTATGATAATATATTATATATATATATTTTTTTGATAATAATTAAACCTAGCCATATTTAATAATCTAAAATTAAGAGTAACTCGGCAATAAGGAATCTAGGTATATCCCCCAATATATTTCTAGAATTATATAACAATATATTAGTATTACATACCTACGACCAAAATAAGATATTTTTAATATATATACCAAGAAATAAAAAAAATATTCTGTGTTAAAACAAGAAAATAAAGGTTTAATAAATAATTCTGTGGCGAAACCTTTTTGAGTTCCCTGATAGACGACCACTGTGATTTGTTATGATAGTTAGAAAATTTCTTACTGTGAAGGTTCAATATTAATTTACTTGAAGAAAAAATTGAACATGTATGTTATTAATTTAATTATTTATTCATTTAGGACATTAGAGTATTTTTCACTGTAAAGGATAATTCAAATTAAATTACTTATGGAAGAGAAAAGGTAGATTAAGTTAATAATAATAAGTTTGATAATTTTTGTTTATTTAATATTTTATTAATATATTAATGGATCTCACACACATTTTTTAAAATAGATAACCACACACACAATTACACAAATATAACAATAAAGCGGAATGTGCCATTATTGACATTTTGTATAATCTATTTATATATATAAAAATGAATGTATGTGTGTCTGTCCTTTATGCCTGACCAAACCACTCATTGGAACGCCATGAAACTTTGGGAAGTTATTTAGTATAGTACTGGGAAGGTTTCTAGCAAATAACATTTTTGAAATAACTTTTCGCCTAAAAATAATCAAGATATATATTCTAATTTATCTGTTATAATTCAACAATCTGCTCTAAATATTATCATGATGATACGATGATTTTGTAATGTAGAAAATTAGGAAAGACAAAATTCAGGATGACACGGCAATTTATTTGAGACAAGAATAATGATACAATTCCAAGGCAAGATACTATTCCTTTAACTTCCAATTACCGAGGGAACCAATTAATATTGATTTAATTCAACTTATCGATTATTTTTAAAGGGACCGGGAAAAAATGTTCACTTTATCGAGAGATTCGTTAGACAAACCTTTACTCGGTTAAAACCCGGGCGAAGCCGGGTACGTCCGCTAGTATGTAAATAATTAAAACCTATATATTATTTCTTAACACAAAGCAATAACGCGCCATCTATACCTATAAAATAAAAGGATTTAAAAGCGCGATTTTTTCGTTTAGTAAAATAAAAGGATTTAAAAGCGTGAATTTTTCTTTTATAAAATAAAAGGATTTAAAAATGGCGCGTTATTGCTTTGTGTTAATTTATGCCTAACTGGCCTTGTCTTTATAGTTTGCTGAAGAGCATTGCTCGAAGCAAATATTTGAATGTAATGCTACTGTCCAATAAGCTTATGTCCATAGTTTACTTGAAAACCATTTCTAAGATTCCATCCTTCAGTGTAGCATATAAAAGCAGAATGATCCAATACAATATTAGAGCTCTGAGAAGCGGTCTGGTGGATTAAATTGGCGAAACCGCTGGGAGGGTTCACCACTGATGAGCCAAGCCCTCCCAATATATTTTTCATCGCAGTAAGGATAGTAGAAGTTTGTGTTATGTATAAAAGAAAAATTCGCGCTTTTAAATCCTTTTATTTTATATTATTTCTTGTTTGTTCCACCTACATTTCCACAACATACTCGATCAAACAAAGCTGCTATGTAAATGTTATTTAATTAGTTTGGAAAATCATGATCTCTCTCTCTAATGGTTCCAACTTTTCATTTAAAACATTTTTGAAAGCTATAATTTAAACATTGGTATTCTAACTATCGTGATCCCATATAATGGAAGCCAAAATTTATCGGGTAATTACTAAATAAATATTGTAACTTTCTTTCAGTTTATATTAATATGAAATAATCATCAAATTAATGAACACGCTTGAAGGTTAAAATTGAAATATATTAGCAAAGCTTTTTAAAAATCTTTCATACTCTGTTTGACGGTATTAGAGATTAATTTTAAAAAAATGAAAAAGAATAGTTAACACTGCTAACCATGAACGTTGTGGCTATTTCAGTTGATATCTCAGATTCAACATGACACGCAATAAACTCTAAATTTATTCTCCCATCTCTACATATTAAAGATATTAAAATCCATTTTTCCGCCTCTATAATACGAAAAAACAGAACGACAGCTTTTAACTCCAAAATGAAAGAATGCTACTTCAGAATCTCTTTACTCATTAGCAAAATCAATGAAATTATTCGTATCTTAATTCTACATACGCCTGCTGCAATCATGCACATTTTGAATAAACACAATTAAATCAGCCACAAAACTATTATATAGAAAATGGACATGGAAATAAGTTAAAACTTTCAATGTCAAAATACAACTTCCCTAAATAACCGAGCAATAACCTTTCAGCTATCGATTAAGCAATAAATAGAATATCTTTTAAGCAAAGGAGATTATCATACAAACAGCATACCTCTACTCCAACTTACAAAATAATAATTTCTGTGGAAATATATTTTTTCAACCTAAACCACACAAAATCAATGACTATAAGAAACCAGTTCGCCACTATTCTCAGCCGACCCTTATAAAAACTAACCAAAGAGGACAGAAGAGGGCATAAAATATTGAAACAGGTAAAATAATAAATACATCATAATAACCAAACCTGACAAAGGGAATGGAACGCCAATCAAGAACACAACAGATCATGAATTTAAAAAATGAACGCCTTCCTTGAACAGCTCAAAACTTAACCAAAATAACTGAAATGGTAATCAAAATAAATTCCTCACAGCATATATTATAGCCAAGTATTTATTATTCTATTAGCAGAGTATCATTTTTTATGTTTATATTTTGCTACTCTGTACACTCCTCTCTTTGCTTATCTTTTGTTTATCCTTCATAGTTTGTTCTTGCCTGAAATAAGTTTTTGTGTCATCCCGAAGTAGGTCTTCCTTAATTTTCCACGTGACATTTTGGTGGAGATACTGGGTAAGTTATGGAAGACAACTGAAGGTCGCCGAGAAGAACATGAGGCAATGGGTGCTGTGATCTACATTTTCAGAAACTGGCTCCAGGATTTCACCGCCGTGTCAAAGCCAAGACTTCCCTTCAAGATGACTATGTCCCTATAGACGATATGGAGACAAAGCCGCTCTCCACGCCACAAGAAAAAGGACGCAGAGGTACTAGGGACAAAATTCCAAGACTTCGATGGAATCCTTGGCAGAAGCACGTCAGATCTATGTCAGTATCTAAAATAATTGCAAGCTGTGGGTCACAGCTCCCATAGGGAAGCTAAGTATTTATTATTTTATTAGCAGAGCATATATCTATTTATGTTTATATTTTGCTACTCTGTACACTCCTCTCTTTGCCTATCTTTTGTTTATCCTTCATAGTTTGTTCTTGCCTGAAATACATTTTTGTGTCATCCCGAAGTTGGTCTTTCCTAATTTTCCACGTGGCAATATAAACGCTCACTAAATTCTCTCCGTAAAACAAACATTATTTCTCAAGAACAATACCAAGAATATACTTATAAATTTGACAGCATCCCGTATATCTAAGGGTTACTGACACTATATATATAAAACATCCCATTACCATCTCTCCCCTGGATAGACATTGGCCAAATATTTGACAAAAAGACTTTCTGAGCTTGTCAAAAACTCTAAATTAACAGTTAGAAATCCAGAAAATTTCATAAAATACATCAAAGGCCTCAAGATCAATCACAATGAGAGCCTGATATCTTATGACATAAAGAATTTGTACACATCCCTCTGAAAGTAATAATAAAATTCCTTAAACAGTCATAAAAAAAACAAGTAGAAATTAACTGATAAGGATAATATCCTCAAATTAACAGAAATCTTAATAAAAAGCAACACTTCCAATTCAAAAACCAACATTACTTACAAATCAAAGAAACAACAATGGGGAATCCATTGTCTTCCGTGTTATCTAAAATTATATTGTCTTCTGAACGCATCTTAATCATCCAAACAAGATAAAATCATGGCTTCAAAATGTATATGATGTATTTTGCATTATAAAAGGAGGTAGTGCAACAGAAATACTTGAACATTCAAATTCCTTTCATCCAGATCTCCAATTCACTTTTGAAAGTGAAGACAACAATCACCTACTCTTCCTTGACATTTCACTACTCAGAAAGAACAACTAAATTACATCCGAGGTCCATTGAAAAATTTCCACATTTTTCCAATATTTACATTATGATTATCTTTTTTTTCTCTCTCCTATTACCCAAAAAAATTACATTGGTAAAAACTCAAACCAAAAGAGCCTCTATTCACCTCTTCAGAACAAACGACTGCCACAATGAGATAGAATAATCCATGAACATATAAAGGCATCAGCATATCCTCAATATTTCATTAACTGGCACAGATACATACCTGGAATTGCACCATGCAAGATTGAACCCTACATTTCCATATGTTACAAACTATCTACAAAACCATTGGCAGCAATATTCCGCGAACTATAGGCACACAATTATAAATAATTAATCGATTGATACTATAATCAGTAATTTCATGAACAAATCACAGAATTTAAATAACAGCAATGTAATCTACCAGATACCCTTTTATAATCCTACCCTTCCACCTATATGTGAAATATCAAGAAAGGAGCATGAATTAAAGAATCAATGAACACCAAAACAACATTGAAAACAAATACTAAAATTCGCCTTTTTGCTAACAGATACAAAAAACTAACTTCGAACTTCAAAAATCCTAAAATCATAAACCACAACATATGAATAAAAACATCCAGACCAGCCTTGAAGCCATGCAAACAGAAAATAACCCAAACTCTATAAATAGATTAATTCAACTCCCAAAACAGCACCTTCCGCTAATTAAAACACAAAACATGTCAGAAAAAAATCGCATTACCTAATCTATCCCATACCAACCGAACACAATCCAATGTGTGTGTATATAAATTACAATTACATTGTCTTCTAGTTCCAATTTAATTCTCTCGTTGCATCATCCATCTCACAAAAATATTTTCATCTGTTGTATATTATCCTATTTATCTTTTTTTATGCTCCCTTATAATTTTTCGCTTTTTGCTTGTTTATTGACTTAATGTCTATAAGTTTATAGCCTTGTTTTATATATTCAATTTTCCAATGTATATTCCATTTCTTCAAACTATAGGTTGAGAAAGGGCAAGACCCCCGAAAGCCCCCAATAAATATTTAAAAAAGACTTGCGCTAAGTCATTTTTAATATAGGGTTCAGATGATAGTTTCACATGGACGATGCAATGTGTAAATGGAACAATATGGTAAACAGTTTGCAATACGTTTAAATGAAAAAAAAAAGTATTGAAGATGGTTCATCATTTTGTCCCATACCAATTTGGAATTCCAATCAATTTTATCTTTATGTTATAGTCGAATAGTTTGAATTTATTAACCTAAATTATTATTTTTTATTATTCCTAGTGTTGCAGGCCATGGTAATCATGATGGGTAGTATTTGGAAATGCTTTTAATGTAAGTACTCCACATATCTACATATGTAAAAGGCAGTTCGAATTTTGCACTTAAACGTGTGCAAGTACCCCGTATGTTTATTTTACACTCACTGAAAGGATTGGATTTTGCAAGAAAATAATAAAACATTAAACTATTTTAAATGATTATACGAAATTTTATTTTAGGCAATTATTAGTCTGTTAATAGTCAAATTTGAGTTCGATGGGGTAGAAAGATGTTAGAGGTGGTTTCTGTACTTTTATCTAGTAGATATATGTCAGAGCATATTTGGAATGCATTTTTGCCACCCTCTCTATAGTCTAATTTCTTTGTCTAATGTGTTAAGGGCTCTATAATATCTCTAGAATGTAAAGGTTTATTAAAAAAAAAAGAACAGATTAATCCAATATATTAATTTTTTTAAAAATTTTGAAAAACATTTGTATAGAATTTTGCGCATGAAGGGGGCGGGGGCCCGTACACGGCCGGGCCGCTGTGACCAGCCGGTGGGGTGGCCGGAGCTCCAATTCCAGGAGTCCACGGACAGCGGGGCGGGAGTCGGATGGCGGTCTGCGGCGAGGGGAGGCCCGAGGACGGAGCTGGACGGGGCGACGGGCGGGGTGACCGGCGAGGAGCGCCGCACCGTGGACGGAGGGGCGGGTCCACGGCGTCCGGCAGGTGGTCGCCGGGGGCAGCTCCTGTAGGCACTCCACGTTAGTCTACAATAATCTACAGATGGTATGATCTTGGCTTACCTCGGTGCCACCCGGGACTCACGTCTCGTCCTCGAGCTGGCGGAACTCGAGGACGGACGAAGCCATCTTGGCCCGTCGCTGGCGTTTCGTCCATGCCTACTCCGGCCTCTCCTGAGCCTCCTGCTGCAGCTGCTGGTGGCGTGTCTGCTGCAACTTCCTCGCCGCCGTCTCGAGAAGTTCTTGAGGTGCATCCTCCACCGCAGCGTGTCCTGGGGAGTTGAAAGGGACTGGGTAGTGATAGATGTTCCTCCCCAGGACTGAAATCTTCGGCCATCCGTCTCCACGGCCGGGATGTTGACTTGTTTGGTGCCTCCGCTGCCGAGAACCCCCTGAACTGAAGCTCACGGCCAAACTTGGTCTTTGGTGTTAAATAATATAGTTCCCCCCACCGGGCCCCGAGTAGGATGGTTGTTCCAGGGCATTATCTGGCCACAACGGCCCATAGCTCTAGAGGCCGGAGCGCTCTTTGCCGGGCACGAGCCTGATGTTGATCTGCCCCCTTCATGCAATTGCCAATCAAGAAAATCATTTCTTTTCAGCCATTGTTTACTTGAGATTTCTTTCATAGAACCATTTTATTCAACCATTAACTCTAAATTTGAACATTTTAAATTGTGAAAACATCTATTGATCTTTGGAACTGTCTTCACTTTGGCCATTTTAATTTCCCGAAGAAATGAATTACAAGGAAGTGCTTAACCAACGTGCTCAACACCTGGAATGCTGTGATATAGGTTATGGTTTTTAACACCATATATATATAATTACCTCCAAGAACAAATGATACTCCGAGATTTTAATGATGCAGCGCCACTTACAAGAGCTCTATATATTATAATATCTGTCACTATAGCCCTTTAAAATTCAGAACATTTTGATTATCTCAGTTGTGATCTTGAGCATTTTTTAATCATATCCAAGATCGACCCACATTTTGGTAATCACCAATTAAGATGTTAATGGATGCAGTGATCCATACAACAGCGCAAAGCATTTGCCATTATCTTTTAATGTTGATCTTGAACACCATAACTATTCACATGAACAAACACTTTGCTATGATATCGACAATAATCTTGAACACCATATTAACCTCCAAGAACGAATATTTTTCTATGATTTTGGTTATGATATTCAACACCATAATAATTTCCAAAAACAAACATTTCTACTGATTGGGTACAATTCAGGTCTCCTTATAAAATGGTTGTAGTGTTTGTGATAAAGATGTTATAGATATCGGTCTGTTTGCTGATTTTATAGCAAGAGTACAAATTCTTGCTTGGTCCGTGTATATATCAAATATAAATTCTTGCTATTTCCAAACTTAAGGTAGTAAACTGTATTTGTGCATGGTTGTATTGTTTATGGAAGAACATTGCTGTTCCTTCACCATGTACATTAAGACTGACATTCCGGATGGTATTATAGTTTGGATTCCACAATTTGGGTAAGGATTTAAGCCAGATTTAAGCATATCGTATTCGATTAAGAATTCAGAGAATTATTGGTTTTTGAATACCAAAATTCCAAAACAGACGCCTAGGCCCAATCGCTTCGGAAAAAAAAAAACAATGCTTTGCGTATGGTGGGACCAGACCGGCGTAGTATATTTCGAGCTCCGGAAACCTGGCGAAACGATCAATACTAGTCGCTACGAACAACAAATGCACAGTTTGAGAGAGGCGTTGAATGAAAAAAGACCGGAATGGCGTGAAAAGCACAACAAGCTGATACTGCAGCATGACAACGCTCCAGCCCACAACGCTACGGTGGTCAAAAACACCATGAAAGACTTGGGCTGGGAACTCTTACCCCACCCGCCCAGGACACGCCCAAAAAAAAAAAAAAAAAAACTGAAAATTTCGAACTCAGACATACTCCGAAAATGGCTTGTTGACTGGTTCGACCCAAAAGGAATAGAATTTTTTAGACAAGGAATTCGAAAATTGCCTGAAAGGTGGTCCGAGTGTATAGCTAATCAGGGCAATCACTTTGAATAAAAAAATCTTTTGTTGTATGGAATTGGTGAACTTTTGAATTCACTGAAAATTTTCGCGTTTCATACTAATAGACCTGGTATGATTTCGCAATCATTCCAGTGAACGATCCATAGACTTTTTTATACTTGTTTATTGAAGTTAATTGGCATCTAATGGTGTCTACAGCGTTTTTTATTATGTTGGTTTTTATTGCGGGGTCGCTGAGCTACATTTTGATAGCGCTCTCTAGTGGGTTGACGCTTTAGTACCTGTATGTAGATTAAGACGTTATTAAATTAGGGTTTTGCCCTTGTTTTAAGTGTGTTGGAACATTTCAGGATAATTTAATGATTTATGTCCTACTCTGTTCTTTTTGTGATTTTATATTAGAAGATTCTTATATATTATTTTGTGTAGTCTATCTTTTTTTTTATTAATGGGCAACCGCACCAATCTGCCGTGTTTTCCCCCTGAAAATTCGCGCGTTTTGTTGGTGTTTGACTTTGACAAATTCTGGTGTAAAATAATTACTCCACATTTTGTGTCCATCTGGGCGTTTCCATGCATTCGAATTGAAAATACCCATAATTTTGGTATTTGTGACATTAACGAGGGCCATTGGATGCTTTGTAATATTCTATTTTGCTTGCACAAGTCAGTGGCCTTGAATATTTCCTTTTTTTTTTCGATAGTTTCAGATCGAGTTACCTAAACCAGTTGAAGTTTTGTACCTGCCTTTCATAGTCTCACTATTTTGATGGTTGCAAATCCTTGGTTTTCCAGATTTTCTTGGATTTCTGGGGTTGAGATACAGCGGCCTAGGTATCTTATAGCCACCCTAAGATTTTTTATCATCAGGTATTTTTAGTGGACACTGTAACGCCTTTTTTCTAGCCATTTGGTTGCAGCGCAATATTCATAAACGGAATGGGTCTGGACATTAATATATCGAGGTTTCTTTAACGCTTCTTGTTGGCTTCGCGAAGATCTTGATTTCGTTTTTATTCCTATTCTCGTAGTCTTAAAGTTCAATATAAAGAAAAAACTACTCGGAAGAAGAACACACGCAACCCATTGAAAGGCAGAAGAGACAAACGAAAAGACCTCAGAAGGACCCTAAACCCAAATACAATACACAAAGTTCGACTCCTACTAACTTGGACAGTTTATTGATTCGGTATCCAATAAGACTGATTACGTGTTATCTTTTATTAATATATACTTCCAACCAAATGCATAAAATTTAAAATTCCTCTGCATCAAGATATTACTGATTTATCCAAAAAAAGTCATTTTTATTATTTAACTAATATCTTTAGGCAACATCATTCAGCAAGGACAAAATATTTAGCCATCTTAAACCTAATATACAAGGTATGTCCCATAAGTTCCCGGACTGGGTCCATAAAAAATAAATAAATGAAAAATGTAAATAAATTTGACTGTTTATTATAGAAAAAATATCAGGCAACACGGTGGTACCAATATCGAGGCGGTACATTAGCGCGCGCCAAGGTCATTCTAATTTATTTAAAGGTCACACCTAGCGCTGCGGCGATTTTACGATGGAACAAAAATTGAAGCAGAGGATTTGCATAGAATTTTGTGTGAAACTTCAAATATCTGCAACCGAAACTTTTGAAATGCTTAATAAAGTATTCCCCAATGACTCTCCAAAGAGAACAACTGTTTTTGAATGGCATTCTAGATTTAAAGCTGGCAGAATTTCCATTGAAGATGAACCTCGGCAAGGACGCCCGAAATGTGCAAAAAATCACCGATTTGATAAAATAAAATCCTCGAACCACTTTGCTGGAGCTAGAACAAGACACAGGCATCTCTAAAACAACGATTGGAAGGATCGTAACCAAAGATTTGAAGCTCAAAAAGACTCCTGCAAAATTCATCCCAAGATTCCTCACTAATGAGCAAAAACTGTGTCGGCTTGCAACCTGTGAGAACATGTTGGAAATGACAAGAACGGATCCGGAATGGAAAGACAAGATAATCACAGGCGACGAGACATGGGTCTATGACTATGACCCTGAAACCAAGCGTCAATATGCCGAGTGGAGAGGTCAGGGTGAGCCTAGACCAAAAAATCCAGGATATTGAAATCCAGAAACAAGGTGTTGCTGGTCGCTTTTTTGGATAACAAGGGCATTGTTCATCACGAGTATCTTCCTGCAGGCCAAACAGTTATTAAGGAAATGTATTTGAGCATTCTTCGCCGTCTAAGGGAAGCGATTCGAGAAAAAAAGGCCAGAAAAATGGACTAATGGTGACTGGATCCTACACCATGACAATGCCCGCCCTCACACAGCGCACTTGGTGACGAGTATTTTGGCGAAAAACGGGACAGAAATCCTACTTTAACCACCCTATTCCCCAGACATCGCACCAAATGACTTTTTCCTGTTCCCCAAACTCAAAGCAGTTCTAAAAGGAAGACATTTTGACACCAGGGAAGACATAATAGAAAAATCGCTGCTGGCATTGAAGAGCATTCCAAAAGAGGCCTATAAAAACTGTTTCGACAATTGGGAGAAACGATGGCGCTGGTGCGTTGAAGCAAGGGGGGATTACTTTGAAAAGTTTTAATAAAAAAAAATTTAAAAATCTTACCTTTTTTTTATGGACTCAGTCCGGGAACTTATGGGACATACCTTGTATTTATAACTTTGGATCGTTCAAATGTGATTATTGTTTTTTATCTGATGTTCAGTCGTTGGAAAAGACATCAGTGACTATTAAACGGAAAATTCTTTCCTTCATCACCAAATTATACGATCCTTTAAGATGGTTGACGCCTGTCCTTGTAACAAGAAAATGTATGGTTCAAATTCTATGGATAACGGGATCACAGGCCTATAACCACCATCACTGAACTAGAGGAGAGTGGACATCTTGAACTGGTACCAACTAGATAAACCCCAGTTGGAAACCGAGATAAGACTCCAATCTCATGCTAATAAGGGCACGTATTTGTGCTTGAAGTTGGAAAATGATTCTAAATGCGAATTAACGTCATATTCTGTAAACAACAAAAGGATACTGAAGGCAAAGAGGAAAATCAATCGTAACCATGCAGGTAGACCTCGCGACCATTAACAATCTAAGGTGTCGATCAGAAAGAGACATATAAATATGGCATGAGAAAATCAATATCTGCGTAGCACTGATATCGTGTAAATCAAGTATTATAATTTGGGAACCGGGATGACACCAATCCCATGTTCATATGGGCACATACTTGTGCTTAAAGTTGGAAACTGATTCTGAATGAGAATGAACGTGATATTCTTTAAACAACAAATGGATGCTAAAATAAAGGGGGAAAAACCATTGTTTTTCACACAAAAATACTCAAAAGAAAAATGAAAAACTGGATCATTGTAACGTCGTAGATAGATCAATAGCCTTATGACTAATTCATCTGAAATCAAATCTACGTATTCGTTTATTTTTAAATAACGTATGAGAGCTGTGTGAAACCCTCCTATTCTAAATGTAAAAACATACTTATTATAATACATTAACATTATTGATATATTTATATTTGAAATATAACAATGTAGGTCATGTTCTCTCATAAACCACGCCCTGAGATGATTGCCTTGGCAGTTAACTGGCTAAAAAGTGAAGAAGATTAATTAGGGGTTTAGAGAAGTCCGACTTTCGTTAATTTATCTGAAAGACACTATTTAAAAGAATTTTAGGTCATTTTAATTTATATATTTTCATAATTAGTTTTATTTTTAAATAATTCTTTAAATATAATTTGTATTTTGTATAATATCATGCCGATAAAGACACGTTTACACCTTTGACCAATTTTGATCATTATATTCTGAGGGCTATTGAAATTGCAAAGCCAATAAAGATTTTAAAAATTCAGAATTATATTTAATAAAATTGCTCATTTTTTCAGTTAATGTTAAAATATTGTCAGTGTCTACTTTAAATAATCATTAAATAATTTCTATTATTTCGAAGCCGATCTCTATCTTTGTTATTACAATCGTGATTTAAACAATGAGAGATTGATTTTTAAATAGAAAGTTATATTTGTAAAACGACATTTGAAAATTATCCCGCATGTCTTTCTTTTGAACGAAAAATCTAAATTTATTTTAAAGAGAAACAACGATTATTTCTAACCTTATATATAATATTTACAAACGGAAAAATATGTCCAGGGTAATCTAGTGGACATAGCATCTGCCCGGTAAGCGGAACACTGGGTTCGATTCCCATTCCTGGATACTTTTATTTTTCCGTTCATCATTACTCTTCACAATTCATCCTTTCATACTTCATCCCTAAGGGTAGAAATAATCGTTATTTTTTCCTTAAAATAAATTTCGATTTTTCGTTCAAAAGAAACACATGCGGGTTAATTTTCAAATGTCGTTCTACAATTATAAGCCCCATTTTATTATATTATAAAGTTCTATTTGTAAAGGGTTAAATTATATACACTAGAATAAATATAACATCTATATTAAACCATATTGATATGTTTTGATACAATAAAACATTTCAAATGGGAACAATATCACTCTCTATAAAATTTGTTTATTTTCAAACTCCACCGCATTTCTTCAAGTTACAAAATCTTTTCAAGACTTTATTGCTGTTCACGATGATTTATTTCGCACAATACATGTAGTCGGGAATAAGCTGATTGAAATCGAAATGTCGACTTTTCATTATAAAAGTTTTCCTTTCCCAGCAGTTTACAATACAATATTGCCTTATAATCGCCCTATATAGATTATTTATCTGTATAGGTTACCTAATATTAAATTTATTTAATATATCTTTTATTTTTTATTCTTAATATTATATTTTGAATTATTGTTTATTTTATTTTATATATATATTTTTCTAAAATATAGATAATTGAAGAGGAGAATTGAAGGGGAGAGAGAGAATTATCAAAATAAAAAAAAAAAGGAAATATCTATAAATTAAGTTTTTGTTTTTCAAATGAATTATTAATGTGAAATATATAATTTATATACTTATTTGATTGTTAATAACCAAGCGCGCGCAATGAAATTATAATTTTAATATTAGTATATATATTTTAATATAATATTTTTAATACTATAAACTTTATAGTATTGTAGTTATAGTAATAAAACTATATACAGTTAAACCTGTTTATAGCGCCTCCTCTTGGGACTCACTAAAATAGGGTGCTATAGAGAGGGGATTGCTATAAACAAGTCACTTTTAATGTAAATCTCGCATCGTACTACGTATTTAAAATCGGGCGCTATAGTCAGCTTTAACTGTATGAACTTTTAAAATTTAATATTTTATGAATATTCATTCAATTTTCGAATTATTACTCAACAATTTTCTATTTCGCCATATACATAGGAACATTCTTTAATCTGTGTCAACTGTACAGAATATTCCGAATTTCATAACCTTATTTTATATATGAAAAAATAGTACAAATGTGAAATTGTACTGGGATAAGTTGGATAAATTAGTTAAAAATCATCTCCTAATAGTGCAACTGAAAGTTGCTTATGCCTTGCGCCATCGTGGGAATAAATATCAATTATTCGTTGATTTTTAATTATTTCAGAATTGACCAAATAAAATTATTATTCAAGAATGGGTATTTGGTCAATTCTGGAATGGCTAAAAATCAACGAATAGTTGATATTTATTCCGATAGATGGCGCAAGTCATCAGCAACAGAAACTGATAAGTAGATACTTTTCCTTATTTTATATACCAGAAAAATGTTTTTAATGCTCAATGTACATTTGAAAATCGGACAGAAATGATTATACCTTGATTATTTAATATTTGGGTTTCAAAAGTAAATAAGTAAAGTAAACGTTTTTTTTTTCTTACACCTACGTGGTACAGGCCATGATAATCATGGTGGGTAGTTAGCGACTGCTTTTACTGTAAGTGTACCACATGTCTACACATGTGAAAAACAGTTCGACTTTGCATTTACAAATGTGCTAGAGCCCCGTTTAGTTACTTGTACTCGTTGGTGGGGTTGGACTTTTGCAAGAGTCGGGGGCCATTGGAGCATTTTTTTTAATAAGAAAAAGTGCCCAATGCGGGAATCGAACCCGGGTCGTAGCGGCCGAAAACCAACGGTTTAGACCATCCTTCCACCGACCCCCTCAAAGTAAAAGTAAAACTTATATATCATTTTTAGATTATATTTTTAATTTTATTTGCTTCATTTAAATATATAGATATCAATATAAAATGTTCCAAATCGAAGTATTGTGTCGTTTGTGTGGGGAGCCTTAAAAATATTATTTGAACAATTATTCATTTGTAATTGTAGTTATATATCAAAAATCATATCAAGTTCATATCATATCTATAAATATAAAAATGAATGTTTGTATGTTTGTTTGTATGTCCGGTATACAAATTCGCAGTAGTTCACTAATTCAAATCAAAATTTCCATACATAGGTAAAAAAAAAAATACGGGGAAGACGATAGGCTATTTTAAAAAATATATATAAATCAATTATTATAACTATATAATTTTAGTCAGAAAATGATGATGACAATATTGCTGTATCATGTTTGATTATCAGATACAAAATTATATCGGGAAAAATTCCAAAAAGCAGAGACCACGGGTGAAACCAGTTCTTTTTGTACGCATGAACAAAATTCTAACAGAAAAACATTCATTCGAGCAGAAAACAAAAGCCAGATCATCTTTCTATAAAAATATCGCTTCTCAGACACAAAGTTTGGAGCGGGACGTTTCACAAAAGTGACATCCACGGTGCCAATTTATAATTGTAACGAATAGTATTTGAATAAAAACATTTAATCGGGTAAACCCGGGCGTTGCCCGGGTCATTCGGCTAGTATGTTATATTAAAATATTATTTTATTTTAAAATTATATTATTAGATTCAAATACTCTGTTTAAATCAACCGCCAGAGGTCACGCTTCCCCTATAAAAACTCGTGTTGTTGTACCCCGATGCTCGGCTCAAACCTTTTGTACATATGTAAATAAATATTTCATTTTTTTATTCTTACGCCTTAAGCCAGGCATTACTTCTATCAAACCATGTTTTTTATATATTTCATAAGATCAATTAAATCTATTTTGATAACTGATTTTATTTATCATTGCCACGACTGCTCAACAAATATCTCTATTCTCAAAATAATCAGCATCAAGTATTAATTCTATATAACTAATTATCAAAAATCAAACAGAATTTTTTTTTCTATTATAACATATATGTGGTATAATAATAAGGTGGGGAAAGAGAAATAAGGACACCACAAGTTTGGAAGAGGAATCCCAGACAACCAGAGAGAGAGAGACGGGCCCGGCAACAGCCGGGCGGCCGTTTGTGTCGAACACAATCACCAACTGTCCTAAAAGTCCCAAGGTGTTGACGGACCGGCCCCATTTGCCACCCCTTGGAATGTCGCTGCTGTCTCAATTGACCGGACTTTACATCCCATCTCTCTCTGGGTTGACTGTAGGCTTGCTTTATTATTCCCGGAAGAGTATATATTATGACATATATATATTAAGTTTTTTATTAATCTTTGGGGGATTCCCTCTTTATCACGCAATATTATAAACACAAATATTGATATGAGACATTATAAGTTAAATGGATTTTCATATGCTTTTTTAAATACATTCACATAAATATTATGGGTAGATGAAATTTGAATATTAGGTTATGGATATATCTAACTTTATGTTAATTAGATTGATATTTTATTGTTCTAGTGTTCTATATAATTGATGGTAATTGACGTTTTCAATGATTCCATTGCTTCTATAGTTCGTCTATGGTGTATATATGGTATTGCCACGTGTAAAATTAGGGAAGACCAACTTCGGGATGAGACAGCATTTTATTTCAGGCAAGATCAAACTATGAAATATAAGCAAAGAGAGGGAAGTTTACAGAGTAGCAAAATATAAACATAAAAATGACACTCTGTTAATAAAATAATACATATTTTGCGACAGTATTTTCGAGTTTAGCTGGTTCATGGCCAGTTATTTGCACATGCTGATAGTGTTGTGATCTATTTGTACTTTCTGTTGATGCAGTATTTATGTTATTTTAGACCAGGGGTGGCGAACGTGCGGCCTTAAGGCCGCATGTGGCTTTTTCTTAAATTCAAAACTATAATTTTTGTTTCGCAGTTTTCAATTACTTTCATTATTTTATTGAAAATATCTAATACAAATGTCATATATTATATAATGTATATAATATTTATATATATATATATATATATGCGGCCTTCTCAAAAATGGTAAAATGAAAATTGGCCTTCTAATATAAAAAGGTTCGCCACCCCTGTTTTAGACGGATCTGACGAGTTCTTGATGTTTCACCTATGAATAAAGTCTGAAAATTTCTGCTTTCAATTTGGTATATTATATTTGTTTTCTCTTTTGTATACAATTTTTTAATAAAGGAATTCCCTTGAAAAAAGAGTGATGGCGGACATTTGAAATATGTTTTTGTATATTGTGATTATTAAGAATTATTCAAACAGTTAATATTGAGTGAATTAAAGGTATAGAAACTATGTCCTAATATATATATATATATTATATATTATATAAATATAAATTTTTCTTCCATTGGTTGGATTATAACTTAGCTTTTTATGAATTATTGTGGATTTCCAAGGTAAATTAATGTATTTCCAATTAGGTTTAATTATGATTTTCTTGCTCTTATTGCAAAGTAGGTATGAGCTTGTTTTGTAAAAGTTTTTACAAGGTATTTACTACGATAATGGACTAACTATATAAGAGACAGGGTGAAGTGGAGACAATTTGGATCATATTATTCACCCGATTTTAAAAATGGCGACACGGAAAATCCCTCCAATTTCCGTAGAATTGCCATATTGAGAAACTTTGTAAAACTTTCATCAATACTTAAGCCCGACCTGATTAAATGGATTAAAACAGAAAAACAATTCCCGAGAATCAAGCGAGCTTTAGGTCTGCCCTACTCCTGACAAGATCATATTTCCAAGCTGATATCTCTGTGATTCAACTTACTCCAAAAAAAAAAAAAAGAGGAAAAGTTTATTCCTTCTTCGTAGATATATAAAATATCTTTTGATAGAATAGCTCACTCACTACTACTGTTGAAACTATATATATCTTAGGATGGAATTGTCAAACTAATTAAAAATTACATTATGAGAATATGATAGCGAAGGTCCATGTGAATAATTCTTTCACCGATTATATTGCCATGTACAAAATTAGGAAAGACAAAAACTTCAGGTTGAAACAGCAATTTATTTAAGGCAAGAACAAACTATGAAGGATAAACAAAAGATAAGGAATGAGGGAAGTTTACAAAGAAGTAAAATATAAACATAAAAAAGGATACTCTGTTAATACTAGTGTAAAATAATAAATTATTCGCTAAAATATTAAAATTCGTCTTTCTGCTATCCAGGGTGAACAATTATCTTCATTCACTTTGAAATTATATGTATGTACCTCTACAGACCTATAAGCTTATGTCCATAGTTCACTAAACACCCCTAAGCTGCCTTCCATAGAAAATACAGGGTGTATTCCAAACCAATCCAATACAATAGTAGAGCGGTCTAGAGATTAATTTGGCGAAACCGCTGAGAGGGTTCATTACTGATTAGCCAAGCCCTCTAATTCAATAACTCATATCATGGCAGTAAGGTGTGTAGAGATAATATTTGATGATATATAAAAGAAACGCATTGCCAGTAAATTTATTTGTGTAAAATTTCAACGATAGGTGGCAATTAAATTTAGAAATTATCTTCATATTTATTCTTGCGATATTTATAAATGAACTAATTGAAACTATAGATAATTCGAATCTCACCTGAATATATATTCCAAAATCTGAAAATATTCACCTTCTCCTACACGCGGATGATATTGTTGCGTTGTTGGTTAGCAAAGAATAACTTCCGTGAGTACAAAGGATCTTTAGGACTTTATTTAAGCCTAATAAATAAAATAATTACAGAAGAGCGCAAAAATAAAACAACAATAAAGAAAACAGCAGTTACAAACTCACCAACTGCAGCACGGTGAGGGAAAGCAGGAGCAGAACAGGAGACAGAAGTTCGTAGAACCTTCTAGAATCTTCCAGGAAGTACACCGGCGTCGGCGGTAAGCAGCAGTCCGACCTCTTGAGACAGCAGCTTGCTTGGAGTACACCAGGTAGCTTCGTTCTTCGACTTCCTGGCATGAGTTCCTCTTCCCTATATATACCGGAGTATATCTTTCCAGAACGGTCATGGTTGGTTAGCCAATCACAAAGCCGCCAGGCTTGAGCATTGCGCAATCGCTACTGATTGGCCAATCCGTTGTTCTCCGATTTTTCTACATTTTTCTAGAACGTTCTAAAACATTCTCTTCTGGAATGCGCCATTTTTCTTTTTACGTAACAATATTGTTTTAATCAGTGATTTATTTTCTAAAATTAACCTCCAAATGGATTTCTAATTTTTGGATGAAAGCAAGTCAAAAATAATGATTTTTTTTCGAAATGATGGAATGGCGGCACGTTATTGGTGAACGTAAATGGTATTGGGGATATTGTGCTTTGAACGTCGCATCAAAATATACATATTTGGGAAACATCTTACCCTTTCAATATCTTTCCCACCCAAGTTGCCTTGAACTATAAGAATGAGGTCATGGTAACGATGGAGGTCATTGAAGAGATTGTAGTCGTACTCTTCATTTTGACTTGTGGTAGATGTTTTGAAGAAATAGCCTTAGCCTTTTTTAATCATATTAATTATTTTTTATTTGAATACAAACTGACAAATTAAAATGGTGGCTAATATTTACATCTACCAGCAACGAACTAACTATGTATATCTATGACTTCTATATTTTCAGGTCACAGAGTTATCAAAAATATACAAATTATTATTCATTTTAAAATAAAACATCGTGAAGTATTATTATTTTGCATATTCATTATTTAATAAAAATTTCAATATAAATTATTTTCACGAAAGTATATAATTGTTGGTATCTATGATTCTAGCGGTTCATCTCTATGCTACTCCAATCTGGGCACATGAGATCAGGCCTTAATATTAAATAAAATTCAGGAAATCGTTCTTAGGCGATATTTTTAAACCTTTCAAGCTATACTCCAGGTTTTTTTTTTTTTTTTTGAGAAAGAAACAGAAAGAAATCCTCTTGATGTGATAGCGAAGAGAATAACTTTAAAATTCTGACTTGAAATAATAATAATGGACTACAACAGGCTACCTTCAAATTTTCTTGCCCGCTTAATAGGATATATCAACCTCTGCAGAATGGAAACATCAAAATACACTGCTTTCTCGTGGCTTGTTGGATGTACAGATTTCAATACTTTACAAAGCAGTACCTTTCTCTAGTTATCATGACTACAATAGGCCAGTCTATACAATTGGATTATGTAAGAATAAGAAATTATGTACTTTATTCTTACTATAAGCATTTTCATACATCAACTATACTACAGAGTGCTACCTCAATGATGATATCCCAATGACTGTAAAGCTATGCGTTGCCCAAGTGAGAATTCTTTTTTCACTATATTCAATTATAATTAGGTTCTACTATTTAAATATGAGAACTTGAAGTGCACTGTGTGCAATAGTGAATTTATCCAGAACTTTCTAGACTATACGTTTTACTGTCCGGCTTTGGAAAGAAAAAAAAAGATGAGACATCAATATTCTCCGTCAAAAGATTTCTTATAAAAGCAATTCGCCATACGTTTTATTGTCAAAAGTAGTTAAAATCAGGACAAATGCATTGGCTTTTCACAAATTCTGGATAACAGCACTTTTTGCGCCTAGTTATGTAAATAACTTGCTAGGCTGCATTGATTTATAATCATGTAGATTTTTCTTTCTTTCTTTTAATTATGTAAATATATATGTATATAAAATGAGTGAAAGATGCAATAAAGTGAGTCAGTTAGCTAAAACGAGTGAGGCGTCCTTCCTCTATTCAAACACCGTGCTACATCGCAGTCTTGAGAAGGGACAACATTCTCGGTAGTCAATCCGCCGGTCTGGTCTCGTAAAGTACAGTCATCAACAAGCTCTGCCACATATCGTCATCACCTGAGACCAGAAAGAAGGCTGAAGGAGCTAAAGGAAGTCCTGGCTACCATTGTCAGGAACCAAGCTCCAACAGCACAGTCAAAAGGCGTAACACAGAAAAGGAACCCAACTTGAGACGAAAGATTGATGTTATTCTCAATTTTCTGTAGATAACTGTTATGATACTTCTGTTTACCAATCTAAAAGAATTCTGCAAGGGAAAAGTGTCCCTAATAAAGTTTTTTTTGTTGTTGATTCATTAAGTAATATATCGCAAGCCTTAAAACTTAACAGGTGGCAATATTTAAACGCATTATTTTTTCAATTAAAGGTTTTATATTCAATAATTTATAAAGAAATATATTAAAAATAAATAAGGCATCTCCTGACCACGAGCACATGTGCTTTTTAGATGGCAGAGCGCCATCTAGTGGAGCAGAAATAAACTGAACGTTTATTTAGCTTGCTCCGTGATATTTGGCCAACCCAATTTCCTGATAAATCAAGAAAAGCCATCCACGAAATATATGTTACTTATGTCAGAAAATATCAATGAATTTCAATATTATCGTATTCTGTAGGAGCTAATTTAAAGAAAATCCCAACTTCTCAGTTGGCAGGCCGGGACGGTATTTGAGAAAGCAATATGCACTCTTATTTCCATATCATTATATGGGGAAGTCGTATTTGCATCTTATCTCTGAGATTCTTTCTTCTTTTTAAATAAACTCTCTCTAGTTTTATTACTATTTTTTTAGCTGTTAGCTTAAAATGCTAATAGATATTTAGATTTTTCGAGATTTATTTATTTATTTCCTCTCAAATTTACAGTGTACCATTCGAGCATAAAGCTCACGAGTCACTTTGTCGTGGATGTTAGGCATCAAGAATTTCTAAAAATGGCCTTCAGAACTGACTGGAAGGTCACAGTTCAGGTAAAGTGAAGTCCAGGTCTTTTATGTCTTGGATTGAGGTCTCCATCAAATTGAAACAATTCTTGTATAACTGGATTTTGGGAAGTAGAGAGTTTTAGATATAATTTCTGGGTCGAGGATATGTATATTTCTTCTATATTAGGCTGGTATAAGTCCTGCTTTAAAATTGCATTTGATAGATTAAATGGAGCATTTACAGTACTTCTTAAACAAATTCTCATAAATGCATCTATTATTTTCCTATCAGTCAAGGTTATGTATTTAAACCATACAGGCAATGCGTTTTTCGAGATTATAATCTCTCTCTCTCTAGATAGGATATTCATAAATCGAATATGGCTTTCCTCAGAAAAGATCTATTGCCCTATATGTGAAATTAAATATATAGTCACAAAGCCTATGCCTATTAGCATATATATGATGATAATATTTGGGAAGTAAGTAACCCCCCCCCTCCCGAATAATTTTCAATATTTTCCACTGAGTGATTATATAGAAAAATGAAATAAATTATTAGTTTGTTTTTGCAATTTATCTCAATTTTATCTCAACTTTAGGCCTTTTACAATTCAAATGTATATAGAGTAACAATTGAGAGAGAGAGATACATTTGTACTTTAACAAAATAAAAGGAAATGAGACCAGAGTTTGAATTATATTACCACTAGTCGAGAGAATGACCCGGGCAACGCCCGGGGTTTACCCGATTAAATGCTTTTATTCAAATACTATTCGTTACAATTATAAATTGGCGACGTGGATGTCATTCTTGTATAATATATAAATGAGTTTTAAAAATTGTAAAAAAAAAAAAATGCATCGGCCGGGAATCGAATTCGGGGCGCCCGCCACTATAATATATAAATGAGTTTTAAAAATTGTAAAAAAAATGCATCGGGGGGAATCGAACCCGGGGCGCCCGCGTGGCAGGCGAGCATTCTACCACTGAACCAAGAGCAAACGGTGACAGAAGTGTCTCGCGCATTGGCGGCGCCATCGTAGCCAACCAATAGGAGGGCGCCATTCCAAAAAAAAAGCAAACCGTGACAGAGATGAGGAATGACGCTCGTAACTGTATACAGAATTATTCAATGAAAATTTGAAGAATAAAATAAATTTACATTAAAGTGCGATAACTACAAACGGGTATCATAAGTAAAGGATCAATACACGCTCGCGTTAAAACTTTAAGAAAAATCTGTCTTTGCTAAAACATATCCGTACCCAATATCATTAGAAATTTGTATTTATTCCACAGGTACTAACTACCCTTATTGTTATTCCACTGGAACTAACTTTATCGCTCTTCCACAGATACAAACTTGATGTTCCTCCACACATTTACTACTTCAACACTCTACCACAGGTGCTAACTTTATTGTTGTTCCACATCTAATAAATTTACGTTTTTTCGCAAATATTAACTTTATTGTTCTTCACAGTACTAACTTCATCGTTCTTCCATAATTATTAACTTTATCGTTATTCCATAGGTACTAACATTATTGTTCTTCAACAGGTACTAATTTATTGTAATTCTGGAATCATCCGCTGAAATTTGAAGTCCACAGTACCCATGTCCTCAAGGTCTGCCCAACGATCTCGAGTTTCTTTCCTTATTCTAAGACTCAAACATATACGGAAATTTATGTATTCAAAACATATTAGATTTTATAAAATACTAGATGAGCAATGAGGAAAACTCATATGATAGCAAAATGTGTGAATATCAAAATTAATAATCTGTTCATAAAATAATAAACACTTCACCACAATATATGTCGATTTTGCTATACATTTGTTTACAATAAAATAAATAAAATAGGATACTCAAAAAGAAAAAAAAAAGGTTTCAAAACAGGAAGGAAAATATATACTGATAATTACTAATCATGCGTTTAACTAAATTTTGTTGATGTCGTGTGCATCAATGGAATTAAGACAGTTGGAAGTGAGATTAGCCTTGCACGCCTTGCCTATCCAGCCCACCTAGACTCGGTCCAACAGTCCTGCGCCACTTGTGGATCCAACGATCTCTCGCTACATCATTGATAATGGTCCTGCAGCTGCATCAGGTCTCAACCCGGAAGGTATTCACCAACAGCCCCCAGACCTATAGAGTTGGGTCTCCGGGCGAAGACTGAACGACGACGCCTTGGATATCCTTGCATCTGCCAAAACCTGCCTATATAGGTTCTATCTCAATTTTGATGTTCGAGAAGATCCTCTTCTTGTCTTGGAAAATGACTCTTTAAAGGTGGAGAAGCCTCTCTCGCTGAGATAAAACAGCTGTAAACACTATTCCTTTTTTTTTTCTCTTTTACTTATTTAACCATTAACTAATTTTGTGTAAATAAAATATTCTGAATTGTCAATTTTTTTGTTTATCGGAAATAAGTTACATATATATAAACTAACGTTTATTAATTTTTTAAAATAAAAAATAATTATTCAAAGTTGGTTATCATAACAGAGCGTGGTGGGGTCTGTACCAAGTAATTAAATAACGTTAGTTTAGAGCTTACTGATAAATTGAGGAAAATGTAAATAGAAAAAGTACGTGGATGGACTAAACAATGCAAGAAAATAGTTTTGGTTGTGTGAAATACAGACTGCAATAAGCTGATAGTCTCAATAGTCTGACAGGCACACGAAATTATCATTTTTCGTGATTTAACGAAAATAGAGTTCCGCCAATATTCTCCAAGATATATTTATTTCCATTTATGTCGCAAGCCATATGATAATCCTTCAGGTGCATCATCATTATTTTAAGGGTTTTCATTATCCTATTAATACATAGTACGAGTATTAGTATGTTAGTATATTTACACGCACCTATAAAGAAGGTATATGCCAAATACCTAAATTCACAGTAAGAGATATACACGTATAAATCCCTTTGTTTCCATAGTAAGGTTGAAATCGTGCAATATTTGCGAGACAGGGAAGAAATTTATTATGGAAAATCTGCCTCAATTTGAATTTGAACCTGAGTTATCTTGTCTGATGGACACACATTATTGATTAATCTCTTGCATAATAAGGTGATGGGATGAATTGAAGGAAGCATGATGTCATTTAAATGCGACAACACGTTCAGCATATTAACTCGTGTCCGACATTTACATCATGTCTGACATTTTATTACTTACTATGATTACTCTTTATTTCTAGATTAACCTACATCTAAATATAGATCATTTTATATTTTGCTTATATATAGTTCAGAAAAAGAACGTACTGCTGAACTAGCCAAGTTTTGTTATATTGCTGTTTTTGTTTTTTTTTAATTTTTCTTTATTCAGCTTTGTTCAGGAGATCCTTGTATAGAGTCTAATAAAAGGCGCTCTGTGTCTTTTTTAGTTTTAGAGTAGTCTGTCGGAAAATAAAGATACTGTATATCTATGGCCAGACAATCTTTGAAGCCATTGTAGCTTTTTATGCGCGGATATCTATCCACAATAAATGTTTATAATGAATCGCTTCTAAAATGAACAAATTTTAATTATTTGTATACATTTTTACTGAATTTTCTATTCTGTTACTAATAAACTTAAATTTTATCATGAGTTGGCCAATATAACTCATAAAATAAATTTAATTTAAATATTTGGGCTATAGGATTTCTGACGCCTCTGGAGCCATTATTTATTTATAGACGTTTATTGTTCTTTGTTTAGGCACTTTATCTAACCATGTCCCTGATTATAATATTTAATGAAATTGAAGATTACTTGAGATTTTATTTTGTTTCAAATATCTCTAATTGAACTCGAACACCTATTCAAAAATATTAAAGTGTATGGTGTATATATATATGTGATATCCTGAGGGTCTCTCGCTGTGGTGTGAAATCTGAAAGGGTCTCTCACTTCATTGTGGTAACCGAGAGGGTGAAACCTGTAGTAACCGAGAGGGAAATTAAGGTGTGGAGAGTTTTCCAGTACCTCTCTGCACCTTGGAAGACCTTTAACAGTTCTCACAGAGTACAGGCAGTTGTGATCGAGGCAGAGTGGAAGACTTGAAAATGTCCACATAAAAATACGAAGAGACACATTTGTACTAGGAAAGTTCCGTAAACAGATAAGAATCGAGCTAGGAGCAAGATGGAGATTTGAGAAAAGTTCTTACTGGTTTACATGGTCGATGATGTGGACCTTCGATACAACCGACGAGGGCTCCCGCTGATGGCGAAGTGACTGTTTATTTCTGGCCCTGTTGGAGGCTTATATATCTTTGCCAAGAAGAAATACTGGGTTTCAGCGGATGCTATAAGGGCGTGGATCGGAATATGTCATTGTATACTCTTAACGATTTCCTGGCAACGCCCTGAGATCTTGTAAGCCACATTTTTAGATGTTGTTGGAATTCTATCTCAATCTCTTGCTTTAGCTCATCTCTTAATCTATTACAGAGTTTTATTTATTTATCCTCAGTTTGTACAAAGTACATTACATACGATGATGTAATGACACATGTCAATCATGCGTATAATTATTTACAAAATTTTTATTATACAAAATTAAAATCTTGTTATATTATATACAATATGAGGTTGTTGGTTGAACTTACCATAGATGGTCCCCGGGATTGAAAGGGTTTATCCGGGTAAAGTCTCTCTAACACAGGTAAGTAATTAAAATTTCTTTTAATTAATGTGAACTGTGGGGTTAAACAGGGCTATAACAAAATAATTTTAAAATAAAAACATAAGCCTCCAGGGAAAAGTTTCTTTTAAAAATATTTTTATTTAAAAAATCTCGAGCTTTCGGGCAAGTACGCCCTTCTACGGGAGGAAATGCTTTATATGATTAATACGCCAATGAAATATGATTTAAAATTGAATAAAGTCCATTTTCTGTTTACATTTGCTTTAAAGGCACGATCAACGCGGGCTTCTGTTGCGCGTGCTTCACTTGGGGGTTATGGACTGGGCTCAGGGAATACAATGTTATAAATTTCCGGAATATCTATTCTTCTGTTGATGCTATTGTTCTTTCTGGATATGATGGATTCTATTATTAGTCTCTGTAGTCTAATGGGGATGTTGGAGTAATGGGTCTTGGGTTCTGATAGGGAGAAGGAATGGCCTGTTTCTCTTATATGTTGGTATACTAAAGATCTACTGTCTTGATTATCGATATTTCGTTTATGTTCTGATACTCTTATATTTAAATGTCTGCCAGTTTCGCCAACATATTTGGTTTTGCATTCGTTGCATTCTATGGAGTATATGGCATTCTTAATATTGGAAGGATAATAAATGGTATTGTTCTTTGTTATAGGGTTTCTTAGTAACGAATTTAAATTAGGTGAGTTTCTGAAAAAGGTTTTGATTCCAAATTTCTTCAGATGACGGGCTATAGAAACAGATACTGGTGAATAAGGAATACTGCTAATAGATTTATAGATTGGGGAATTCCGAATTTCAGAGGGGCTATAGAAATGTCTTAGAATAAATAATAAAGGGTATTGACAAGTCTTTAGATTTCTTATAATATTCTGAGTTTCTTCTGTTTTAAAAGTTTGAAGTGAACAATGGCTATGGATACGTTTAGTTAAGGTCTTTACGGTATTGATTTTATGGCTGAGAGGGCAGTAGGAGGAAAAACGGATATAGTCGGGGTTGAAGGATGGCTTATAATAAACAGTTGTTTGGAATTGATTCTGTATGCGAATAATTTTTATATCTAGAAAAGGCAGGCTATTGTTTGTTTCTTTTTCAAAAGTGAAATTTAGGTTAGGATGGTAACTGTTGAGTCTTTCTAGAATGTTCCTGGTTTGATTTTCGGAGCATATACAGAATATGTCGTCAATATAACGACGTAGAATCCCTTTACCCAAGTCTCTCACACCAGCTGATACTAAGCAGCACCGAAGAATTCTTGAGAGAAAACAAGGTTGATCAGATCATAGTCAGGAAAATAACTAAACTTATAGCCCTATGCCTCGGAACAAATATTCTAACATACGATTCCAAAACTTACGAACAGATTAAAGGTTCTCCCATGGGGAGCTCTCTTTCAACCTCAGTAGCCTAAATAGTTATGCGTCGCATAGACAATTGGATAACATCCCTATTCCCGTCAGATATAGTTTTATGGCGTCGTTATATTGACGACATATTCTGTATATGCTCCGAAAATCAAACCAGGAACATTCTAGAAAGACTCAACAGTTACCATCCTAACCTAAATTTCACTTTTGAAAAAGAAACCAACAATAGCCTGCCTTTTCTAGATATAAAAATTATTCGCATACAGAATCAATTCCAAACAACTGTTTATTATAAGCCATCCTTCAACCCCGACTATATCCGCTTTTCCTCCTACTGCCCTCTCAGCCATAAAATCAATACCGTAAAGACCTTAACTAAACGTATCCATAGCCATTGTTCACTTCAAACTTTTAAAACAGAAGAAACTCAGAATATTATAAGAAATCTAAAGACTTGTCAATACCCTTTATCATTTATTCTAAGACATTTCTATAGCCCCTCTGAAATTCGGAATTCCCCAATCTATAAATCTATTAGCAGTATTCCTTATTCACCAGTATCTGTTTCTATAGCCCGTCATCTGAAGAAATTTGGAATCAAAACCTTTTTCAGAAACTCACCTAATTTAAATTCGTTACTAAGAAACCCCATAACAAAGAACAATACCATTTATTATCCTTCCAATATTAAGATTGCCATATACTCCATAGAATGCAACGAATGCAAAACCAAATATGTCGGCGAAACTGGCAGACATTTAAATATAAGAGTATCAGAACATAAACGAAATATCGATAATCAAGACAGTAGATCTTTAGTATACCAACATATAAGAGAAACAGGCCATTCCTTCTCCCTATCAGAACCCAAGACCCATTACTCCAACATCCCCAATAGACTACAGAGACTAATAATAGAATCCATCATATCCAGAAAGAACAATAGCATCAACAGAAGAATAGATATTCCGGAAATTTATAACATTGTATTCCCTGAGCCCAGCCCATAACCCCCAAGTGAAGCACGCGCAACAGAAGCCCGCGTTGATCGTGCCTTTAAAGCAAATGTAAACAGAAAATGGACTTTATTCAATTTTAAATCATATTTCATTGGCGTATTAATCATATAAAGCATTTCCTCCCGTAGAAGGGCGTACTTGCCCGAAAGCTCGAGATTTTTTAAATAAAAAATATTTTTAAAAGAAACTTTTCCCTGGAGGCTTATGTTTTTATTTTAATGTTAATTCAAGGGATTATTTGATCGAACAAGATAATTTGTTTGAATAAATCTAAAAATAATAAAAATAAAACTTATACTCAATAAAAAGGTTATAATATATAAAAAGAGAATTTTGAGATAAAACGTTTGTTTAATTAGAAAAAAAACAATGGTGATTAAAATAAAATGATGATAACATAAAAATTTGATTTTCTAAGAGATTATTTATTGGTGGGCGTTGGAAAGGGTTAGGGAGTTAAAGAATAGGCAATTGTAAAGAGTACACATGCAACCAAATACTTAGATCCAGGTGCAAAGCGAGGATATAGACTTGAACGTCTTCCTAGGCAATGTTTCACTTGCGATCCTGTATAAGGGTTACAGTGCGTTGTCAAAATTGTAAGGTTATTGGGTTAAAGGTTGTTGAAAAAAAAGTTGTTTATTAATATGGTTGATAAAAGTGATGTAGAGCCACGCGATAAGTAGAATTGTTGTAGCGACAGTAGGTGATCTGACTTGACTTGAAATCAAAGGTTGATTGTGGTCCTCTAGAGATGAAAAAGTTGAAAGTTTAAAAAAGTGAACGCTTTGTGCATGCGTTGGTGGTTGGGCTCTTCGGATGATTGAAATTAACTCTTGAATTGTGTTCAAGCCAGAAGTTGGGATTTCTAAATCTGGGGAACTGTGTTCAAAGAGTTTGTTGAAATTACGAAATAAAAAAAAATTGTCAAGCAGTGCTGTCGTTTTTCTACGATGAGGTGAAGCATTGTCTGAAATAGATAATAGTCTAGGGAAGTGGTTAGAAAATATCGTTGTTGTAAGATTGTTGTATGCCCGATAATTGATGATAAACATAATCATGTTATAAAGGTTTGAAAACAAATATAAAATATAGTGAATGAAAAGATAGAAATATGATTGCGGGTAAAAAAAAGTGTAAGTGGACAACATCAAACATATAATATATGAAAGTAATAATAATAAAGAATTAAAAATATTTTCGAAAAAAATTATTGTTTTGCAATAATAAAATGAAAATATAAAAGTAATAGTTATTAAAGTTTTTTTTTTTGAAGCCCTCGTCCATATATATATATCGGTAAAATTTTTTAACCTCTATGAAATTTCAATAAATTGATTATAAATCATAAACTATATTATAAATGAAATTAATTTTTATTTTATTATTGCAAGGTATGCAAAATGGATGTGATATATTATATAGATTTCAATTCTAATACAAAGATAATGGAGTGTTCCGTAAGAATACAGTCTCTGTAAATTCTATAATAAAATGAAAATAGAATTGTTACCTCAACTAAAATTGTATTAAGACAACTTGAAATGTAAAATGTTTTCAGGGAGAGAGCGACTCCCTGGCAAGTATCAACAGCTCTGGGATTGCAGCAAGTAGGAGCCATAAAATTACAAAAGAGCCCTTCTAGGCTCAATTAGCCCTGACGTCACATTTAGAAACTCATTTTGGTGGATTCTTGAAAGCAAGGCTAAGTCAGTTCAGAATTCGGCAAATTAAAATTATAATTTCAATTACCTTATATTGTTATGGTCGAAAATTTTTTTTCGCCAATTTATGCTATGAAAATGCGAAACTATTATAGGCGCGAATGATTCCTTTTAAAATAAAACAATTTCTACTGCCCTTACTGCAATGGAAATATTAATGGGAGGGCCTGGATCATCAGCGGTGAACCCTTCCAGCGGTTTCGCCAGTTTAATCTACCATACCGCTGTTATATTGCATTTTTCGATCTTCCATTTATAGTGATACTGATGCTAGACTCTTGGAATGGGTATTTTATTTTAGAAAGCGCGCTTATCCATATTGGATCATCCATTCTATACATCATAGATATTATATATATAAAGGTTTCATAATGTTTTTTCAAGGAAGGTTATAGAAAATTTCGATGTTGATTTGAGAGTATAATGTCGAATTAAGAGTATAATGTCAGTATAGCAAGCTATTACTGAACGAATAAGTAGAATTAAATATAATTTATATGGAAGATAGTTGTAAATTAATTATTATTAAAACAAATTATTAAATGTGAAAAAATAGTACAAATGTAACATTGTACTGGTATAAGGTGCATAAATTAAGAAAAAGGCATCTCCTTATCGTGCAACTGAAAGTTGCTGATGGCTGGCGCCATCTATCGGAATAAATATCAACTATTCTCGTTGATTTTTAATTATTCCAGAATTGGCCAAATACCCATTCTTGATTAATCAAGAAAAGCTAACCACGGACGCGTTTCGGGCTGTTGGCCCTCATCAGCGTGGTGCAAGCTGTACCTCAACGACCAAAAAATTGGTCATTAAGGCATCCTGAAAAATCATGAAACGGGTAGTTAAGGCCAGAATTGCGTGAGGACGCTACAGAATGTGAAAAAATAGTACAAATGTAACATTGTACTGGGATAAGGTGCATAAATTAAGAAAAAGGCATCTCCTTATCGTGCAACTGAAAGTTGCTGATGGCTGGCGCCATCTATCGGAATAAATATCAACTATTCTCGTTGATTTTTGATTATTCCAGAATTGGCCAAATACCCATTCTTGATTAATCAAGAAAAGCTAACCACGGACAATGGCCAATTCTGGAATAATTAAAAATCAACGAGAATAGTTGATATTTATTCCGATAGATGGCGCCAGCTATCAGCAACTTTCAGTTGCACGATAAGGAGATGCCTTTTTCTTAATTTATGCACCTTATCCCAGTACAATGTTACATTTGTACTATTTTTTCACATTGTGTAGCGTCCTCACGCAATTCTGGCCTTAACTACCCGTTTCATGATTTTTCAGGATGCCTTAATGACCAATTTTTTGGTCGTTGAGGTACAGCTTGCACCACGCTGATGAGGGCCAACAGCCCGAAACGCGTCCGTGGTTAGCTTTTCTTGATTAATCAAGAATGGGTATTTGGCCAATTCTGGAATAATTAAAAATCAACGAGAATAGTTGATATTTATTCCGATAGATGGCGCCAGCCATCAGCAACTTTCAGTTGCACGATAAGGAGATGCCTTTTTCTTAAATTATTAAATATTGATACGAAAAAAAAATATATATATATGCTGTAAACCTCTCAAAATTATTATTCTCATATTTAATTTTTCATAGAACTTTATTCCAATAATCATCATCACTTAGCATTGTTTACATGAGGACTTTTGTAAAAAATGAGACGTTGGTTAAAAATAAAAACTAACGAGACATACATTCTTGATTTTTTATTTCCTTTACATTAAAAATAGCTATAAAAGAAAAACTTCCATACATCCGCTACAATATTATTATTTGGGTATCAAAAAGGTTTTAATTTTTTATGTAACAATATAGGGTTATAACAAGTTCACGCTTTTACCTCGGCTGTTATGCGTCATTTAAGCAGAACATAAAAAAAGGGAAGAATTGAAGATATTAGGATAGGAAAAAGAGCAGAGACAGAACCATGCAATCTTTTTATCAAACAATTTAAATTTGTTAAGAAATAAAGTTTTTAAATATTTTTTAAGTAATATTTTATGTAATTTATATATATTTTGTTTTGTGTGGAAAACACTTTTAATAATATAAAAATATTATTGTAAGATGGAGTCAAATTTTTTGTGTTGTTCTAATGGAAACCATAATGGTTCGACCAGGATGGAAAAAGATTGGTACCGGGCCGGGACTTGTCAAAGATAAACCCGGCGGGAGTTTCGTCCCTGTTATCTGACTCGCCTAACCAATCTCTTCGACCAATGAATAATTGGATTAAAATAAAAGAAAGAGTGGAAAAATATTTTAAAATTTATAAAATTTGCTTTTGTTGTAGGTGGTTGGAATTATGATACTGTGTGTATGTTAGTTTTTATATTACGGGATAATTTTCAAATGTCGTTTTACAATCACAAGCCGCATCATATTATATTGTATTATATATTAACTACTAATAATCGTGATGTTAAAAAATAACATATGCATATGGGATATATTTATAAAGGAATATAAATCAATTATCCATATTGGTGTTTTCGGATATATTATTCAAGTTCAAATATATAACCTAATAAAACAATAAAATATTTCAAATTAATTCTCTTATTTAATTACATAGTAAACGCAATTGAAATCATCTCTCATCTCATTCATCAAAATAATTTATTTTATTATTACACAGCTGTTAGCTAAAATATCAAAATGATTTTAAATAAATAATTATTTCATTCTAGTAGTATAAATAGGTTCGTGTGGAATATTCCGAAAATTGAAGCTTTATTGTGAAAAATTGGTTAGACATTCAAGGTTCAAAGCATTGTCCGTCGCTAGCCACTATTTTCCCCATCTTTCTGACAATTGACGGATACCATCGCGGAAAAAGGCGGGTTCTTTGGCTGCTATCCATTCATCGATTCATTTTTTTTACTTCATCGTAATTGGAGAAGTGCTGGTCAAGCCAGGCTATGTTGCATTGATCGGAAGAGATAATAATCGGAAGGAGCAATGTCTGGGCTATATATCGGGTGGGGTAGAACTTCCCATTTAAGCGTTTCTAAGTACGTTTTAGAAGGCGCTGTAGCATGTGGCCGAGCATTATCATGTTGCAAAATAACTTTGTCGTGTCAATTGGCGTATTGCTGCCGTAGACTTCCCCTGTGATCCTTTGGTTCGGCTTTAGCAGCTCATAATATACCACTCCTAGCTGGTCCCACCAAATACAAAGCATAATCTTCTTGCCATGAATATTCGGCCTGGCCGTCGATGATGAGGCACGGCCAGGGTATCCATACCTTTACCGACGTTTTAGATTATCGTAATAGACCTACTCTAAATCGCCGATGCAAAAACCCCTTTCTTTTTTACGTTGAAGTAGTTTTTCACACGTGAAAAACGGCATTCGACATCTCTTGGCTTCAGTGTATACGACCCCTAATTTCCTACCTTTCGGATCATTCCCATTTCTTTTAAGTAATGAAAAATAGCTGGTTAAGTGACTCCAAGTGTTTTTGCGAGTTCCTTTTGCGTTTGTGTTGGATCTTCATCGAGACTTGCCTCTAATTCCTCTTCCTCAAACTTTGGTGGCGCTCTGGGTTTTTCTTCGATTTCCAAATCAAAATTGCCACTTTTAAACGGTGTAAACCACTTCTGACACGTTCGTTTAGCTAGAGCATGGTCACCCTAAACTTACACTAAAATACGATGACTCTCAGCAGCATTTTTCTTCATATTATAGTTATGAAGTAAAAATCTCCGCAAAAAAATAATAGTAAAAAAAAACATCATTTGGTACAAAAGTTGACATTTTAGGAGCAAACAGAAACTAGGTTGTTTACACTTCAGAGAAACGACGGTTACTGAAAAAGGAAGCCTTATGATGACGCTTCAAAATAATTTTGATGGCAGATGAAACAACTGAATAATAAACAGGTAGCGCCACCTTTATCAAAACCGCACGCATTTATATATACTCCTAGTATAAGGATATCAATGTAAATTAGTATGTGAAATAAAACAGAAAAATCTTTTTCACGTCCTTGGCTTTTATTTTTATATAATTTGGTGTAATTACACGGAGAAAATTTTAATTTATATTAATATATATTAAATTAATGTAAATGAGATAATTCAATTAAATTTGTATTACTAAATGAAATTAAAACATAAATTTTGAGAAACAATAAGATAATTATATACAAAATGATGTCTCTTTGGTTCAAAAATAATGAATTATATTTTTACCTATATATTATACGTATATAAACCTTTTTTGTAAATTAATTGTCTTAAGAGGCTCTGATTAACTTATAATATTAGCGTTGTTAACATTTACCTCGACTGAAAATAGTGATAAAAAATAAAGCGTGATTAATGTGAAAAATGTAATTTGAAAAAAATCTAATTAGTTTGAGAGCATTTGAGAGCAACAATAAAACACACACCAACAAAAGGCCTTTTATTAAGACATTAAATGCAATATACAGTTACGAGCGTCATGCGTCATGTCTTCATCTCTGTCACCGTTTGCTTTTTTTTTTTTGGAATGGCGCTCTCCTATTGGTTGGCTACGATCACGCCACCACTACGCGAGACACTTTGTTTTTGACTTTGCTCCCCCCCCCCCCCCCACACTCGCTTTTTGGTTTTTGTAACTATTGTGTTGGAGCGGGTCGCTCCTTAAATAAATACATATATTAGTTAATAACTAAATGGAATCCTCTCTTTCTTTTTCCCAGTAAGAGACGCCTACGGAAGCCAACAGTACATAGACAGATAAAGCACATAGGCTATAGTTATTAACTAATATATGCATTTATTTAAGGCGCCAATTTATAATTGTAACAAATAGTATTTGAATCAAAACATTCAATCGGGTAAAACACGGGCGTTGCCCGGGTCATTCGGCTAGTATTATATAAAGTCGTCTTGAAGTCCAATAAGGAAATAAAACGAAACATAGAATGGAATAAAGTATCGATAAATAAATAGGTAATCATCTATACACAGTCTTAGTGTAAATAAAATTCAAACACTGAATGTCTACTATGTGTGTCTTCTTTTTCATTTATAAACTATATTCTCAGTTTTTCACTATCTATACAACTGGTAGCATAAGTAAATAAAATATATATAATTATATATTAAAAATGGCATATCCTGACCAGGAGCACATGTGCTTTACAGAAGAAAAAAGAAACGAACGCGTTTCGCGCTTTTGTCGCTCGTCAGCGTGGAGTAGGCTGAACCACTGGTAGCATAAGTATGAAACACTGGTAGCATAAGTAGGCAGGTTCTTAAACACTAATGAATCTCTTTTAGACATTTGACACTGCTAAGTTCTGTCCTTCCCCCTGAAGCCATGGACAATTATGTGTGACATCGTATATCTCTAATATCATTTTCGCATAACTCACATTTTAAACATCAATATTCTATATACAGTTACGAGCGCCATTCTTCGTCGCCTCTGTCACCGTTTGCTTTTTTTTTTTTTGGAATGGCGCCCTCCTATTGGTCGGCTACGATCACGCCAACCTTAGGGTTGTAATAGCCTCTATGCTTAAGAGTTCTTAGGTAAATAACAATACTATAGTCAGAATTCTACTGTAGTTTAAATATGAATAACGAATAAAGAAGTAAAATATAGAAATGAGGATATTTTAATAATGTATAAAATAAATATATAAAATAAAATGAGCCCGGAAAAGCATTACTATCGTCATGTGTGTGTGTGAAATTCTAATTTCTATACGAATTTGAATGAAATATATAAAATATATTTTTACTAATCATTTTATATGTAAATTCAGAAAATGTTTATATAAATATTATCTACCATATAAATATCACTAATATTTATTTTAAATAGAGATACTTTGATGACATTGGCGCCCATATTCATCTGTGATTCAACTCTTGTAAATTTCCTATCTGGTCAAAATATTGGATTTTTAAAGAATATATGTTCATTAAAAATTAGCAAATAATTTATTTTTGTTTCAATATTGCGAAAATAACAATAAAATTATTCAATTTCATAACCTTAGAACAAACTCTTCTCGTTTGAGAAAAATATGCTGTGTAAAATATGCATCATTCAATAAAATTTGATAAAACAGTCATGTGAGGGATATAATAAAAGAATAGCGGTGTTTACACTGACAGTGAAAAAACATGAAATTCCAGAAGAGCATAGAAGGAATAACAAAGAATAAAAATTAGATTTGAGAGCTGGATAAAGATGATAACCACATATGTTTGGGCACGAATTCGTCTGCCCCGAAGGTGAGAACGCTATAGATTCTGAATTTAATAATTTATATACCTCATGGGTCTATTTTTCTAAAATCAAATAAAAAATACAAATGACGTGGTCGTTCTTTTTTTTATTTATTGACATCAAGTTTTATATTTATTTATTTTACCATTTTTATTCTATACCTGATTTTCTATTTGAATAATTAGTTTTCGGAATATAAAATTCAAAATATTCTTCTCTTTTTATGCTTTTAAAATTATAAACTCAAGTTTTTTAAACGTTATTTCAAAATATAAATACTTATTTATTTTTTATAATATTTTATTAATAAATAAAATAAAAATGTTGTTTTTTATATATGTGAAAATAATAAAAATAATAATAAAATTTAAAAAACGCTATGCTAGTGATCAGGATAGGCCTAATTTCTTTTTAATATATGTACGAGTATAGAAAGAGATAGCTTTCAAATTAAAATCAGTTTCCCATTACATGACAAATATAAAATCTGTTATCTCTGGTTCAAATTCACATAAATAGGTACCGCTCAGCAAGAGCAACCTAGTTCATGATAATTGAACAATGAATAATATGTGAAGGTTATTCACATATTAAACAAATTTTAACACAGGATTCAATCCCGGTTCATGACTGTCGGGAATCGAGGGGGTTACCCACTCGTCCAAATCTGTTATAAAGTTCTACCACATTATATTTTAAATTATAAATATCTCATTCTACAATAATAAATTATAATACGTTTATATAAAAGGGCGTACCTGGATCTGTGAAGAAAAAAAAAATCCCAAAATATTTCGAGAGATTGCTCCCTTTTTATCAATTTATTGTACAGTATACAAAATCACTGTGCAATAAATTGATAAAGAGGGAGCAATCTCTCGAAATATTTTGAGAAAAAAATGTTTTTTTTTTTTCTTTACAGATCCAGGTACAAGTTTATATAAACTTAATTGATGGATCGCCTTTTGACTAAAATTATAATAAGTTCAATCTCCAGATATTAAATGAGTAATTTGGAAAATGAATCTGGCCATTGCAGTTACCTTTAATATATGTTTATATTTCTGCCTTCCAAAAGAGAAACAGATATAAATATTTATTCAGAAGGTTTATACCTTATTTACATAAATAAATGTCTAATATATAGAATACAATCTACCCAATATACTAATAGAACTATCTGTTTATCAAACTGAGGAAACCGCTGGGAGAACTCATAACTGAATGACCTGCGTTAGATGTTGATCTAGGGAAATTTCTAAAAAATCCTCATTTTCTTTTTTTGTAACAATAAATTAATTAAACGCAAATATAAATTATGACTCTAATTGGTACAACTTTACATAAATGCATTTATGCACATTTCTATATAGATAAAATTCCAATGGATACTTTGAGGTCGCTAAAAACTCATCAGAGCAAGAATAACGCTAAAGATAGGAGTACATGGATTTACCTCGGAGTCTCTGCAAGTGAAAAATAAAAAGTAAAGGCTAATCATATTATTCAATATATTTAAAGATAGGAGTAGTAGGTTTCGATAACGAACGGTAGCAAGATTTATGGAATAAGTTGGTTTTAATTTCGTTTGGTATTCTATATACAGTTACGAGCGTCATGCGTTCTTAATTCTTCATCTCTGTCACCGTTTGCTTTTTTTTTGGAATGGCGCTCTCCTATTGGTTGGCTACGATCACGCCACCTTTGCCCCCCCCCCCCCCCACACTCGCTTTTTGGTTTTTGTAACTATTGTGTTGGAGCGGGTCGCTCCTTAAATAAATGCATATATTAGTTAATAACTAAATGGAATCCTCTCTTTCTTTTTCCAAGTAAGAGACGCCTACGGAAGCCAACAGTACATAGACAGATAAAGCATATAGGCTATAGTTATTAACTAATATATGCATTTATTTAAGGCGCCAATTTATAATTGTAACAAATAGTATTTGAATAAAAACATTCAATCGGGTAAAACACGAGCGTTGCCCGGGTCATTCGGCTAGTTAATAAATAAAGGCCAACTCGCTAATAAAATATTTTTGAAACCTACACGCTATCAGCCTTCTCTCCAATATAGACACAACACCAGCATTGATTCCAGCAGGACATCCATACGGACAAGGCATCTCAGTTGGCCGGTATCGTAATCAGCGTGCACGGACCGATCTGATCTGCTCCATGGAAAAGACATCACCACCATCAGCATTGAAAAATTCAGAATGCCTCACTTGAAGCCTCCCTGGACTAAGTTTGTCATGGCCTGAAACCAGTAAGAATTCCAAAATATCTAAAGAGGGTGTTGTGGAATTTTTTATGAACGGTCAATAGATTGCACATATTTTGCGTCTATTTTGAAAGGAGAATATACTTATATATAAAACTAGCCGAATGACCCGGGCAACGGCCGTGTTTTACCCGACTGTAGATGTTACAACGGTGATCCTTAGGTCGCTGGTTCAAATCCGGCTCGAGGGAGTTTTTTATTTATTTTTATTTTTATTGGCTGCCGGCGAGCACGTGACCTCCCTGTGCGCGCATCCGTGACAGAGGCCGATGAGGAAAGACGGTCGTGACTATATATAGGGATATTAGCATCAAATATTCATAATTCCATTTTAATTGAATATAAACACAGATACATGTTCTAAATATTATGACTTCCATATCAATATTTTTCTTAAATTATCATAAGAAAAATATATAAATAAATCATTTTATTCAATGAGGCAATTAATAAACTAAAATGGGGGTATATGTTTTACTTTTATATTGACTTAGTAAAATAATGAACCTATATGATAAGAATTTCTAATTAGAATTGGGATATAATCCGTAAAAAGCCATACACAAGTATATGATAAGTAGGAGGAGCAAGAGAATGACAATTATTTATTTTTGATTTAATGTTAATTAGCACGGTACGGTTGATTTAGAACAATGGTTCTTTGATGTCAGAAAACAAGTTCATCTTGAAAACAATCTAATGACTAGAGTCCAATTAAAACGTGCCTTCTAGATATTCCATCCAATTGGAATAAATAAATCGAAATTTTATTTTCGAGGAATTTTTCGTTCCCCTTTATCAACTAATTAATCACGTTATCAAACTATAAAAAAATCTTCATATCATCTACATAAGAGTTAGATAATTATTTTACATAAGGGGTGCGCGCATATTTCTGTTTTTAGAATGTCAAAAAGAATGATAATGTGTTTCCTATCATTATATGAATGAAATCGTAGTTTTATTCTTCGTTAAAAATACTAAATCAATCAATAAGATATTTTCTTGTAGATAAAGGTGTAGATTCACATATTGGCTCATAAAAGCACATGAGCGGCCAAACAATTTTCATGATCATCGGTCTAAATTTTAAACTGATTTTACAGGATACAATGGAACGGTAAAAAACGCCCAAATATAATGGAGATTCACTTCTGTAGCTAGTGTCATATTAGATATTGAGATATTAAGTCAATTTAAATTATACAAACGTTCGACGATGAGATTGCGGAGCTGGTGATATGGATGGCTGTGCTGGAGTAAACCTCCTTTTTGTGTCTGGATGCTATATTTATGGCGAACTAAATAACTTAGTTCCTATTTCTGCTCCGCGCTTATGGAATTGAAGACTTGAGGCGATGGCGTCGACCTTTCATATTAAATCTTACTTTTTCTTATTACTAATAATTGGATATAGTTGCGGAACTACTGGTTTCCTGTGCTGCTCTTTTCCTGTTATTGCACCTTGTACGGAGAATCTGTATAAGACTAACGTCTTAATAAAGGCTTTGTGTGTGTGAAATTATACAAACATAGTTAATCAGTTCGGCGGTTGGTTACACATCCGTTTGGTGGTTCATATGTCTCATCAAAGTGTTACAAACCTTTAATTTGAGACCATCCTCAAAAGTGACCAGGAGTCTCCATGTTTCTTGGCGAGTCTCCCTTGGGGGATCATACTATGATATATATAATGTAATTTACAACAAGGAATTGATTATTGCCACGTGGAAAATTAGGAATGACAAACTTCAGGATAGCACAGCAATTTATTTGAGGCAAGAACAAAATATGAATGATAAACAAAAGATAAGCAATGAGGGAAGAATACAGAGTAACAAAACATAAACATTAAAAAATGGTACTCTGTTAATAAAATAATAAATTATTTGCTACATAGCTCCTTTCCTATTTGAACTGTGACCCACAGCTTGAAATTATTGTGGTTACTGTCATGGATCTGACGTGCTTCTTCCAAGGATTCCATCGACGTCTTGGAACTTTGTCTCTAGTACCTTTGCCTCCTTTTTATTGTGGCGTGAAGAGCGGCTGTGTCGTCGTATCGTCTATAGGGACATTGTCATCTTGGAAGGAAGTCTTGGCTTTGACACGGCGGTGGAATCTTGGAGCCAGTTTCCGAAAATGTAGATCACAACCCCATGGCCTCTTGGTCTTCTCAGCGATTTTCAGTTTGTCTTCCCTAATTTACTAAGCATCTCCATCAAAATGCCAAGTGGAAAATTAGGAAAGGTAAACTTCAGGATTAAACAGAAATTTATTCAAGGCAAGAACATACTATGAATGATAAACAAAAGATAAGCAATGAGGGAAGTGTACAGAGTAGCAAAATATAAATCTAAAAAATCATACTCCGTTAATAAAATATAATAAATAATTTGCTACAATATTATTCAGTAATTTAAATAACATTAGAAATAAAATTGAAATAAGGGGATAGAGAATTGTACCATAACTCTCGACAGCGAGCCAAATATATTTTAAATAAGAAACACCTTGCAATTCGTCCTTTTATTTCACTTTTATTTCGTTTTTTTTTGTAAAAATCACATAATAATATTAAATATAATTAGTTTGAAATGCCTGCAGGAATGGAAATCTGATTCTGCACATGACTGGTACAGAGCAGGAGGGACAAGCACCGGTTCTGTCCTCCCAAGAGAACAACAGTCTTTGATTTCCAGACTTAAGACTGGTCATCTACGGACAATGACTTTCCAGAATGGTTGCAAGGTTTTCCCACTATGTACTAAGTGCAATTCTCAGCCTGCAACCCCAAGACATATTATTGACTGTAGTGACTCATCCATTGATGAGCTCTACTCTTCTCCGGCAGACACCATAAAAAATCTCAAGCTTTACAAGCTTGATACCTTAGTGTGAGTGAAGATAAGAAAGAAGAAGAAGAAGATTAGTTTGAAAAGGAGACTATTAAACACGTTTTTATTTTTTAAATAAACTTATTCCTATCTTTAATGTAATGAAAAACATTAGGAAGGCCTGGTTCATCGGAAAAACCTCGTAGAGGAATCGCTAGTTTAACCTACCATACAAATTTTAAAGCTGTACTATTATATTTAGCGCGTGTCTATTGCTACGCCTTCTACTATATACCATATATAGCGATTAAGCTTATATAACTGGCACTGGAGATGTATCTATAAGCAAGCTATGGACATAAGCTTCTGTAACAGTAGGAATACATGTGAATATTTGCATCGAGCAATACTCTTGCGCAAAGAAAAAAAAACATAAAGGTTATTTAGGCATAAATATTAAACACAAGGCAATACCGAGCCATCTATATATCTTAAATTTAACTATTAAGAACGGTTTTTCTTTTTCAAATAAATAAAATGACATGTCAGATGTCCCGGCCTTCATACAGTTCATCCAATCTCTCACCCCAATTCAGAACTCAACCATGGTTTCCTACGATGTAAATTCAATGTATTTATCACTTCCCCATCAACTGATCATTTCACAGCTTACAAAATTCCTGCAGGACGCCCAATTGGAATCTGACACAGTTGCCACAGTAGTAGCGCTCACCTCCATATGCTTAAACACTACAGATTTTACCTTTAATAACCTATTTTATAAACAGATTAGGGGCTCACCCATGGGCAGCCCGTTATCGTCACCCTTGGCCGAGATAGTCATGTCTACACTTGATACCTGGATCCAACAGCAATTCACACCGGGCATTCACATATGGAGGAGATATATTGATGATATCCTCTGTATATGTGAAACCGGACAGGAGAACAGTATCTTATCTGTTCTAAACTCCTTCCACCCAGACATTTCCTTCAGTTTTGAATCAGAAGCCAATAATGTAATACCTTTCCTGGACATACTGATCATCCGCACCCCATCACACTACCACACAACAGTATACCATAAAATCAATAACCCAACTTTCTACACCAATTTCAAGTCTTTCTGTCCCTTATCCCATAAAATTGATACAGTTAGAACGCTTACCAAGAGATTGGTTACACATTGCTCCCTGCCCATATTCAGATCAATAGAGTTCTCTAACATTAAGAAACAACTTGCCCTCTCCCAATATCCACACCATTTCATATATAAATATCAATACAACCCGGCCCATATGAAACCCAAGTTACCCCATAGAAATACCTGCATCTTACCGTACTCAACACAATCCGCTGCCATATCTCACCTTAAGCCTCACGGCATCAACACCTACTATGCAAACAATAAAAGCCTGGCCACCATTCTTAGACATCCTATTACCCGATTGCCGAGACCTGCCAGTGCTCAATCATCGGGTGGCTCGGTCTACTCAGTCTCATGCAACGATTGTAGTGCAACCTATATAGGTGAGACTGGTAGGTCCGTGGCCATCAGGATGGTTGAGCATGGCAGGTGCGTCAATAACAAAGACACCAAATCCCTCATCTACAGCCATATTCTTGACACAGGCCACTCTTTCGATTTAACTTCACCCACCACCTTATACAACAACATCTCCAATAAATACCAAAGACTGATCATAGAGGCCATTGTATCCATATCAAAAAATAGCATTAACCGACATATAGATTTACCTGCACAATATCAGGATATATGTAATAACTTGAATAACCGTTAAACCCCCCCCCCCCCTCCCCCAGTATAGTTCCAATATGGCCGCTGATGGCGGGTTGAACAGTCGATATCCTAATACTAGTCTCTCTTCATTATATAGTCACATGTTTTAGCCAATTACAAACCTACCATTTATTTGTCAACCGGCATTACAGGATTAGCATAGTTACATAAATATATGATACAATAGTTTAGATTTGCAAATATTTTTTAACTAAATTGTTTTTTAGCCGTCCTATATTATTTTTCTCATATGTAAATATATCTTAAAAAACGGAATCCTATTTATGGCCTATTGCCATCATGTATCATTACCAGTTGAAGGGCGTGACTGCCCGAAAGCTCGTGTAGTCGATTATTAAAAATTATTCTCTCCTAACGCTTTATTCTATAGTATTTATAATCCAAGGAGAAAGTTTCCATGTTTAAAAAAGAGAATTATATGCATTGTTAATTATTTGCAGACGATTTCGCCATACATAGCTTCACTATCCTTTAATACTAATCTGTGGTGACCTTTGTGATTGCCTTCGCGAAAAAAAGGTCATTATAAATATTATATGAAGGAAATATACTAAATCCATTAAATTTAAAATTACGTATTATTGATCAGAGAATAGTCACTTACTTTCTCTTAATTTATATCAGGAGAAAATAGCTTGGTTAAAATATATTAAAAAACGAAAAATGTTGATTTGAGTCCTATACAAACATTGATCCCATGGATTCAAATAAGGGACAAGCCAACTATTTCAAATTCTAGTGGAATATCTATCTATATACACTGGTGTCCAAAAAATAAGAAACTGAACCAATATTGAAATTTCTCAAAAGCTAATTTATTAACAAATATAGAATTTAGTATACAAATAGTTTAAACTATGGAGAATTTGACTAGCTATATGAAAATAAAAAATATATTTGAAATTATGAAATATGCAAAATATTACCAACATACCCAAAGCTAAGGTTCCAGATCTTAAAGAAATAAGATATCAATAGGGAGTATGATCACCTCTAACAGCTATCAAGGTCTCACAGCGAGCCCTCATACTGTTTACCAGGCTTTGGAGGAGGTCCAGGGGTAGTAAACCCCACTCCTCCAATAGAGCAGTTCTTAGCTCAACGAGGGTTCTGGAAGAGGGGTAACGAGCTCCAATACGCCTCCCTAGAGCATCCCACACATGCTCTATTGGATTCAGGTCCGGAGATCTGGCTGGCCAATCCATCCTTCGAATATTCTCACTTTGGAGATATTCATTGACTAGCCTAGCTCTATGCGGACGAGCATTATCGTCCATTAAAATTAAATTGTGACCAATTTGATCTCTATAAGGTCTTAAATAGGGCTCAAGGATCTCGTCCCTGTACCTTTGGGCAGTTAAAGTGCCCCCAGAAAAAATGTGGAGGGGTGTGCGTCTGCTAGAACTAATGCCAGCCCAGACTAAGAGACTGCCCCCTCTAAAACTGTCTATTTCCCTGATGTTACTGGGATGATAGCGGGTTCCAGGCTTCCTCCAGATGAAAACTCGTCGATAATCTGTGTTTAAACTAAATCTTGACTCGTCACTGAAGAGAACATTGGCCCACTGATCATGAGTCCAGGCGTGATGTTGCAAGCACCAATTCAAGCGGGCTCTCCTGTGAGCAGAGGTTAAAGGGATACAGACCATTGGTCGTCTTGCATAAAAAGCACCTTCGTGAAGCCTTCGGTAAACAGTTTGTCTTGAAATTCTCGTTCCAGTAGCACTTGAGAGTTCATTAGAGAGTTGAATAGCTGTCATCTCCCTATGGCGCTTGGCAGTTACGACCAGATAACGGTCTTCAGAGGTAGCTGTTTTTCTTTTTCTACCAGAACCTTCTTTTCTTTTGATGGTTCCTGTCTCAATGAACTGTTTCCATATTTTGCTGACCACAGATTTATTCACATTTAGCCATTTTGCTACTTCAACTTGTGATTGCCCTGCCTCCATTCTTCCAACAGCTCTCCATTTTAAATCATCTGCTGAAATTGTTCGTAAACTCATAATTAACTAAGGATTAAATAAAATTATAATTGGACAATTCTTAGATGAGGTAAACGACACGCCGAATAGCACACTTATAAAGACAAGCAATAATTTGCATATATTCAATTTTACCGAATCGAATGGTTGCGATGAATATATTCTACGACTTAAAATACCTAATTAAATTACTTTTTAGCTTTTAGCGTTGTATATTTTAAAACATATCATTAAAAAATAAAAGTTTCTTATTTTTTGGACACCAGTGTATATATGAATGAATGTTTGTATGTATGTCCGGTATACAAATTCGCAGTAGTTCACTAATTCAAACCAAAATTTCCATACATAGGTAAAAAAATACTGGGAAGACGATAGGCTATTTTAAAAAAATATATATAAATCAATTATTAAAACTATATATTTTTAGTCAGAAAATTATGATGACGATATTGCTGTATCATGTATCTAAAATTTAAGTTTTATCTTTCTCAATCTAATGAACTGTTCAAGAAATTCTTTCCAATTGCTGTCCCAAATTTCATTTCTTCTGATAAATTCACTACTTTATTCTTAACTGGCAAAGGACCCTTCTTAAGTTTCTTATTCAAACTGAATGCTATCAATGATCCAACATGTGAATGCCGCTTAGATGTTGAATCACCAGAGCATCTTCTTTTATCTTGCCCTCTGACTAATCAAATTGTATGTAGATACTTTGAAACATTACCAAATTATCTTTGTGTATATACTCTATCTTATGAGAACTTTGTTAAGTTTAGAACTATTTGTACAATAATTTACAAAACAATACTAATCCATCGTGTAAATAATTAATAATATATATATAAATAATACTAGCACAGCACAATAGTCCTTTGGACTTCGTGCTTTTGTAACAATAAATAAATAAAATGTAAGATTATTAGATAAAAAATATATCGGGAAAAATTCCAAAAAGCAGAGACCACGGGTGAAACCAGTTCATTATTTTGTACGCAGGAACAAAATTCTAACAGAAAAACATTCATTCGAGCAGAAAACAAAAGCCAGATCATCTTTCTATAAAAATATCGCTTCTCAGACACAAAGTTTGGAGCGGGACGTTTCACAAGAGTGATATCCACGGCGCCAATTTATAATTGTAACGAATAGTATTTGAATAAAAACATTTAATCGGGTAAAACCCGGGCGTTGCCCGGGTCATTCGGCTAGTATATATATATATATAAAGATTAAATATGCTTTTATTATCTTCTCAAAGATATTTGTCACCTATTGTCACATTAACAATTGACCTATTTTATCGACATTTAGGAGGCAATTCTTGAGCTCAATGTTTACATGGAATGTAATATATTTGGAATTCTCATATTAAATTCAGATCTTGTGAACCTGTCAAGCTAAATATAGTCAAACTAGAAAATCCTTTATCACCCTTGAGATATTTCTTTATATCTTTTAAAAGAGAGAGAAAATATTTATTTTATTTTAGATTTACTGCTGCTGGAAATGAAAGGTATATTATGTTGCGCAGAATTGGTAATAACGTATTTTTATATAGCATACAAAATATCTGTTATATTGTAACATTGAAAATAAATATCCGTTGTGTAAAATGTTATATAAATCATGTATTTTATATAAGTTATATTTCTTTGGTTATACAGTGGTATGGGTTTTACATTGATATTTTAAATGATATTTTATGCATAAATTGTGTAATTAAAACAATATTGTTATGTTATATTAAAATATTATTTCATTTAAAATTATATTTCATAGATTCAAATACTCTGCTAAATCGACCGCCAGAGATCACGCTTCCCCTGTAAATACTCATTGTTGTTGTTTCCCGATGGCCGGCTCAAACCTTTTGTACATTATGTAAATAAGTATTTTTTTTTTTTTATTCTTACGCCTTAAGCCAGGCAGTACTTTTATCAAATTATGTACCATAATACTCGCTATAATATAATAGTCGCTATAGTAACCAAATAATTTATAAGGAGATTAATGATTTATTAAGAAAACCGTGAATATTTACAATTAATAAAGGCATAATATTGAGCTCTAGTTAAAATGTTAATATTTTTCTTTAATATTATCAAATGTATTCTACGGGAAATTTTATATATAAAAATAGTGTATACAGAATTTATAGGGCAATTGTTCTAATGGGGTTGTATATGAAATATTTTGAGAAAGTTATTGATGTATGTAATTTCAGAAACAAGATTAAAATTATTTTTAAAAATGGATATCATCAAATATATACTTGAATATAAAACTGATATGATCATATTATTATATATTCATCTCTAAAAAGTACTTTTATTCCATTTAAGACTAAGTAATGCATATATATAAGTATATAAGTTGCATTAATACACCATTAAAAAAACTTTTTTCTTCGAATTCATACTAAAATATTATCTTTTGTTACATTTGATTTTCGGAAATTGATAATATCAAAGTGAATTTACCTCATGTATATGTTTTATTCATTTCACGCGGAAATATAAACTCGAAGAAATATAGGGAGATAAAAAAGTGTTATTTTTTCATTTCAATTTTTAAAAATTTCCTTATGTGGATGCGACAAAGAGAGATCCCAGCGGGTGGTCAGGCAGTGCGGGGCAGGCTTCCAAGTCCGGTCGACGGAGAAGAGGGGCGGCTGTGGTCGACGCAGGGACGGCGGGGTCGGGGCCTCGTGGGGCGTCGAGGCAGGGGCAGGAGGTGGAGGTGGACTGGCGGGAGGTGACGTGGGTGGCGATGGTCCGGCGGGGAGACCATCGGCGAGGGTGGGCCGCGGGTGGGTGGCGGCCACCCACGGCAACTCCTGGCAGATGGAGCCCAGGAGCTCCTGCGCATACGGAGAACATTCAGTACCACACTCTGAGACAATATGTAAACCAAATATTCTTATCTCGCTGCTGCCACCCACTACTCCTTGATGTTAAGTTCGCTCATTTCTGTGGCTGTGGAGGTCATCTTCTCCCGCCAGTACAGCATCATCCTCACGGCCTTCTCCTGCTCCACCGCCTCCTACCGGACCTCTTGTCGGAGATGTTTTTCTAACTAGGCCGAGGCCGCCATGAGGAGGGCCCCGACTTTGTAGGTTGGCTGGTATGCCCGCCGTCGACACTCCGGACAGAAGTACCTCGGGGTGGAAGGTAGGAGGTCTGGAATGGTGAAGTCCAACCCCGAGGTGAAGAAGCTGCCGTCCTCCATTCACACCCAAGGTATTGATGTTAATGCCTTGGGTGCCTCGATGTCATCGAAGAACCGGACTTGGTTGATGTTGGCGATGGTGATATGTGGGGGGCGATGTCGTTGCCCCCCTGGCCTGTTGAGATTTCCTCCGCGCTGTCGTTTGATTTCATCGCTTGACCGCTGGGATCGCTTCTTGGCGCATCCACACAGATTTCCCATTTTTAGGATAGTGATTAACCCATTGTTAGCCTAATTTATATAGCTAACAATTCGAAAAAGAATCTATTTAAAAAAATCTATATCACACCCTTTACATTCTCATATATATTTGTTGTATGGGTAAGAATTCAATTAAAATTATATTATTTCTTCGAACAATTTTGAATTTATATTCATTGAATATATAATGGTTGTAATGAACAACATAAAGATCAATTGAGAAATATGCAATGTGTGGTATTGTACCAATATAATGAAAATATAACCTAAGTTGTTAGTGATGGTGTAATCAGTTAACCTCAAAACAATGTATGTAGTGTTTTTCAATATTTTAAATATTGATTTAAAGTTCTTGGCAAGTTAGCTAGGGATTAAATATCGCAGACCAATCGTAGCAAATAAGTCTGCACCTTTACATTAGCAGTTGTTGGCAGGCAAATACTGGGAACATCAGTATCATAACATATATCATAACTCGTATACTAGACAAATGACCCTGACAAAAGTTATTACTTTTGCGGATTTAACACACAAAAAATGGAATAAGCTAGGGCCTAAATTAAAGTACCTTAATACACAGAAAAGCATACACTCAAGAATACAACACTAACAACAAAAGGGAGATAAAAACAACTCACGATTTGTTAAATAAAATAAAAAAATACTTAGCTTTATTGTAGCGTTGGGAGGGATCGGACTGGGGACACAGGGATGCCAAGAGAACAGCCAGACAGGGAAAACCGCCAGTAGAAAAACCACTTTAAGTGGCTCCACACAGATTATCCACGCACTCTCTGTTCTTGCCGCATTCCCTTCGTCCCCTTTATATACAAACATGGCCACATTCGTCCAATGAGAAGGCGTGAGAGATTTGTTCACCAACAACCGAAAACAACATTCTTACCGCTAGAAAACTGAACAGAAAAAAAATGCAAATGTTTGTCAAGATAAATTTGACAAAAGGTATCCTTCCAACAAAAAAAAAAAAAACTAACCAATCTCCCAAACATTCTCATTGTCCCGTAAGGAAAACCTCCCGCTGATCGGGAGGGAAAAGCTCACGGGAGCGATGTTACAAGATAAAAAAGGATTAACTAAAGAGAGGAGAAGAAATAGGCCTCCGATGTCGTTCCGAAAATTTGCCTCCCATCTTGGACCATGGAACAACAACAGGAGGAAAGCCAACTCCTGCACAAACTACAGTGAATTACCTTGAGTAATTCCTTAAAACCGCATATCTCTGTATAAACATGGAGGGGCAATACGCTTTCATCTGGGATTTGCAGGGCGAGGATTTGGTCTCAGAAAATATGGGCTGAAATGTGCCCTGTCAAACCCCCCATCGACCACAGTAGATTCGTCATGAGAATCTCCATTCTCCTGGTCGGGAACAGTCGTGTTCTCTAGCGGTGGTGGGGACATCTCTCGGCGGGGAGAGATACGACAGGCACTCCCACCTTCCAGAGCCAAAGGAATCATCCTTTTCCGAGGATAGCACTCGCGTTTTGCAGCTGCGGGCTTTCTATTTCGCATGCTCCTGAATGCCTTCATTCTGACGATATGCACAACATGTTCATCGTGCATATTGACTCCCCGCACTCTGAAATTTACCTCAGACACTTTAGCCACCACACGGAAAGGTCCATAGAATTTTGCGGAGAATTTAGAGGATCCCTTGCCCTTAGGAACAGCCAACAATACCAAATCCCCCGTCTCAAAGGTTCTCACAGTCTGAGCTTTATACTTCTTGACTCGTTCATCATAGTTTTCAGACAAGAATTTCCTAACAGTGTTTCCCTGGCATCTTGCATTTCCTTCAGCCTTTCCGCCAAGGATGGCTTTCTGAATTCGCTCACATCTTTATCGCTAACCTCATGATTTACTGCATCGTAACCAAAGAGCATGTAGTGGGGGCTCTCACCTAACGCTGAGTGCACGGCATTATTGTACGCAGCAACCGCCGCACCGAGGTTGTCTTCCCAATTCCTGCTATTGGCATAGTGACGCAGAATGGAACAAATGGTGCCATTAACTCTTTCAACAATCGAGTTGCAGGTAGGACGATAAGAAGTTGTGGATAACTTTTTAATACTATATAACTTACATATCTCTCTGAACAGTTCTGACTCGAATGCAGCTCCACGGTCAGATAAAATTTCTTTGCACGTTCCATATCTGTTCACTATTTTATTGACAAATTCGAACGCAGCAGTCTCTGCAGTACAATCCCTGACGGGGATAACCTCAGCGTACCTGGTGAAAGCATCAATGAACACGAGCAGGTATCTATTCCTGTTCCTAGACAAGGTAAGAGGACCCACGAAGTCTACGCATAACCTTTCGAAAGGGTAGCTAGCGGGTTGAATGGGCATATTAGGAGCCTTCTTAAGCCTACCTTTGTTCTCGGCACACACTGGGCATGTCTTCACGTACCTGCGTACATCAGACATGGCCCCCTTCCAATAGTAATGGCTTAAGACCGCGTAAAGTGTTTTCTCTACTGAGAGGTGCCCTCCTATGGGACTGCCATGGCACCTTTCCAGAATGGTATCGCGGAGAACTGGAGGTATTACGATTTGCTTCACCATCCTTCCCTTACGAGTGGGTCTACTGTCTGGACTGACCTTGACAAGATATCGGGTGAACTTGCTTATAAAATACGTGCCATCACTCTCTTCTACCTCACTGTAAGTGCTCAGAACCTTCTTGTAGATAGTTTGCCATACAGGGCAGTTCAGCATGGACTTCTCATAGTTGGGAATGGCAGTTACCCCTTCATAGACATCGACTACAGCAACCTCAGTATTATAGGTGTCGCGGGACAGCCAGTCAGCCATCGCATTCTCCTTCCCATTTACATGGAAAAATGTTGATTCCCTGTCCTGTAGCATCAGGGCCCATTTCATGAGCCTACGATTTTTATTCTCTAGTGACTTAAGATATTGCAATGGTTTGTGATCATAGTATATCTCCACCTGCTGACCATAGATGTAGTAGTCAAACTGTTCAATTGCCATAATTATAGCCAGACACTCCTTTTCTATGGTGCTGTAGTTTAACTCGGCACCTCTGAACTTATGGCTGTAGAAAGTAATAGGCTGCGGAGTGCCGTTCTTCAACTGTGATAACATACCGCCACATCCTATGTCGCTAGCATCAGTGAATATCATGAACTTTTTCCTGTAGTCAGGATGAATTAGGATGGGTGCAGAGCTAAGACAAGTCTTTAGCTTGTCATACACACGCTGCGCTGCCTCGTTCCACTCATACCTGGTGCCCTTCTTAGTCAACTCATATAAGGGGGCCGCTATTTCAGAGAAACCAGCAATGAATTTCCTATAGAAACCAACAGCTCCAAGAAAGCGTCTGACACCTGATACAGTTTTAGGAGGACTCATGTTTTTAATCTTTTCGATGTTGTTCTCCTTAGGATGAATGCCATCCTTGTCCACTCTGTGTCCCAAGAAGGTCACTTCTTCTTGAAAGAGCTGGCATTTGCTCGGCCTCACTTGAAGCCCATATTTTCTAAGCCTGTCCAACACCTCAGTTAAGTCCGCCAGATGCTGCTCCAACGACTCCGAGTATATCAGAACGTCGTCAATAAAACATTGGCAATTCTTGCCCAATAGGCCGCTTAGGATACGATTCATTTCTCTCTTTAAAATTTTACACAAATAAATTTACTGGCAATGCGTTTCTTTTTTAAATCTCTACAGACCTTACTGCAATGATATGATTTAATGAATGAGAGGGCTTGGCTCATCAGTAGTGAACCCTCTCAGCGGTTTCGCCAAATTAATCTCTAGACCGCTCTACTATTGTATTGGACTGGTTTTGTTATATACCCTGCATTTTCTATGGAAGGCAGCTAAATGGTGTTTAGTGAACTATGGACATAAGCTTATAGGTCTGTAGAGGTACATACATTATATGTATGTACCTCTACAGACCTATAAGCTTATGTCCATAGTTCACTAAACACCATTTAGCTGCCTTCCATAGAAAATGCAGGGTATATAACAAAACCAGTCCAATACAATAGTAGAGCGGTCTAGAGATTAATTTGGCGAAACCGCTGAGAGGGTTCACTACTGATGAGCCAAGCCCTCTCATTCATTAAATCATATCATTGCAGTAAGGTCTGTAGAGATTTAAAAAAAACAATGGTTGCCTGTAAAGTCGGTTTTACGGGCGAAGATTTTACGTGACAACGGTAGAATATTTATTGATATGAATATAATTAAATTGCACAATAGGAACAAGGAATTGAATGAAAATAAGAATTGCACAAATTTCAACTATAGAAATATATTTTGTTTACTAAAACATTGTACATGTAAGCTTAAACTTAACTATTTCCTATTTGAGTGATTTTGTTGAGGATAGGACGATGATAGGAGAAATATGAAATGAAAGGAAGTGTTTCTGCTGTAATGTGTCTTGCGAAAGTCAAGTCGATAGTTGTTCCTTTTAACGTAGTTGACTTAGAAACGTTTGATACGCAATCAAGATTATACGTATTTTTCATGAAATTAAGAAACGAGTTGTCAGGCTTTACGTTTTTGTTAAAATCACCACACAGAAGAATCGGTATACTAGAATCAATTTGCACGAACGGTGGCACGTACTGGCTGTTGTGAATGTACGGACCGAGTCCTTGCCATAGTAATATTCCAATATCCTGCATACTAGCTCCTGGATGAATATATACAGCACCGAGTATAAACTTGAAGCTAGTATTAGCGGCGAAGCAAGTAACTTCAGTCATGCACATGTCACCCTTGGTTTTAATGACACGAGTTACGTCTGTAATCGCAACTTGGAACACTTCCGCCGTAGATGTCGATGATAATTTACGATAGATCGCCACTCCACCAGCCGCGTTGGTATCTGAGTTAGGTCGATTATTTTCCCTGGATACGCACTCATAACCCTTGATTGGAGTTGGTTCACAAGTGTCGCGCATCCACGTTTCAGTCAATACTAAATAGTCTGATCGCGGTATCACTGTATCTGTTTCAATGTCCGCGGCATGGGCACTTAAACTTTGACAGTTGATGTTCGTTACAATAAGTTGTCCAGCGTCGGTTGCGTCGTCACAGAATTTTACGGCTTGTTTGGTAATTGTGTCTAGAGTGTGTCCACGAAGTCGTAAGTATTCATTGCGAATATCTCGAGTAGTCTGTGAGTCGTTTCTATCTCGGCCATGTTTGAAAACCAATGGAGAGTCCTTTTCTGTTATGATGTACAATCCGTCGATACTTGTGACGCGGCTCATGGCTACATATACCAATTGCTGTGGTTGTTTTGAGGAGTACTTGTAAACAATTGTAGTAAACGTCCCACCCTGGGCCTTGCAAGCATGGCCAAAATCGTTGTCCAGGAAAGTAGATTGAAATCTCCGTATTGACGATGACCATTTGGTATACCAGGTGGATTGTTCCAGTTGTATTGCTGTTTGGCTTGAAGAAGTAGTCGGTTGTACATCAGTCCGAGAAGATGCTGCTCTACGTTGTCGGAATGCACGTTGCCGTTGAGCGTTAGTTAGGGGAACGCTCGTTCTCTCCGCCACGACAGGAACGCTTGTTCTCTCCACCACAGAACAAGACGTTGAAGCAGGTGACTCTGACGTACCGCTGGTGAGGGCTATGTTAGCAGATTTACGTAGCTTGAACCTGCGTTGCCTCTCCGCAGCCGCTTTTGCAAAGGCTCTTACTTGTTCAGGAGTTCTGGTCAATGCTTTTCGTAGTCTGTACTCACGTTGTCGCTGAGCATTCGTTCTGGCGGTAGAGGTGGTGTGTGGAACAACGAAAGGTACTGCAGACGTTGACGGCACGATATCCTCCGTCTCCATTGAAGTACTGGAAGTTGAAGGCACCGTTTCCATTTTTTTGAGAGTGGTGATTCCTGTTGAACATTTGAAATTGAATGGATGAATTTTTAATTTTAAAGAATCAATTTGAAAATCAAAACACTTATTCAGATCGAAGGTTCAAATTTTTGCTAAATAATTTTGAAATTAAATAAAATTTGTAATTGTAAATGATGAAGTTGAAAATTAAAACATTTACTTATATTAGATGTTAAAATTCTTGCTCAACACAGTTTAAATAAAGTTTTCTTATATCTGCCACTTTTTCTTAATATTTGTAATTTTAAATAATCAATTCGAAAATCAAAACATTTATTCAGATCGAAGGTTCAAATTTTTGCTAAATAAATTTGAAACTATTTAAAATTTGTAAAATAATAATTAATTAATTAATTAATTTTAAACTAATAATTTACTTAACACTATCAACATTTATCAATAGTATGACATAACCTATAAACTCAGTTTCTCAACTTTTGTGTCAATCTAACAATTAATCAATCAATCATAGTTTACGATAATGAAATATCAGTGTACAATTATTTACCTTTATTGTTGTAGTTGTTGTAAATGACGAATCTAAGCACTCCACATTTTCACTACAGACACAGCTGACGATACTTTAACCACACGTGTGAACTTGTATTATGACGCTTTCTTGTTTTTCCAACGCCAAGAACGTTCGAGAAAGACAAAGACAGAGACAAGCATGCGCCGATTCAATGCGCCTAATTCTCTAGCGCTGCGCGCGCAGCACTCTCGTTCGGTGACTCATCGTAACGTTACCGGGCGTTACACTTTTTCATAAGTGACTTCCAGCCGCAACCTAATTTAAGACGTTGTCACGTCAAAAGAAACGCATTGCCAGTAAATTTATTTGTGTAAAATTTTAACGATAGAGGGCAATAAAATTTAATTTACTAATATATAATGGTTATGAAAACATGTTTTGCGCGGAAGAGCTTTGCTCGATGCAATACCTTGAAATTTATATGTATGTACCTCTACAGACCTATAAGCTTATGTCCATAGTTCACTAAACACCATTTAGCTGCCTTCCATAGAAAATGCAGGGTATATAACAAAACCAGTCCAATACAATAGTAGAGCGGTCTAGAGATTAATTTGGCGAAACCGCTGAGAGGGTTTCACTACTGATGAGCCAAGCCCTCTCATTCATTAAATCATATCATTGCAGTAAGGTCTGTAGAGATTTAAAAAAGAAACGCATTGCCAGTAAATTTATTTGTGTAAAATTTTAACGATAGAGGGCAATAAAATTTCATTTCTCTCTGAAATACATTCGAAGATATCTTACAGCCCTGAGGAAGTCTCGACATCTCAAATTTTCCGAAAGGGGTTTGGAAAGCGAAGCATTTCGTTACGTTACTATCCAGCTTCAGCTGATAATACCCACTGGCTAGATCTAAGGTACTAAAATATTTAGCACCTCCCACAGCTGCCATGGCGGTATCTATCCGGATCATGGGATAATCCTGATTCCTTAATTTATCGTTGACCTGTCTAAGGTCCAGCACGAATCTCAAGGAACCGTCAGGCTTCTTGACAAGATGTACTGGACTGTTCCAATCAGATCTGGATCTTTTTATGATACCACTCTCTAAGAACTTGTCTAAAAGTACCTTGTACGGCTCTAACAAACTATAGGGAATAGGATACTGCCGCCTAAAAGTAACGTCATTTATGTCAACGTCGATTTTTATTGGCGGCACCTTAGCTGCTTTTAACGCTGCGACATTTTCCACGAACATATCTGATCTTTGTTTCAGTATGTCGCGGACCAGCTGCTGATGTTTGCCATTAACTTGGCCAATATCTACCAGTTGCCAGTCTTCAGTCGCCGCGGGCATTACATTGCATTCCTCCCACACAGGGGGCAAAGGAATGTTTAATCTCCTTATCTCCTTTATCCCAAGAATACCGTCGTAGCCCTTATCTTCAAGTGACATTAACCAGAAACTTACGTCTCCTAATTCGACACCCTCATCTGTATTTACCCTACAAGTTTTTACCTTCGTCAAGGTCTGGACATTGCCTGTGACTGACACAATTTTAAGATTGTTAATAGCTTCGTCCCAGTCCTCATTCAGAACTTTACACCTTTCTGAATCTCTTATGCTAACTTGGCTTCCTGTATCGTATAACAGGTGCCAAGTATTGGCGTTTATTGATACTCTAACAATAGGCAGAGTTCCAACGGGATCCCGGTTAGAACGAACATTAAATATCTTAGCAATTGATCGAATACCATTGGCTGACTTCTGCCAACTCGAGCAAGCACTGGCCGTTTTGCCCGAGTTTAGTAGTTTGAAGCTCTTTTATCATTGCAAAACTGGCAATATGCCCCATCTTCCCACAGCGGAAACATTTTAATTTATGCCTACCGCTATTTTTAGAAGAACCCAGCTTACTCTCGTTAAGCAGTTTAGTCAGCCTCCCTATTTCTTCCTTAAGGTCGTTAATGCACTTCTCTGATTCGTGCTTTGTCTTGCCTACTACAGCATTGAGCGTATCTAACCTTCCCTTCAGACTGCTAACCTCCTCTATGTCCGCCGCACATGCCCGTTGCTTAAAGTGGCAGCGGTTCTCTACACCATTCTCCATAGCCATAATTCTAACTGCCTCGTCGATACAGCTGACCCCACTACGGACAACAGGTTCCTTATACTTATCAAAAATATTGTCTACGAAAATATCGAACACTAAACTGCTGTCCAGATCGAAATCAATATATCTCCTAGTGGCAATGAATCTTTCTTTAAACACATTAGGAGTTTCTCCTACACGTTGCTTAAGACCCTCTAATTCTTTTAAAAATTCCCTAAAACCGCGAGTTTTTTTCAGGAAATAAAATGCCTAATTTCTCTATAATGCTCTCTACACTAGTGTCATTTTTATGCCCATCTCTTCTATGCTAGCCCGAACTCTAGGCGACAAAGCCTCGAACATAAGCAGTGCCTTAACTTCCTTATTCCATTTACCTATGCTAGCTTTCAGCTCTACTTCCCTGATGAAAGCTTTAAGCCCCACTCCATTGAACGTAGAAAGTTTGATAGAATAGTTACTATCCATAATAACAGTAAAAAGGACTAAAAGTACATACAATAATTAATTATATAAAAAAAATAAAAACCTCAAGGCCAAAATTACGGGAATATAAGCCAAGAAACTATCCTGGCAAGGCTCGCCAATGACAAAAGTTATTACTTTTGCGGATTTAACACACAAAAAATGGAATAAGCTAGGGCCTAAATTAAAGTACCTTAATACTCAGAAAAGCATACACTCGAGAATAAAAACACTAACAACAAAAGGGAGATAAAAACAACTCACGATTTGTTAAATAAAATAAAAAAATACTTAGCTTTATTGTAGCGTTGGGAGGGATCGGACTGGGGACACAGGGATGCCAAGAGAACAGCCAGACAGGGAAAACCGCCAGTAGAAAAACCACTTTAAGTGGCTCCACACAGATTATCCACGCACTCTCTGTTCTTGCCGCATTCCCTTCGTCCCCTTTATATACAAACATGGCCACATTCGTCCAATGAGAAGGCGTGAGAGATTTGTTCACTAACAACCGAAAACAACATTCTTACCGCTAGAAAACTGAACAGAAAAAAAAATGCAAATGTTTGTCAAGATAAATTTGACAACCCGGCTTCACCCGAGAATTCTCCCGAGTTCAATTTCTTTCATACTGAAAGTACATCAATAATAAATAGTAGAAGTACCATAGAATAGCAATTTAGGAGTAACACATAAACCACAGGTAAAAGTATGTGTGATGGCAGAAATGTATTACAGTATATTCAATGTAGAATGGCTTTATTGTAGTACAATACTGAATTCCTTGAGTGAATAATTTGAATACAACACTTTTTAGAGTCAAACTGGGCTTAAACAACTAAAGCCCCGAAGATAAAATATTTCTAAAATGGTTTAAAAATTCATACTTTGAGGAAGGGGGGAAAATATGAGTTTATTAATATGTTCATTAGTAAATTTACACCTAATAATATTTTCCAATATCTATTTTCTCCAATTATATATAATAAAACCTAACTTTAACTTATAAGGTTATGAGCTCATTTATACAATATAAATACTTTGTTCTGCTCTGACAAAAAGGAGGGTTGGCGTTAAGCCTACTGATATATTGATTAATACTGTTAATATTATATTTATAGTTGGAAATTTTGCCGGGAGGTAATTGATCTAAAGAGTCAAGGGTCGCCTCTCCCGTCAAAATAGACGTCTAAAACCAGACGCCATCTATTGACCGTAGCCGCAACTAGCGGCCTCGGGTCGGTGACAAAGCCACAACACTAGCTTTGGCATACTGAAAAGCGTCCATCTAGAGACCATGGTTTCGGGCTAATGGCCCTCGTCAGTCTAGGGTGGCCTTTATTCCACGAGATCCACACGGGAGCTAATGGAATCTTGAAAATCTGCCAAAGAGGTTTTTAGCTGGCAAAATGGCTGGGCCATATCTTTGGCTAAAATATAGATGGATATTTTGCCGGGAGGAAATTGATCTAAAGAGACAAGGGTCGCCTCTCCCGTCAAAATAGACGTCACAAAAATAAAGGGCGTCTGGTTTTAGACGTCTATTTTGACGGGAGAGGCGACCCTTGTCTCTTTAGATCAATTTCCTCCCGGCAAAATATCCATATATATTTTAGCCATACACAGTCTAGCCATTTATTCTGTTACAAACAATTTTATAAATTAAATGATTAAGAACAAAAACTAATGAAATATAAATACATATTTTATTAGCCAATAGGACATAGATTTTAAATATATACAATATTCAAAATGTCCTCCCTTATTTTTGAAATAAGATCTCAAACGTTCGGGCCACTTATCTATGGCGGCACGCACCTTTTCTAAGGGTATTTCTTTCATTGCTCTCACCAATGCTGATTTCAATTGATCCAAATTATGATATCTTTTAGAGCATACCTTCTCCTCTAAATATACCCACAAACTGTAATCAAGGGGGTTTAAATCAGGGCTTCCAGAGGGCCATTCATTGGCCTTTATGAATTTCGGAACATTCGTCTCCAACCATTGTTGAATTGACTTAGCTTTGTGAGCAGGAGCTGAATCTTTTTGAAATATCCAATGTTCTACATTAAACATTTTTGTATTCAGATGCTTTACTATTTATTCCAAAATATCTTCTTGATAGTTTTTAGCTGTAATTTTTACCCTTTGGCACAGAAGTGGAGATCTGTTACACCTTGGTAGCTAACTCCCCACCAAACCATGACAGAAGAAGGATGGTGACTTTTTCAAGTCTTCTGACTTTCAGAGAAGCTTCTAGATAGCTACGAGCATATATCATATCATTCTGACGATTAATCTTTTCCTCGACAGTGAAAATTTTCTCGTCTGTGAAAATGATTCTTTCATGCCACCGACCATCATGCCGCGCTAGCAACATTTTTAATCTAACCCTTCTAATATCTCTAAGAGCAGGGGTTATCAAATGATCTGTGCGTCGTTTGAAAGCTCTCAGTCCAGGTCTTCGTTGATTATCCTGGAAACGGTTCTTGGAGCTAAATTCATCTGCTTTGCTAATATATTTTGTTTGCGGCGTGGATTTCGACAAATTCTTTCGCGAATGACTTTTATAGCTGCTTGCGTTCGTTTCACGCGCGGTCGACCAGATCTTTCAAGGTCATTAATAGTGCCAGCCTTGTTGAGGCTTTCAATGGTTCGATAAACAAATTGACGCGTAATATTCAAATTTTGTAAAAGTTTAAAAATGGATGAAGGACCTTGGCCTACCTTGTGTAAGGCTATTACAGCTATATGGTTTTCTTTAACACCCCAAACCATTATCAAAAAAAAAAAAATCCGATTTTCTTTTCTAAACATGTGAGCACGAGATATTCAAATAACAACTACTGTATTTGAATACTTCACGCGGTCAAATGAAATTTTTTTATCAATGATTTGGTTTTGTAACAATATTTATGGCTAGACTGAGTAGATATGGCCCAGCCACTTTGCAAGCTAAGCACCTCTTTGGCAGATTGTCAAGATTCCATTAGATCCCGCGTGGATCTCGTGGAATAAAGTCCACCCTAGACTGACGAGGGCCATTAACCCGAAACCATGATCTCTAGGTGGACGCCTTTAAGTTTGCCAAAGTTGGTGTTGTGGCTTTGTCACCGACCCGAGGCTGCTAGTTGCAGCGACGGTCAATAGATGGCGTCTGGTTTTAGACGTCTTTTTTGACGGGAGAGGCGACCCTTGTCTCTTTAGATATATTTATAGTGTCATAACCAAAAATGTACATAGGCTGTAACTGTAAATAATACATCGGCAGCTTGGCGGATATTATGTACCTAAGCCCCGTTAGGTGGCGCACGCCATCAGCTCGGCAAGTGTTATGTACCTAAGTTCCGATAGATGGCGGGCGCGCTAGGCGGGAAGTTTATAAACAATAGCCGCCATCTTGAAGGGTGTAGCCGATCGCCAGCCTTTTGATTCTTTGACATTACTTCCTTAATTTTCATTATTTTTATCCATTTCACTTAGTTTATCTCTATTTATTTTTATCCCTCAAACTATTTAACTATTTAAAATCATTTAATAAATTATTATTTTATTCTTCCCAAACGACTCGTCACCTTCATTACTGTCCAATAGTTATTAATTTATAGTTTTATATTTCTCCCGAGTATTTAATCGAAACAACTTCAAAAGAAAAAGAACCAGAGGGAGATTAGCGTACAGTCCCTCCAAATACTGGTTTTAAAAATGTTTTATTTTTTTATTAAATACATAGCGCGCCATCTATATATAAAAAATGAAATAATTTAGGCATAAAATGTTTGTTTTATACACAAAACAAACTTCTGAGAGGGTTGATCACTGATTAGTCGAGACAATATTTTTTATAGTGTTCTCTTATTAAAACTATATATTCAAATTATTCTACTAAGCTCGCGAGCAGCGCCTCTAGCGGTGAAGATGGGAGGTAATATCAGCTGACCTAATGTACATGTAAAGTTTGAAGCGGGACGTTTCACAAGAGTGACAACCACGGCGCCAATTTATAATTGTAACGAATAGTGTTTGAATAAAACATTTAATCGTAGTAAGGACAGCAGAGAGAAAGAGAGAAGTTTGTTTTGTGTATTAAAGAAGCATTCGTGATTAAATGATTCCGTTTTCTTTATTTTTATATAGGCCAAACATAATTTATTTTAATTATATATGACATAATAAATATCATTTTTATTATTCATAGAATAATTAAAATTGTATAATCACAGAGTTAAATTTTAAAATGAAAAAGGAATCCTTAACAAAAGGAATATAACCTAATTTTACTTTTTTTGTATATAGATAATAACATTGTTAGTTGTATGTATGCAAAAACTGTTTGCTTTAAAAATAATCAAAATAATAAATATCTTTTGGGACAAAAGTTATCATTCATTTTTACCATCCACGACTGCATGAATTGGTAACGTAACTAGAATATACGTCTTTTTTTATGACATATATATATTGTTGCATCATGATTAATGCGCGTATTTTTAAAATTATTTGTAATATTATTTTTAATATATTTAAAATTTAAATTATACATTTATTTATTTTTATAAAACAGATTATTACTATAATATATTATGTACTATAAAACATTTGTATTTTGATACACTAAATACCCCACATGCTTTAAACTTTGATGTGATAAATAAAGGGATATTCTAGGTGCTACCTAAATTTATAGTTGTCTTATTATTGACTGGTTTAACCTTGTAAGATGGTTGAGACACATTCTGGAAAGATGCAAGACACGTCTGAGGAGAGACTGAAGACTGAAGAATCTGCCAAACCGCAGCCCAGTGCAACAATTGGTAGAGATGCAAGTGCCGACCCAGTTGTTTTGAACCCCAACATAGACATCCCCAAATATGATGGAACAGAAGACCCTCGCCCATGGATTGAGTCCCTTGATGAAATTGGCTTCCTGTACCACTGGGCAGAATATATTATTTCTCGCTATGCAGCCATGAACATGATTGGTAGCGCCAAAACCTGGCTGGACCTACACAAGATAAGTTTTACCAGCTGGGAACATTTCAAGAGCCGCCTAATTCAGGATTTTGACTCAGACGCCAACAAAGAAGAATTGAAGATGAGGCTGAACAGAATGCAACAGTGGAATGAACCTGCAATCAGGTTTGCAGAGGATATCCTGGTTCTGTGCAACAAGGTCGACCCCCAAATGGAAGAAGAGAATAAAATAAATTGGGTTATTGGAGGGTTAAAGAAAGAATACTCTTTTGCCCTCTACTTAAACCCTCCTAAGAATACCAACGAACTCCTAAGATTGTGTAAAAAGATGGATTTGTTTGAAAATAATTATCAAGAACGTATAGAAAAATCAAAGGCTCTATATAATGGACCACGCTCTCCTCGTTCCCATCATCAAGAGCAATGGAAGAACGCTCCGTCGTTCAGAAGACCAGACCAGAACACCTCCAAGCCCCAGGCCCCCGCTCCGAGGTACTACCAGAACACCCCCAAGCCCCAGGCCCCCGCTCCGAGGTACTACCAGAACAAGCCGCTGCCCCAGGTATCTGCCCCTAGACGATTTTACACTCCCATTCCTGAGCCAAAACCGGTCTACCCAAGGAAAACATACAATAAGAGTCCAGATTCAAACAGGAATAGGACAGAAGACGGGAGACCAATATGTTTCAAGTGTAACAAGCCAGGACACGTAGCGCGGTATTGCAGAGTCAAGTTTGTGAGGATCGTATTCCGTGTTGGAAGATTTAAACTAAGTGTCGCGCCTGATTCCTTCAATCAAAGCAAGTCGACCATAAATGGAATTAGAAAGTTGGACCCTAGGTACAAAATTAATATTAATGTGGACAAGATAGGGTTATGCGAAGCTTTGATTGATACAGGCGCCGATCTTTCAGTGGTCGACCTAAGAACAGCACTTTTTGCTGGCCGTGAAATAAATAGTCTCACTAAAACGTGTTCAGGACCCGATGGGAAAAAATTAGATATGGTAGGTAGCATTATTTTAGATTTAAAAATTGATGACACTGAATTATCCCACGAATTTGTAGTAATGGACGCGCATCTACGAACTCTTATTCTTTGACGAGATTTCCTTTAAAAAATGAATGCTAAAATTGATTGTAAACGAGAAACAATAAAATATAATTTGATGAGTAATCATGACGTAAGCAATTATGATCTAAAAAAAAAAATAAAGAGCACTACAGATACCGTTATACCTAAACTATTTATTAAAGTGATTAGGGCCTCAATAGAAGCAGAGGATGGCGAATATGTCATCGAAGAGAACAACAGAATGACTCAAACAAATGGTCTTCGATTGGCAAGAAGTTTGCTTACTGTCACGGATAATAAAACCCATATCTGGATAACGAACCCTTATCCTCGACCTTTAAAAATCATGAAAGACCAAACATTGGCTTATGGAAGTCTTCCTGCAGGGGTAAATTTTATAGAGAATAAAGAGAAGCAGAATGAAAATGACGAAATACAATTTCAAATAAACAAAAATTTATCATTTAAAGAACAAGAGAGGTTAAAACAAATTTTGGCCAAGTATACTGATTTGTTCTCATCGAGGTTAGGTAGGACCAATTTGGCAAAACATCAGATTCATACAGAAGACGCAAAACCGACAAAGAACAAGCCTTACCGGGTAAGCGCTAAGGAACGAACCATCATAAAGGATCAAATAGACGAGATGCTCGAAGAAGGAATAATTAGACACAATCTTCAAGTCCCGGGTCCTTTCCCGTTATATTGGTCAAAAAACGAGATGGCAAATACAGATTTTGTGTGGACTACAGGAAATTAAATGAAGTAACAGTGAAGGATGTTTATCCAATCCCAAGAATTGATGATGTAATGGATACTCTCCAAGGATCCAAGTATTTCTCAGCAATAGATCTCAAATCGGGATATTGGCAAGTCGAAATTGAAGAGAGAGACAAAGAGAAGACGGCTTTCACTACTGCACATGGGTTATATGAATTCAACGTAATGCCCTTCGGTCTATGCAACGCCCCTGCTACCTTTGAGAGGAATATGGACAATGTCCTCGGAAATCTGAGATGGCAGATTTGCCTTTGCTACCTGGACGATGTGATTATATACAGCTCGGACTTTCCATCCCATATTAAAAGACTTGAAGCTGTTCTCAGATGCTTCAGCGAATCTAATTTAAAACTGAACGCCAAGAAATGCAGATTTGCGTTCGAGGAACTTGAGATCCTTGGACATATAACCAACCAAGAGGGTATAAAACCTGCCGAATATAATATCAAAGCCGTTAGAGATTTTCCTCAGCCCAAGAAGGCCAAAGAAGTGCAATCATTCCTAGGAATGTGCTCATATTATAGAAAATTTATTAAAGATTTCTCATTAATCGCTGACCCATTGACCAGTCTCATCAGAAAAAATGTGCAATTTATCTGGACAGGAAAACAGGAAGAAGCGTTCTAAAACCTTAAAAAATCTCTTATGAATCCGCCAAATTTAGGTCACTTTGATCCAAATGCAGCCACCTGCATTCACACAGATGCCTCTAACATCGGCTTAGGCGCAACACTAATTCAAAATATCGGTGGCGAAGAGAAGGTAATATCATATTTGAGCCGAACCCTAAGTAAACCTGAGCAAATTTATTCAACCACCGAAAAGGAATGTTTAGCTGTAGTGTGGTCGATATCAAAATTACGGCCCTATTTATATGGAAGGCACTTTAAAATCGTCACTGATCATCATGCACTATGCTGGCTTAAGAATTTAAAAGTTCCGACCAGTCGATTAGCACGATGGGCACTGAAGATTCAGGAATATAATTTCGAAATTAAACACAAATCGGGAAAAAAACATCTGGACGCTGATGGTCTATCTAGAGGACCCTTACCAGAAAACGAATGGGACGAGGATTATGAAAGACTATTTTTGAATCAAATAATAGACGAAAAGGATGATTTTATTGAGGATATTAAGGAGAATCTTAGTGGAAACAAGCGTTCAATTACACAGAACTTTAAAGAAGAAAATGGGTGTCTCTACAAGAAAAATCCAAATCCTGAAGGTAGAGAATGGTTGCTGGTATTGCCAAAGAAGAGAAGGAAAGAAATCATGAGTGAATACCACAACCATATGCTGAATGGCCATCTGGGCGTCGCCAGAACCACATACCGATTTAAGAATAAATACTATTGGCCTTCCATGCTGAAAGATGTTTCCGAATTTGTAAAGACGTGCCATCTTTGCCAAAGTCGGAAAGGTTCAAATCAGTTGCCATCTGGACTTCTACAACCTATTCCCCCAGCTAACTACCCTTTTGAAAGAATCGGAATTGACTTTGTTGGCCCCTTGCCATCAACGAAAAGAAGAAGGAAATGAATAATTGTGTTGACGGATTATTATACCAAGTATGCTGAAACAAAGGCATTACCAAAAGCGACAGTGAAAGAAGTATCTACATTTTTAATCGAACATATATTTTTACGTCACGGGGCTCCAAGATTTCTTATCAGCGACAGAGGTTCACAATTCACTAGCAATTTGATGAAGGAGGTTATGAAAATGTGCAAAGTTAAACATTGCTTCACAACGAGCTACCACCCCCAGACTAACGGACTAACGGAACGGCTAAATAGAACTTTAATCAATATGATCAGCATGTATGTGAATACGGATCAGAAGAACTGGGACGAAATCCTTCCTTTTATCACCCACGCGTATAATACCACAATTCAAGAAACCACAGGCTACTCTCCATTTTTCCTGTTGTTTGGGAGGGAACCCATGTCCCTCTTAGACGACGAGAATATCCCAACGGACAGTAACATGGACGATTATGACGAATATATAGAAAACTACTTAGATAAAATAGCAAGGACGAGACAGGTAGTCATTAACAACACAGAGAAGACACAGGAAAGAATGAAAAGAAACTATGACAAAAAACACAACGAGAGAATCTATGAACCAGGACATTTAGTGGCAGTTTGGACACCAGTCAGGAAAATCGGAAAATGTGAAAAACTATTGAGAAAATATTTTGGCCCATATCGAATATTAAAGAAGCTGTCCAACGTAAATTACTTAATTGAGCCGAAAGATAATCCTGGCCAAGACCCATTGATTGTCCATGTCTCAAGACTCAAACCCTATTTTGAAAGAATTGATGAGGTCACTCACGAGGATGTGACGACCTCTGGAGAGGGGGAAGTGTTGCATCATGATTAATGCGCGTATTTTAAAATTATTTGTAATATTATTTTTAATATATTTAAAATTTAAATTATACATTTATTTATTTTTATAAAACAGAATTTTACTATAATATATTATGTACTATAAAACATTTGTATTTTGATACACTAAATACCCCACATGCTTTAAACTTTGATGTGATAAATAAAGGGATATTCTAGGTGCTACCTAAATTTATAGTTGTCTTATTATTGACTGGTTTAACCTTGTAAGATGGTTGAGACACGTTCTGGAAAGATGCAAGACACGTCTGAGGAGAGACTCAAGACTGAAGAATCTGCCAAACCGCAGCCCAGTGTAACAATATTAAACCATTTTATCTAAGTATTTCTCGAATTATCCGTGTGATGTGACAAATTTTAGTGTCTATACAATTTTATATAACTGTGTAAGAATTCCGTTCGGAAAAATATTGCGAAATATATAATTATCATTATAAATGGATTGATACAAATGGTTCATAATAATAACCTTTTCTTCACCAATCATTGTTGTAAATATTTCTTTTGGTAAATTTAGTTTTTTCACTTCGTATTTTATTGATTTATAGATGAGATAGTCTTTTATGAAATGTGTACGAGTTGTTGAAGTGCTCGGGCGTCCGGCACGCTCTTCGTCGTTCACATCTTCTCGGCCTTCTGAGAACATTTTGTACCACCGATAAACGTTGCTTCGGTCCAAGGTAGCTTCTCCGTATGCCACAGTCAACATTCGGAATGCATCCGCGCACTTAATTTCGTTTTTCACACAAAATTTGATACAGGTTCTTTGATCCATTTTTTTAATAGGTAAAAATCGAAGACGATTCAAAACACCTGCAAGCAAAGCAGCTGTCAACAATTAAGTGAACATTCAAAATGGCCGAGCTTTTCGGAATAAGTGAGAGACATGAGTACCAACATAAAGCCACAAAAAATAAAAATTCGAATATACGTAACCCGCGAAAATTCAAAAGTCGCGATACTTTTTGAACACACCTCGTATGCGAAAGGAGGTGTGAACATTGGTATGATATGGTTCGATATCCATGTACCATTGAGATAAGAATATTATGTTGTAATGAATGAAGTTTCTGTAAAGAACGTATGCATTTATATGGATACCATATTTCACTAGCAAAGATGACTTTCGATCGTATAAGTGATTTATAAATTGTACTTCTTTTCTTATAGTCAAACCCCTAAGATTATTTGCAAATTGAGAAATAAATTAAGAAAAAGGCATCTACTTATCGTGCAAATGAAAGTTGCTGATGACTTGCGCCATCTATCGGAATAAATAGCAACTATCCATTGATTTTTATTTATTCCTGAATTGGCCAAATACCCATTCTTGATTAATAAAGAAGAGTCAACCACGTACGCGTTTCGGGCTGTTGGCCCTCGTCAGCGTGGTGCAAGCTGTACCTCAACAACCAAAACACTGGTCATTTAGGCATCTTGAAAAAATCATGAAACGCGGGTAGTTTTTTTTTAATATAATATATATTTCAAATTTTAAATTTATTGGAATCTCAAATAATCAGAATTGTGTTAATAATCATTTTAAAATAATTGGAATTAGGGATAATTGATGTTATGAATATAAAGATAATAAAATTGTTTACAAATTTGATTTCCCTGTACCAAGGTCGGATCAATAAAAAGGATTGAAATGGGTAGAATGAAACGGGTAGTTGAGGCCAGAATTGCGTGAGACCACGAAACAATGTGAAAAAATGAGAAAACAATGTTCTTCATTTTGAACTACAATATCCTCTAGATTTTATATATTTAAAAATTTCTAGCAGTTGTATATAAACGTGAAATAATGAAAGGCTCCTCAAAAAAGTTTTGATTCCCGAAGAAGTTTGGCGAGTAGCCACATGAAATATTGGAAGAAAAAAAATTCATTGATCAATGATAAGCAATTTTATATAAAAATATATGTTTATTTGATTTGAAAACCATATATATTTTAATGTTAGATAGAAATTATTTATTTATCAATATTTTGATAAATTTATTGCGGAGTTAATTTATTGCGCCCAAATTTATTGAAAGGCAGAAAATATTATGCAAAAATATACATATTAATGACAAAATATATTTTGTAATAAGGGTATGGATACTTTTTATATATAAGCAACAATGCCTATTTTATACGTATACAATTGTTTTCACTGTGTTTAAAGAATTTTTTATAAAAATAAAGTGAAAATTACATTGTACACATTTATATACATTATACACAAATGAGTATATAAAAAGGGAAAAAAAAGGATTATCGAAAATATTAGTGAATAATTCATTTTTTAAATATGCCTTTTAATTAAATATCTATTTATGGATTGCTATATTCTGAAATACACTGCGTGACATTGAAAATGGAACACCAAGAAATAGTGGCCAGAAAATTATGCAAATTTCAGGGTAGACGCGCCTAACCGAGTTATGCAAATGATGTAAAATGCGCAGCTCTCGTGCGCACATGGAGTAAGATATGAGGGAAGGAACTTGCAGAAAGGACAGTATTCGTGTCGTTATTTCTTCAAGGAAAATCATTGTAGAAATTTTGTTCTTGTGTAAAAGACACGTTTAATAGCAGAGAATGCCAGGTCATCGTAAACGAAGGCAGTTCAAGCAGACAGACGCTCTTACGAGGGGCATGGTGATCGGACTGAAAAGGGCAGGTTGGTCCATACGTCAAATCGCAGCTGATACACACCTTGGTGCGTCCACGGTGCACCGAATGTGGAGAAGATGGTTGGAACAAGGAAATGTGGCAATTTATAGGAATGTCGGTGCAACCAGAGTGACGTCAGCACGTGTGGATCGGCGTATCCTTCGACAAGCAGTGGCGGCCCCACAAGCCACTTGTACCGCCATCCTGCAACATGTGCAAGACACCCTAGATCATTCCATCTCGACCAGAACCATTTCCCGTCGATTGGTTGCTAATGGCTTGCACTCATGCCGTCCGCTAAGAAGACTGCCATTGACCCCACCGAATAGGCGCCAACGTTTGGAATGGTGCCGGGCTAAATCGACGTAGATGACGGAATGGCACAGGGTCGTGTTCTCAGATGAGTCGCGTTTCTGCTTGTCCAGTGATAGTCGCCGTGTACGCGTGTGGCGTCGACGTGGAGAAAGGTCCAATCCGGCAGCAATTGTGGAACGCCCCACCGTGCGACAACGTGGAATCATGGTTTGGGGCGCAATCGCGTATGATTCCAGGTCACCTTTACTTCGTATTCAGGGCACTATGACGGCCCAACGATACGTTGATGATGTGCTGCGACCGGTGACACTCCCCTACCTTCAGGGGGTACCCAATGCCCTTTATCAGCAGGATAACGCCCGACCGCACACTGCTCGCATTAGCCAACAAGCTCTGCAAGATGTACAGATGCTTCCCTGGCCACCGTACTCTCCTGATCTCTCACCAATCGAGCACGTCTGGGACATCATTGGACGCCGTTTTGCATGCCTTGCCACAGCCGCGTTCAGAAGACGAACTGTGGCAAATGGTTGAGAGGGAATGGAGAGCCAACCCTCAGGACGCCATCCGTACTCTGATTGACCCTTTACCTAGACGTGTTGCTGCGTGCATCGCCGTCCGCGGTGGTCCTACTTGCTACTAAGCCGACGCCGTTCTCGCTCTGTATTATGACTATCATTTTGAAATAAAGATCACTTATTGTTCGTCCCTGTCTCTCGCTGTCTGCCGAGTTTCATCACTTTCTGGCCACTATTTCTTGGTGTTCCATTTTCAATGTCACGCAGTGTATATGTTTATGTGAGAAACGGAGTACAGAGTGAAAGGAACATCATGCCTCGAGGTCATTTTAAGCATAAATTCAGCGTAACCAGCATTCGTCTGCCTACAAATGTGTAACAAACACAATAGCCTAGGGGGTCGGTGGAAGGATGTCGAAACCGCTGGTTCTCGACCGAAACGAATTGGGTTTCGATTCCCGCATTGTACACTTTTTTCTGATTAAAAAATTGTTCCAATGGCCCGCGATTCTTGCAAAAGCCCATTCCCACCAGTGAGTGCAAGTAACCAAACGAGTCTCTGGCACATTTGTAAGTGCAAATTCGAACTGCTTTTCACATGTGTAGATATGTGTTGCACTTACAGTAAAAGCAGTCGTCTACTCTACCCACCATGATTATCATGGCCTGTACCACGTGTACTAGGAATAAGCAAAAAAAAAAAAAAAATATATATATATATAGCCTTAAGTAATAAAAATTTCTAGACTATCATATATAAAAATGTTATTTTTCATATATTTATCTTCGTATTCACAAATCGATATAAATAAAATATAATGTACAAATTCACAATATTTTACATGATACATATGGGCCTTATTCTATATGTTTAAAAATGTAAACATATATTTTTATATATAATAGTAACGACTTACAACAACAACAACAAAAAGCCTTTATTTAGGGTCACTTACTCTATACAGGATTCACCAGAGGTATACATAAGAACAAAGCAGTGAGACAAAGGAAACAACGATATAGACAGAAGGAAAAGAAAAAAAAACAAGAAAGAGAAAGAGGGAAGCAAGAAAAACAACACAAAAAGAGTAGCAGTAAGAAAGTGAGGAGTGAGTGTCACTTGACCTTCTTCTGAGATATGGACTTGTGGAAACCATAAAACGCCGTAGCAATGTACTTATTCTGGGTCATATTGTCAATTATTGATGGAAGTGAAGCACAGAGTTGCCCAGTTTTGAGCATAAGGGTTCTTCTTTCTTAATAGTAACGACTTAACAATAAAAATATTACATTTTCTTTTCTTATCTTTCCACTCTTCCAAATGTCAATTAGCTACCCAATTATATAAGCCGATCTGGTGAGATTGGGTAAATATAATTATAGGGAAGTTTTGAAGGGAGTGGGAGGTATTGCTTCATTTAACACTTTACGATCAAAATAAACTTTGTTATCTTGATAATAGTTAGAAAACTTGGATCTAAACTATCACTGATATTGGCTGATATACCTCAGATGTTATTATAAAAAAGATAGGGGGTTGTTGGAAGGATGGTCTAAACCGTTGGTTTTCATCCGCTACGACTCGGGTTCGATTCCCGCATTGGCCACTTTTTTTCTTATTTAAAAAAGAAAATGCTCCAATAGCCCCCGATTCTTACAAAAGTCCAACCCCACCAGCGAGTGCAAGTAACCAAACGGGGCTCTGACACATTTGTAAGTGCAAAGTCGAACTGCTTTTCACATGTGTAGACATGTGGTGCACTTACAGTAAAAGCAGTCGCGAACTTCTACCCACCATGATTATCATGGCCTGTACCAAGTGTACTTAGGGATAAGAAAAAAAATATTATACAACATCGCTATTTTTCTTTGATATATATAAAATATTTGCAGATTTATATATAAATATAAGTAGAAAAGCACACACACCATTAGACAATCTGAATTTAAAATAAAAAAAGAATAATTTTCTGAATTTATAAATTAATAAAAATTTCAATTAAAAAATGTATTTTAAACATTTGATTTTTATAAAATAAAGCGCATATTAGATATGTTGGAAATTTTATTCGATATTTCTGTAGACTTATCTATGATTATATCATGACAAGAGAGATGTTGACACAAGGTATTATCGCGCTGCGTCATCTATTTATAAGAATTCTTCTTCTTCTTTCTTATCTCCGCTCAATCATATTAGGGTATCAAGCTTGTTTGACAACCATCATGACTGTGTGAAGTAGAATGCGTCTGCCTTTGTCATTGAGACTGGGAGCACTACTCAGTGGCAGGCCGACTTAGCTCCAAAAGAAATGGCCGCCTCTGACATGAGGAACAGACACCATGTGCAGCTGCTCCTAACATGGAGTACAAACGCTGCTCATCCTGTATTAGGAGCCCTTACAAGGTACTATCAGCTTGGCCAGCTGAGCCCAGGTTTTTTTGTGAGCTTGTTATTGCTCCCCATCCTCCTTTTTCATCCGGGCTTGGGACCGGAAATGAAATTATTCAGCGCGATTTTGTATTGTACTATAATAAAACATCCTACTCTCTTCATTATGATGATAAATAATGTTTTGATGGTTCCCCCCAAGAGGAAGAATCTGAAAACGTGTGTAATTAAGATTTTAAAATATTCCAACATCACATCTGGTAGATCGCGCTTTCAACCAGTGCCACGTCATTAACGTCGAAGAAAAACAATGGTATACAGAGACATCAGACGAGACCTCGGAGATTGTTTCTAGAAAGCTGAAGTTCGGTCGAGAATAACAATAGTATCAATAGGAAACTCTCTATGTTCAAATACACACGCAGTTAATTTTATCATAACCTAAACATTTATACAAATAAAGAATTTATTTAATTGTTCCGAGCAATATCCTTTAGAAATATTTAATTTCTGTTAAACTAATATATTAATAAATTAAAGTTAATTGCCATCTATCGTTAAAGTTTTACACAAATAAATTTACTGGCAATGCGCTTCTTTTAAATATCATCAAATATTTTCTCTACAGACCTTACTGCAAAGATATGAGTTATTGAATAAGAGGGCTTGGCTCATCAGTAGTGAACCCTCTCAGCAGTTAGGTCAAATTAATCTCCAGACCTCTCTACTATTGTATTAGATTGGTTTGGAATATACCCTGTATTTTCTATGGAAGGCAGCTTAGTAGAGATAATATTTGATGATATTTAAAAGAAGCGTATTGCCAGTAAATTTATTTGTGTAAAACTAATAAATACTTTTCAATTTCCTAATAGACGAAATTTCAGATGATTATTATTCCATTGTTTAACATTTATGTTGTTGTATCATTGTTGAAATATAATATATAAAATCATTTAGACAAATAAATATAATAAAAATAAAGAAGGCGTCTCCTGACAACGAGCACATGTGCTTTTTAGATGACATATACTAGCCGAGTGACCCGGGCAACGCCCGGGCTTACACGAAGGGCCCGCAGGTGAGAAACTATAGGCATTGGTGCCTATGCCTAAAAAAATTATTTAAATTGAAAAAAGAAGAAAAATTTAACAAATCAGAAAATGAAATTTTAAACAACACAACTACACTACTTCAAGGACATGAGAGCACATGCACTGTATCACCATACGTGTACCATTTGCAAACACCCTGCTTAGGATTAAAACTTCTCAGAAGCATAACAATAGCACCAACCTAGAGTATAACTGGTGTAGAGGCATTCCTCTGGGAGTAAGGCTATTGAGAAATTCAGTAGGGAGTTATTTTGCTCCTCCACATTCTAACACTCCAACCGTTAACACTGAGGAAACAACTGACTCATGTTTGTTAAGCAATTTCAGGGAAGAAACTATAGACATTAGATTAAATAAATTATTAATTAAATTACATTAAATAAAAAGCATCAGATTTGAATAAATATTATTAGAGTGAAAAAAAAAATAAAAGAAATTAACAAAATAGAAAATAAAAAATTTCAAGCAACACAACTATATTGCAGATAAGATAACATACTACTCTGATCAAAAGGTTTCGACACTTTGCTCATAAATCCCTGAAAACTCAATATATTTTCTCCCGGTTTGTGGCAAACGCAAGCGTCGCCCTTGGCTTGGAGACCTGCCAATTTTCAAAAATCACGCGCCACAACAGCGCGAGCAGCGGTTGTTCGAAGTGAAGCCATTTTGCCCGTGCTTCGATTTCGTTAGTCACCGAAATGGAGGATCAACGAATTTGCATCAAGTTCTGTGTGAAAAACGGATTCAAGGGTGCCGAAATTTTTTGGATGTTGCCAAAAGCCTACGGGGATGCCGTCATTAGCCGAAGACGAGTTTTCGAGTGGTACAAGCGCTTCAAGGAGGGTCGGGAAGAGACCGCCGACAACGAGCGTTCCGGGAGACCGTCCACATCAACCACGCCTGAAAAAGTGGACAAGGTGTTGGAACTGGTGCGTGAAGACCGACGAATAATTGTCAGGGAGGTCGCCGAAGAAGCAGGGATATCATTCGGGTCGACTCAATCGATAATAAAGGACATTTTGGGAGTGAGAAGACTAAACGCCGTTCTCGTTCCCAAAGATTTGACTTTTGATCAAAAGAACGCCCGGAAAGAAACGGCCAGTCTCAATCTCGAAGCGACAACCGACGACCCCGAAATGCTAAAGAGGGTCATTACTGGAGACGAAACATGAATTTACGGCTTTGATTCGGAAACTACCCAACAGGCATCGGAGTGGCGCTTCAAAAATGAGCAGAGACCAAAGAAAGCGAGGAAGGCTCCCAGCAAAGTCAAGGTCAGGTTGACGGTGTTCTTCGACTACCAGGGCATCGTTCATCATCAATTTCAACAACAAGTCTCTACAATAACTTCTGACTCCTACCTGGGAGTTTTGAGGCGATTGAGGGAAGCGATCAGGTAGTAACGGCCGAAGCTGTGGAGGAGCAAGTCGTGGATCCTCCACCACGATAATGCGCCGGCGCACACAGCCCTCAAAATCTCGAAGTTCCTGCAGGACCACTCAACCTCTGTGTTCGCCCAACCCCCCTACAGTCCCGATTTGGCCCCCTGCGACTTCTTTCTTTTTGGAAAGCTCAAAAAAAAAAGTTAAAGGGTCGTAAATTTCAGAGCATAGAAGAAATCAAAATCCAAAGTTCGCACACTTGAAAAAGCCACATAAAGTTGTCCGTGCGTAAACACAGGCTCTTGTAGCAAAGGTTTGGCCATGAAGGCGATCCCGAAAACAGACTACCAGAGGTGTTTTGCCGACTGGAAAAAAAGGTGGCTGAAGTGCATCGCGGCCAACGGGGACTACTTTGAAGGGGACAATTTGAATTTGGTAGAATAATAAAGTTTTTTTAACTTATGAGCAAAGTGTCGAAACTTTTTGATCAGAGTAGTATAAAAGGAATTAATTCATTTAAAAGACCTTATTAAAAAATAAATTTCTAGTTTTATATCGACACATGATAATTTTACCATGTTTTGATGTCCTGAACTATGGCCTATCATATAACAAACTGTAATTCGACACTATTGATAATTCGACACTTCTGATAATTCGACACCCTTTTAAAAATCAAATTTATACAGTTGATTGTTGTTTAAATAAAACTTTAGCGGTAAAAAGGTATTACAGAAGCGACGGCAGCCACTGAAAATGTACAAAATTTATGTATAGAGAAATGGGAAAATTTAGTAAATAAAGAGAAGTCCAAAATCAAAATAATTGATAATAAATATTTTTTTAACAAACAACTAATACAAAAAATATCCTTTGAGGTGAGAAACCATAGACATTAGTGAAAAGTTTATATAAATATATTTAAGATTCAAAAAATATTCTATATACAGTTACGAGCGTCATTCCTCATCTCTGTCACGGTTTGCTTTTTTTTTTTTGAATGGCGCCCTCCTATTGGTTGGCTACAATCACGCTACCTTTGGAGTACATGGAGTACAAACGCTGCTCATCCTGTATCCCTGGAGCCCTTACAGGGTACTATCAGCCGGGCCAGCTGAACCCAGGTTTTTTTTTTATGAGCTTGTTACTGCTCCCCCCCCCCCTCCTTTTTCATCCGGGCTTGGGGCCAGCAAAGGTGGAGTTTTTTTTTCTTTCAGGTGAGAAACTTTGACATTGGTGAAAAGTATAATTTCAGAGGAAACGATTTATAATAGGAATTCATTTAAATGACCTCATTGAAAACTACATTTTATATATACATGGGTTCAACTCTACATGTATGCTATCCAAAGTTCGCACACTTGAAAAAGCCACATAAAGTATTCCGTGCGTAAACACAGGCTCTTGTAGCAAAGGTTTGGCCTTGAGCCTTATTTATAGTCATAGCAAAAGCCAACCTTAGTGAAAACTAACCTCTCTCTAGAATGAGGCGAAGGTTGGTATCCGAAGGGGCCAAAGATATTTAAGAAACGATACAGTGTGTTCAACTTTGGGCACTGTCAGTATATGTGCTTCAAGGACATGAGAGCACATGCAATGGAACACCATACGTGTTTCATCGCAAAGATCCTATAGGCATTGGTGAAAGTATAAATAATTATTTTGGAAATGAAAAAAAATATATATATAAGAAAATAAATTAGAATATAAATTTACAAACTATATTTTAGAGGAGACAAATATATTTGACAGAAAAAAAAAAGAAAATTGCAAACAACACAACTATATTGCAGATATGACAACATATTAAAGGAATAAATTCATTTAAAAGACCTCAATAAAAACAATATTTCTATTTTTATATATACAATATAACCTCATTAATTCAACACACGATAATTCAACCATTTTTAATGTCTCGACCTACGGCCTATCATATGACAAACTGTAATTCAACTATTTTGAAATTCAAATTTCAACAGTTGATTTTTGCCTAAAAACCCTATAATTAACAACATTTTAGACTGCACAGTGCAAAAATGTAGAAAATTGTTTGTATATAATTGTATGCATATATTTGTATGTATATAATTGTATGCATATATTTGTATGTATATAATTGTATGCATATATTTGTATGTATATAATTGTATGCAAATAATTGTATGTATAGATCAATGAGTAAAATAAGTAAATAAAGAGAAGACCAAAAATAATTTATAATAGTTTATTGAATAACAAAAAAATAAAAATAAAAAATCCTTTAGGGTGAGAAATAATAGGCATGGATAAAAAGTATAAATAAATTTATTTCTTGATTTTTCGGGAAGCCATTGGGACCAAAAAATCTTTTTGGTCGCAGTGGTTACAGCCTTCTCCACGCTGACGAGCTCCAACAGCGCGAAACGAGTTCGTGGATGGCTTTTCTTGATTTATCAAGAAATTGGGTTGGCCAAATATCACGGAGCAAGCTAAATAAACGTTTAGTTTATTTTTGCTCTACTAGATGGCGCTCTGCCATCTAAAAAGCACATGTGCTCGTGGTCAGGAGATGCCTTCTTTATTTTTAATATCAACACCTGACCCACTTATCTTTTATTTTTTCTATTGTTTTTTCATGTGTTAAGCGTCTTTTACGCAAATTTGGCCTTAAATACCCATTTCTTGATTTTTCGGGAAGCCATTGGGACCAAAAAATCTTTTTGGTCGCAGTGGTTACAGCCTTCTCCACGCTGACGAGCGCCAACAGCGCGAAACGCGTTCGTGGATGGCTTTTCTTGATAAATCAAGAAATTGGGTTGGCCAAATATCACGGAACAAGCTAAATAAACGTTTAGTTTGTTTTTGCTCCACTAGATGGCGCTCTGCCATCTAAAAAGCACATGTGCTCGTGGTCAGGAGATGCCTTCTTTATTTATAAATATATTTGAAATGAAAAAAAAAAGAAAATTGCAAACAACACAACTATATTACAGATATGACAACATATTAAAGGAATAAATTCATTTAAAAGACCTCATTAAAAACTACATTTCTAATTTTATATACAGGGTGATCCAAACGACACGTATTTTTACTTTTTGAATATCAGAAAAGAACCCTAATAATATCAAATGATAAATTAATAAAACACCATTTCGCCAAAAGTTAGAAGAAATGGTTAACGATTTTTAAATACAATCTGAGATATGTAAAATAGGTATATGCAAATTAAAACATGCAGCAAAAAAAAACATGATATTTTAGATGCGGTTTGCTGGAATCCTCTCAGCTATTTATATTTCGAAAATAATAATTTTCTATTTTTTAAAATTCAACTCTCTCTCAGTATCGATTATATTTATTTTAATTCATTTGAAAAATATTTATCTATCTCTGATGATTTATTTTACTCTGGAATGCCGTTGTTGTTTTTGTCGTGTCCAATAAAGAGCCTCAGATTCTTTTCGTTTGGCCAACAAAAAATGTCCAATTTATATACACATATATTCTTACATAATGAGACTTTAAAGAATGCAAATAATCTTCATCTATTTACATACACAACACATCTCCCCCCTTAATAATACTCCAGTCGGTCTAGGGGTTTCCTGGCTCTTTGAGGTCTGGGACTGCGGACGGGCACTTGCACAGCGGCAGCCTCCGGTTTAGGAGTGAAAGAGGGCACGTGCACAGAAACAGGCCCTGGTATAGGAGTGCAAGAGGGTATGTGCACAGAAGCAGTCTCCTCGTTGTTTCCTGATGTAACCTCTGGAACCTCCTCTTCACTTTATTTCTGACTTCCACCTACAGGCTTCTCTCCTGATGTTCGAGGAAGTATCAAATATCTTGTCTCCACTTGTTTCTTTCACACAGGTCGCAATTGATTGATATGCCTCTTATACACGACGCCCTCGCAACTTATAAGGTAGTGACGGTAGCTCAATAATTCCAAAATGGTACCTTTTTACCGTTTGGGTCTAGTTGCATAGTTGCGGAAATAAACCTCGCAACCTGTAGTAAACTGCTCCTGCCTTCTTACGGCCTCATGAAATACCTCTCGCGGATTTCCCATCTTGGTATTAAATTCGAGAATCTTGATCTTGAACTTCTCTTCATTAGCAGTTCTGCCGGGGAATTCCTTTTTTACAGTTTGGGGAAATGCTCTATGAGAAAATAGGAAACTTTGTAGATTCGTCTCTAAATCATCCTTCCCATTATTCTTTCTCAAAAGGTTTTTAAACTCTCTTACATATCTCTCAGCTAAACCATTTGTACTAGGATTATACGGACTGGTCTTAATGTGCCGTATACCATTCATTTTGGTAAATTGCTCCAATTCACCGGAGACAAACTGTCTTCCGTTATCTGTAACAAAATATGAGGGCAATCCAATTTTGGCGAGAATTTCTCTAAGACGACTTATAATCGTTTTTCTGATAATATCTTTGATGATGAAAATTTCTATCCACTTTGTGTATGCGTCCACGAGAACCAAAAACATTCTTCCCATGAACGGACCCACTAGATCAAGATGAAGTCGATGCCACGGTTTTTCGGGCCAAGTCCATTCCGAGATGGTAGCCGGGGGCATGCTTGCCGATTCTTGGCATACTCTACATTCTCTAGTTAACTCCTCGATGTTACTGTCTATGCCTAGCCACCAGGAAATACCGTCTGGCAATCATCTTCATTTTAACAACCCCCATGTGTATTTCATGCAAGTCATTTAAAATTAAAGATCTTAATTTTTGGGGAATTACCACTCTTTCACGCCATTGAAGACAACCAAACTCCAAACTTATTTCCTCATTGATCTTATAATGAGGAGCTAGTGAGTTTTCTCTCGGTACCCTTGTGAATTTCCACACAGTTGCCTTCTCTAACAATCCTTAATACTATAGACAGTATTTATCTTGGGGCGTCTCATTAGCCACCTCCATAAAAGAGAACGGTACCTCATTCGACTTTCTAAGAAGAAGTACCTGGTCTTCATCAAGAGACTCCCTGACACTCGATTCTAAAGGAAGACGTGACAATGCGTCAACATTAGAATTATCACTAGTTTTTCGAAACTCCACAGTATAATTAAATGCGGTTAATTTTAAGGACCATCTTTTAATTCTGGATGATGCACATATGGGAATTGGTTTATGAGGTGAAAATATATGAATTAAGGGTCGGTTGTCTGTGACCAATACAAATTTTCGTCCCAGTAAGTATTGTCTGAATTTCTCAACGCCAAAAGTTATGCTCAACGCTTTCTTTTCTAGTTGAGAGAAACGTTTTTCCGCTTCAGTTAATGTTCTAGAAGCAAAAGCTATAGGGCATTCTTCCTTTCTATCATTTCTATGACTCAGAATTACGCCTAGTCCATAGTCCATTAATAATGATTTACATTTTTGAAATAACATTGGATATTTATTCGTCCAATTTATTCTTCAATTTTTATTCAAAAGTTGATAGAATAGCGCTAAAATGTTTGCTATATTCTTTATGAATCCATAATAATAAATTAAGAGTCCAATGAAAGAAATCAATTGCGAAACATTCTTTAGGTTCAGGCACCTCTATCACTGCTTTAATTTTATTTTCTAAGGGATGCAGTCCATATTTATCCATTTTAAACCCTGAAAGCCTTCCATAATACTCTGAAATTTATTTGGTGCTACCGCTACGTCATATGGTAGTATTTTATTAGAAAACAACTTCTTTGTTGTGTTTATATCAACAACAGCTTTGGCTTCTTCCGCTAACATTACTTGTAAGTAAGCCTGTGATAGGTCTAGAGTCGAAAGTACGGTGCTTGTAGATAATTTTGAAAAGATCTCATCGATCGATGGAATGGGGGATACCTATCTAATTCTATTGCTTTATTAGCTGTACATCTAAAATCACCACATATCCTTACACTACCATCCTTTTTTGATGCCGGTACTATTGGAGCGGTCCAATATGCATGAACTATAGGTTATAAAATGCAAGAATTCACTAAACGATCAATTTCATTCTCTACTTTGTTTTTTAGAGAGAAAGGTAAACTTCTGGCCTTACAAAACACAGGAGTCACATCCTTTTTTAAATCAAAATTTATTCTAACGTCCTTTAGACAGCCCAAATCTTTGTTAAACAAATCTGCATACCTATTCATCAAATTTTTATATATTTAAATATATTTCTATTATATTCATTATTTAAAATTTTAATGCTAAACAATATAGAATAATCAAGTTTCAACTGTTTAAGCCATTCTCTTCCTAATAAAATTACCTAGATTTTTTCATTTACAACAATTAATCGTAAATATTGGTTGGCTTCTTTTACAAAAACATTTCTTTTATCTATAATCTCTATTTATTTACCACAAAAGGATTTTAATCTTAAATTTGTTGGAAATAATCTTTTACCTTGCCAATAATTCTTATAAATATCTTTAGGTATTAACGTAACTGGACTTCCTGTATCTATTGTAAAGCACAAAGAATAATCATCTACTGTTAAATTTATTGTGGCATCAGTTTCGCCCTGTACAGAATATATAGAGTCCTCTTGTACAAATTTGCATCCCCACATTCTTTTACTAGCTTTGCAGACCCTACTTAAATGACCCAGGTTATTACATTTTAAAACAAGTCTTTGTTCTATGAGGTAAAACAGATGCCACGTGTGAATGTCTTTCACCACATCTATAACAACACTATTTTGCCTTTGCCACTTTGCCTGAAAGGCCTATACTGCGCCGTACTATTATTGTACTCAACCTTTTATCCTTTCAATTTACAGGGGATATCTTGGCCACTAATTTATCTTGTAATTCTCTTGTATTTAATTCCGCCAATTCGAACGAGATCGCCACTGCAAAAACTTTATCCTGGGTGACATCGTCGTCCTCTTGTAGTAGCTTCTTTTGCAGGATTTCCGACTTGATTCCAGCCACAAAACGGTCTCGCATCATGGTTTCCAACATATCGACGAAATTACAATTTATTGCCAAATGTTTCAATTCTCTAAGATATTCCGAAATTGATTCATCTTCCTGTTGAATTCTCTTCAAAAATCTGCATCGCTGTTGTATCACTTTCTTTTTTGGATTCAAATGCAGCTTAATTCTTTGAATGATAGTATCATAGGGTTGATTTTTCATTAGACCAGGAAGAAAATGTCGTTTCCCTGCTTCAAAGTTTCAGAATCTGGTAGCGAGGTAAAAATCAGCACTTTAATCTCCTCCTTCAGATGCCAAAAAGAAAGCCTCAAATTTTTGTACAAAAAGATCGAAGTGTCCTCCACTGGGCTATAGCATCTAAAAGGTACTATTAACTTTGAACTTGTCATGCTGATCTTTTCTACTCCTTTGTTTTCTTGATCCAGATAGTTTAAAAGATGTAATCTTAACCCATTTTCCTATTTTCCTCTCCATAATCCGAGAGTCAGATTTGTTTAAAAGATGTAGTTGTTATACTTGCATAGACGCCGTTTTCCTCAGCTTTTTACTGGCTCTGTAGATCGCGCATCCTCGTCGCCACTTTTGTTGTGTCGTAATTAGACGTACAAGAGCTCAAACTTGACCATGGCCAACAACAAATGTCTAATTTATATATATGTCATAATATATGCCCTTCCAGGAATAATAAAGTAGATCTAGAGTCAGCCCAGAGAGAGACGTAGAGAGGAGGATGTAAAGTCCAGTCACTTGAGACAGCACGACATTCCAAGGGGTTCCTGGGGTCCGTCACTTAACACCTCGGGACCTTGGAGACAGTTGGGTGATTGTGTGCGACACGAACGGCCGCTCAGCGGGAACAGCCCCCTCGCTCTCCCTCTCTCTCTCGGATGGCTTACAAATTCCTCTACCAATTTGTGGTGTGATTATTCCTCTTTCCCCACATTATTATTATCACTATATTGTCACATATACATATATTTTTACATAATGAGGCTTTAAATAATACAAATAATATTCATATATTTACATAAACAACAGTTAATATATAGCGAGAAGAGTAGAGGACTGAGCACAGATCCCTGAGGTACACCAGCCCATGTTCTTCGGTCCTTGGAAAATGTTCCATTGACCCGAACCTTTATCCTTCTTCCCCTTAAGAAGTCTGCAATCATATTAAGGTTTTTCCTCTTATTCCGATGTTGTGCAGCCTTTCAAATAATTTCTACACTCGATCAAAAGCTGAGGTCATATCCAGGAATACGGCCGTTGTCTTCTTTGGCGGTTTTTCCTAGAAATCTATTATTGATTGACAGAAGTAGAACAGTTTATCAGTTGTACAGTGTCTGGATCTTTAGGCATTTTGGTAGAAGTTTATTTTATTATTGTTAGTGAGCCAGACTATGAGCCTGGAGTGGATAATTCATTCTGTTATTTTACAAAGTATGCTGGTAAGAGCAATTGGCCGATAGTTCTTGCATTCCTTAGCATCTTTGTTTGGTTTCAGTATTGGCACTATAATTGATATCTTCCAATTCTTTGGTAGTTTACCAGTTTGCCATGAAATGTTCAGTATTCGTAGGAGTTGATTTTTAGCTTCGTCTCCAAAGTGTTTAATCATTTGACCAAAGATTAGAGCATCTCCGAATGACATATTGGATTTAACTTTCTTATTGATGAATTTAGCTCATTCAGTGTGAAGTCTCTCGAGTAAATATCTTGTTGATGGTAATTTCTTACTTGTTTAACTAACTTGTTTATATTATTTTTTAAAGTCCTGCCTTCATTCGTATAGCTGAGTCTGGAAGTGCTTAAAAGATATTCAGCAATTATGTCAGCCATCTGTTTGTTCGTTCTCGCTGTTCATATCGGTTAGAGTATTGGAGGATTAGTGTTGGTTTTGATTGTTTTATAACACTAATTATATTCCAGTGATGGATTTCCTTTTTTGGATCCATTTTCTTCGCAGAATTCTGCCTATTTTTCTTGTTTGAATATCCAAATTTCTTGTTCTATTTTGTGGCTAATTTCAATGAGTTCCTTTATGATTTCTTCTGTTTTATTTGTTTTAAGAAGTTCATTTTTATTGTCTCTCTCTGCAATCATTGCCTCGATATTGTGGTCCTTCCAGTAAAGTATTCACAGGTCTTTACGTCTACCTCTAGGTATCGATACTTTTGCAGCTTTGGATATGTTCAAAGAGAATTTTTCCAATTTTTGTCAATCGTTCTGTGATTTAATTCTTCGTTGCACAGTTCTTCAAGCATTTCTGTAATTTTTTTTCAGAGTTCTTTTATTGTGTTGAGAATTCTCAATTTTGAATTTTAGGGTTGTTAAAATTGGTCTGTTGTCACTGATTGCACTTTTCAGAATTTTCCATTGTGTTGTGGGTGCGATGTTGTAATTTATCGCTGTGATGTCTATTGCGGATTCTGTGCCTGTGGACTTGGATAGATAGGTGTTCTTTTCGGTATTTAACGGCGTAAGGTCGAGGTCGGTTAGTATGTCCTCAACCTGCTGACCTTTGTTATCCTGGACAGGTGATCCCCAAGTTGGTCTTTCGGCGTTAAAATAACCAAGTATTATTGCGATATCCGAAGACGCTTCACTTAATGTCTCTATCAGGCCTGTATTGATGCTAGTATTATCGTGGTGATAAACATTTATGATTGGAATTGTTTTATCTGTAAGATAGATTTCTATTGCCTGAGCTTCTGTCGTGCTTTCTCTAGGCTTACTCTGATTATAGGCGATTTCCTTTAATCAAAACGGCAAGTCCTCCTCCGAATTTTCCCGGTCTGTTCATTCGTAGTGTTGTATAATCTTTGATATTGAATCTCAGATTCTGATTCAATTTTGTCTCCTGAGGACAATTAATATGTACATTGTTGTCACAGAGAAGACAAGTCAGCTCTTTATTTTCCTCTGGGTACCATTTATATTGAGTTGTAGTAGATTGAATTGTGTCCTCGTAGTAGATTTCTCATCATGAGCTCGAGCTGCAGCTCCTGACGCGGCGGTTACCCCGGACGCGGTAGCATTACTGGAGATATCAGTTTTGCTCTTCATTTGAAAATGGGTGCCGTTGCAACGTTAGTCATCTTGGAAACGAACCAGAATTTGGTCAAATATTCCAAGGGTCCAGGGGGGACCGCAAGGAGGTGTGGTCGAACTTCTCCCCTTCCCCCTGGAATGCCGTTACTACAGGATAAACACTCTTGGTGAATTTTTCAAATTGTGATTCAGAATCTGCCACTGACGCTTTACGAGCGTTTCGTTCCTTTAAAGATATTCGAAGCGGTAAAGGACCAATGAGTTGATACTCTCTAAAGCGATTTATTAAAAGTTTTGAGGAAACTGGATCTCTGGAAGCAAAACCTCGGAGTGGAAAACCATCGACATGCAAGTCAGTGGCTGTTACGGTTTCGCAGAATGCTGAAGCTATTGAAACGTTATCCACGTATGGAGAAGTAAGTGCTAGACAAATTTCTCGACAAACGGGGATTTCGTATGGAACAGTTTGGAGAGAACACACATTTAGAATTTTTCTATAAAAATATTCTAACAAAATTCAAAGTTTTCACGAGTTGAAAGTCAGCGATTTTGAGAAGCGTCAAGAATGCATGGGTTTTCCGGCAAATTGATATTGACAAAAACTGGCTGTCAAATGTTCTAAGAACAGATGATGCTCACTTTTATCTAAAGTGAGAATTTAACATTCAAAACTGCCTCATTTTGGCAACAGAAAACCCTAGGAATTTTACAGAAATACCACTTCATCAGCACAGAGTTACAGTTTTGTGTGGGTTCACTTCTTCTTTTATTATTGGGTCATTTTCTTTGAAAAAATCAATGGAAGAACTTTTAAAACCGTTTTTGTAACTGGTGAACGTTATGTTCAACTTTTGAGAGAAAAGGTTATTCCCATATTGCAGGACAGACAAGCACTAAGCGAAATAACATTCATGCAAGATGGAGGACCTCCTCATATCTCCCGCGGTGCCAAACAATTGCTGAAGGATACGTTCGGTGGAATTCGCTGATAAGTCGCCACTTTATATATCAGTGGCCCCCAATATCACCAGACTTGACGCCTTACAATTTCGGTTATGGGGGTACATTAAGTCGCGTTTTTATCGATGCCGGCCTACCACATTGGCCATGTTGAAGGCTTCTATCAGATGGCACGTTTTATAAATTTCAACTATTTAATTGTGACCATTCTGTCATCTATCGTCTGCAGGCGGTGTTTGAGAATGAAGGGCGCCACATTGAGCAAGGATTGTGACCTAATACAAGAGAGAAGGCAGTTACCTCATGTGTTATATTTTGCAGCTCTTTGTTTTGGGTTATGGGAATAATAAATGCTGTCCTCATATCTTGACTCTTTTTTTTTTTCTGTAAACAGTAATTCTTTTGTTTGTCATTTGCCCACATTTTATATTATGTCGTGCAGGCCAAAGTGTTATAACTTCTCGAATAACACTGGTATACACAATTTTACCCCTTATGTTTAGTTTATCGCTTTTCGCTCATTAGAAGAAATAGCATAAGGAATAATCTCTGTATCCCCCCCCCAACTTTAGATATTTCGCGCAAAAAATAATACAAAATAATTTTACTACCACGTTTTTCAACGCCCAAGGTCGATTTAAAAATGATTTTTTTAGGGGATACATATTCAAAATTATGTACAGTATAATAAACAATGATAACATTTGACAAACCCATAGGATATTTGGAATAAAGTACGACAAATATATTTTGTCACTCCCCTCTATATTTCATTTTTGGATCATGACAAATATCCAGTTAAATAGTCAAGTGTCGACAATTAGTCAAGAAACCATACATTTCTTATAGCACGAAATCCTATTAGTTAGCCATCATAATTTTTGGTACTATATTAACATTTCAAAAATCGTGTATTGATATCAGTAGTTATTTTCAAACATTCAATTTATTTCACAAAACTCCATCTAAAATATAAATATTTTTTGCTACATGTTTTAATTTGCATATACCTATTTTACATATCTCAGATTGTATTTAAAAATCGTCAACCAATTCTTCTAACTTTTGGCGAAATGGTGGTTTATTAATTTATCATTTGATATTATTAGGGTTCTTTCCTGGTATTCAAAAAGTAAAAATACGTGTCGTTCAGTTATATTTTTCAATTTATCAAACAATTTGGCCGCTGAATCGCTGATTCTGGTAGGGCGCCATCTCTAGCGAATAAAGTTGTAACTAAAATCAATTTCGAATTTTTCATTATTTGCCATAAAAAATCCAATTGCATCCTGAACACAATGGTGTTTACCGCATTGCTCTAGCACAAATATTCGCGGAGTTATTAATTTTTAAAGTTGTGCGGGACTTTTGGATCACCCTGTATATGTGGGTTAAACTTACAAACTTACAAGGTTGAAATAAACCTACCTGTTTGGTAGGCAATTCAGTACTTTATCATTAATCTCTAATGAGTTATCAACAGTTTCCAAGGGAAATGCAGAGCTGAGCAGTTAGAACAGACTATTTCCAGGCCCCAATAATTTAATCAGTGGGAACTGGAGAAATATGATTAGGGGTGTTGTTCCTGCAGCGAGTCATATAAGAACGCCTAGAGGTTTGGGGAGTGTATCTTCCACGGCCTTTCGAGGCATGACAGAAGACGCTGAAAAAAAAAGGTAAAATAAGAACCAAGCAGAGGAAAACTATAAAACTGAATGCCAGGAGAGGCATAAAAAAGGAAATCCCAATCATGTGAGGAAACAATTGATTGAAGAAAAAAGGAAATCAAGAAAATACTGCAAAAAAAGAAACCAGACACAAAAAGCAACAATTGATTACACAAATACAGTATCAGCTTATTTATGAGAAGAAAAAAAATGACAGACACAAAAATGGAGCTAAAATCAAATGAAAAACTATAACAATCAAGTAATCAAATCAGGCATTAGGAAAGATACTGCAAAAAAGAAAATCAGACACAAAAATGGAGCTAAATTCAAATGAAAAACTATAACAAATTAATACTCGTACGAGAAAATAAGACCTAATACAAATAATTTAATAGTGTGTGATGTTTGGGCAACAGCAATGTCACCATCATCAGACAAAAAAATAAATGAGATTTTATTCTTTAGTTTATTTATTCTTTTGTCTGATGCTGTTGTCGAAACGTCACACACTATTAAATTATTTGGATTATGTCTTAATTTCTTGTATAATCTATGATTCAAATTGTGCTTTATCATATAACAAATTAAGTAATCAGTAATTGATTATACAAATACAGAATCAGCCTATTAATGAGAAAAAAATGCCAAAGACATTAGGAAAGATACTGCAAAAAAAGAAAATCAGACACAAAAATGAAGCTAAATTCAAATGAAAAAAATATAACAAATTGAGTAATCAAAATTGATTATACAAATACAGCATAAACATAAAAAAAAGATGCCAAAGACATAAGGAAAGATCCTGAAAAAAAGAAAACCAGACGCAAAAATTGAGCAAAATTTAAATGAAAAATTATAACAAAGTACTTACAAATTATAATTAAAAATGTAACAAATCAGAAATACGAAATATATATTAGAAAATCGTAAAAGTACTAATAAAAAAGAACGTGTTTTAAAAATAAATAATTCGATAATGGAAAATAACAAATAAGATAAAATAAACAACATTTGAAGTAAAAAAAATCTACGATTGCAAAATCAAACAAATTAAATATAAATAAATCTATTAATATTTGAAAAGTAAAAATAAAACGGTCATGTAAAGCAAAAAATAACGAAAATTTTGAATATAGATGTCTATTTATAGTTAAGTATCTTTGGAGGAGATAGCTTCAAACTTTACAACTGAGAACTCTGTTAGCCTATTATCTACGTATATAGATATACCCTCTCTCCTCATGACCACTATACATATACAGTTACGAGCGTCATGCGTTCTTAATCAACTCTTCAGTTTTCATCTCTGTCACCGTTTGCTTTTTTTTTTTTTTGGAATGGCGCTCTCCTATTGGTTAGCTACGATCACGCCACCTTTGCCCCCCCCCCCCCCCCCCCCATCATGCCCCCCCCCACTCGCTTTTTCGTTTTTGTAACTATTGTGTTGGAGCGGGTCGCTCCTTAAATAAATGCATATATTAGTTAATAACTAAATGGAATCCTCTCTTTCTTTTTCCCAGTAAGAGACCCCTACGGAAGCCAACAGTACATAGACAGATAAAGTACATAGGCTATAGTTATTAACTAATATATGCATTTATTTAAGGCGCCAATTTATAATTGTAACAAATAGTATTTGAATAAAAACATTCAATCGGGGGTAAAACACGGGCGTTGCCCGGGTCATTCGGCTAGTGTACATATAAATTGAACAACCTTATCCTAATAGTATGGTTGTCTTGATAAAGATACGTGTAAACCTTCATCTCCTAACTCAAATTATAATAATATCAGAAGGCATTCAGGGCGTTTTTGCATTTTTTCCCCTCTACCTTTCGGGCTAACATGCCCTTCACCAGTAGCAATTAGTAGTATTTCCTGTTAAAGGGCATGTTAACCTGAAAGTTTGAGAAATGGAAGATACGCGTACCGCTTGACGGCCTATCAAGGTTTCTTAGATATCCAAAATGAACTTTAGTCATTAAATGTATTCTCTCTTTATCAATCTTTTCTTTTTCTGTATATTCCCCACTTTCACAGGCCTATCTCTCTTGTAATCTCGGGGAGAATCCTCTATGTGTGTCTTAATAAAGGCTTTTGTGTGTGTGTGTGTATTCTATATTTATGGAATGCGATCATTCTAGAATTATTTTTATTTTACATAGGTTTTATTAAGAGAGAAATATAATTTAACAATTATAATCGATAATTTACAATCCATAGATTTTACAGCAATAAAATACGTCATTGAGATGCAATGATATAGTTTGGATGCATAAAAAAAGTGGAGTCAACGTCCTGTTTGAACCTTCGCTGAAATCTAAAACTGAAGAATATGTTTGAAAGAAGTTTTTTTTTTTTCCTCATAGAATGATCGCGGTTATTGACCGGACCCTGGGGGTCGAGGGTCTGGAGCACCGTGAAGAGGGGAGGAGGGCTAAATATAACGTTAACATAGAGCCCATCGGTCCTGTCCCATTGGCTGTTGTGACGTTATATCTGCCCAGAGTTGACTTGAAACTTACCAAAGTCACAATAGATTCATCAATTCATCATTATTTACAAATTCCTAAATTTATTTATAACAGAAAATATTATCTGTATATGTAATCCGACATAAAAATGCAAGAATGAGAGATTGTTGTAGTCATTTAGTAATAAAATTATGATAGTTATCTATAATATTGTAGCATAAAAAATTAGGAAAGACAAACTTCAGAATTTTACACACGGCAATTTATTCAATGTAAAATCAAAAGAGTGGCAATGAAAAATATTTTACAGTGTATCAAAACACAAATATAAAAATTAAAATATTTTCACAGAATAATATATAATCTGCTACAAAACTCCTTCCCTATGGGAGTTGCGACCCACAGCTTAAAAATCTTGTTGCTAATGACATGGATCTGACGTGTTCTGTCAAGTATTCCCTCGTAGTCCTGGACGTCTGTTCCTAGTAGATCTGCGTCATTTTTCTTGCGGCGTGAAGAGCGGCTTTGTCGTCGTATTGTCAATGGGGACATCATCATCTTGAGGGAAGTCTTTTCTTTGACACGGCGGTGGAATCCTGGGGCCAGTCTCTGAAAATGTAGGCGATCTTCAGTTTGTCTTCCCTAATCTACCCAGCATCTCCACCAAATGTAGCTTAGAAAATTAGGAAAGACAAACCTCAGAATTATACACACGGCAATTTATTTAATGTAAAGCCAAATGAAACTAATAATATAGCAGAATGGCAATGAGAAAATTTTACAGTGTATCAAAATACAAATATCAAATTTAAAAATATTTTTATAGAATAATAACACTGATAGACAAAACTTAAGGAAGTTGTACCTTATAGCATATATATATCGGGATTCAGAAAATAACTGATATATATCACTGTGCATCAAATATCTCTCAGAGTTATTTTCTGAATCCCGATATATATATGCTCTAAGGTACAACTTCCTTAAGTTTTGTCTATCAGTGTAATTAATCTGCTACAATATCAATGATTAAATTTCTATAATATCTCTTCTTTTTTTCAATTAAAGAGATCACTTATTGACCCCACTGAGATATGAAAAATAATGAGAAGGCCTGGCTCAACAATTGGTTAATTCTTCTAGTATTTATTGGGTGGTTATGTATGTGCGTAGGACTGTGTGTGGCCATCTCTTTGAAAAAAACAGTGGCCAAGGTGTCAATAGTGTAAATCAACCAAATTCAGTCAACCTTTCACTATATGTAGTATTTAAAGGAAAACCAGGGTAACGTGGTAAGATTCTTTAATAGAACACGACGAGCTTTCAGGCAGCAACTGCCCTTCTTCAGGTCTTATACAAGTGTAGACAAAGAAGTGCCATATTTATAAGCGAAAATATTTACATATATACGCGCAAGGAATAAGGAATTTTACATACTGAAGATTGGAAAGGGGAATTTGCATATTTACAAATAAAAATAAACAAACTCTGTGTGAGAAATAGAGGCAAAAAACGGAGATAAAAATTAAACCTGAAGGCAAAACACGAAGATAAAAATTGAACCGTAAATAACAATAAAATCCAGAAACATATCAGCGAGTGAGGCCGTAAAATATTGTATATTGCGGTGGGAGATCAATCTTCCGGTTAAAACTGGGAGTACAGTTGGACACCAGTGCTTCCAGAACCAAGCGTTGGTACTTGTTTCCAATATCCCTGTATACAGAAATCGTATCGTCTAAATTAAAGGAATGGTCGAAATCTGCCATGTGTTGAAAGATGAGAGATTTTCGATCTTTGGAACGTATATTACGGTTGTGTTCGCGGATTCTAGTGGCGATGGTTCGACCAGTTTCACCAATGTAGCATTGCTCACAATCGTTGCATGATATTTTATAGATGCCGTTATTGAGGGATAGAGGGTTAAGTTTGATGGAGCTTTTTGTTATGGGGTGCCGTAAGGATGCTTCTAGGGAAGGCGAATTTTTGAAAAACGTGCGAATACCGAATTTTCGTAAAAATAACGCAATATCAGAGTTCGTGGTCGAAAAGGAAGGACACAGACGTTTTTATACAGCGGAGGTGTAACTTTTTTGTGGTTCGGAACGTAAAAATGGCGGTCAATAAAGTTATGAGGGTAACCGGCGGATAAAAGATGGGTGTAAACGGTACGCTTCTCGATCGTTCTAAATAAGGCAAGGGAACAATGAGTATATACCCGTTTGGAGAGAGTTTTTACCGTGGTGATTTTGTGAGAAACCGGGGCATGTGATAAAAAGTGTAAATAGGAGGGAGTGAAGTTAGCCTTGCGAAATACGGTGGTCTGAAAAGTGCCATTAGTGTTGATGACTAAAACGTCTAAAAACGGAATGCAATTAAAACAGGATGGGTTGTGAGTAAAACGGAGATCATGATGGTATGAGTTTAAAACCGTGAGTATGGGGAGATGGTCGGTATCACGATGGAGGCAAAAAATGTCGTCAACGTACCTCGACCACATCTCGATCCCCAAATGATTATGGGAAACTAACCACCGGTCCAGATTAGACATAACAATCTCAGCTGCTATTGTGGAAAGAGGGCTGCCCATAGGGGAGCCTCTCATCTGTACAAAGAAACAGCCATTGAATTCTAAAGCATTCATGTCTTCCTAGTAATGATCAAAAAACCATCTTGGATCTATTCACCATCTGCCTTTAGACGTTTTAGTCATCAACACTAATGGCACTTTTCAGACCACCGTATTTCGCAAGCCTAACTTCACTCCCTCCTATTTACACTTTTTATCACATGCCCCGGTTTCTCACAAAATCACCACGGTAAAAACTCTCTCCAAACGGGTATATACTCATTGTTCCCTTGCCTTATTTAGAACGATCGAGAAGCGTACCGTTTACACCCATCTTTTATCCGCCGGTTACCCTCATAACTTTATTGACCGCCATTTTTACGTTCCGAACCACAAAAAAGTTACACCTCCGCTGTATAAAAACGTCTGTGTCCTTCCTTTTTCGACCATGAACTCTGATATTGCGTTATTTTTACGAAAATTCGGTATTCGCACGTTTTTCAAAAATTCGCCTTCCCTAGAAGCATCCTTACGGCACCCCATAACAAAAAGCTCCATCAAACTTAACCCTCTATCTCTCAATAACGGCATCTATAAAATATCATGCAACGATTGTGAGCAATGCTACATTGGTGAAACTGGTCGAACCATCGCCACTAGAATCCGCGAACACAACCGTAATATACGTTCCAAAGATCGAAAATCTCTCATCTTTCAACACATGGCAGATTTCGACCATTCCTTTAATTTAGACGATACGATTTCTGTATACAGGGATATTGGAAACAAGTACCAACGCTTGGTTCTGGAAGCACTGGTGTCCAACTGTACTCCCAGTTTTAACCGGAAGATTGATCTCCCACCGCAATATACAATATTTTACGGCCTCACTCGCTGATATGTTTCTGGGTTTTATTGTTATTTACGGTTCAATTTTTATCTTCGTGTTTTGCCTTCAGGTTTAATTTTTATCTCCGTTTTTTGCCTCTATTTCTCACACAGAGTTTGTTTTATTTTTATTTGTAAATATGCTAATTCCCCTTTCCAATATTCAGTATGTAAAATTCCTTATTCCTTGCGCGTATATATGTAAATATTTTCGCTTATAAATATGGCACTTCTTTGTCTACACTTGTATAAGACCTGAAGAAGGGCAGTTGCTGCCTGAAAGCTCGTCGTGTTCTATTAAAGAATCTTACCACGTTACCCTGTTTTTCCTTTGAATCTTACAGCGTGGCGATATGATATATGTAGTATTTGTTATAAATTATCCCTTTTTACAAAGAGTTTTATAATTTTCAAAATTATTTCTAACAGCGATTCTGTTGATCCTAAAAAATACTAACATTAGTTGATTTAAGAGTTAGGTTTATGTTTAAATACAATAAATAATGGTATATATTTTAAATTATAATTATTTCATTTTTTATTTGCTATGAAAATTAGGATTATGAATATATATATATTTGTTATATATAAATTGAAGATGAATGAGATTTCTGTTGTATTTTAGAATTGTTGATCAGTCGTGGCAATGATAAATAAAATCAGTTATCAAAATAGATTTAATTGATCTTATGGAATATATAAAAAAAACATGGTTTGATAAAAGTACTACCTGGCTTAAGGTGAGTAGAATAATGAAAACAAAAGATTATTTACATAATGTACAAAAGTTTTGAGCCGGCCATCGGGGAAGAGAGAGAAAATATCTTTATTTACGGGGCTGCTAACCAAAATGAATGATTTTTGAGCCCCGATGGACACATAAAGCGGAATATATACAAAGCATAGTTGGAGGGGCCTGGGGATGGGTGGCCAGGGGTCATCGCCAGGTGAGGCCAGGAGAGCCGGGATGTAGAGGAGGACCGGGGGGGGGGAGCAGGATGGTGATCCGCGAGTTCAGGGGGTGGCAGAGACGGGTTCAATGGTGTTGAGCCCAGGGGTGACCGTGGAGAGCAGACAGACCGCAATGATTAAAGTATATGATTTTTAAGCACAAAAGGTGTAGCAGGCAGACAAGCCGCAATGCACAGTGTCAAAGTATCAAGGTGCTGCACGCAACCAAGGCTGTTCAAAAAGGTTAGATTCCCCAGGCCAGGGAAAATAAAAGAAAGACAGCTGTTGTTTAAATAAGAATATTAGATAAAGCGAGAATGATTCAGCAACTGATGGGAAAAGATAGATTATTATTATTTTTTATTTATTTATTTATTATTATTATTTTATTTTTTTTTTGTAAAAATGAATATATTAAAGTTTTAGATAAGATTACTGGTGAGGGTACCAGTGCTAAGACGACCAACCAGAAAAGTACACCATAGATTGCATAGCGCGTTCAAATGGGTCGCTGCGTAAGTCGATTTCTCGAGCAGCCCGCGCCGTCGAATCGCCAAACCATTTGCCCTCTGTCCTTGGGTTACAGAGACAGCGTCAGGGGCGATCACATACGCAGGGCAGGTCGCGAAACCGATCTTAAACAGCGGCACAGGCCAGAGTTACGTCTACGAGCAGCCGCCAATGACCGGTGTTAACCATGAGGTGAGGAGTCCGAGTCACTCAGGTGATCGGAATCCTCCGCGCGGACGCGTGGCTTAAGTCTATCAGAGGCCTTTAGGAACTCCAGGCAGGCTCGCCAAGTGCTCCTGTTGAAAATAAAGTCTTTGAGTGACCGCGGAGTGTACCCTAATTCTTCTGCACAGGTGGAAAGAAGGGGGAATCTAAGGGCATCAAGGCTGCTGCACTCAAGCACGATGTGAGACAGAGTTTCTTCCCTGTCGGCGTCGCAGTAAGGGCAGGAAGGATCGTCAATGACGCCTATCCTGTGGGCGAAACTGTCCGTCTACGTGTGTCCCGTTAGCAGGCCTACCACAATGTGCTCGCTAGGGACGATGTACGCATACCTTTTGTCTAAAAGTCCCCCATCGGGGAAGAACAACAACGAGTTTTTATAGGGGAAGCATGACCTCTGGCGGTCGATTCAACAGAGTATTTGGATCTATGAAATATAATTTTGAATAGAATAATATTTTAATATAACATTTATATATTTGAAAGACAAAGATATATAATTTTATTTATTTGAACACAATACATTGCGCCGCCATCTAACTGAAAAAAAGTGTATTTATCATCATAATTAGCGCTAATTATTTCTACACACTCTAAAACAAAAAAAGGCGCACCAAGAAGAATTTATCCGATTTAAATACGTATATAAAGACGTTTGGACAAAACATGCAAATGATTGAAATTCGGTGGCCGATTTATGCAAAGCAAGATATCCAGAGAATCTGAACTGCGGATCCTGCTCGAGTATTCTAGACTCAATACTCGGCGCGGAACGAGCTGATTTTCCAAATTTCCGTTTATTATTATTATTTTCAGTAAGCCTATTTATACTAAATCAATATGCCTCACAGAAATATTTTTGCTCATTACGAATATGTGTCAGAATTTGAAAGTAGTCGTGACATTATTTGGAACTTATTTTTATATTAGAAAGACACTATAATTTAAATATGCAGAAACTACTTTTCACATATGTAGTTATGTGGTGCACTTACAGTAAAACAGTCGCCTACTTCTACTTACCAGGATTATCATGGCCTGTACCACGTGTACTAGGGATAAGCAAATATTCTATATACAGTTGCGAGCGTCATGCGTGGCCTCTGTCACGGTTTGCTTTTTTTTGGAATGGCGCCCTCCTATTGGTCGGCTACAATCACGCCACCTTTGCCTCCCCCCCCCCCCCCCCCCATTTCTGTAACTATTGTGTTGGAGCGGGTCGCTCCTTTAATAAAAGCCTATATTAGTTAATAACCAAATGGAATCCTCTCTTTCTTTTTCCCAGTAAGAGACGCCTACGGAAGCTAACAGTACATAGACAGATAAAGCACATAGGCTATAGTTATTAACTAAAATATGCATTTATTTAAGGCGCCAATTTATAATTGTAACAAATAGTATTTGAATCAAAACATTCAATCGGGTAAAACACGGGCGTTGCCCGGGTCATCCGGCTAGTATATATATATATAATAATATTTGGAAATACGTAAAATAAAATGGCCTGTGAGGGAATACAAGGAAAGAGGGAAGCTAGCTCGGTTAACAAACAACCCCTTGGTAAACAAGTATCACGACTTCATTCTCCCCTAGGGGACTTCTCTTACTTAAAGAGGCTTGAAAGCAGCTAGACGGGATGATCAAGGGACAGTTCTCATCGAGGTGATCTCGACGCCAGTTGTTCTAGGGGTTGTTCTTCTATCTTTCCTCCCCGATCTATTTCCTCACGGGTTTTTGCCTCTGGATCCTGTCTTCTGTGTGTCCTTACCACCCATCACTCACCCACCACGACTGCTTCTAACCAACATGCCACACTACAATCATCCAACAGCATAAACTACATTACTACATATATCTAATCAATCTAATCTCATTATAATTCTCATCTAATCAACACCTGTCTTTCTTTTATCTTTCCTTGCCTGGGGAATCTAACCTTTTTGAACAACCTTGGTTGCGTGCGCCCCTCGATACTTTAATATAATGCATTGAGGCTTGTCTGATCATACATTTTGGTTATAAAACCATATTCTCTTTTCCCGTTGGCCGGCTCAATATTTTATATTATGTAAATACTTGTGGCGACTACACTTTGCTTCAGCGAGCGCGAACTAGGACGGCCTCGGCAACCGCGAGCGTCAACCTGACTACGCATGCGCGCGGGACGTCATCAGAGACTCTGGCGACTCGCGGTAAACATCTAGGCTAACTCCGACGGCCGTTACTTCAACCGTTGCTTCTTTTCTATTTCTATATTTCTGGCTTTAAATAATTTAATTTTAATTATAAAAAAAAAATTCCTAGTTCGCGCTCGCTGAAGCAAAGTGTAGTCGCCACATACTTATTATATTTTTATTTTATTTTTATTCCAGCCTTAAGTCAGGTAACACTTTCTCAAATTATATATTCAATACTTCATTAACACAATTAAAGCAAATTGTGATTAAAAACTGTTTTTATTATTCTGTGTTCACGACTACAAACAATATCATAATAATATTCATGTATCCAAAATAACCAGCAATTAATCTCTCATATCGACAAAATATTATATCATAAAATATATATACAAACTTTTTTTTGCTCGTACAGATAGTCACACCACGCTGAATAGGGGCAACAGCCCGAAACGCGTACGTGGTTTAATTTTCTCGATTTATCAAGAAAATGGGTTGGCAAAATTTTATGGATCAATACAAAATCAACGTTTAGTTGATTTTGCTCCATTAGATGGCGCTCTACAATCTAAAATGTGCTCATGTGAGTTGCCAGGAAATGTAATTTCAATTTTCAATAAAAACACCTGAACCTTTGGAATATTTTTCTTACGTTTTTCCATGTTTAGCCGTTTTACGTAATTTTAGCCGTAACTATCTATTTCTTGATTTCTCGGGAAGCCCCTAGGACCAAAAAATGGGTCGTATAGGTACAGTCTACACCACGCTACCGAGGGCCAATAACCCGAAACGCGTACGTGGTTTAATTTTCTTGATTTATCAAGAATATGGGTTGACCAAATATTTTAGAACAATCCCAAATCAACGTTTACTTTATTTTTAATCCGCTAGATGGCGCTCTGCTCATGTGAATAGTCAGAATACGCGTCTTTTGTGTGTGTTTTCAATATCAAAACCTGACATTTTTTTATATTTTACTTATAATTAATTCACATAATTATTTATTTAATTATTAACGATGGAAGTAGGCGATTTCCAGAAATAAGTATTCTGCTATCTCTAGATATATTAACAAACTAAAAAATCACAACAAGACAAGGTTAGGACCGAAAAGAATTCAACACGACCCAAGAAGACCCCTATCTGACTCAGCCTGCTAAGTCCCATGATGCACCTAAAATTAGTTCAAGATATAAGACACAATAAACTGTAACCTAAACTCTAAACTAATAAGGCTTATTAAAATATGGTAAAACTCATTATTATGTGCTTTATGAGAGAAACGCCTACCTATATTATAATTAAGGATTGTATTTTTCGAGCTGTAAAAACTATATTGCTTAAAATGTCGATAAAATGGTATTTTAAATAAAATAATGTGTTTAAAGCTCGCCAATTAAAGATATTTTTTATTCTTGTGACTACTACTTATTATTACTATACTCTAACACTTGGCTTCCCATGCATACCCCTCTGTACTTGGCTTCTGATGCAGTGGTCATTGTTGGGAGGTACAGTAAACCCTCTACACAATGGTATCAAGTCTTGTTCTGGTAGACTTGATGCTGTTACCAGGAGGGACACTCTCTCTGAAAATCCTGAGTTCAACTGACTGGGTACTTCAGGAATACGGAGGAGCTTTGTCTGTACTTATGTTAGAGTCGGCAGCAAAGGCTTCCTAGGAACGGCCTCAAACTACAGGCAAAGTCAGACTTTTATCAAAGTGTGCCTGGATCATGGTGCCATAATCAACGAAAGCTACACCCCTATACCCCCATTCCATGAGATCATGGAATTCGTGTAATCTTTACACAAGGGGATAAGAAACAACATATTCTAACACTACTAATTAGAAGTAGCTGAATGAAAGGCCGGTTTCACCCTACGTCTACCAGAATAATATTTTCTTAACACAAGCGTTAATAATCGTTATTTGTAATAGAAGAGTTAAAAAAGACTAAATTCAATATTTTATATTTTCGATATTTATATTTTGCCTAAAAAATATAGTACTTGGCGCGTTATAAACCTAATTTAAGCATTCTGATATTGAAATAAGACAAATTCCAAGGGGGACTCTATATCCTTTCAAGAGAGATTACATCCATATAAATTATATATAGTGAAACAGAACAAAAACAAACAAATTTAATTCTATGTTATTCAATATACAGTTACGAGTGTCATGCGTTCTTCATCTCTTAATCAGTTTTCATCTCTGTCACCGTTTGCTTTTTTTTTTTTTGGAATGGCGCCCTCCTATTGATTGGCAACGATCACGCAACCTTTGCCCCCCCCCCCCCCCCATCATGCTCCCCCACCACTCGCTTTTTCGTTTTTGTAACTATTGTGTTGGAGCGGGTCGCTCCTTAAATAAATTCATATATTAGTTAATAACTAAATGGAATCCTCTCTTTCTTTTTCCCAGTAAGAGACGCCTACGGAAGCCAACAGTACATAGACAGATAAAGCACAAAGGCTATAGTTATTAACTAATATATGCATTTATTTAAGGCGCCAATTTATAATTGTAACAAATAGTGTTTGAATAAAAACATTCAATCGGGTAAAACACGGGCGTGGCCCTGGTCATTCGGCTAGTATTTATATAGATTGTAGTATTATGTCAATGATGATAGAAATTCATTATTAATCAATGAGGTCATCATTTTCCTGCCCTTAATATTAAATTTAGTTCATTTGACTACTTCTCACATTTTAAGATTGAAAGAGTAATTTCTTCCGAACGTAATCTTTCTGTGTATCCTGTTTAATACCTTTTCCTGATTGAAATATACCATAATATGTGAAACCTACCAACATTTCTATTATATTTTTATGCAAAGATAGTCAACTATTGAACGATGTTTAACAAGTTTTACCGCATGTTTATTTTTTTACAGAACGAAAAATCGTAATTTCAATTATTTAAGAAGACATAACGACTATTCCTATCTTTAGGGATGAAGTATGAAAGGATAAATTGTTAAAAGTAATGATTATTCCCATCCCTAAACACTTTTATTTTTCTGTTCATCATTACCCTTCAAAATTCATCCATTCATACTTCATCCCTAAGGATAGGAATAGTCGTTATTATAGGATGGCTGTGCTGGAGTAAACTTCCTTTTTGTGTCTGGATGCTATATTTATGGCGAACTAAATAACTTAGTCCCTATTTCTGCTCCGCGCTTATGGAATTGAAGCCTTAAGGCGATGGCGTCGACCTTTCATATTAAATCTTACTTTTCCTTATCTATATATATAAAATTGAATGTCTGTCTGTCTGTGTGTGTGTGTGTCCTCTATGGATTCAAAAACCATACATCCAATCGCCGTGAAAATTTGGGATATTATTAGGTGTATCCCCGGAAAGGTTTACGAAAAATAATTTATTGAATATCTTGAATATCCTTAGAGTTATTTGCAGATTTGTATATTTAACTCGCAAGCAGCGCCGCCATTGAGACGGAAATAGGCTTAGTTTGCTTCTTCTGATGACCTTGGGTCATCGTGTGAGTCACAGCATGATGCTACAAAAACACTCTCTCTGGGGATTTTACAGCGTCGACAACCTGTAAGATTGCCTCTCTCATATATTATACTTTAAACATCTGCTTAATTAAAGCATTTTTCATTTGAAAGAGACTGCTCTCTTAACCCCCTTTAGACAACATTAAATGATATCCCGTGTCGATGATTTTGTAATGTATAGAATTAGGAAAGACAAAATTCACGATGACACGGCTCACAGGGAACGGTAAAAAATGTTCACTTTATCGAGGAAATACAAAATTCGTGATGACACGGCACACAGGGACCGGGAAAAAATGATCACTTTATCGAGAGATTCACGACCATGATTTTATTCAACTTATCGAGTATTTATCAAGGGACCGGGAAAATATGTTCACTTGATAAAACGATGATTTTGTAATGTAGAAAATTATGAAAGACAAATTTCAGGATGACACGGCACACAGGGACCGGGAAAAATGTTCACTTTATCGAGAGATTCACATTTACGAGTTTCAAATTATCAAAATATATCTCTTTTTTTTATAAGTTTATAGAGAATTGTTTTAACAAATGTTCGTTAGACAAACCTTTACTCGGGTAAAACCTCGGGCGAAGCCGGGTACGTCCGCTAGTATATCTATATATATAAAAATGAATGTTTGTCTGTCTGTCTGTTGGTATGTCCGGTATACAAATTCGCAGTAGTTCACTAATTCAAACCAAAATTTCCATACATAGGTAAAAAATAACGGGTATGACGATAGGCTATTTTAAAAAATATATAAATCAATTATTAAAACTATATATTCAAATTATTCTACTTAGCTCACGAGCAGCGCCCTCTAGAACGCGTGGCGCTCTGACGGCGGGGGGGCGCCCATTGGCTGCCGGCGAGCACGTGAATTCCCTGCCACCGGGCGCCCCCCCCCCCCCTCCGATAAAATGGAATCGTCCGGCTGCCGGCCGGTTAGCCAGTTCAAGTTCCCACCGCGCGCGGTCCTGGCGTTGGTGACACAGCTGTGCCAAGTGCCAAAAAAGCCTCGCGGGTGACTTCCGGGAACTACGTCCATCTTCCATATGTAATATACCTTTATTCGTGTAAACCCGGGCGTTGCCCGGGTCATTCGTCTAGTTACTAATAATTGTATATAGTTGCGGAATTACTGGTTTCCTGTGCTGCTCTTTTCCTGTTATTACACCTTGTACGGAGAATCTGTATAAGACTAATGTCTTAATAAAGGCTTTGTGTGTGTGTGTGTGAATAGTCGTTATTTCTCCTTAAATAATTGAAATTACGGTTTTTCTTTCTATAAAAAATAAACATTTACGGTAAAACTTGTTGAACGTCATTCTATTATCATAACCGCATTACATTGTATTATAGTAAATTATTGTTGGAAGAGAATAGAATTGAGAAACTCGTTGCGTTTACCTTTGGTATCTTCCAACAATGATATCCTGCGATTCTATTGTAATAGTGAACTATACAAAATTGGGAAATTTAATAAACATTATCGTGGTTTTCTTGCCTTTAATATGAAATTAAGTATATTTTGTATATTTTAAGATATTGTGTAATCGAAACTACTTCATTAATAATTTCCAGAAATGCCTCTATATTCTGTTAAAATTGCATCCCTATGAGTTAAATATTGTGGAGGCATATACTGTATATATACCGAATGTCTCTTTATTATGTTATGAGAAAGGTATATAGTGTACTGGACGGGTGGCTTCGCCCCGGGATTGACTCGTGTGCATATCTACCCGAGTGATATATATTTAGATAAGATTTTTTAAAATATAATTGTTTGTTATTAGCATTATCTATTTGTTTGCATCAGCATAATTTAATCTAAATTGTACTGGAATAAAAATATCCACTCTTATAGAGGGCGCTGTTCGTGAGCTAAGTAGAATAATTTGAATATATAGTTTTAATAATTGATTTATATATATTTTTTAAAAATAGCTTATCGTCTTCCCTGTATTTCTTTACCTATGTATGGAAATTTTGGTTTGAATTAGTGAACTACTTCGAATTTGTATACCGGACATACAAACAAACAAACATACAAACATTGATTTTTATATATATAGATATATACCGAACAAAATAAACAGAGACCCAATGCACAAACGCAACCAGATTTCTTTTCTTTTTTTTAAATTAAATTAGCATATAGATATTAGAGGCATGTTTATTTGTAAAAGAAGTTAGAATTAATGATGTAGAACTTATATAAAATTACATGCAAAATACTTTGATTGTCCTAGGTTAGGGGTCGGCAAACTTTTGAGTCGGAAGAGTCAAAAATTACAATTTATAGATTTTCAAAGTTTTTAAAGAGCCACAACACTTTTTCTTGCCAAAAATAAATAGAACTCGCATAAATAATATTTGCGTATGGAACTATAAAAAAAGCCGCAGCTTCACATCCAAAGAGCCGAAATTTGCCAACCCCAGTCCTAGGTCAATTCTCTCTTTCTCCCAGAGGTATTTTCTCGTACTAAGTTTTAAAATTTCAGCAAACCCCCCTTTTTCAATAAACAACCTATCTATTGATAATCCAACTCCTTCTATAAAATCGAATTGACATTATATATTTATATCTGAACAAACCTAACATTCAATGAGAGATAACTACAAAGAATGACAAGGAAATTTCTTATTTTTGGGATCCAGGTGAGTGAGGACGAGATGAAGACCAAGTTACTATTCTTCCTTAATTCTGCTAAAGATGGTCGACATGATGCTTGAAAATTGCGTCGGCCGATTAGTTGTAGTAAATATATTTAATGGTGTCAAACAAATTCTTTGAACATGTGTTTAAATATTTTACGTTTAAAACTAATATTTTATCTAATATTACGATTCTCTTACTGTCACATCTATTATGCGTCGTAAATGTGATGAGATTTTCTTTTTTAATATAACTTGAAATTTTTCTGAGATAGACTTGTGGCGACTACACTTTGACAAAGCTCCACTACACACAGGGGGCAGTGGACGGAATCGGCAACCGCGAGCGTCAACCTGACTACGCATGCGCGCGGGACGTCATCAGAGACTCTGGCCACTCAGCGGTACACATCTAGGCTAGCTCCAACGGCCGTTACTTCAACCGTTGTTTATTTTCTCTTTATATATTTCTGGTTTTAAATAAATTAATTTTAATTATAATTTTATCAGCAGCCTTTCCACAAGCCACACCAACACATCACGCAACAATCCTACAGACTTATTTTTTATTTTAAATTTAATATTCTTATCTTAATTGATTTGTTTCAAAATCGGAATTCTAACCTCTAAAAATTATATATGACCGTTTATACCATGTTTGTGAAGGCTGTCTAATATACGTATATAAATATCTATATATTTATTGATGATATTAATTCAACTCATAGGGATGCAATTTGAACAGAATATAGAGGCATTTCTGGAAGTTTTCAATGAGATAGTTTCGATCACACAATATCTTAAAATATACAAAATATACTTAATTTCATATTAAAGGCAAGAAAACCACGATAATGTTTATTAAATTTCCCAATTTTGTATAGTTCACTATTACAATAGAATCGCAGGATATCATTGTTGGAAGATACCAAAGGTAAACGAAACGAGTTTCTCTTCTCTTCCAACAATAATTTACTATATTACAATGCAATGCGGTTATGATAATAGAATGACGTTTAACAAGTTTTACCGTAAATGTTTCTTTTTTATAGAACAAAAAATTGTTATCTTCTATTGTTTAGTCTAGTATTCTTTTTTTTTTTCTAAAACATCAAATTAAATCGAATAATTAAACTTTTTAAAAGGCATATATTTGAATCAATAAGTTCATTTAAAGCACCACACATCCGTTTTATTCTTTAAATCTTTGATAATTATAATTATCACATGATAACATCATTATTGAGTAAACGTTTTTTTATTTTTTATTATAACACCATTTTGATAAATTTAATTCTATGAAAGGGTGATAATATGATAATTTCATTAAGACCAGTGCGTGTGTGTGATAATAATTTCAAAGGCAATATTAAAAAGATCAGTTTTTTTTTTTAAATTAGGTAGACCTATTAAAAATATTAACATTTCTCTTTCAAACGCTACATTTTCTAAAATAAAATTGAATAGCGTTTGAATTTGTGAAAATAAGGCACTGAATTTTAGAACATATGTAATGCTGATTTAAATATTAAAATAAGATCGTTCTAGAATTTTATTAGTTTTAAAGAAAATGGTATCTAATGCTCATGAATTGAAGGTTCCTGGAAAACAGGTTATTTCAAAGTGAATTATAATGAATTAGTATAACGGTAGATTTTTAATATTTAGAAAAAATTACATTTTTTCTCAATTTAAAAAATAAGGATAATATAGACATTTTTAAATTCCGCATGCGCGCTCTACAGAGCTTAATATAAATATGTAACCACCCTCTTCATTGGAAAGTATATATTTGAGAATTATATTAATAATCGTATATAACAAAATATTTGAATAAAAAGGCATATATTGGTTCAAAATATCATTTATTTTACCAATATTTCAGTTGACTGAACGCCAACCTTCATCAAGGTATTATAACATTTTTGTTAATGTTATAATACCTTTAAAAAGGTTGGCGTTTAGCCAACTGAAATATTGGTAAAATAAATGATATTTTGATCCAATATATGCCTTTTTATTTAAAGATTTATTAATGGATTGCACTATTTTCAAAACAATAGCAAAGTATGTAATCAATCTACTTAGAATTTAGAATTTTCATCAAATATTTGAACTGGATAACTTTGTTGTTAGATATAAACCCACGCTGTAATTCTAATTAAGAGACGAAAGCAATCATCGTGAAACGATGTGCTAACAGATCAAGATGAAAGTGGTGCGATGTCGTGAGGTGCGTGGACGTCAAACATCATCGAGATACAAGAGGTCGGCCATTGACCTACTTGGTGTAGATAATGGCCGGTCTCTTGTTGGCTTTGGAATAATGGCAGCAAGGAGCGTTTGATTACTTCCATGTAGTACACACATACAGGAAGTCAATTAACAGTTTTATTTATATAAAATATATAGATTGAAATTTTGCCGGGAAAGAAAATTAATATATACAAGTATCAGAGTCATCAATCAATTCTTAATTCTGTCACCGTTTGCTTTTGTGAATGGAATAAATACCCAAATATGGCCATTTCTCATAAGCATCGATGGTTCAGTGGTAAAATGCTCGCCTGGCATGCGGGCGGTCCGGGTCGATTCCCGGCCGATGCATTTTTTTTTTTTTACAATTTTTAAAACTCATTTATATATTATACAAGAATGACATCCACAGCGCCAATTTATAATTGTAACGAATAGTATTTGAATAAAAGCATTTAATCGGGTAAAACCCGGGCGTTGCCCAGGTCATTCGGCTATAAAAGCAAAGGTTGTCTCTAACCGACAAAATAGACTTCAAATAGATGACATTTAGTTTGACTAGAGAGGCTACTTTTGCTTTTATAATTAATAAACAGTAATAATATAAATATAATTATTGATAAATAGGTAGTGAAAAAATAGACATCTATTAAATAATTCGAAATCATGAATAGCATAGAATATATTGTTACGTAGAAAGAAAATCACATTCCAGAATGGAGAGAGAATATTCTATAACATTTAAGAATAATGTAGAAAAAGCGGAAAACAACTGATTGGTCAATCTAAAGCGATTGTGCAAGGTTCAGTTCTGGCGGCTTTCTGATTGGCTGACCAACCGTGACCGTTCTGGAAAGATCTACTCCGGGATATATAGAGATGTGTAACTCATGCCGGGGCTCCAGGGGCCCGGGTTATGCTTATTTTCTCTCTCATGCCGGGGAGGAAGAAAGAGAAGAAAGAAGTCGAAGAACGAAGCTACGTGGTGTATTCCGAGCAAGCTGCTGTCTCAAGAGGTCGGACTGCTGCTTACCGCCGACGCCGGTGTACTTCCTGGAAAATTCTAGAAAGTTCTACGAACTTCTGTCTCCTGTTCTGCTTCTTCTTTCCCTCACCGTGCTGGAGTTTGTGAGTTTGTGACTGCTGTTTTCTTTATTGTTGTTTTATTTTTGTACTCTTCTGTAATTACTTTATCGATTAGGCTTAAATAAAGTCCTAAGTTCTAAATCCTTTGTACCCACGGAAATTATTCTTTGTCAACCAACAACGCAACAATATTATCTTATAAAGAAAATCCGTTATTCCTCTAGTAAATTATAAATCTAGAAGTATTTTGTTAAATTCGCATATAAATATTCAAAGTTATTCCTCACATATTGTTATAACGCTTTTCAGCCATCTCGGTTTGCGTACAAGGCTTCTAAATAACAAGAGGGTTTTTATGTAGATACAGTATAGTGCTACGAACTTTACTACCAGTAGCAGCTAGTAGAATTGAGGATTAGATACACTTGCCTCCAATGTTCACCACCAGAAGGATCTTCCTCGCCAACAGCCGGCTCCCGTCCAGGTCGGGCAAGCTTCTCTGGTACCCTCTTCCAGGATCATACCTACGGCCACACTCGCGGAGACAACCTGTCGCATCTTCTGTCATTACCGATATTTCCACTGTTCATCCCCAAACTGGATTGCCGTCCTGACGCCTGTTCTCCTCCCACGTAGGCCATCCCTCCGCAGCTCGAGTCCATCCATCTTTCCCAAACTTCACCCTGCGATCTTAGCCCCTTGGTTAGGTTGTAATACAATAAGTAGGGAATTATCCATATTACACAATTGGCGGTAAGTGTATCTAATACTCAATTGTACTAGCACTTACTGGTAAAATAAAGTGCGTCGCGCTAAGCTGTGTCTACCTAGAACCCCACTTGTTATTTAGAAACTTTGTACCTAAAGAACGATAGCTGAAAAGCGTCGCAACAAAATGTTTAAGGACTTCATATATAAATAACAAAATGATATGATTGAAAATATCCATAAAAAATCGCTAATATTTGGGGGGAAGTTAATATGAATTATATAAATCTATTTAAGATATGAAAAAGGCATCTCCTTATCGTGTAACTGAAAGTTGCTGATGGCTTGCGTCATCTATCGGAATAAATATAAACTATTCTCGTTGACTTTTAATTATTCCAGAATTGGCCAAATATTCATTCTTGATTATTCAAGAAAAGCTAACCACGGACGCGTTTCGAGCTGTTGGCCCTCATCAGCGTGGTACAAGCTGTACCTCAACGACTAAATAAACTGGTCATTCAAGGCATCCTGAAAAATCATGAAACGGGTAGTTAAGGCCAGAATTGCGTGAGACCGCGACACAATGTGAAAAAATAGTACAAATGTGACATTGTACTGGGATAAGGTTCATAAATTATGAAAATGGCATCTCCTCATCGTGCAACTGAAACCACGCTGATGAGGGCCAACAGCCCGAAACGCGTCCGTGGTTAGCTTTTCTTGATTAATCAAGAATGAGTATTTGGCAAATTCTGGAATAATTAAAAATCAACGAGAATATTTGATATTTATTCCGATAGATGGCGCAAGCCATCAGCAACTTTTAGTTGCACGATAAGGAGATGCCTTTTTCATAATTTATGGACCTTATCCCAGTACAATATCACATTTGTACTAATTTTTCACTATTTAAGATAGTTCAGTTCTTTTGAAGTTCAACATATTAAACTAAAAAGCATACGGCATACATGTGTAGTGAAAAATGATCAAGAAAGAAACTAGTTAAGAAAAGGGCTTCCACAACAGAATATTGGGAAATAATTATCGAAAAAAAATCTATATATGTACGATATAATTAAACATATAAAAATTAAGCTGAAGAAGGTAGCTAAAACACCTGCCAACTATTAAGCTCGTGAAGCGAAAAATAGCTTAGTAGCCTAGATGCTTGTGAATTCGAAAAAATAGAAACCCAAATGAGTCAAAAATACACTTAGCGAAATAGACGTAATAAGAAAATCTAAATGATAGCGCTTTATGAGATGACCCAATATTTTCAAATTTTCTTTTCATATCATGCTATAAAGAGAAAAAAGTATTTAAAGGAGTATTGAAATAATATGTAAGGGTCATTTCTGACTTTTTTTGGACAATAGAGGAAATAAAATTTGCGTAATGATTCGCTTTGATCTAATAATGCACATATATTTTCTTCTTTTCGCCCCGTAATAAAATAATATTCACTGACGATCTAGTTTATATTGCAGAGAGTGTTCCATTTTTTAGAGATCGATTTTTGTGCTTTATTAAACCTAATTTACAAATCTTTGTTCAACCTATTCTATATACAGTTACGAGCGTCATTCCTCATCGGCCTCTGTCACGGTTTGCTTTTTTTTTTTGGAATGGCGCCCTCGTATTGGTCGGCTACGATCACGCCACCTTTGCCCCCCCCCCATTTCTGTAACTATTGTGTTGGAGCGGGTCGCTCCTTAAATAAATGCATATATTAGTTAATAACGAAATGGAATCCTCTCTTTCTTTTTTCCCAGTAGAGACGCCTACGGAAGCCAACAGTACATAGACAGATAAAGCACATAGACTATAGTTATTAACTAACATATGCATTTATTTAAGGCGCCAAATTATAATGGTTACAAATAGTATTTGAATCAAAACATTCAATCAGGTAAAACACGGGCGTTGCCAGGGTCATTCGGCTAGTTATTTTATATGTGTGAGCCTTGACGTTAAGCAACAGCTCTGCATCGATGTTTACAGGAAATAAGGCTTAGAATATTTTGATCATATCTATCTCAACAGTACTTAACTACTTTCCAGAGACATTTAGCGTTTTCGGTTTTCTAGATCTAAGAGCAGTTTTCAGCAAGACAAAAACACAAAAATATATAGGTGCCAAGTCTGGTGATTTGGCAGGGATGTGATCAAAAGGGGTGTACGAAATGCCGGTTTCTTCATTTTTTCGTACAACTATTGCCGTGTTGAACGTGAAGTATGACTCGTGGCTTCATCCTGGTGGGCGCACGGTTCTTGAGTCATTTGAATTCAAAATTGGGGTCTTACTATTGAAGAATGGGTCTTAGACAAGTGTTTGGTATATTTGCGAATTCATCTTGACATTGGGGTCCACTTTCTTCATATGAAGCTCCCATTGATTCAGAAACCTGAAACGATCATGAATACTTTTGAGAATTTTTTTGCATTGTTTGACCAGATCTAGAAGGTATTTTTTGAGAGTTTGCATAGTAAATGGCACGAGATTGGTTGCTATCATTGAGGTAAACCTATGCCTCGTCCAGTGTAAAAACATTATTGAATTTATTGCCTGCCAGGTATACATTTCATAAAAGGTCCTGTTGCAGGTCTTGGGTTTCTCGATATGGTGCAGCTTGAGAAAATGATCTTTAGATTTTTTACATATTTTAAACCGATTTTTTCTTAATAATATAGTTAATGGTAGAAAATATTGTGCGTTGGTTAATGTGTAAATATTCCTTTCAGAAGGTGGATTCTCTCTGACAACCATTTTCTTCACCTTTCTTTCGGTTGGATTTGAAGGTTACTTTAGTCACCTTTTTTTCAGTAGAATATTTTCACTTAATTTCATAAATATCTAAATTTTGTTTTATTATTTCAATGATTTTGCATTTACCAAAAGAAATTTTCGTTCATAATTTTAAAAATTTGGGGGAAACGTTTATTTCTCCTCGGAAAGTTTGAAAGCTTAACCGTTTACAAAATCACTTATAATTTTAGGCATTTCGAATATTTACAAATCGTATATTCATGAAATATAAATTAATTCCTGTTCTTTCAAATAAATAAAACATCACTCGAATCTCGAAAATATTTCACGAATACAGCGCGTTGCAATATCGTTCTTTTAAAAAGGAATACCCTCTGTGTATATTTACATATTCATATTCAAACTTGCTGGATGAGTTTGAAAATGATTAATCTTGAATGTACGAAAGCTAAATATATCACATTTATTTATTATCATTTACAAAGCACGCGATATCCGTCTTGGATATTTGCATGCATACACAAGTTTGGGAGCCTTTACAGTAATTATTAATATGATTTTAGTTATTATAATAGAAATTATTAACGTATTTGTCAGTTAGTTAACTATTTAATTACCCTAAATATATCACATTGAAGTAAGGCTTGTAGAAAATATATTATTTTAAAAGAAAATAAATGGCAAAATATTTTAAATTTAATTAGATAATATAATTGTCGATTTACAGGTCTTAGTAGGTGAATTTGGGAAAGCGTTTATATTAGATTCATAATATACACACATATGTGTATGTGGTAATAATAAAAATAATATGGGGAAAGAGAAATAATCACACCACAATTTGGTAGAGGAATTCCAGACAACCAGAGAGAGAGATGGGAGAGGCCCGGGACCGGCCGCCGCTGAGCGGCCGACCGTTCGTTTCGAACACCATGCTCAACTGTCTAATAGTCTCGAGGTTCCAAGAAACGGCCCTGTGGTCGCCCCCTGGAATGTCGTCGCTGGTGTCTCAAATGACCGGACTTTACCTGCTGTCTCTCTCTGGCTGACTCTAGGTTTGTTTTATTATTCCAGGAAGGGTATATATTGTTACATCATGATTAATGGCGTATTTCTTATATCATTTTTAATATATTTGAAATTTAAATTATATATTTATTTATTTTTATATTCTATGATATTTATTTAAAACAGATTATTTTTTAGATTATCATCATTTGTATTTAGGTACACGTGTGACTTCACTGCTCTCTTTGATGTGAGAAAATAAATAAAGGATTCTGGAGGCTACTTAAAGTAGACTTATCTCATTATTCCCTTATATAAATTTGTAGGATGGTTGAAACACGCTCTGGTAAGATGCAAGACCCAGCACAGGAGAGAATCATGCCTGAAGAGTCTGCCAAGCCGCAACCTGGTGCAACAATTGGTAGAGATGCTAGTTCCGACCCAGTTGTCCTGAATCCCAACATCGACATCCCCAAGTTTGATGGAACGGAAGACCCTCGCCCATGGATTGAATCTCTTGAAGAAATTGGCTTCCTGTACCATTGGGCAGACTACATTATCTCTCGTTATGCTGCCATGAATATGATTGGTAGCGCCAAAACCTGGCTGAACCTACACAAGATAAGTTTCACCAGCTGGGAAAATTTCAAGAGCCGCCTAATTCAGGATTTTGCCTCAGACGCCAACAAAGAAGAAATGAAGATGAGGCTAAACAGAATGCAGCAGTGGAATGAACCTGCAATCAGGTTCGCAGAGGATATCCTTGTACTGTGCAACAAGGTCGACCCCCAAATGGAAGAAGAGACTAAAATAAACTGGGTTATTGGAGGGTTAAAGAAAGAATACTCTTTTGCCCTTCACCTAAACCCTCCTAAAAATACCAATGAACTTCTAGAAATTTGTAAAAAGCTGGATTTGTTCGAAAAGAATTACCAAGAACGTGCAGAAAAATCAAAAGCTCTTTATAATGGACCACGCTCTCCTCGTCCCCATCATCAAGAGCAATGGAAGAATGCTACGTCGTTCAGAAGACCATATCAGAACACCTCCAAGCCCCAGGCCCCCGCTCCGAGGTACTACCAGAACAAGCCTCTGCCCCAGGTATCTGCCCCTTGACGATCTTACACTCCCAATCCTGAGCCAAAACCGGTCTACCCAAGTAAAACATACAAAAAGAATCCAAATTCAAATAGGAATAGGACAGAAGACGGGAGACCAATATGTTTCAAGTGTAACAAGCCAGGACACGTAGCGCGGTATTGCAGAGTCAGGTTTGTAAGAATTGTGGAAGAGGACCCCATAGTTACACAAAACAAGGTCGAAGAAGAAATCCGAATGGATAATGGAACTCAGAAGTCGAGACCTCTGCTCTACGCGGACGTAAGTAATAGCCCGTACTCGAGTATCCCTACAAGGAATAGATATGCCGCATTAGAAGATTTAAACTAAACATCGCGCCTGAGTCCGTCAATCAAAGCAAGTCGATCATAAATGGAATTAAAAAGTTGGACCCCAAATATAAAATGAACATTAACGTGGATAGAATCGGTATCTGCGAAGCTTTGATTGATACAGGCGCCGATCTTTCAGTGGTCGACCTTAATACAGCTCTCAACACAGGTCTTGAAATAATAAATCCTGATAAAATGTGCTCCGGACCCGATGGCAAAGAATTAGATATCGTAGGAAATATTATTTTAAATATAAAATTTGATGACAAAACAATCACACATCAATTTGTGATAATGAGAACACATTTGCGAATATTTATACTTGGACGTGATTTTCTTAAGAAAATGAACGCAAAAATTGATTGTCAGCGTGAAATAATCAAATATGACTTGACAGAAAATCGTGACGTAATCAAATATCAACAGAAGAAAATAAAAAGTGCAAAGGATGCCATTATACCAGAACTTTCTATTAAATTGATTAATGCATTTGTAGAAGCAGAGGATGGCGAATACATCATCGAGGAGAACCATAAAATGTTTCAAACAAATGGACTTCGACTAGCGAGAAGCTTAATAAATGTTGTGAATAAGGAAACATATATCTGGATAACAAACCCTTACCCTCGACCATTAAAAATATTAAAAAACCAAACATTGTGCTTTGGAAGCCAGCCAGCCGAAGTGAATCTTGTGGAAGAAAGTGAACAAAAAGAGCATGAAGAACCCCAATTTCAGATAAACGAAAATTTAGCATATAAGGAAAAGGAGCAATTGAAACAAGTTTTGGAAAGGTACGAGGATTTGTTTTCATCGGGATTAGGAAGATCCAACTTAGCGAAACATCGGATCGATACAGAAGGCGCGAAACCGATCAAACACAAGCCGTATAGGGTGAGCGCGAAAGAGCGAGAAATCATAAAAGAACAAATTGATGAAATGCTCAGAGACGGCATAATTAGACCATCCTCGAGTCCATGGTCCTTCCCTGTAATCTTGGTCAAGAAGCGAGATGGTAAGTACAGATTTTGCGTTGACTACAGAAAATTGAATGATGTAACAGTGAAGGATGTTTACCCAATTCCCAGAATTGATGAAGTATTGGATACACTTCAAGGATCCAAATACTTTTCAGCAATTGACCTTAAATCAGGATATTGGCAAGTAGAGGTTGAGGAGAAAGATAAAGAAAAGACAGCCTTCACTACAGCATATGGCCTATATGAGTTCAACGTAATGCCCTTTGGTCTATGCAATGCCCCTGCTACATTTGAGAGGAACATGGAAAATATGCTTGGTAATCTTAGATGGCAAATTTGCTTATGTTATCTAGATGACGTAATCATTTATAGCTCGGATTTTTCAACACATCTCAAAAGAATAGAAGCTGTTTTAAAATGTTTTCGCGAGGCTAATTTAAAATTGAACAACAAAAAATGCCAATTTGCTTTCGAAGAACTGGAGATTCTTGGCCATATAACTAATCAACATGGTATAAAACCAGCGGAGCATAATATCAAGGCTATTAGAGATTTTCCTCGGCCCAAAAAGATAAAAGAAGTTCAATCATTTTTAGGAATGTGCTCATATTATAGAAAATTTATCAAAGGTTTTTCAAAAATTGCCGATCCATTAACCAGTCTTATAAAAAAGAATGTACCTTTTACCTGGACAGAAAATCAAGAAAAAGCATTTCAAACCCTTAAAGTAGCATTGATAAATCCTCCAATCTTAGGGCATTTTGACCCGAATGCAATTACTTACATTCATACTGACGCATCTAACATCGGCCTGGGTGCAACATTAGTCCAAAAGTTCGGCGATAAAGAAAAAGTTATCTCATATTTAAGTCGAACACTGAGCAAACCTGAGCAAAATTATTCGACTACCGAAAAAGAATGTCTAGCTGTTGTGTGGTCAATGTCAAAGTTACGACCCTACCTATATGGAAGGCACTTCAAAATCGTAACTGATCATCACGCACTATGCTGGCTTAAGAATCTGAAAGATCCGACCGGCCGATTAGCACGATGGGCACTGAAGATTCAGGAATATAATTTCTAAATTATACACAAATCGGGTAAAAAACATCTGGACGCTGATGGTCTATCTAGAGGACCCTTACCTGAAAACGAATGGGACGAAGATTATGAAAGACTATTTCTGAATCAAATAATAGACGAAAAGGATGATTTTATTGAGAATATTAAGGAGAACCTTAGTGGAAACAAGCGTTCAGTTACACAGAACTTCAAAGAAGAAAATGGGTGTCTCTACAAGAAAAATCCAAATCCTGAAGGTAGGGCATGGTTGCTGGTAGTGCCAAAGAAGAGAAGGAAGGAAGTCATGAGTGAATACCACAACCATATGCTGAATGGCCATCTGGGCGTCGCCAGAACCACTTACCGATTGAAGAATAAATACTATTGGCCTTCCATGTTGAAAGATGTTTCAGAATTTGTAAAGACGTGCCATCTTTGCCAAAGTCGGAAAGGTTCAAATCACTTGCCTTCTGGACTTCTACAACCTATTCCCCCAGCTAACTACCCTTTTGAAAGAATCGGAATTGACTTTGTTGGCCCCTTGCCATCAACGAAAAGAAGAAGAAAGTGGATAATTGTGTTGACTGATTATTATACCAAGTATGCTGAAACAAAGGCAGTATCAGAAGCAACCGTGAAAGAAGTCTCTACATTTTTAATCGAACATATTATTTTACGTCACGGGGCCCCAAAATTTCTTATTAGCGATAGAGGTTCACAATTCACTAGCAATTTGATGAAGGAGGTAATGAAAATGTGCAAAGTGAAACACTGCTTCACAACGAGCTACCACCCCCAGACTAACGGACTAACGGAACGGCTAAATAGAACTTTAATCAATATGATCAGCATGTATGTGAACACAGACCAAAAGAACTGGGATGAAATCCTCCCTTTTATCACCCACGCGTATAATACTACGATTCAAGAAACCACAGGCTACTCTCCATTTTTCCTGTTGTTTGGAAGGGAACCCATGTCCCTCTTAGACGACGAGAATATCCCAACGGACAGTAACATGGACGATTACGACGAATATATAGAAAACTACTTAGATAAAATAGCAAGGAGAGACGAGACAGGTAGTCATTAACAACACAGAGAAGACTCAGGAAAGAATGAAAAGAAACTATGACAAAAAACACAATGAGAAAATCTATGAACCAGGACATTTAGTGGCAGTTTGGACACCAGTCAGGAAAATCGGAAAATGTGAAAAACTATTGAGAAAATATTTTGGCCCATATCGAATATTAAAGAAGCTGTCTAACGTAAATTACTTAATTGAGCCGAAAGATAATCCTGGCCAAGACCCATTGATTGTCCATGTCTCAAGACTCAAACCCTATTTTGAGAGAATTGATGAGGTAACTCACGAGGACGTGACGACCTCTGGAGAGGGGGAAGTGTTACATCATGATTAATGGCGTATTTCTTATATCATTTTTAATATATTTGAAATTTAAATTATATATTTATTTATTTTTATATTCTATGATATTTATTTAAAACAGATTATTTTTTAGATTATCATCATTTGTATTTAGGTACACGTGTGACTTCACTGCTCTCTTTGATGTGAGAAAATAAATAAAGGATTCTGGAGGCTACTTAAAGTAGACTTATCTCATTATTCCCTTATATAAATTTGTAGGATGGTTGAAACACGCTCTGGTAAGATGCAAGACCCAGCACAGCAGAGAATCATGCCTGAAGAGTCTGCCAAGCCGCAACCTGGTGCAACAATATTATGACATGTATATAAAGAGAAAGATAGTTTTATTGCAAATAGAATCATTATATTGAAAAAAAAAACTGGCACAGTATATATATTTAATAAATTAACCTTCATTCATATCATGTAGCTCCATTATTTTCTACGATAGATTATAGCTATGTGCGGAAAGAAGCAGAGGATTCGGGGACGATAACTTTATCCATTTAGGTAATAACCCTGTTAACCGAAATTTTCACCGACTTTTATTAAAATCCCTTACAACAACGACAATACATAGTAATCGAGGGTATTGAAGTGTGAAGAGTTAGAGAGCTATCGGTATATTAGTGGCTGGGGGCGTTAAGTGGCAGCCTTATTTTCTTTTAAAGACATAATTACTACCTGTGGGGGGGGCAACCATGTCGATGCAAGGCTTCCAGACAATTATACAGATGTTAATTTTATCCATAGGACTTTAAAACAATGGACTGGACGACACACCTACGAGGAGATGAAGAGGATGGCGGAGGACCGGGACGTATGGTGAGACCATGTGGCCCACCCTCAGTAGAGGAAGGCATTGAAGGAGGAAGTATGGTGAGACCATGTGGCCCACCCTCAGTAGAGGAAGGCATTGAAGGCGGAAGTATGGTGAGACCATGTGGCCCACCTCAGTAGAGGAAGGCATTGAAGGAGGAAGTATGGTGAGACCATGTGGCCCACCTCAGTAGAGGAAGGCATTGAAGGAGGAAGTATGGTGAGACCATGTGGCCCACCTCAGTAGAGGAAGGCATTGAAGGAGGAAGTATGGTGAGACCATGTGGCCCACCCTCAGTAGAGGAAGGCATTGAAGGAGGAAGTATGGTGAGACCATGTGGCCCACCCTCAGTAGAGGAAGGCGTTGAAGGAGGAAGTATGGTGAGACCATGTGACCCACCTCAGTAGAGGAAGGCATTGAAGGAGGAAGTATGGTGAGACCATGTGGCCCACCTCAGTAGAGGAAGGCATTGAAGGAGGAAGTATGGTGAGAACATGTGACCCACCTCAGTAGATGAAGGCATTGAAGAAGGAAGTATGGTGAGACCATGTGGCCCACCTTAGTAGAGGAAGGCATTGAAGGAGGAAGTATGGTGAGACCATGTGGTCCACCCTCAGTAGAGGAAGGCATTGAAGGAGGAGGAGTTCACAATTCATATACGCTCTTTTAGACACAAAAATTGAAAATATAATTCAATAACTCTCTGTCTATTTATAAAAATAGATATGTAAGAAATGTAAGAAATTAAATAACGAAAGTTTCTTCAACACACATTCAATTTTACTTGTAATAGAAACATCGGTGCTTTAATGCTTTGATTTCTTATATTTAGAAGGCGCGTTAGTTCCTTATAAATAAAAATACATTTTAAAGTTTTATATTTTTAAATAAAAATTCGTGCTTAAAATGGTTTTATTTCTCATATATATTGATGGCGCGTTATTACCTTATTTTAAATATAAATATTAATATATTTTTCTTAGATCTTTTGATTGATTTCTCAAGTAAAACATAGATTTATTTACACATATATGTATTTTTTTGAGAAGGGTATTTTTATTTCATTTTTTCTTGGAATTCAATATAATAGAAAATAATTTTTCTAAATAAATATGAAATGTTGAATAATATTAAGATATATATATGGAAAAACTGCCGGGAGGAAATTGATCCATAGAAGCATAGGGCGCCTCTCCCGTCAAAATAAACGTCAAAAACTGACGACATCTATTGACCGTCGCCGCAAACTAGCGGCCTCGGGTCGGTGACAAAGCCACAACACTAGCTTTGGCAAATTGAGAAGTGTCCATCTAGAGACCATGGTTTCGGGCTAATGACCCCCGTCAGTCTAGGGCGGACTTTATTCCATGAGATCCACACGGGATCTAATGGAATCTTCACAATCTACCAAAGAGGTGTTTTGCTGGCAAGGTGGCTGAGCCAAATCTATGGCTAGAATATAGATGGAAAAATTGCCGGGAGAAAATTGATCCATAGAAGCATAGGGCGCCTCTCCCGTCAAAATAAACGTCATTATATATATATATATATATATATATATATGTAGTAAACCCGTTGTGGAATGTGCTGGGCAGTCGTGGTAGTGGGTGCGTGATGTGGGATTCCCGCACTGGGACAGCAAGAGACAGAGGCAGGTCTAGATGGTAACTCCAAGAAGGTGAGGTAGACCACGGACGAAGGCAGTCGGACCATGGGCGTCACGGATGCCCTACATCGCGGATAGGGGTGAGAAACCCGACCGTCTAACGGCGTGGTTCTGAAAACAACTACCTGAATAACCCTCTTTGTCCCATTGCTGGCCTCTTTATATACTCTGGGACGCTCGCATATGTGGCGATTCCTCATTGGCTACTGTAATCACGTTACTTTATGGCGCCAGGTTGTTTTTCGTCTGGCCTTTGTCATCTGGTCTGCCTTTGTCGTCTCTGGTCTACCTCTTTCTTTGTTTTATTTGCTTCCATTGTTCGATACATATTTTAATATATAGATATGGGGTTATATAATGAATATCAGAAGAAGGTTGTGAACCATATAACTCAAAATATACTACAGAATGTGCCCCCGGTGATGAAGGTTTGGTTGGGGGAATGACATGTAATGAATGATAACCTAACAAACCTATTATAAAAAATAAAAGAAATAATTTGTATACAAATTAGTTAAAATTATTATAAAGTTACAAGTTAAAAAGAGAAAGATGTTGTAATGGTGGTGTATCAATGTGAAAAAAATATCAAGGTTATAAAAATAAAAACGCACAAAATGAATGATAAAATATTAAGAAAAAGTATATAATACAACATGGTAAATATGGTAAAATGATTCGTACAAGTAAAATAATATCTTATTGCATAAAATGTGAGCGGAGAAAAAGTTAGTTTATTGGTTGAACATATAATGTGACGCTAAGGTTGAAAAAGGGAAAGGGGGTATCTGAGCATGTTTCTGCAAGGTAGAATCCCAAGCATTCTGCAATGCAATGCGAACTTGTTTAAGTGAGGCATTGTTTTCATTAACAGAAGGCCCAAGATATTCCGTCTGCATCGTTAGCTCAGACAGTGAGAAGAAGTGGGAAGATTGATGGGGTAAAAGGTAGAGGTAGGAGGGTAAGAGGGATCCCTGTTGTCCATAATGATTGTGCCCGGTTGAATTATGAGAAAAAAAAATGAAAAGTTGAAAAAATGGTGAATTGATATGATGAGTCGGGCGATGAGAAAAAAAAATATATATCGCGCTGGATATCCTGAACTCATTATGGGGAATGGGTATAACGAGGAAGGATTGTTCCAGTCGGATTAATCAATGAAAAAAACAAAAATGTTCGGCAAACTGGAATCCCTTGGAAGGTAGTTGGAGGTTTGAAGGATGTGGGAAAGGAGAGGTGGATGTAAGAGATTTATTGCTGTCATTTTGATTGTGTCCGGCTTGTGTGATGAAAAGAAATGTTGAAAAATGAAAAAATGATGAGCCGGACGATGAGAGGAAAAAAAAAATAAAAATCTAACAGGGTCTCCTGAGCTCACTGTGGGGAAATGTACAGCGAGGAAGGGTCTTCTAGTTAGTTTAATCAATAAAAAAAAAAGAAAATGGCTGACGAACAATAAACTCTTGATGGATGTAAAAGGTTGGGAGGAAAGGTTCATGGGATAGAGTTAAGAGGTTGTAAGGGAAGCGTCAAAAAATAACATTTTGAAAATCTATTAAGAAAAATAAAAATGATAAATGTTTTACCTGTTTAAGAAATATTATAAATATTGTTAGTTGTAGGTTTTTTTTTAAAAATGGTGCCTAAAATAGTTGAAGTTGTAAAATGCTAAGTCTAAAAATAAAAATATTAAAGGTAATAATATATAAAGGGTTGGTTGGTAGTTGAAGGCATTAATATAAAAATGATATTATCGATTAATAGTGAAATGTTTTATCCACATCTGTAAGTAAAAAAAAAAAAAAAGTCCAACACCACAAAACTAGGTAAACTGTAAGTCTATTTACAATAAATGAGAGAAAAGTTAGCAAACCTATTAAATGGGAAATAATTTGGGGCACAAAAATTAGTTACTAGAATAAAAATAAAGATAAAGGGGAGTAGTGGTGACACATTGATATAATAAAAATATAAAGTTAAGTGCCAGGAGAAAATGTTTTTTATTTAATTATTGATCCATAGAAGCATAGGGCGCCTCTCCCGTCAAAATAAACGTCAAAAACTGACGACATCTATTGACCGTCGCCGCAAACTAGCGGCCTCGGGTCGGTGACAAAGCCACAACACCAGCTTTGGCAAATTGAGAAGTGTCCATCTAGAGACCATGGTTTCGGGCTAATGACCCCCGTCAGTCTAGGGCGGACTTTATTCCATGAGATCCACACGGGATCTAATGGAATCTTCACAATCTACCAAAGAGGTGTTTTGCTGGCAAGGTGGTTAAATAAAAAACATTTTCTCCTGGCACTTAACTTTATATTTTTAATATCCCAAGGAGAAAGTTTCTACGATTAAATAAATACATTGATATAATATTATAAAACTACAAAAAATATATAAGAGGAGTACATAGGAAGGATAAATTTAAAGTAAACACACACAATAGCGAGAATAAATATTTGGGAAAGTTGGTATACTAGTTTCAGTTTTTTGTTACTTAAGGTGCCTTAAGTATTTACAACATAGTTTCAGGGATGTAATACAGGAAGGAGGGGAAGTAGAGAATATAAAGTAAAATAAAATATAAAAGAAAATTGACTTAAGCAAAAGGTTTGCGATAGGTAGTGACGCAGTGAGGAATAAAGGAAGAAGGTCTGAATTGGTTTCTGCAAAGGACATATCAGGAGTCCTGCCCTGCAATACGAGCTTAGAAGCGAAGTATTGTTTTCAGGGTTCAGCAATCTCAAGATGTTCAGTAAGTAGCATTAGATCAGATGGGGAAAGTAGGTAAGTTGAAAGAGTAGAAATGGGAAAGGTGGAGTCAAGAGTTGTCTGTTGCCAATGATGATTGAGCTCGGATTAAAAGTTAAAAAAAAAAAGTAATAAAATGGTAAAATGATGGTTGTGATGATGATCCGAGCGTTGAGAAAAAAAAAAAAACAAAAAAAAAAAACTCGAACTGGTCGCCTGAACTCATTGTTGGGAAATGTACAGTGAGGAAGGTAGAGCCAGCTGGTTGAATCAAAATAAAAAAAATAAAAGTTTGTTTGGCGAGCAGGAGACTCTTGACTGCGGGAAATATGGAAGGTAAAGGGTACTGTTGCCAATGATGATTGAACAACCCGACATAGTTGAATGTAATGAATGATGTTGTCGGGTGATGGAGAAAAAAAAAAAGAAATAATCTTTGGATTTCCTGAACTCGTTATCGGGAATTGTATACCGAGGAAGGATGGTCCAATAGATGAATTAATAATAAAAAAATAAAATGGGTGGCAACAGGAACCCTATGGGAGACTATGAGGTTGAGAGGAGGTGGGTTAAGGAGGTGTGAATAAGTGGTATGGGATGGGAAGATAGGATCGAGAGAGAGAGGCGTCAATATGAGAAAATAATAATAATCTAATAAAAACAATGATATCAGAAATAAGACGATCTTAAGGTATTTTTAACAATATATAAATGTTATATAAAAAACTCAAATGATGTTTAAAAAGCTTAAATTTGTAACGTTTTAGAATCTATATATGCTGACAGATGAAAAAATAAGTCGAATAATAATGAATCAAAAGATTGCTGATTGTTGAATATTCTAAGATATAATGAGCAATGATAATAATAACTATATAATAATGTTGGTTTGGATTGTTTCTAATGGCTGAGTGGTCGAGGTATAGAAAGATCTAGTATGCCCGGTGTGCCAATATCACGTGTTTCAAGTACAGGTGAACTGAAACTGGAGAGGTCAACATGGCCGCCATTGTGGGGGGCTATGGATGACGCAACGCGCGCCGGTAATAAAAACAAACAAGAGATGACAATCGCTGTGCCAAATTGTTTTTCTCGACCTTCTGGGATTCTCTAGTTGAAAACCTTCTCAGTTTCTCAGTAAGTTTTGCGTTAAGATGTTTAGACAAATCGTTGGATTGGAGATTATTAGCGGTGATTAGGTTTATAAAAATTATAAAATAATGAATTTACGAAATTTTTAAAGAGAAAAGGTTATGGTATGGGTACAAAATACGATAGAGTTTCGTAAATAACAGTTTAACGCAGGTAGGAATGAAATGCGATGGGGTATGGAAATTTTAAGGTATGATATTTAGTTTTCGCATATTACATTTATAGTTGTATTTGTAATTGTGGGAAAAATGGGAGGCACATTTTGAGATGAGATGATTTAAAATTGATATTTATAAAAATACAAATCTAGGACTAGTTTTTAAAACTTTTAAATATTGAGAAATATCAATTGGAATAGTAATAAGTCAAGTAAAATAAAGAGCGTAATAAATTTAATTATTAATACTATGGCCATAAATAAGGTACTAAAAAAAAACATACAAATAAGTTTGCTGTGATGATATGAAATAATATGATTCGAGTAATTAAAATATAATATGATTTTTTATGTAAAATTGAAAGTTGCATATTTGGATAATGCCATTTTAGGTGACTTTAAGAAAGGCATGTAAGATTAATAAATTGGCAAAAATGCGTGATTGAATATTTCTTAAAATAAAATTGAAAATGATGAATTAAAGTTTATAATTTGATTAAAATAAAGTAAAAAGGATAAATGAGAGTGTGAAAGTCTTAAAAATTGAATAAAAATGCTATAAAAAAGGTTATAATTGATTTTAAAATGCTTAAGGTGAAAATATAAGAATAAAATTTATGGGGAAAATGGTAGAAACAAAGTTTAAAGTACCTTGAAATGGTTGATGCTGGCTGGAGTTGATCTCTGGAGATGGCTGTATGGAAGAAGGCTGATTGTTGCGTGGGATACGTCGAAAAGGGAGATGATGGCTTCCTCCACACGAGGCACGGCTAGTCCCCGAATGGCGTCTGCTAGGCGGCTTACTAGTTCGTCGCAGTGGGGCTGCATGTTGGTGAGGGCATCCGCGACGTGTTCGTCTTCGACCTTCGTCATCCTCTGCTTGTCCTCAGTCATCCTGTCGACTTTAACGGCTTCTGTAGTAAACCCGTTGTGGAATGTGCTGGGCAGTCGTGGTAGTGGGTGCGTGATGTGGGATTCCCGCACTGGGACAGCAAGAGACAGAGGCAGGTCTAGATGGTAACTCCAAGAAGGTGAGGTAGACCACGGACGAAGGCAGTCGGACCATGGGCGTCACGGATGCCCTACATCGCGGATAGGGGTGAGAAACCCGACCGTCTAACGGCGTGGTTCTGAAAACAACTACCTGAATAACCCTCTTTGTCCCATTGCTGGCCTCTTTATATACTCTGGGACGCTCGCATATGTGGCGATTCCTCATTGGCTACTGTAATCACGTTACTTTATGGCGCCAGGTTGTTTTTCGTCTGGCCTTTGTCATCTGGTCTGCCTTTGTCGTCTCTGGTCTACCTCTTTCTTTGTTTTATTTGCTTCCATTGTTCGATACATATTTTAATATATAGATATGGGGTTATATAATGAATATCAGAAGAAGGTTGTGAACCATATAACTCAAAATATGCTACATATATATATATTAAAAAAGATGCATATATTGGATTTATAATGAATTTATTGTTCCAATATTTCAATAATGCATCTTTTTAAAAATATAATTTTAATTATGGATTGCTCAATCTTCAAAAAATAAAATAAAATATAAAATATATATATATATACTAGCGGATGTGTACCCGGCTTCGCCCGGGTTTTATCCGAGTGGAAGTTTGCCTAACGAATATTATATATTATGAAGTATAATAAACAATGCTAAAGATTAGTTTTGATTATTAATCAAGATTATGTGTGAATATGTGAGAAAGATGTAATATCGTTGTTGTTTTCTTGGCCGACTGTTTTACATATGGTGTTATCTTAAAATTGCTTGTTTTGAATATTTTTTTAGATTGAGTTGAATGAATTGCTGAATTTTTTTTTTGTATTTATATATAAATAAAATTAACTCTGTTGAATTTTTTTTGTATTTTATCGATAACAGCAAAGTTATGTATTTTAAAGTTAGGAAAATATTTTGTTGTTAAGCAAAACCTGCTCCATCTCGTTTTACATAAATGTTGAAAATTTGGTCAAATTGATGCATTGTAACCAAAGTTTTTAGCGAACACCACTTATGAAATTTGCATTTTATTAATATAGATATAATATAAATGAGTTTTGATAATTGTTTAAAAAAAATGCATCGGCCGGGAATCGAACCCTGGCCGCCCGCGTGGCAGGCGAGCATTCTACCACTGAACCACCGATGCTTTAAAAAAATCAAATTCATTTATCGTCGCGACCAGTGCTGCGCCCTAGCGGTAAAAGACTGGAACTAACGCTTTTTGGTTTTTTATTTTTTTAAAAAAAGCACATTAACTTTTTTAGTTTTTTGAATAGCCTATATGTTAAACGAAATCTTCAGCTACCTACATGCGAAATTCCATAATGATTGAGTCAGTAGATTTTGCGTGATGCGATAACAAACATCGATTTCGCATTTCATTAATATATATATATATATATATATATATATATATTATGAAAAAACAATAGAAAAATAAAAGATATATTTTAAAAATTGAGCAATCCATACTAATTTCTATAAATAAATATAAAGCATATATTGGATCTGAATTTATTAAACGGCCAATATTTCTAGGGGCAACACGCCTCTCTTTATCAAGGCTTTTGATTTAAACTAAATCACGTGGGCATGTGATCCACTCATGCTATACAAGATCAAAGTAAGAAACTATCTGATGAAAATTCCACTATATATAAAATATATGTACAATGGTTATATTTAATAATAATTAAAAGAGAGTATACAATTAAATAACCATTTGATTAAATAAATGAAAAGATTGATAAATATTAGAAAATAAAAATGAGTAGGGATTATGATTCAATATGTTGTGTTGATAAATATAAATAAAAATATATTACAAGTATAAATATAGGCAAAAATAATAAAAAAATAAAAAATAAAAATAATAATTAAATAATTTAGGAAGATATAAATTCTCTATAAATTTCTGGTAGGTCGGTTTTTCTATTTATGCTTTCTGTATCTTTTATAGAGGCCCAGCTTTCTAAAAATAAACTGCAATGTTTTCCTTTTATATATACTGGTATAAAATTGATGCTTTGTCAAAATCGGGTATATGACTATTGTTTAGCGCATGGTCTACTAGGATAGATAATGGTTTATGGATACGTAGAGCTGCTTTGTGCTGGTTAATGCGTTCTTTCAATGCTTTGCTGGTTTCTCCAATGTAAGTGGCTGGACAGGTTTTGCATGGAATTTTGTAAATAATATTGCTTTTGTTTTCCTTTTTACTATTATTCTTGGTGTTTGAGTGGCGTAGAATTTGTTTCAAATTTGGTGCAGATTGATATGTGGTAATTATATTATATTTCTTCAATACTCTGGCGATTCTTTCTGATCCGTAACTGCATGGGAGAGAGCAATATCTTTTATCGGATTGAACATTGCTATTGTTTGAATATGGGATTCTGGGAGTGTAAAAATGCTTCTTGATGAATTTCTTCGAATAATTATTGCCTATCAACTCTTTAAAAATTATATTATTCTCTTCTTTTCTTTCAATATTCCTATTTGAGCAATGTGTAGTTAATCTTTTGGAAAGTGCTTTAACAACCGCGATTTTATTATGAATCGGACCAAAAGAGCTAAAATATAAATAGTTTCCTGTGTGCGTAGGTTTTCTGTATATGGTGGTTTCTATATGAAGTTCTTTTCTTACTAGTTGAATGTCTAAAAATGCTAAAGAATTATTGATTTCTATTTCGTGTGTGAACTTTAAATAAGGTTTGAGGTTATTCGGAAAATATAAAAAAGTATCAATTTCTGTCTTAGTTATGCAAAATACATCGTCAATATATCTCATCCATAACAAAACTTTTAAATTATTTGCTTCAGTAATTATTTTGTCTATTTCATTCATGAAAATGTTTGCCAATGCTGCTGAAATAGGGTTGCCCATAGGCAAGCCTCTTATTTGCCTAAAAAATCAGTTTTTGAAGTTAAAATAGCTATATTCTAGACAAAGCTTCAATAAATATATCAGGGCTTCTTTGGGAATAGGAAGGACTATTTCAGGATGGAGTTCTAGAAAAGACTTGAGGGCTAGGAGAGCTTCGTCGTGTGGGATTGATGTGTAGAGGGATTCTACATCAAATTAAACCATCTGATTATCACTGGGAATTTGTAGATTTTTGATAGTTTCAACTGCTACTATGGGATTGGGGATTGTATGATGAAGTTGCTTCTGGAATGGAGATATTATTGACGACAAATATTTGTTAGAGGATAGAGAGGAGAGCCAGCATAGCTACCTATGGGACGTAATGGTGTGTTAGGCTTATGGATCTTTGGTAAGCCGTAGAAGTTGGGAAGATTATTTTCTTCTGATTTCAAATTTTCGAAAACTTTCTTATTGAGTTTATATGTGCGTATAAATTTGTTTAGTTTTCTATTGAATTCTTTGGTGATGTTATTTAATGGGTCTTTAGTTAATTCTTCATAAACTTCTTTATCTTCTTTATCTAAACTTTATGCAAAAATTTCATTTTATAAAAATATGCAAATTTACTGCTCTTTATTTTAGATTCTTATACGAAACTAAATAAATGGAATCAGCTGTAGATTCAATTAAATTAAAACTTGATGAAGTTCTTGAATACTTCACAAATAAATTTAAAAGTACTCAAAAAATTTTACCAAAAATGATCTGACATTTCTTGGCACAAATATAAACCAAATAAAAGATGGTATTTCCTCCATAACAGAAATAAAAAAGGAATTTGAACTAGAAACAATAACCGAAGCCATCAAAGAGGTAATGGACAGCAGGATTGATAAAATAGAAAAGGATATTTCAGTTTATAGACCTTCTTATGCACAAATTGCAAAAAGAGAAAATATATCAGATTTGATCGTAAAACATCAGCAAATTCAAAATAGAGAATTCACGCTTATGGCAACACCAGCCAACAATGAACCTACTTCAACCATTATACAGGCTATTTCTAAGGATATAAAGAAAATTAGAGACAAGGGTACAAAGATAAAAATCAACAAAATGTTTAACACAAGAAGCGCAGTAATTATAAAATTGCCTAATATGACAGAGATGAATTCACTTCAAGAGGAATTGAACAAATCTGAGGAATTAAAAACAATAAGCAAAATTTTTGTTCCAAAGCAAAGAGATCCAACAGTGGTGGTGAAAAACGTTTCCAAACTAACTGATACAACCACATTTGTAAATACGATTTGTAATATGAATCAGGAGCTGAACGGAATGGAAGATGAAATCAAGATATTATTCGTAATGAAATCTAACACACCAACCCAAAACATAGTCCTGAGAGTTTCCCCAAAAGCCTATCAACTTATGAAAAGAATGAACAATACATTATATACAGACCTAGAACGTTGTCAGATACAAGATAAAATCCTAGTAAAACAATGCCAAAATTGTTTTCAGTTTAATCCAGACCATAAAACAAAAGAATGTCCAAATGTACAAATATGTTGCATATGTGGAACCCAGGGCAATCACGTCTGTACTAAAGAGCTAAAATGTCATAACTGTTCAAAAAATCCAAGACTTAGGAATAGTCCGATCAACCATAAACCAAATACAAATGACTGTCCTCAATATAAATTGCAGGTTGATAGAACAGTGAGAAGAACTCAATATCTCATCGGTTCAGAAGAGGAATGAATAACGAATTTAGTTATTTGTAGTCATGGTGATCACGGCTCTACCATATAGAGGAAACATAAAATGTTTACAACAGAATATTAGAAAAAGTATGACAGCTTCAAACGAACTTACAATTTCAACGAATAATAATCCACCCGATATTATATTACTTCAAGAACCATATGTTTTAAATAAACAGGTTATATTTGATTTAGACTCACCAATAATTTATTCAAAGACTTCAGAAATTATTTACACAGCAACAATCATTGTAAATAAAAATATAAAATTCAAAAAATTAGATAATTTTACGAATCAATTCTGTACTGCAATATCTGTCATAACTTCAAATTCGTTTGTAGTAATCGCAAATTTTTACTTTCATCCCAATTCCTGTAATGATACTCACTTAGATTTTATAAGAAACTTGATTAATACTTATTCAAATAACCCTATAGTCCTATGCGGAGATTTCAATTCCCGTCATCCAATCTGGTTCGATAAAATAACAAATTCAAATGGTTACAAATTGCAAACAATAATAAATGAAAATCACTTGTACATTCACAACGATAAAACTCCAACATGTAGAGAGCCAAGTATAGTAGATCTAACAATGTCGAATAGACTTTCAATAAATATGACCAGACATTGGACCACCTCATCACTGACGAATATTTCTGATCATTTGGTAATTCAATTTGAAATTCACTCAAAATTTAATTATATAAAAGATAAACAGAATTCTACATGGAAATTCAATGAAAAACACGCCAACTGGACAAATTTCTCCAAAAATCTCAAGTATCAAGAATTTATCAAATTAAAGAATGAGGCAGATATGGTGAAAATTGCACGGATATTGATAAAGTTGTAAACAAACTCACGGATAACATAATAGAAGCAGCTTACATATCATTAAAAGTAAAATCAAACAACTACATATACGATGCAGGTATAAAATGGTGGAATAAAGAACTTGAACTAATGAAAACACATTTTCATTATGTAAGAAACTTATTTTATCACAGTAAGACTATCGATGCAACAAGATTTAAACAAATCAGAAACAGATTTAATAATATGATAAAGAAAGCAAAGAGAAATAGTTTGAAAATTTTCATCGAAGAAAATGAATCAAATGATCCTTTTGGTAACGCATATAAAATTTTCAAAAAGCTTAAATCCTCAAACAAGCAAAACGGACTTCCCATAATAGACAACAATCAAGAATCAGAAAAAGAAAAACGCATTACAGACATAATAAATGTATTAATTGCAGATGACAGAATTGATCAAGACAACCAACAACAAGAATTGGTTAGAAGTTACGAACCTTTTCTAAGGAATTCAAGCGCTATCCATATTGATACCGAAGAAATAGAATATCTAATTGACAATACCAATGTTAAAAAGTCACCAGGTCAAGATAATATCAGTAATAACATGATAAAATACGCAAAGACTCTGATACTTCCTGTGCTACATTCGTTATTAAATAAATGTATTCAGATGGGATATTTTCCAAGGGAATGGAAAACGACAGTTTTAAAAATTCTAATGAAACCAAACAAATCTAACGTCGAATCAATAAAAAGCTATCGACCTATTTCGTTAACATCTAATCTGTCTAAGATCTACGAAAAAGTTATTAAAAAGAAAATTTATGAATATTATATGCAAAACAATTTATTAAGTCCCAAACAGCATGGATTCATCAAGTCAAAATCTACTATTACAGCCTTGAATAATATAATCGATATAATAATGGAACACAAAACCAAAGAACTGACAGCTCTGGTCACAATAGATATTGCGGGAGCCTTTGATAACGCATGGTGGCCTGCGATTTTAAAAATAATAGATGAAGATAATTTGCCGGAAAGTTTAATAAGGACTATTCAATCATATTTCAAATCGAGGAAAACGAAATTTACATATGAGAACTTAACAATAAATAAACAAATTACAAAGGGATGTCCGCAGGGTGGCCCGCTATCTCCACTACTATGGATAATATTACTAAACGATCTTTTGATCAAATATCAAGTTCCTAATAGTGAAGTGGTATGTTATGCGGATGATGTATCAATTATATGCTGGCACAACAATTGCAAAGACCTGAAATTAGTTATAGAACAGGCATTAAATACGATTGATGTATGGTGTAAGAGTAACAAACTTGAAATAAGTCTAGAAAAAACTAATATACTTTATTTACATAACAAAGAAAAAATCCCAATCAAATTTAATAATGAAATAATCATACCAACTCTGAAGACCAAAATTTTAGGAATAATAATTGCAAATCACAGAAGAAGAAACAAAATAAATTTTACATACCACATAGAAGAAATAGTAAATCGTACAAAACATTTTAAAAATTATCTCTTCTCAATTTGCGGGAAATCTTGGGGTCTAAGCACCCAGAAAAGGCTAACTTTATATAAATCTATTTTTAGACCAATACTTACATATGGAGCCGAAATTTGGTTCAAATATTTAAATAAAAAATGTTTACAAAAATTAAATTCAACCCAATATCAAATACTGACATGGTGTATACAAGCCTATAAATCCACATCATATAGCTGTGTTCATAGTTTGGCCAACATTCCTCTGATCTCAGACTTTATCGAATCCAGAATCATGATATCTGGTCTGAGAAACTTATCCACAGATGATCAACAAATTTATGACCCATTTATTCCAGGAATTATAGATACCTTTCTCAAATCAAGAATGAATTTTCTGAAAAACGAAGCAAATAATACTTTCTTAAGCTTTTTTCCCCAAGAAATCCCTAAATACTTTCGTCCAAATTTTTATAATACTCAATTTGTTACAAACCACGGAAATTTCAAAAGTTTTTTAAATAGAATAAAGGCAGTGGAGGATTCAAGTTGCTTTTGTGGTATGGAGGAACAAACCTCAAGACATCTACTGATCGACTGCCCAGCATTTCAAGATTATAGAATGAAGAATGAACTAGTTGTTTATGAATTAAACGATTTGATTTCCAATAAAAAATCATATCTAAAGTTCAATTCATTTTGTAAATACATTCTAAAATTTCTACAAAATCTGGATCTCTAATGTTTTTATTCGTTGAATAATGTAAATAACTTATGTAAATAAACTTTTCTCCTTGTTTGGCGCAAGTATCCCTTGCGGGATATAGCGCTTTGGAAATAAAATAATTGTAATTGTAATTGTAATCTTGTAATAATTGTTCTGTTTTGTAATTATATTCAGTTGTGTCCATGATTACTGTGTTTCTTCCTTTATCTGAAGGTGTTATTACTATTTATTGGGTATTCTTCAATGAATTTATTGCTTTTCTTTCTTGGTGGTTTAATTATCATATTAATAATCAGATGGTTTCATTTGATGTAGAATCCCTCTACACATCAATCCCACACGACGAAGCTCTCCTAGCCCTCAAGTCTTTTCTAGAACTCCATCCTGAAATAGTCCTTCCTAATCCCAAAGAAGCCCTGATATATTTATTGAAGCTTTGTCTAGAATATAGCTATTTTAACTTCAAAAACAGATTTTTTAGGCAAATAAGAGGCTTGCCTATGGGCAACCCTATTTCAACAGCATTGGCAAACATTTTCATGAATGAAATAGACAAAATAATTACTGAAGCAAATAATTTAAAAGTTTTATTATGGATGAGATATATTGACGATGTATTTTGCATAACTGAAACGGAAATTGATACTTTCCTATATTTTCTGAATAACCTCAAACCTTATTTAAAGTTCACACACGAAATAGAAATCAATAATTCTTTAGCATTTTTAGACATTCAACTAGTAAGAAAAGAACTTCATATAGAAACCACCATATACAGAAAACCTACGCACACAGGAAACTATTTAAATTTTAGCTCTTTTGGTCCGATTCATAATAAAATCGCGGTTGTAAAAGCACTTTCCAAAAGATTAACTACACATTGCTCAAATAGGAATATTGAAAGAAAAGAAGAGAATAATATAATTTTTAAAGAGTTGATAGGCAATAATTATCCGAAGAAATTCATCAAGAGGCATTTTTACACTCCCAGAATCCCATCTTCAAACAATAGCAATGTTCAATCCGATAAAAGATATTGCTCTCTCCCATACAGTTACGGATCAGAAAGAATCGCCAGAGTAATGAAGAAATATAATATAATTACCACATATCAATCTGCACCAAATTTGAAACAAATTATACGCCACTCAAACACCAAGAATAATAGTAAAAAGGAAAACAAAAGCAATATTATTTACAAAATTCCATGCAAAACCTGTCCAGCCACTTACATTGGAGAAACCAGCAAAGCATTGAAAGAACGCATTAACCAGCACAAAGCAGCTCTACGTATCCATAAACCATTATCTATACTAGTAGATTATGCGCTAAACAATAGTCATATACCCGATTTTCACAAAGCATCAATTTTATACCAGAATATTAAAGAAAAACATTGCAGGTTATTTTTAGAAAGCTGGGCATCTATAAAAGATATAGAAAACATAAATAGAAAAATCGACCTACCAATTGACTTTTTTTTAAATTAAGTAAAACAAGAATTTACCTATTACATAATTCTTATTATAATTTTTGTAATAGAATGGAACGTTTTAAAGATCATTTATAACTCTCGAATATAGTTTTATTCATATATTTTATTCGCTTAAATTTTATTCACAGCTTTCAAATAAAATAATACAACACTAGGTGCTTTTTAAATGTATTTAAATGAATATCTGATGGACATTAAAGATATAAGTTGTTACCTCGATGACATAATAATTAGTGGAACTAACACAGAAGATCATGATGAAAAGTTAAACCAAGTTCTATCTAGACTTACAAAAATCAACCTTATGTTAAATGACGCAAAGTTAATTTACAGACAAAATTGCCTAATTTTCTTAGAACACATAAATGATGACCAAATAGTTCGTCTAGGTGTAGAGTCGGTGAGCTTAGATGCCCCTCCTCGCTTGTGCGTGGCCTTGTGAAAAGTTTGAAGATAGGTTTGGTTTCGGAAGTTCACTGTGAGAAAGGATCAATCCTCTCTAACGACCTTACCTTCCACTAAATAGAGCATGACAGAGAATTGAAAGATGGTAAACAAAGTTCATGAGCTTTGATTACAACATCGAATACAAAAGGGAATAGATAACGTGTGCCTCATTATATCTCCAGATCATCGTTATCATCCCATTATGACAATAATTGTGAATTCGAACTCATCACATTGATCAAGCACACAAAACATCCAATCAATGAAGAAGAATTCCTGAAATTATTGCCTTAAAGAAGCAACTGCTGAAACCATGGCGTAATAATGATTCTACACTTTTTAAGAAGTACTTCAGATTAAGAAAAGGAATCTTTCTGTTCAGGATAACCTGATCTTAAATTAAAAAGGAAAAAATCTAGTACCAGTATCTCTACGAAAAAAAATACTATCCTTTTCTAATTAAGCTCATCAAGGAATTTTCAGAACAAAGCAAAGGTTAAGAGAATGCTATTAGTGTCCTGGGATGGATAAAAATGTGGAAGACTTGGAAACTAATTGCTGGGTATGTAAGAATCACGACAAGATACTATAGTCTATTCGAGTTCCCTTAACTCCTGTTGAAATGCCATTAAGTCCTGGACTAAACAATGTTTGGACATAGTTTGACCCTTCATTTAGCCGAGGTTGGATTCAGTTTGCTATCAATTTTATAGACTACGTATCTAAATAGTCTGTAGACTTCTGTACGAACAATCCTACCTCTAAAATCATAATAGACTTTTGGAAGATGTGTTCTCCAGAGAGGGATTCCCACGTGAGATTGTCACGGATAATGGAAGACCCTTTATTTCTGAAGAGTTTGAGAACTTCCTTGTGAGAAAGGGCATTAAGAATATACGAACTGCTAATAATCAGCCAGCTCGCAACGGAAAAGTGAAAACTTTAATAAACTCTGAAGTCAACGGTTCTGACAGCCCACCTATAGAAAACAGAGTTTAAATGATAGATGATATAACTGTCCCTGAGAGAATACAGATGTACACCTCACACCTCCCGTTATTAATAAATAGCCGAATGACCCGGGCAAAGCCCGGGGTTTACCCGATTAAATGCTTTTATTCAAATACTATTCGTTACAATTATAAATTGGTCCCGTGGATGTCATTCTTGTATAATATATAAATGAGTTTTAAAAATTGAAAAAAAAAATGCATCGGCCGGGAATCGAACACGGGCCGCCCGCGTGGCAGGCGAGCATTCTACCACTGAACCACCGATGGTTATGAGAAATGACCATATTTGGGGATTTATTCCATTCACAAAAGCAAACGGTGACATTATTGATTATTAAGAATTGTTGCTAGATGACTCTGAGATAACTGTATATATTAATAATATTATTAATATAATGTTTATAATTAACATTTATTAAAAACCACATTTGTTCGGAAAACATTCACCCAGGCAGAATCCGAGCGAAGCCGGTTCATTCGGCTAGAAGAGTGTGTGTGTGTATGGCTTTTATTTATTAATGTCTTCAAAATATTAAAAATTCTAAAATGTTCTCTTTATTCTTATTTTATATATTAATTTATTTTATCTTATTTTTTTTAGAATAAAATATTATGCTATTTTTATTTAAAAATCTCTAAATTTCTTACCTTTATATAGCTAGATAGATATTAACAATAAATGAATAAACGGTAAAGTTATCAATTAATTTAAATATTCAAACCATATTTTATCAAATTTATATTTTCACAATATTTAATATCTTTGCTGTATCACTTTCACCTCATAAATTATTTTATAAATTCGAAATTATTTGTTTCATTGTTGCTTTCAATGATTGTTTCAAATATATTTGGATATGTGAGAGACGGCAATAATATACTGGTACATTAAACTGGTATGAAAATGAATGTCACGCCAAGGACAATACCCCTAACAAGTTCTACGACCTGGGGAAAGATGACAGATTGTCCCCCTGGCAGTGGTACATCTCTCACTGCCAACATCTAATCCCATCCAAGCCCTTCGACTGACTCCATCTGAAGACACGACAGATGTATAGATTTATTAGGAAATATGTTTCTGTGTTTGTGAGTACTTCTTAGTTATTCTATAGATGGCGATATTCTATTTCATAGAATCTTTTTTTTTTTTTAAACACTTCCATATCAGATACCAGATAGACATGTCCTAATAATGATAAATACAGCCTGATATGTATTCCTTGCTTCATTATTTATTTTCTAGTGTCCTATATTTATTTATTTGTTTGTCCTCTTATTAGATAAACATTTTTAGAATATTTCGTCTCCATTTGTAGAATAGTTAATATCAAATATTTTATATATATATATAGAATTTTATAAAATTATGTAAAATAGTATCCGATTATATATAACTCGTGTTCTATTGGCGAATTATTATACCATGTTTTCTCCTGTAAAAGGGCGTCCGTGCCCGAAAGCTAGAGAATAAAAATGTTTTGAAAAGGCACTTTTCCCTAGAGGCCTGATTAATTTTACTAAATTTTATTGAACTTCCACAACAATATGTTACATCAATACAGTTACGAGCGTCTTTCCTAATCAATCCGTCATCAATCCGTCATCGGCCGGCCGACTCTGTCACGGTTTGCCGGCGCCCTCCCATTGGTCGGCTACGATCACGTGTCATCGTTTGCTGCGCCACCCTGCCGGCGGCGCGCGCCCGTTGGCTGCCGGCGAGCACGTGACTTCCCTGTGCGCGCGCATGGCGGGCGGTAGAATTGCAACAAATAGTATTTGAATCAAAACATTCAATCGGGAAAAACACGGGCGTTGCCCGGGTCATTCCGCTAGTATATATATATATGGTAATTTAAGCCAACAAACCCATGTTGTAAATAACTTATAACAAGATTTTAATGTTGTATAATAGAAACACATCTGTTAATGATTACACGTATTATTGACATGTGTCTTTACATCATCATATGTAATGCAATTTGTACAAACAGGATAAATAAATAAACTCTGTAATTGATTAAGAGTTGAGCTAAAGTAGAGATCGAGCATATAGTATTGCCAAAACAACAAAGTCTAAAGATGGAAACGGCCACGGCGCCAGTGTACAGTTTCGCCAGACGATCCACGCCCCTCTCGCATGTGCTGAAATGCAATACCCCCTTTCTCAGAAAAGGTATATAAAGGCCCCCGTCTTTAGCCAAAAATACAGTTAGTTCACCCTTAGCGCGAGCTCTCGTCGGTTGTCACCAAGGTCCTTCTCATTCACCATGTAGTCAGTAAGAAATCTTCTATCTCCATCTTTCGCTCCTAGCTCAACTTTTATCTGTTTACGGAACTTTCTTAGTGCAACTGTGTCTTCGTTTTTTGTGTGGACATTCCCAAGCTTTCCACTCTGCCTCGACCACGACTGCCTGTACTCTGTGAGAACTTTTAAAGGACTTACAAGGTGCAGAGAGGTACTGGAAAACTCTACATCCTGACTGTTCCTCTCGGTTAACACAGTATAGCGAGAGTCAACACTTCATCATCACAAAGTTAATCGGCAGGATTCTCTACACAAGAGTCAACAGTAACCCAACTCATTACAGATAGTCGACAGATCTCTACAAGATCTACCAGACCTCAATTTATTTCATATATATATTTCAAAATTTGTATTATGAACAAGTGGAGTATGAAACATATTAGTTGCATTATATGGGTTCAATTTATCGTTTGTACCAGGGATATTTCAAATATTAAGGCTTTTCAAAATTGTTTATTCAACTTTAAATGTTATGTCTTTGTTTATGTTAGCATGCCTTTATGTTTCATTTTTATCATATTATTTCATTATATAAAATCCGAAATATTTGCAGATACACCTATCCCCCGATTTACACGGTACTTCTTTTACACGTTTTCGCTTTTACACGGTTTTCCAAATAATTTTTTTTTTGTTTTTATCGCACTATACTAAATACTACTGTGATTGAACACATGCGCTGTGTACACATCTCACGAGGAATCCCGAGCTTATGTGCTGACTACATATTTTAACCTGTCAATGCATTTTATTTTTATTTATGTGTACAACTATCCCCCGATTTACACGTTTTTCTCAGGAACGTATCTACCGTGTAAATCGGGGGATAGGTGTATATATATATAATAATTATCTTTCAAACTTTATTTAGGATATTTCGAACCAAATAGACAACAATGAATTATATCATGTCAAGAATAAGAGTTAAAATTATATAAATTTATTGAGTACTCACAATCAACAATAAAACATCTTTTGACTCAAATAAAACATCTGTTTATTAGCGGTAAATACAATTTATTAGCTATCTCCAATTTCCTGATGTGTCAGGATTCATATTGGGTGAGAAATAAACGTTGCCAACGTTGATAAATTGTTCGGACAAATTGTCTTCGGCGTTAAATTTTTCAATATTATCTTTCACGATATATTTAACAAAGGGTTATTCTATTCAAATGTTTCGAAATTTATAGCGCAACTATGGTTCTTTTCAATATGAAACCTTGAATATTATCATTTCACAAATAATATAGAACTTCATACTATGATAGAAGTGTATAGATAAAAATTTCTTCCTGAATTGAAATTAGACGAAAAACATGGTGAAGGAAGACGAGTTTCTTTTATTGATGCATAGGTGCAAGCTTTCGGGTAAAAGCCCTTCAACATGCGAGAAATGAAGCGCGACTTATAAGAAATATGGTACAAATGGTAGGAAGGAATATATATATTTATGAAAAAGGAAAGTTTTTAACATATATAAATAGTTTATAAACTTTCCTTTTATATATATATTCCTTCCTACCATTTGTACCATATTTCTTATAAGTCGCGCTTCATTTCTCGCCTGTTGAAGGGTTTTTACCCGAAAGCTTGCACCTATGCATCAATAAAAGAAACTCGTCTTCCTTCACCTTGTTTTTCGTTTAATAGAAGTGTTTATTCTGATCGTACATTAAAATGTTACTGATGGTTCACTGCCATCTAATGTGAAATATATCAACTTTCTGTTGATTTTCAATTTATAGAGTTGGCCTATACGGCTTGTTTCACTCTGATGAGGGCCAGTAGAACGAAGCGCATATGTGATTGGGTTTTCCTGTTATCTTAAGAAAGAAGTATAGGCCAACTGTCTTAAATACAAATATTTCCATAGATAGTCCATCAGTAACATTCAGTTGCATGATCAGGAGTTCCTGGTTGTTTCTTTTGGGGGAATATATTGCTGTACACCGAGTGGCAGGTTTGCAGGGTCATTGACCTTGATTTTCCTTCTTTTTTTGTGTAATGTATGTATATATGTAATGTATATATAATAAATAAATTTTTAATAAATAATTTTCTTAATTTGCAAAAAAAAAAAAAAAATGTTGGGGTTTGACTATAAGAAAATAAGGGCAATTCAAAAATTCTTCATACGCCCGAAAGCCACTTATTTCAGCGAAATATGGTATCCATATATTTCTATACGTTCTTTACAGAAACTTCATTCATTGTAACATAATATTCTTATCTCATTGGTACCTGGATATCGAACCATATCATGCGAATACTCACAACCTCCTCTTTCACACTACACCTTTTATAAAAGACTATCTCAAATAAAAATCGAACAATAGAACTTTAAAAACGAAACTTTTAAGAGAAATATTTACAACAATGTAAAGGATTTAAAATGTCATTATTATTATTATTTTGTATAAAATCATCATAATGCTAACTATACAATTCGCACTATATATATATATATATATATATATACTAGCCGAATGACCCGGGCAACGCCCGTGTTTTACCCGATTGAATGTTTTTATTCAAATACTATTTGTTACAATTATAGATTGGCGCCTTTTATATAAATACATGTAATATATGCAAAGTTATTACACTGCAATATTTGATGTATTATACTGTTGTAGAATCCTGTCGACTTAACCGTTCTGTGACAATATCGTTGCGGAATTTCTTGTTGTTTGATTTGAATGGTGAGGATTGGTTGAAACGCAGTCGTTGAGTGGCAAGTGAAGCACACAGTTAGGAATAATCAGGACACGTGATGGGGTTTGAAAATAAAAGACAACTGGGTTGGAGGGAAGAAAGCTTGAGAAGAGCGGAGCGGGTTTTGATTGTTAATTATCTGATCACATGGTGGTGATTGTACTTAGCTACGGGATGAGCAGAGGGAGAGAGGTCCAGAGCCGATGTCACCTCCTTGGGAGCCAAAGCACTACTGATCTGACTCGGTGGGAGCCAAGTCGCTACTACATAGGTGTTGTTCCTATGGGGGCGAAAACTCTACTGACTATTCTTGCTTCTCGATTTAAAACCACGAGTTGTCTTCCTTCCCATTGGTCGAGGGATGGAACGTGCCCGTTTTTCTATTGGTTGACCTACTTAGTGGGTACTTTCTAATTGGACCGGCGGCTTTCTTTGGTGAAAGATACGCCCGGCCTGGTCAGGAAGTATCTGGTGTGTTCGACTCTATTTACTACCGCGTTATCAAAATACGTCCGGTTCTGTCCGGAAATGTTGGGCGTCTCTATACTAATATAACTTCTGCGGATACTAGATACGTCCGGGTTTTGCCAGGAAGTATTGACTGTACAAGTTATTTATACTTGTGCCCGCTTTTAGCCTGCTTCCTGTGTCTTGTTGCCACTTCCTTTCCTCCAGTTACCTTATTCTTTATTAAATCTTTGAAAATCATACATTGTACATGCATAGTGGGTCGGGGTGCATACAATTATATACAAATTATGACAGATGCGCCCCCTACATGTGAAGAATTCAAGAAGGGGTTAGCCAGAGAGAATTCTGTAAAGTAAAAAATAATTTTGTGGGAAAATTAGTTGTGGGTATTGAGTCTATATACAAGCACTGGTGGCGATATAAGAAGTAAAATAGAATGGTGTTGATGATATAGGCTGAGTATAATTAATAGAAATCAAAAAAATTTTTAATTGTAAGAAATCAAAATGAATGCTATGGTACATAGTGGATTAAAAAGAAAGGAAAATGCGCCTAACTAATTTCTACTCGAAATTGGAGATAATAACGAGGGAGTTCTATTAGGGCTTTTGAGAAATCAAAAATAAAAATGAAAAGTTGGAAGAAATCAAAGTAAATGCTTGGTTGTATGTTGGAAAAAAAAATGCTTCGTTGCATGGTGAAAAAAAAAAGAAAAATGCCTAACTAATTTTTTGCTCGAATTTTGGGAAAAGAAATCGAGGAAATTTCATAAGGTCTTTTGAGAAATCAAAAATAAAAATAAAAATAAAAAGTTGGAAGAAATCAAAGTGAATGCTTGATGCATGGTGAAAAAAAAAAGGAAAAATGCCTAACTATACTCTACTCGAAATTGGAAAGAAATCGAGGGAATTCTATTAGGTCTTTTGAGAAATCAAAAAATAAAAATAAAATTTCATAAGGTATTTTGAAATCAAATAAAAATAAAAAGTGGTTGAGCGAAATCAAAGTTGAGTGCTTGGTAAAAAAAAAGAAAAATGAAAAATAAAAAGGTTTCAACAATAAAGGATGATTTAATGTTTTTAGTTTAACCGAAAATCAATGAGTTTTCGTTGAAAATTGAGTTATGACAATATAAGCTAAGTGGTAAATAGAATGATAATTGATAAATAAAAATGATAATATAAACTAATTGGAAAAAAAAAGATAATTAATGATTAAAAGTGATAATAAGTTGAATAAATTGATAAATTGATTATATATTTAAATTTTAATTGAGAGAAAATAATGAAAATGATTAATATGAAAAATAAGGTGTATTGGTTTGAACCCTTTTGTATCTACATGCCCTATAAATTTTTTAATTGCTCAATTATGCCCTATATATTTTTTGTCTTTGTGTGTGTTGTGGAAAATGTTAGAAGTCTGTTGTGTAAGGAATGTGTGTGCGTGTACCTTGTTTGATTTTCGAATGACAGTCGATTTGATTGACATTGTAAGAGTCGATGCGCAGGCTTGAATTGGAATCCAAAATCGGTGGCATAGAGAGATTCCCAGTTGACCTCAATAGGGGACCTTCTCATTGTAATTAGAGATACGGAAGTGGGGTGTGTCGGGCAAAAGAGAGGGAATGAAATTGGAGATCGGACGAGGCGCTCCCCTTTGTTTGCATAGGCCGAATTTATCGCCGCGGACTACACTTCCTGTCGCGGTGTCTCAAAATTCTCACTTCCTGCCGTCTAATTTATTTTGAGTGCGACTTGCATCTTGTTTTTGGAGTGTGACTTCTCCGACATTGGTTGGGTCGGTGTTTTACGTAGTGTTGGTCGGATTCATCGATTCTTCTAGCGAATCGGCAGGTGGGGCAGGTTTTCACCTGTTTTGCGATGTCTTGTGTCATGTGTTATGTTCTGCCAATACATTGTGAAGAGATGAGTTGGTGTAAGTTCGACGTTATTTGTATTTTGAAAAGCCGGATGTTGTATCCATTTATTAAATCGAATGGTCGTTGTGACTTTAGTAAAAAATGCTATTTAGTAATATTAGAGTGGAATTGAGTGAAAAATGAGGTTTACGACGTGAACACGCTTTGAGTGGAGCCGTGTCACAGGCGTGGTGAAAGGCGTCTGTGGCCTGAAATGAAAAATTTTGTGGGGTGACCTGTGACACGAATCGAAAAAAAAAATTGTGAATGAAAAGGTGTCACGCGAAGTCCTTGTTTGTACAAAATCTAACCTGTTCTCACTATGAACAACAAATTTATTAAAGTCATATATCGAAATTTCTATTGTTAGTGTATATGGCACCTTTTAAGGTGAACATTTTTTTAGTGTTTTGGGTAGACGAGATGATTGTTACTAACGACGGTGCATGCGTTTGTTGGTTGTTGTCGTCTTTTGGCGCGAGTGTCGCGCTTGTTGGGCGGGTTGTGCGTGTTTGTTAGCGTGACGACGTATGGTCATGTATGGATTTTGTGTGGTAAGTGTGTGAGCTGTGTTGGTGTACGGACACTTTTTTGGGCATTATTGGAATTGTAGGTTGAAGTCGTGGTGGCTTTATATGTTGTGGGCATGAAAAGTTGCGTGGTGTGAGATTAGAATGGTGGCATGTAAATATTTGAGGTTTGGGCAATGAATGCAGGCAAGGGTTTCCATGTGTGAAAGCTTTGTGTGCTGTACGAGTCCTTTGGGACAGGTTTTGGTCTAGCCCGTGCGTGCATTCATTGAGTACAAGGTTAGATACATGATTAAAGGGGTAGGTAGGTTAGATAGAAGTCCAATGTCAATTTCTTGACGCCATAGGGTGGGTGCCTACCTCAGTTCAACAGGCCTCCTCTGGGACGTCTTGGTTTGGGGTGGTTGGCTTGGCTCGGGACTGCTCGCACCGTACGCGAAATTGAAGTGAAGTCCGGTACTGGAATATCGTTTTGGGATCGTTTGTGCTGTCCCGGATCGCGCGGATTGGTTTCGGGGGCGGTGTACGGCATGGTGGTGGATGACTCCTCGGTGGTCGGTGTCCGGCCTCGGTGACGCTCGCCTGGGGTTGGCGGGGGTTGTGTCCGTCGTCCTCCCCGGGGAATGGCGCTCCGGAATTCCGTCTCACTTTGCGGGGCGTCGACATGTCGGAGGGCCACGGTCATCTGCCATATGATGGCCGCTAGAAGGCGCCTGGTCGCCTCTCTTCTTGCCCGCTTCTTTTCCGCTGGTTTTGTCATTGCCGTTTGATTTGCTGGTGTCTGGGCTAATTTCCATTTTGATCCTGATTAAGCTCCATAATATCTTTATCCTGTCGACTCTGTGTAATATATGCAAAGTTATTACACTGCAATATTTGATGTATTATACTGTTGTAGAATCCTGTCGACTTAACCGTTCTGTGACAATATCGTTGCGGAATTTCTTGTTGTTTGATTTGAATGGTGAGGATTGGTTGAAACGCAGTCGTTGAGTGGCAAGTGAAGCACACAGTTAGGAATAATCAGGACACGTGATGGGGTTTGAAAATAAAAACAACTGGGTTGGAGGGAAGAAAGCTTGAGAAGAGCGGAGCGGGTTTTGATTGTTAATTATCTGATCACATGGTGGTGATTGTACTTAGCTACGGGATGAGCAGAGGGAGAGAGGTCCAGAGCCGATGTCACCTCCTTGGGAGCCAAAGCACTACTGATCTGACTCGGTGGGGGCCAAGTCGCTACTACATAGGTGTTGTTCCTATGGGGGCGAAAACTCTACTGACTATTCTTGCTTCTCGATTTAAAACCACGAGTTGTCTTCCTTCCCATTGGTCGAGGGATGGAACGTGCCCGTTTTTCTATTGGTTGACCTACTTAGTGGGTACTTTCTAATTGGACCGGCGGCTTTCTTTGGTGAAAGATACGCCCGGCCTGGTCAGGAAGTATCTGGTGTGTTCGACTCTATTTACTACCGCGTTATCAAAATACGTCCGGTTCTGTCCGGAAATGTTGGGCGTCTCTATACTAATATAACTTCTGCGGATACTAGATACGTCCGGGTTTTGCCAGGAAGTATTGACTGTACAAGTTATTTATTCTTGTGCCCGCTTTTAGCCTGCTTCCTGTGTCTTGTTGCCACTTCCTTTCCTCCAGTTACCTTATTCTTTATTAAATCTTTGAAAATCATACATTGTACATGCATAGTGGGTCGGGGTGCATACAATTATATACAAATTATGACATACATATATTAGTTAATAACTATAGCCTATATGCTTTATCTGTCTATGTACTGTTGGCTTCCGTAGGCGTCTCTTACTGGGAAAAAGAAAGAGAGGATTCCATTTAGTTATTAACTAATATATGCATTTATTTAAGGTGCGACCCGCTCCAACACAATAGTTACAAAAACCAAAAAGCGAGTGGGGGGGGGGGGGCAAAGGTGGCGTGATCGTAGCCAACCAATAGGAGAGCGCCATTCCAAAAAAACAAACGGTGACAGAGATGAAAACTGAAGAATTAAGAACGCATGACGCTTGTAACTGTATATAAAATTATTTTTTTTCCAAAGGGCATTCCGATACCCTTCCATCAAAATTTTATTGTCATCTAATTTGTCACATCACGCGGAAAATTACAACATTACTTACATAAAAAAGGTCTATCGGAAACCCCGAATTGTTCCTGCGGAGAAACTCAACAAACCGCTCTCCACCTTATCTATGACTTTTCAAACTTTGCAGAAGTGGGACATCGATTGTTAGCAGATATAAACGAGTTATCTCTCTAACACCAACCACTTTGTTAAAAAAAATAAAATTGTGATATTGTACTGGGATAAGGTTCAAAAATTATGAAAAAAGGCATCTCCTTATCGTGCAACTGAAAGTTGCTGATGGCTTGCGCCATCTATCGGAATAAATATCAACTATTCTCGTTGATTATTAATAACTAGACGAATGGCCCGGGCAACGACCGGGTTTTACCCGAGTGCGTATATATTTTAAAAACGTTTTAATTCAAATACTATTCGTTACAATTATAAATTGGCGCCATGGATGTCACTCTTGTGAAACGTCCCGTTCCAAACTGTGTGTTTTTAAAATGTTTTAATTAAAATACTATTCGTTACAATTATAAATTGGCGCCGTGGATGTCTCTCTTGTGAAACGTCCCGCCCCAAACTGTGTGTGTCTTGAAAATATAAAAATAAAAATGAAATTTTCATAAAGATTTCATCATGTCGATTTTTTTTTTGCATTTCACCTACTAAATCGATAGAAATAATTACATTTGCAACATGAACTTACGTATATTGACTAAATAGAAAACTGCATAGTAATAAAGATCATTTTTTAAAGGTACCATATCGTTTTTTTTTTCAATAAAATCGAAACAAAAATTAACGATAAATAACGATAATTGCCTTAAAAAAAGAAACATTCGCGGTGATTTTGTCTTGCATTCGTTTATACAATTATTATATACGAATGACCCGGGCAACGCCCGGGTTTTACCCGATTAAATGCTTTTATTCAAATACTATTCGTTACAATTAGAAATTGGCGCCGTGGATGTCATTCTTGTATAATATATAAATGAGTTTTAAAAATTGTAAAAAAAAAAATGCATCGGCCGGGAATCGAACCCGGGCCGCCCGCGTGGCAGGCGAGCATTCTACCACTGAACCACCGATGGTTATGAAAAATCCCATCCGTGAGCTTCAAACAGACAAACAGACAGAATAAGGCAAATATATAAGTAGATAACATTTCAAATTTTCAAGACACACGCAGTTTGGGGCGGGACGTTTCACAAGAGAGACATCCACGGCGCCAATTTATAATTGTAACGAATAGTATTTTAATTGAAACATTTTAAAAACACACAGTTTGGAACGGGACGTTTCACAAGAGTGACATCCATGGCGTCAATTTATAATTGTAACGAATAGTATTTGAATTAAAACGTTTTTAAAATATATACGCACTCGGGTAAAACCCGGGCGTTGCCCGGGCCATTCGTCTAGTAATATATAAATGAGTTTTAAAAATTGTAAAAAAAAAAAAAAATGCATCGGCCGGGAATCGAACCGGGCCGCCCGCCTGGCAGGCGAGCATTCTACCACTGAACCCCATCCGTGAGCTTCAAACAGACAAACAGAGAGAATAAGGCAAATATATAAGTAGATTCAAAAATTGGCCAAATATCAATTCTTGATTAATCATTTAATTATTTGGTATTTGGCGAATTTAAAGTATTTGGCCACTTCTGGAATAATTAAAAATCAACGAGAATAGTTTATATTTATTCCAATAGATAGCGCAAGCCATCAGCAACTTTCAGTTGCACGATAAGGAGATGCCTTTTTCATAATCAACCACTTTGTTTATACAAATTTTATGAACTCTGCCGTTTAATGCATGTGTAAATCTGTAAATATTTAATTCTAAGTTTTAGTTTGTTTGTTTCTGTAATAGGTGTGTAATGGGTCTGTATAAGGCCTTGTAGGGTAATGAAAATAAATAATAAATAAATTACGTGCCTCGGAGGAAATAGAGTTCGCGTTCATATATTTTCTATCTATTTTTTAAGTTTGTTGTTTATCCTCATAGAGGTTATAGGTGTAACCATAAGCCCAATTTTTCCTATATCTTTCGTGATATGTTACCTCATGTCTTATACAGCAAAATGTTCATATATGATTATGGATTATATCGGATGGTAATTTTTCACTCGCCAATAGGTTATTTACTATCACGTGACGTCAATAAGATAATTAGAGTTGAGTTAATTAGCAAATCAGAGTGGAGTGTTTTTTTAGCTCAGTGTTTGCATCGATCAACGAGGTTCTCTATTAAATGTAAGAACGAGAATTTGATTCTGGAAATTTATCTATTTGTGTGTAGTATTAAAAGGCGCGATATATTGAAGTATTTGCGCCTTATACAGACCCATTACACACCTATTATAGAAACAAACAAACTAAAACTTAGGATTAAATATTTACAGATTTACACATGTATTTACACGGCAGAGTTCATAAAATTTGTATAAACAAAGTGGTTGGTTATGAAAAAGACATCTCCTTTATTTTTGAGTTTAATATATTTCTCAGGGTTTGGAATAATATTGATTTTAGACTTTTTAACTTTTGAATACTATTAAAATTGTTGGATGGGTGGTTCAATCAAATTAAGAAAAGATTTAAATATATATAGGTTTTAATATATCTCTCTCTCACGAGGTTATGCAAGCAGGTAGTACAAGGGAAGACATAACAGGAAGTGAAGGGGAGTGCACAGCGCCTCTAGTGGTGATGGTCGGAAGCTCCTCGAATGCCACGTCATCCTGTGACGTAGGCGCGCTGTATTTTTGAATGAGTTCTGTTAACTTGAATAAGGGAACTCTACGCAATTGAACAAGCAATTTCTGATTTAATGATTCCAGAATAAAAGCTACATGAATGAATTTGATTAGCCTAACATGACTTGATGGCTCGATTTAACTAGACTAATGAGTAAACTAAACAAAACACAAAATATATAGACAACAAACTGTTGCCGAATCAATGAAAATATATACAGATTAAAATGAAACAATAAAGAATTAATTATGTAAAACAATGAATTATATAAATTAACAATAAAGAATAGAATAACATTAATGAATAATATTTAACAACAATTTCTACAATAATTAACAATTAATAACAAATAAGAATAAAACATACATTTTTAACCAATGCCTTTTGATGAATTGTTTGGGATATTAATTGCATTGCGATTCCTAGGATAATATTTTATTCCTTTTTCGATGATTTCTATATTTTGAATGGGTGAGGATTCATTTTGATGTTTTTATTACTGAAACCATTAAATTTCAGCGTGCAATAAAATTATTAAACAATAATGAAAAATTATTTATATCTCTGAATTTTAACCTACAATAACCTGCTCGAATCATAATTTCAAGTAAAAATTAAACGTTACGTGCTTCCCATTATAAATTATAGCATACGTTTCCTGATTTATAGAAGCGCTTGTTCTGGTATAAATTTATTCCAGTTTTTTCGAAGATTGCTATGTTAGATCCGGCTACATGCGCGGATGTTTCTTGCCGATGGAATAAATGCCGCATCCAATGACTACTTACACAGGAGCTGTTTTTTGTGCCTCTTTCCTTATCTCTCCTAATTGATGGATATTCTCTTCCGTCATTCTACTTCTCCTATTTTCATAAAGAGTCTTATAGGGATTGCCACAATAGTTGTGATTGGCTGCTAGAAACATTCCATAACGTATTTGTTCCAATTGAAAATTTGTTTATTGGATATATCGTTTTTTTTTGGGGGGGGGGGGGGGATTGTGTTTTGAGATATATTTTTATATAAAGTTTTGTAAATAAAAAAAAAATCTTATATATAAATAAAGGCATATATTTATAGTAATAACAATAATTTCGGTTGTTCAGCCATTCAGAATATTGTTTGAAACATATCTATTGATTTGATATATGCCTTTTATTAAAGATATTTAGTAAAATTCTTTATTAATACAAAAATATAGAAATGAATACCTATGAAATACATTTAAAAAATTGTACTCAATATATTTATTCTGAATGAACTAATCCTGCAGGCGTTATGCTTCCGGGAAACTGGCGAGCCTCAAGTGGCCAGATAAGTCATAGAGATAAAAGAACCATCGGATGGAAGAAGAAGAGTCTTTACTTGTTTGGGGACAAACAGGAATTGAAGAAGGGGCAATAAGACATCTGGTTCTCCTTTTCACAAGAGCCAAGACGACGTGTATGGTAGTCAAGGAAGTAATAATGGCCCATAGAGACACCGTGAAATTTAAATAGGGGGTCAGCTGACGAAGAGACAGGAGGATGTGAGAGAGGAAGCAGCAAGTTGCTGCCGAGAGTGTGGCCGTGTGGATGATCCTGGAAGAAGGTGAAAGAGAAGATTGTCTGACCTGGACGGTAGCTAGCTGTTGGCGAGGAAGATCCTTCTGGCGGAGGATATTGGAGGTAAGAATATATATATATATGGAAGCAATGGTCGCCTCTCCCGTCAAAATAGACGTCTAAAACCAGACGCCATCTATTGACCGTCGCCGCAACTAGCGGCCTCGGGTCGGTGACAAAGCCACAACACCAGCTTTGGAAAATTGAGAAGCTTCCACCTAGAGACCATGGTTTCGGGTTAATGGCCCTCGTCAGTCTAGGGCGGACTTTATCCATGAGGTCCACACAGGATCTAATGGAATCTTGACAATCTACCAAAGAGGTGTTTAACTGGCAAAGTGGCTGAGCCATATCTATGGTTAAAATATAGATGGAAATTTTCCCGGGAGGAAATTGATATAAAGAGAAAAGGGTCGCCTCTCCCGTCAAAATATACGTCTAAAATGGACGCTTTTCAGTTTGCCAAAGCTGGAGTTGTGGCTTTGTCAACGACCCGAGGCCGTTAGTTGCGGCGACGGTCAATAGATGGCGTCTGGTTTTACACGTCTATTTTGACGGGAGAGAGGCGACCTTTGTCTCTTTATATATATATATATGTGGCAATATCGTTGCGGGGTTTCTTATTGTTGGATGCGAATGGTGAGATTTGGTTGAAGCGCAGCCGTTTGAGTGGAAGTTGCAGCATACAGTTAGGAATAATCAGGACACGTGATTGAGTTTGAAAATAAAGGCAACGGGTTGGAGGAAAGAAAGTTTGATAAGAGCTGAGCGATTTGACTTATTAATTAACTGATCACATGGCGGTGATTGTACTTAGCTGTGGGATGAGCAGAGGGGGAGAGGTCTAGAGCCGATGTCACCTCCTTGGGAGCCAAAGCGTAACTGACATTTCTTGCTTTTCGATTTAACACCAAGCTTCAGTTTCTCTCTGATTGGTTGAGATATGATCACATGGTGTTTTCCTATTGGTTGACCTACTTAGTGGTTCCTCCCTAATTGGCCGGCGGCTCTCCTTGATGAAAGATGGCCTGCCTGGTATATCCGATTTCGTCAGGAAGTATTGGGTATCTTGACGCTTATAGCTTCGACGGATATTAGATACGTCCTGTTTTTGCCGGAAGTATTGAGTGCATCTTGGCTAAAATAACTTCTGCGGTCACTAGAGACGACCGGTCTCTGCCCCTGCAATGTTGACACAGGGGTGCCAAAATAGTCGTGCCAGCTTTAGTCTTACTTCCTATATCTTTTGTTACTTTCTTTCCTCCAGTTACCTTGTTCTTTATTAAGTCTTTGAAAATCATACATGATATATACATAGTGGGTCGGGGTTGCATTTAATTATATACAAATTATGACAGATGCGCCCCCTACATGTGAAGAATTCAAGAAGGGGTTAGCCTGAGAGAATTCTGTAAAGTGAAAAATAATTTTGTGGGAAAATTAGTTGTGGGTATGGAGGGGCTATATACAAACATTGCTGGTAATATAAAAGTAAAATAGAATGGTGTTGATGATATAGGTTGAGTATAATTAATAGAAATCAAAAATTTTTAATTGTAAGAAATCAAGGAATGTTATGGTACATAGTGGATTAAAAGAAAAGAAAATGCGCCTAAACGAATTCTACTCGAGTTAAGAAATGAATTCGAGGGGGTTCTATTTAGGCTTTGAAATCAAAATAAAAATAATATAAAAATAGTTGAATGAAATCAAAATTGAATGTGTTTGGTTGAATGGTGAGAAAAAAAAAAGAAAAATGCCTAACCATATTCTAGCTCGAAATTGGGAATGAAATCGAAGGAATTCTATTAGGTCTTTTGAGAAATCAAAAATAAAAAAAATAAAAAGTTGGAAGAAATCAAAGTGAATGCTTGGTGCGTGGTGAGAAAAAAAAAGGAAAAATGCCTAATTACTTTTTTGCTTGAATTTTGGAAAGGAATTCGAGGAAATTTCATAAGGTCTTTTGAGAAATCAAAGTAAAATAAAAATAAAAAGTTGGAAGAAATCAAAGTGAATGCTTGGTGCGGGGTGAGAAAAAAAAAGGAAAAATGCCTAATTATATTCTAGCTCGGAATTGGGAATGGAGACCGAGGGAATTCTATTAGGTCTTTTGAGAAATCAAAAATAAAAATAAAATAAAAGTTTTTTGAGCGAAATCAAAGTAGAGTGCTTGGAAAAAAGAAAAATGAAAAATAAAAAGATTTCAACAACAAAGGATGATTTAATGTTTTTAGTTTAATCGAAAGTCAGTGAGTTTTCGTTGATAATTGAGTTGTGGCAATATAAGTCAAGTGGTAAATAGAATGATAATTGATAAATGAAAATGATAATATAAACTAATTGGTAAATAAAATGATAGTTAATGATTAAAATTGATAATAAGTTGAATAAATTGCTAAATTGATTAAATATTTAAATTTTAATTGAGAGAAAATAATGAAAATGATTGATATGAAAAATAAGGTGTATTGGTTGGAACCCTTTGGTATCTTCATGCCCTGATCTACATGTATTGGTTGCTCCATTTTGCCCTATAAATGTTTTACTTGCTCAATTATGCCCTATAAATTTTTTGTCTCATCTGTAGTGACACTTAGGTGAAAAACGTGATTCTAGCCCTCAAGTGCGTTTATGCTGTGTGTACAGGAGACATGGAAATCTATATAACCTTTATGTGTAATTTTTTGTCTTTGTGTGTGTGTTGTGAAAAATGTTAGAAGTCGGTTGTGTAAGAGATGTGTGAGCTAGTTCTAGGTGTTGTTTCGTGGATGTGTAATTGGTTGGTAAAAATCGATATGTAGACTCGAACTGGAATCAAAACCGGTGGTATAGTGAGGTTCCCAGTCGACCTCAATAGGGGATCTTCTCATTGTAATTAGAGATACGGAAGTGGGGTGTGTCGGGCAAACGAGAGGGAGGGAAATTGGAGATCGGACGAAGGCGCTCCGCTTCGTTTACAGAGGCCGAATTTAACCTCCGCGGACTATACTTCCTGTCGTGGTGTTTCAAATCTCATTTCCTGCCGTCTATTTATTTTTGGTGCGGCTCAGGGCTTGTTTTTGGAGCGTGATTTCTCCGACACTGGTTGGTTATCTTTTCAGTTACTGCTATCTCTTCGGAGTTTATTTAGATTTTCTGCGAAGATGGTTCCTAAAATTATGAGAAGTTTTATAAATACTTGTCCACAATGAAGAATTGCTTGTCCACAATGAAGAATTGCTTGTCCACAATGAAAAACTGTTTGTCCAAAATTAAAAAATGCTTGTCCTAAATTAAAAACTACCTCTTGTAGTTCGAAGATTTTCTGATCGGGCATAGCATAGATAAACAAGTATTTAATGAACAAAATTGGGATACAGTTGTATGGCAGAAGTAACAAACAAAGGATAAGAATCAGATGAAATATAGGATATTGCCCCATGTTCGTCCACATTTTTGTAACTGGGGACTCTGAAATATTTGCTTGAACCTTGTGAGTTGTAGAATTTGAATGATTGGTAGGTTCGCAGTTTTCCTGTTTGATATCTTTAGGGAGTGTTGTGATATGATTGAGCTGGTTGTCAGGTTTACAGTTCTCCTGCTTGATCGTCAATGGTTTTATTAGAGATATGTCGGCGGTAATTGGTTTAGGTTGAGATGTGTGATCTTTTCTCTGACGCGGATGTGGTAATTTTGGCATTATTTGTGTTGTGTGTACGCTGTGCTTTATGTACGAATTTTGTTTTGTTTGGGTACCTGTGTCGATATTTTTACGTGCAGGTTGTTTGTATTCATCGATTCTTCTAGCGAATCGGCAGGTGGGGCAGGTTTTTACCTGTTTTGCGATGTCTTGTGTCATGTTCTGCCAATAATATTGTGCTGAGATGAGCCTCGTCATCTTGGAGATGTTTGGATGGTGGTGTTGAGTGTGTACGGACTTAAGGAGTCTGGTTGTAAGTGAACTTGGGACTATAGTTTTAAGTACTCCTTTTCGGGAGACGGTGCGCAGTTTATTGTGATCTATAGTCACGCGAGATTTTCCCGGTGGAGAAGACTGTTGGCTCTGTATGAGTGGCGCATCTAGGAAGCCACAAAATAGGATACGAGTTCCAACGCCCGTTTCATATTGTTGTACTCCATTTATGCTACGGACCTCATATTCGTATCTTGATAATCTTAACCTCCATCGAAACAATCTGCCTGACGGAGCTTTGATCTCTTTCAACCACTGCAATGCGGGATGGTCAGAAAATATGGTAAACTTTCTGCCCATTAGACAGGTGCGGAAATTATCCACACTTTCCACAATGGCTAGGCATTGTAGTTCCAAGTCTGAATAATTTCGCTCGTGACTACGCAGAGATCGGCTGAAATGTTGAACGGTGTATGTCTTCCCATCAGGGTAGACTTGTTTAAGAATGCCTGTAATGCTGAATGTTGAGGTGTTACAGTACACCTGACATGGCAGACCTTCCTGGTAAAGGTGTAATGTGGGGTGTGTGGTAAGGTTTTCCTTCAGGTTAGTGAACGCTTTCTGGCATTCGTCATCCCAGACCCACATGACATCCTTTTTTAGAAGGTTGACAAGTGGTGTCCGCAAGCGGGCGTGGTCTGGAATGAACTCTTTATAGACGTTCACAGCTTTTAGGAAAGATCGCAATGTTTTTCGATTGTGTGGTTGTTTGGTGGCGTGAATTTTTTCTATGTTTTGTGTAGATGGGATGATTGTATTATCCTTAACGGTTGTGCATGCGCTTGTTTGTTGTTGTTGTCTTTTGGCGTGCGTGTTGCGTTTGTTGTGCGGGTTGTGCGTGTTTGTTGTGTGGTGGCGTATGGGTGCGTGTATGTTGTGAGATACATTTGCGTGTTTATGGCGTTGCGAAATATGGTCATGTGTGGATTTTGTGTGGTAAGTGGGTGAACTGTGTCGGTGTACGGACACTTTTTTGGGCATTATTGGAATTGTAGGTTGGAGTCGTGGTGGCTTTATATGTGGTGGGCATAAAGTATTGGCAATTGGGTTGAGTGAAAAGTTGCGTGGTGTGAGATTAGAATGGTGGCATGTAAATATTTGGGGTTTGGGCAATGAATGCAGGCAAGGGTTTCCATGTGTGAAAGCTTTGGGTGCTGTGCGAGTCCTTTGGGACAGGTTTTGGCCTAGCCCGTGCTTGCATTCATTTGACACATGTTTAAAGTGGTAGATGGTATTAGACAATGGGACGCCAAGTTGGAAAATAGTGCCGCGATTATAATTTAGTTTTAATTTATATTGATAAAGGGTTTTTAAGGTAAGAACTCCAAATGGCAAGGATGCATTTACCACGTGGAAGTTCTCTCTACGGGTTATTTGGCCTATTGTCAGAGGGAAAGTTAAATGTCCTATTATTTTCGTAAAGTTATTTAGGGTGGATAGATCAAGGGAAGGTTTTTTAATACTTAAGTTGGGAAGTTGTGCTTTTAATCTATTGTATAAATGATACGGCAATATGTTCGAACCTGCGTCTGGTTCAATTAGAAAGGTACATGGTAGGTCCTGGGTCAGATACAAGTCCAAAGTCAATTTGATGGTGTCATTGGGTGGATCGCCTACCTCAGTCTCGAAAAGTCTCCACTGTGGCGTCTTCGGCTTGGTGTGGCTGGCTTGGACTATCTGCTGGACCGGGTCGGGACCTTTTGCACTGTCCTCGCAATTGAAAGGGAAATCTAGTCATTTGTACTGCTTCCATTCGAGTGGACCGCGTTGTCGGTACACTGGGCCCGTGTCGCGTGGCTTGCTTCCGGGTGCACGGGTACGGCATGGTGGATGGCGACTCCTCGGTGGACGTCAGGTTGTTCGGACACGTACCGGCGGTGCGGGCGTCGGCTGTCCCGAGGGTGGCGCTCCGGAAGACCGCTTCCAGTTGCGTGGATCTTGGCCCTTGTAGCGCGGCGGTCAGTTCTAAAATTACCGTCGCAAGGGTGTGTCTTGTCGCTTCGTTCGTTGTCAGTTTCTTTCCGCTCGTTGCCAGTTTGTTCTCTCTTGGTTTGTTATTGCCTTTTGTTTTGCTGGCGCCTGGGTTAATTTCCATCTTCATCCTGATTAAGCTCTATAATCTTTATCCTGTCGACTTAACCGTTCTGTGGCAATATCGTTGCGGGGTTTCTTATTGTTGGATGCGAATGGTGAGATTTGGTTGAAGCGCAGCCGTTTGAGTGGAAGTTGCAGCATACAGTTAGGAATAATCAGGACACGTGATTGAGTTTGAAAATAAAGGCAACGGGTTGGAGGAAAGAAAGTTTGATAAGAGCTGAGCGATTTGACTTATTAATTAACTGATCACATGGCGGTGATTGTACTTAGCTGTGGGATGAGCAGAGGGGGAGAGGTCTAGAGCCGATGTCACCTCCTTGGGAGCCAAAGCGTAACTGACATTTCTTGCTTTTCGATTTAACACCAAGCTTCAGTTTCTCTCTGATTGGTTGAGATATGATCACATGGTGTTTTCCTATTGGTTGACCTACTTAGTGGTTCCTCCCTAATTGGCCGGCGGCTCTCCTTGATGAAAGATGGCCTGCCTGGTATATCCGATTTCGTCAGGAAGTATTGGGTATCTTGACGCTTATAGCTTCGACGGATATTAGATACGTCCTGTTTTTGCCGGAAGTATTGAGTGCATCTTGGCTAAAATAACTTCTGCGGTCACTAGAGACGACCGGTCTCTGCCCCTGCAATGTTGACACAGGGGTGCCAAAATAGTCGTGCCAGCTTTAGTCTTACTTCCTATATCTTTTGTTACTTTCTTTCCTCCAGTTACCTTGTTCTTTATTAAGTCTTTGAAAATCATACATGATATATACATAGTGGGTCGGGGTTGCATTTAATTATATACAAATTATGACATATATATATATATATATATATATATATATATATATATATATATATGGTAATTCAAACAAACAACCATATATTATATATAACTTATAACAAGATTTTCATGTTGTATAATTGAAACACATCTGTAAATGATTATACGCATTATTGACATGTGTCATCACATCATCATATGTAATGTACTTTGTACAAACAGAGGATAAATAAATAAAACTATGTGATAGATTAAGAGTTGAGCTAAAGCGATTGAAGTCAAAAACGTCTAAATTCGAGATAGATGGAAGTCACAAAACAACATCTAAAGATAGATTGGAAATTGTCAGTTGCACTCATTTTAATTCACACTGCCCTACCTCTTATAAAATCAATATTGTAAAAGCCCTCACCAAAAGAATCTACACCCACTGTTCCCTAGACATTTTTAGAATTATTGAAAGAAATCGCATCATATCACACCTCTCTGAAGCATCCTTCCCTCTCACATTTATCAATAGATATACATATACACCACCCCCCCCCCCCCCCATGCCACCTACAACCTATAGATCATTATGTTTCCTTCCCTATTCCCCCTCCACAGTTGAAATAGCCAGAAGTCTCAAAACATATGGTATCCGCACCTTTTATAAGAACTCCCCCAACCTTCTCACTTCCCTACGTCACCCTCACAGCAAGCCTCTCGTCCCCCCCAGATCCCCTCCGTTCTGTTGGCGCAGTTTATTCCGTCTCCTGTGAGCAATGCTCCGCCACTTACGTAGGCGAGACGGGTAGAACTGTTGCCATCAGAATGTCTGAGCACTCCCGTAACATCTCCAACCATGACTTCAGATCCCTCCTATATCAACACATACAAAATACAGGCCATTCTTTTAACACCAAACATCCCACCATACATTACAAATACATTCACAACCGACACCAGAGACTTGTACTAGAATCCATTGAATCCCATAAACAGAACAGTATCAACCGTAAAATTGACCTCCTTATCATGCTCTCCTGGCCTTTATGTAATTTTTCTCATTTATATACTTAAACTCCATATCAGACATATCATATACTTCATTAATATTTCTTGCCTCCAGCTATGGATTTGCATCTCTTTAAATTGTCATCTATAATTATTATTTTAAAAATAGTTAAATTACTCATTTACATGCTTCTTTTCTATATTTATGTAAATAATTTGTGTATATATTGTCACTTCAACCATTAGTTTCGTTCAGAGTGTCGTATTTATACTTTATTGCCTGTCGAAGGGTTTTTGTCAGAAAGCTTGCGTCGTCGAATAATAAAAGAAACTTGTCTTCTTTCATTTGATAAATTCGCTACATATATATATGTCATATAATTTGCCTAATGCCCAAGAGCTATTATTTATTTTCGCCATAATCAAAATGTTAAAATGTAAATACAAATTCATCCATGTATAAATCTGTACAAAATAAAACTGGGAGCCATCGAAGGCCACGCCTCCGCCTCGTGCGCGCTCACGATTGTGGAACAAGTTCTTTTTTGACGCATACATGCACAACGGTCGCCCCCTTTCATTATGAACCTCAAGAGAATGGTCAAGGCAAAGAGACAAGAAGGCGAGAAGAAGGCCGAGTTAGTTCAAGAGAATAAGTCTGTGATAGACGCAATAACAGCGATGATGAGAAAACTTGGGCAAGACGCGCCCACCACCGCAGCCATATTTGACGGATCAAGTTCCGCGGAGTCGTTCTTAAGGGAGCTGAAGAGGTCCCCGGAATTACAAAACAGCATCTGTGATGAACAAGGCCGCATGGTAGTGGCAGCGCTAGAGGGAGCGCCCCGGAAGACGCTCAAATCCATGGACTATCTCCACGAACCCTACTGGAGGATCAAACAAGTCCTTGAGGATCTGTACCCCCCACCCGAGACACCGACCCATTAAAAATTCTATCAACTACGCTGTGGGCCTCAAGGCTCACAAGAATACTATATACAGAAGGTACGCATAGGTACGCAGCTCAACATTGGTCAAGGCTCTCACTCAAGGAATACCCTCCTACAGTCGCAATCTGCTACTGTTTGCAACACCCAGCAGCCTGTCGGATTGGTTTACTCTGGCCAGTAAAATCTATGGGATCGGCGGAGACCCAAGTCGTCCCGGCATTTCCTCTCCCGTAGAACACCCATCTCCGCGCCAATCCAATAGACAAACAAACAATTCGTTAAGGCGTTCATCCGAAGATGTACCTCATACCCAGAAGCGACCAGGAGGATCTCCCTACACCCCGCTTACATCCTGCAAGCACTGCCAAGGGCCCCACTGGAACAATCAGTGCCCACAACGATCCACCTTGCCTGGACAGCGTGCCGATCATCCTCGACTAGCGACACCGCCGCGGTGTTTCCGTGACCCAAGAGACAGCGCTACCAAGTAACCAGAAGTACAACACACACTCCATTAACGGCGTGAGTACCCTGACTCTCAAGTTGCTACTAGCCAACCATTTATGTTCATTTCTAATAGATACTGGCGCTAATATTAATATTATTTGTTTAAAACACTTCAAAACATTAGGAACTAAAATTTTAAATAATGATGTTACTATTAGGACTTTGTCTCATAATTTCCAACCTGTGGGATTTGCATTTATTTTGGTTACTGTAGGATCCATTAAGGAACACTTGTTATTTTATATAATAGATAATGATCTACCATTTGGAATTTTATCTTCAAATTCATTGGGGATATTTCGATTAACCATTGATTTCTTTTCAAAAATAATATATCAGGATAATATCATGTTAGCACAGTCACAATATTGTTTTAAAGATTATTTTACGCCATCATTAACAAACTTTACATTTCAACCCGACCCTAATAACCATACCATTTCCACACAACTCAATCTTTTCCTCATGACAACCTTAATAGTACCATAAATGTAGAAAATTATATAGTTGCACATCCTCATCTAATAAATGAATGTAAAAATCTTATTAGAGAAAATATTGGTTTGTTTCCTATCGATAAGTTTTCAGTACCTGCTTTATATATCGACCCGGTTAAAATTATACCTAACAGTGATAAGATTATAACACTAAGACCATATAGAATACCATATAGCGATTGCCCTGAAATAAAATATCAAATAGAGAAAATGTTAGAAAATGAAATAATAGAACCATCGAATAGCCCATATGCCGCTCCCGTAACACTCTCTTGAAAAAGAGATGCATCGAAGCGTTTTTGCGTCGATTTTAGAAAACTTAACGAATTAATGTCTGTAGATAATTATCCCATACCACTAATAGAAACAGTACTAGATCAATTATCTAATTCCAAATACTTTTCCACCATAGATATAACTTCCGCCTTCTCGCAAATTCCTATCTATCCCGAATCTAGGCCTCTACTTTCATTTGTAACCCACCTGGGGCATAGAATTCCATTTGGTCTCAAATTAAGTCCCCAAATATTCGAAAGGCAGTTAAATCAATTGATACAGAAACACAAATTAACATTTGCTAATCATTATTTTTATGACTTCATAATCCATTCTAACAGTTTAGAAGAACACTTAGGACACTTACAGGAATTTTTTCATTTTTGTAAATTAGAAAATATAAAATTAAATCTCAATAAATGCCAATTTTTCAGGACATCCATTGACTACCTGGGATATAAGATTAGTTCAGGTACCTGCACTCCATATGTTAGGATTATTGATGTAATTAATGCCATAAAACCCCCTACTAATGTAAAAACCTTGCAATCATCCCCCCCCCCTAGGCGCCATTAATGTTTACAACAAATCCATTTCAGATTATGCGCGCATTAGAAATCCTCTAAATCAACTTTTGAAAAAGAACGTTAAATGGGAATGGACGTCAGACTGTCAAAAGGCGTTTGACAAACTCAAACAACTACTTTCATCAGGTCCCATTCTCCATATTTATAAATCAGATTTGCCCTATCAAGTGTACTCTGGTGCATCTTTCCAAGGGATAGGAGGAGTACTGAAACAGCTCCATCTCTCTCTCCAGATGGAAACTCATATCCAGTACAATATTATAGCCGCACTCTGCGAAAATACGAGCGCAAATATACCATCACCGAATTATAGTGTCTGGCCATAATTGAAAAAGTAGATCGTTTCAAGGTCTATCTGGCTGGAAATTGTTTTACTATTTTTACCGATCATTGCGCCTTACAGTGGCTGAAAAACATCAAAAATCCGACAGGAAGACTCTTTCGATGGAGTTTGAGATTGTCAGTCTACGACTATCAGGTGAAGTTCATCAAAGGCACCAAACAACTAGAGGCTGAACTTTTATCCCGAAATCCGTTTTGTGGCCTTCTTGATGCCACGCAATTAAAAATGTACCAAAGTGAGCTTCGGGATAATTCCAAGTATGTTCTCCAAACCTCAGGCCTGACTACCGTCACCAGACGTGGTGTGAGCAAAATTGTCGTTCCGCCATCCTTAAGACCCACCCTACTTAGAGAAGCCCACCAGAAATTCAACCATCAAGGAATATATATTCAATATGTTAAAAAGTAAATACAAATTCATCCATGTATAAATCTGTACAAAATAAATCTGGGAGCCAGCGTGCGCGGGCGAAGGCCACGCCTCCGCCTCGTGCGCGCGCGCTCACGAGTGTGGAACAAGTTCTTTTTTGACGCATACATGCACAACGGTCCCGCCCTTCCATTCGACAACGACAGCTACGCCATATATATATATATATATATATATATATATATAAAACGGTCTTTATTCAGTCAAAGGCAAGTACAGTCGAGGGGTAGTAACATTCAGGGATAAATTCCAGCCCTAATATTCGCGTAGAATTCTTTGGAGATATCCTCTTGTTCGTCCCACTTCTTCATGATCCATTCGGCCTCTTCTATTTTCTTGTCGTAGATCATCTTCAAGTCACTGTCAGGGTCTTCGAGATTCTTTCTTCTTTCCCGGAGTGTCTCGGCGAAGACTTGTATTTGATGATCTAGGGAATGATTTTTTTCTCTTCATCTCTCTTATGGTGTTGATTTGGTCGTCTGAACAGATGATGAATTCGATGATATTTTTGTAGGTATCATTTTCAGTGTCAAGGGATATAATCGATGTCGTGGACTTGTCTGTGATATTTTCTGTCTCTGTCTCCATATCAGTGGACAGCGGTAGGATTGTCTTCATTCCTGGGGGGGTCGACTTCTTCCTTTTTTCTTGTCTTTTTCTTTCTCGTTGATCGAGATTATCATCTTGAGACGCCTTAAAGGGTCTCTTTTTCGACGTTGGTGTTTCTACGTTTCCGGTAGACAATTTGGTAAGCTCATTTAGAATTTGCTTCATTTTTCCAATTTTGATGTTAAGGGCTCTTCTCTGGTCACTTTTGAGGTCACTATAGGTCTTGGATTTAATGTCTTCCTGTCTCTCGAGGTAGCTGGAGATCATGAACTCCAGGTCAGGATGTTGTATTAACTGCCGCTGGACCTTAATTGTTCTAGAGATACCAGCCCTCTCGTAGATCGCGGCAATTATTCTCTCTACTTCTGGATTTTCACATTTTTTCGCGTTCAATCAATTCTCTTTCGAGCTGGGTGGAGTCCATCGACCCTATAGAGCATATGCTAGATGTTTCATCGTCTTGGTATTCATTCCTTGCGGTGATGTTCATTGTGGCAGTTTCTCTTGATGGGCCTGGTATAACGGGCAGGACTGTGGGGTTGATTGCTTCTGGGTAAGTTCTTGGGATATTATTTCTGATTTCAGGGTTGAAAGGACATTTGGATTTAATATGTCCATGTCTCTTACATCCCAGGCAGATGGTGTCTTCGCCCACAAAGATCTTAAAGGTCCTCTGCATGTAGTCGATTGGGATGATTGCCGGCATGTCGGTTGATTCTCTTCTCTTCAGCACGACCTCTCTTCTAAGAGATGAAAGGTGTTTAAATAGTGGGTTCTCGGTGGGGAAAGGCAGGGGCCTGATGCTGAGGATCTCTCCGAATGGCGCCAGGGCTTTGGTGACCTCCTCATCCGGGATGAAGGCAAGGATTCCCGATAGAATGTATTTCTTTGGGGGGTTGAATAGGGGCGTTGGGTAGATGGTGTTGCCTCTGACTGCAAAGCCGTTGTTAATAAGCAGTAAGGCTTGTTCACCGTTGGCAACCGATACAACGGCCTGGCTGTTCATTTTTACAACCGAGTGGATGTTTTCGTGTCCTATTATTTTGGCTATTGAGGAAAGGTGCTCCTCAGCACTGCACTCTGAGAGGGCGGTGAATTGGATGGTGGAGTTTATGTTTTTACTTCTTTTTTCGTATGTTTCTTTTCGAGATTCTTCAAATTTTTTCCACTCTTGAGGCGAAAATTGTCTTCTTTGGGTATGCAAATTGTCTTGTTGTTTGTTTTTCTTTTGAGATGGTAATTCAGCGATTGATGGCTTTGATGTAAATGAGATTTCTTCATGAGGGTGAGCAACCAATGAGACTACCGCAGCAGATGACGTGTTTGATGACGCAACGACCAACTTGGCCGTTGCCATGGTAATGATGCAAAGCTACGACTTGTAGCTTTGCTAAATTATGAAAAATAGGAAAAAATGAAATTTGATGAGATTCTCTGAGAGATGGGTTGAAATGATGCCTAAATTAAGGCGAACAAGATGATATGAAATTAGTTAAATAAAAATTGACTTTACGGGATGAAAAAGGCGAAATACGCGGAGCTCGTGCGACGCGTGGCCGCACGGTCAACGTCTATCTATCTATATATATATATCTAAGCCTTAGTTCTACTAGAAGCTAACGATTATAAAGTTGCATTGCACTAATCTGTATCTACATATAACCTTTCTTGTTACTTAGAAGCCTTGTATGTAAACATGAACGACTTAAAAGGGTCGTAACAATACATTAAGAACATTTAAGATTCTCCCTATTTCGGCCGTGCGTCTACGCATCGCGTTCTACAGGCATGTTGGGCGAGAAGATGGAAATAACTAATATGATTTCGGTATAGGCAGATGGTCAATATGAAGGGGAGCAGGATTATGCTATTCCCATCGATGTGTCCACAGCGAACGTCGAAATATCGACGGAAAAGATTCAACAAAGAACATCTTAAATTCTGAAACAAATGGAAATTATACAAAATCACCCGTGACAAGCGGCGGATATGAAATTTTTCTCCATCAAGCCGGAAACCACAGAGGAGAGCACTGCGCCGCGCCAGCCATCGCGCTCCAGGACCATCATAGAACAAATAAAGGTATCCAGGAAAATGCTGGATCAGTGTCGGAGCAAAGCAGCTGCTGGAACCTTTTTATTGATCAGATAATATATCTGGAATACTCCTCGGCGTTCACTCCGATAGACTATACCGAAGCCCTGGAGAATATACTGGCGGAAAACTGCGTTGTACAGCTGGGAAATTCTTCCGCAAAGGTCTTAATTGACCTTGAGCGGCCTGAAATGTTCATAAAGGATGGACTTATGATCAAGGCAGCCCCCCCCCCTCGAAGCCCTACCTTACCAAAATAAGGAAAAAAAAAAAACATCAACGGGCTTCCTTACGTCTTTGAGGACGCTGACTTCATCAGGACCCTGAGACCTACTGCCAAGTGGTCTCCATCGCCCCTGCCGTGAATTGCCGTTCACATGAACTTTTAGATGGCAAAACGCCATCTAGTGGAACAGAAATCAACTAAACCTTGATTTAGTCTGTTCCCTGATATTTGGCCAACCCATTTTCTTGATAAATCAAAAGAAGTCAACCACAGCAGATCTCAGTGTAGATCACCCATTGCCTCAAGGTCTCGGCGATCTTCAGTTTATCTTCCCTAATCTACCCAGCATCTCCACCAAATGGTAACGTAGAAAATTAGGGAGGACAAACTTCAGGATGACACGGCAATTTATTTAATGCAAATATAAATTAAAACTAATAAAATAGCAGAGAAACAATGAGGAAATTTTATAGTCTATCAAAATACAAATATTGAAATCAAAAATATTTTCATTGAATAATAAAAAAATCTGCTATAAATTAAAGAGGAAACCCTTGTATTACAACTGTTGACCAGCTGAAGATAGAAACAGGAACAACATCTTTTCTCATTTTGTAAACTATGGCTATCAACCGATAGCCTTGTAGGAACTTGATGGAATGGGTACTTAATATTGATAATGATTTTGGATTATTAACAATAAAAATGAATAGAGTGTGTTTAATATATTTTTTTATTTACATTCAATACAAAATGTGTAATTAAATATAATGTATTTATTATATTTTTTCTTATATATGTTTAAATAAATATATAAAAGATTTTTTTTGTTGTTGACACACTTTAAAATGTTATAACACCTTGATAAAGGTTGGCGTTCAGCCAGCTGAAATATTGGTAAAATAAATTATTTTTTGATCCAATATATGCCTTTTTAATTAAAGATTTATCTATGGATTGCTCTATTTTCAAAAATATAAAATAATGTAAACTTGATTTTAATTCGCAAAAAATAAAAATGAAATTATTCAAAATATAATATATTTTAATAATATTTTTACAAAAAATATTTTAAAAGAATATATTGAATACTCTCTCCACTTTGATAAAAATGTAATTTAAAATATTCGTATGCAATATCTTAATTTTACCATTATGAAAACTAAAAAATAAATTTTACAGAAAAAAAAAGAAAATAAAACGAAATATTTCAAAAGACCCTATTATTAAATTTTATGTCTTATTAATTGATATCTTTACAAATAAGGTAATTAACTTTTAATAATTATATCCCAGCAGAAAAAACGGGTTTATTATTACTATTATGGAATTGGATTGTTCAAATTACAGATGGTTTTGTCACCAGTATCAAAATTCAAATTTTTTATCGATTTTATTTCAGCCATACAAAAAATATATATATTTTATTAGAAATCCATTTTCGAACAAAAATTCAATGTAACAGTTTCACCTATTAATGTGTTTATAAAAAATATGCTTTCCATATAAAAAATTGAAGGGAATTTCAACTTTTTTGTTTAACGATAAAAAAAATTAGCATCATTTAAAACATGAGATCTGAACTTATTTGGATAAGTGTTTTATCGTATTAGGTACGTAAAAAAACCCCTTTGGATTTAAAAACCCAGTTCTATCGAAATAAGGAAACTAATCGTTATATGTTTGTATCGTGTTTTAAATAGCATTAGAAAACTATTTGGGAATTTTATCGTTAATCATAAATATATCTCTGTGCTATGTTCTTTCTTTAATCTCTTCGTTTATGTTTCTACTAGCCGAATGACCCGGGCAACGCCCGTGTTTTACCCGATTGAATGTTTTGATTCAAATACTATTTGTTACAATTATAAATTGGCGCCTTAAATAAATGCATATTTTAGTTAATAACTATAGCCTATGTGCTTTATCTGTCTATGTACTGTTGGCTTCCGTAGGCGTCTCTTACTGGGAAAAAGAAAGAGAGGATTCCATTTGGTTATTAACTAATATATGCATTTATTTAAGGAGCGACCCGCTCCAACACAATGGTTACAAAAACGAAAAAGCGAGTGGGGGGGAGCAAAGGTGGCGTGGTCGTAGCCAACCAATAAGAGGGCGCCATTCCAAAAAAAAAAAAAGCAAACGCTGACAGAGATGACTGATGAAGAATGACGCTCGTAACTGTATATAGAATACTGAAAATTGCAGGCGGTGGTCATCAGGGTTTACCTCTATGTAAAACGCCAATGATTAAATTTGACAAGGTCATTCCTCCGTTTCGCATACTCAAAATCATTTTAAAAATATATTGCCACGTTTGTGAATTTTATAATTAAATTTTTTTTTCAATGAATTTTGTATATTAATTTAAAAAGCCATTTTTCTATCACCATCACACACAATATATTTTTTTTTTATAAATAAACGATAATAAACAACAACAGCAATGTAATTTGCATCTTCATTATCATAAAACAACAACAAATTAAATTAAAAATGAAAAAAAAAATATATTTTAACATTACAACATTTTAACAATTAGCAATTGAGATAAATTTACATATTTCATTTTGGGGTATAATGCTACCTCATTCAAATATATTTCTCATTCGATCAGAAGTCCCATTTCTCGTTAAAACCAAAGAATCAGCCAAGATGAGATTTTACATGTAGGTAGCTGAAAATATGTTTTGACATTCAGGCTTTTCAATAATATAATTAATGTGTGCTCATTTTCATAACTTGAAACCCCAAAAAATATTTCAAAAGAACATCTTACAGGAAAATATATTAGAAATTGAATCCCAAATCAAAGACTAAAACGCCCAACTACTCTCAACATGGCTCATAACTCTAGTATTTTAGATATCCCAATTAATCCCAAACACAGAACTACCTATCCCCCCACACAGAACTTGCAACAAACTCATCTGTTTCCCTCATCTACCAGCCAATCCCCACAAACATAAAACTAAGCCAGAATTACTGAAAGCTCTTGGCCTCCAAATCATTGAGGAAAATATCTCCCTCTTCGACATCAAAATTTACACTGACGGAAGCCAACTTGAAACTGGACTGTCTGGCAGTGGAAATGCTATCTACAAAGATAGGATCCTGGAAAAATCTCCTTTTCCCAAACTAGACACCTTTCAGTTTATAAATCGGAACTCTCTGCAATAGATACGGCTCTAAAAGACATCAACTCGCCAAGCAAAATAATAATCTACTCCGAATCAAGAGCAGTCATTTATACCCTTCAAACCTGTTTCTCCAGTCAAGAACCTCTTCTCATGAACATCGCTAAGTCTGTAAACCGACTCCCAGCCAACAGTTCTGTCACAGTGCAATGACATCCAGTTCACGTTGGAATTCTTGGAAATGAGCTAGCAGACTCTCTGGCAAAGCCTAGAGCTCTTGGCCTCCCTGAAGCCAGGTAATCTGCCACCCAAATAGACGAAAGAGATCTCCTCCGTACTATCAAAACCGAATGCCTGCAAGAATGGAAATGCAATGCTACACATGACTGGTACAGAGCAGGAGGGACAAGCATCGGTTCTGTCCTCCCAAGAGAACGACAGTCTTTGATATCCAGACTTAAGTCTGCTTATCTATGGACAATGACTTTCCAGAATGGTTGCAAGGTTTTCGCACTATGTACTAAGTGCAATTCTCAACCTGCAACCCCAAAACACATTATTGACTGTATTAACTCATCCATTGATGAACTCTACTCATTCCCAGCAGACACCATTAAAAGTCTCAAGCTTTACAAGCTCGATACCCTAATATGATTGAGTGGAGTTAAGAAAGAAGAAGAAAACCCAAAAAGAGTTAGTTCCGCCTTTATGTAGGTAGGTGTAGTACCGGGGTTTACAATATATGAATTTGATTGGTTAATATTTTCGGAAACGTTTTTTAAATCTCGATTTATTCTATATATCTAAACCGAAATTTAATAAAGTGTTTTTCAAACGGAAATAACGTATTTATAAAGTTTTTTTACATATTTTTATTTATGATTTTAAATTAGAATTTTAATTAATTTTAAATGGAATATCGCATCTTTTTTCCTAACTTAGTTTATTTTGAATCGAATATAAAACAAATGTTAAGATGACAATTACCTTTCCACCCATATATTTGAAAAAAAATGAACAAATATTTTATATTTTGTGTTAAATGACGATTCATTAATTACAATCCTTTCAGTTGTGAATTCAAAAAGGCTGTGAAAGCCATTTAAAAATGCCAAAGTATTCTCAAAATAGTCTATAGCAACAATAGCCATCATGTCAACATATCCTGCCCAGTACTTAATAGTGGTATAGAATCTGGGAACAAACTTTTGAATTTTAGAATTTCAGAATTACATACTCTCTCTCTCATATTAGTAAGAGCTGAATAAGATTAAAGAAAACATTCAAAACCAATTATCGAATAATAATATTTAGCTCTGATATAATTGGTTCAATAAATGAAAAACTAAAGGAAATAAGTGAAATGGAAACGATTTCAATCAAAAGTAGACATTAAAAAAAAAGAAAGCATTTTGGGTTGAAAAAATATGGTTTTCCAAGCCCTATTAATAAAACAAACGTTATTCATAACCTATCCTATGGAATTTCAACAGGAAAATATACAGGAATATTATCCCATGGATTCAAATACATTCTATCCTATTCAATTGATGTGCCAAAAATCATTAGCATTAGCTGAAACATTCATAAAACGTCTAAATTAGACTGAAAAATAATAATATGCGCAATAAAATCATTCCTTAATAAAAGATCTAAGAATAATTCATCAAAAAATCTCAGTCAGGCAGACGAAGATGTTCCAAAATCACTAAGAACAGACAAAAGTATTGTTATCACAATAGCTGAAAAGGGAAGTGCCCCCCTGTTATCTTGAACAAAAAATATTACACACAAAAAAAGGAGAAACTGTTGGATGACAAAAATATCTATTTGAAATTAGAAAACATCTGTATAAATGATTTAGTAAAAAAGTTCAACAAAAAATAATAGAAGAAAGAAGATTCTAGAAGGTTCTACGAACTTCTGTCTCCTGTTATGCTCCTGCTTTCCCTCCTCACCGTGCTGCAGTTGGTGAGTTTGTAACTGCTGTGTTCTTTATTGTTGTTTCATTTTTGCACTCTTCTGTAATTATTTTATCAATTAGGCTTAAATAAAGTTCTAAAGATCCTTTGTACCCACGGAAGTTATTCTTTGTAAACCAACAACGCAACAATATTTTATTTGTAATTAAAAATTAATCATGTTTTCAATAGCTTTTGCATAGCATATTTTATAAATTTTATTTCCTTTATAATTAATAAGTTTTAGGATTTATATATTTAAAGTATTTCTCAGAGAATTTTTAAAACATTTTCCAATTGTAAATATGTAAAAATACCTCCTACACCTCTATATATATTGTAGGAATTTGTGAAACATGTGATGATGAGCTAACACTTGAAAACTTGTCATTTTTATTTAATAAAGAAACATTTTGCAATTATTTCGATTGATATATATCGTTTAAATCCTTTGCAATTATTTCACCATCTAACTTCGTATTTATGTTAGCAACAAATTCAGCGTGACATATATCGTCAATATATTTAAGTTTATAAAATATATTTTTGCCTAAAATCAATGAGAAGAGGGAAAATTTCAAGAGAAAATGAGACCGAGAATTATACAGCTCATAATATCATACCAAACTGCTTAATGAGATATATGTATATTGTAAGAGTGCGATCTTATTGGATACCCTCCACCTAAATGTTTAAGAAATATTCAAATATACAGACTTCGGTCGACGTGAGATGTCCGGTATAACATCGTCTAGCTCGAAGTCCTCCAAGAAAAGGTACCGTTGGATTATGGTAAAGGCCACAGAAATGTTAGCAGCATGATACTCAAAACCTATGATCTGGCGTCAGTATTGGAACTCATGGACCAACGTAGTTTACTCCAAAGGGCCCGCGCTGATTTTATGATATGATCCGACGCTAAGAGTTGTCCAACGTTGCTGAATCATAAGGTGTCCTTCGTATTGAACAAGAGAGTAGCACAGGGCCACAGAAATTCTCAACGCCTGCTTTTGTCTACCGCGCCACGGTAAAGAAGTCAAATGGTCGAAGGAATCCGCAACTATTGATGATGGAAGTACCGGATCTTTCAGTACCAGGATATCTGAAAAGGTTTTTCAAATTTTTATTTTCTTTCGACCGTATATATAGAAGAAATTCCCAGTTTCAATGAAAGTTTTCCATGTTTTTCTCAATGAGAGTCAAATGTATGCGGTAAAACTTCATAGAGCGCAGCTTGCCCTCTTTTGAGACAAGCCAGCTACATGTTGAGGTTAATGGGGCTAAAACTACACATGGAGGAAAGTCGCGCCAGGATTCTGTCCAGAATAAAAAGGATTCGTTGAGACTCTCGGGAGAAGATATATTCGATGAGTAGGTATCCGTTAAGATAGGGTTTTAGGCACGTTTTTTTTTTTCTTTGAAATACAACAAACTTTCTACTGTAAATTATAGCAATGAAATCCTCCCAGTGGGTTTTTCAATTTAATCCTTGCGGTGGTAGTACCTTTCCAAGAACATGTAAAAGATGACAATTGACGTCTGTCACTTGGTGAAATCGGAAGTTATGGCTAATGACAACAATTTTCTTTGAAACAGCAAGCATTGCCACGGGATTGTGATGCATAAAGTGAGATATATTGATCGATGTCCAGAGCAGTGATTTTAGCCTCATTAAAGAGGTCAGAAAGCGATGAGCCACGCTCGTTGAGGGTGGCAATGAGAAATTTCATTGTTGTTTGGAAGAAGCCCTGGATATGATCTAATTCTTGTAGAAGGTACACGGTCCAACAAAGCTATTAGCTTAGTGGCCAATGTGTCAATGCCCTTATTCTGCTTGAGTTTTGACATCGCTCTATGAGAGATTCCTGCTTCTTTTTCATTATGAAGGCCGTCAGAAATTTTTCAATATTCAGTCCCAGTGGTTGAAGCTCATCCATGGCTTCCAAAGGCTATTGGTTCGAGTCAAATCAACCATTTAGTGACGTGACTTGGAATTGGGCGGCTGCTAACTTTTCTGTGTTGAGGTTTAAGATGGAGGTTTAGCATTTGCCATTAGAAATTACAGATAACTTGAGATGGTGATTTCTTCAAAGGGCATTTCGGTAGAAATATTGGTTGTTGTAGGTTCAAATGCGAGAAATGTAGAAGTTTCCAATGCATCAATAGAAACGGCAGGAAGAACAAGTTTGCTGCTCACACTGCCTACCCTCTTCTTCTGAGAACATTTCTGCAGTTATTCTTCCGACTGGTGTTCTGGGAATGTTTAGTCGACAGTAGCTCATCTTATGATATTTTTACACCGGAATCCATGAAAGAGGAATACTGGAGTGATTTTCCTTCTATCGACAGAAGTTAAGGGATCTTTTAGGCTTTCGTTCAGCATCACTAAAAACTACCGCTCGCTCTCTATGAGTTTTACCCAATTATGATTATTAGTATTTAGGGATGAAGAACGTCGCAAGAAGCTGATGATAAATATTCTAGCATTCTTCCTTCTGTATGGAAAGGTTTGAGAGGGTGTACTCTCTTGTTAGGCTCTCGTTGATCAGACGTAACGCGAAGGTGGTGGTTGACAGGCCGAGAAAGAGGTGGTCGTTCATCTATGTCAAACATAGGAAGGCCTCTTTAAGTAATTTAAATGGTAGTAGTCTGGGTAAACTCCACTCAATTGTACTTATTAGGCCAGATCGATTGTTGTTTTGCCCGGCTTTCGGTAATCCGTTGCCCCATTACCTTGCTATTGTTGCATCATGGCTAATGAACCTATTTTATTTTAATTTGCAATATTATTTTTCATATATTTTAAATTCAAAATTATATTCATTTATTTTATTAAACAGAATATATGTATTATAAACAGAATATATGTATTATAGAAAAAATCATTTGTATTTAGGTACATGTGTGACTTCACTGCTCTTTTTGATGTGAGAAATAAATAAATTATTCTGGAGGCTACTTAAAGTAGAGTTATCTCATTATTCGCTTATATAAATTTTTAGGATGGTTGAAACACGCTCTGGTAAAATACAAGACCCAGCACAGGAGAGAATCAAGGTTGAAGAGTTTGCCAAGCCGCAACCTGGTGCAACAATAAAGGGCCTATTGCTTGATGAGGTATGCCCTCTAGTTCTCAGGGCCTTGTAGTAATCTACAGATATTATTTAACCGCGCCTCAACTCGAAGTCGGTAGGAACTTGGAGTGTTGGAGTTCACTTCCAATTTATTCCTTCTAGGTTGGACGAAACCTTCTTAATTAAACTTTATCGTTTCTCTGACCATATTTAATTACTAATTTTATATTTTTGTTTCAACTCGAGCTTTCGAAATTTCAAATTACCAATTTATTTATTTTATATATCAGCTAGTTCAACATTGATGTCAGAGATTACATTGAATTTTTCGCCGAATAGGCTTCTGGCGCAAAACCCTATAAAAATATATTAGATAGTAAGTAATAGATTCAAGGCATACGAGGATGCGTATCTTATAAGTTTTAATAAAGGCGAGCTTTCGGGTCAATAACCCTTCTACAGGACATCATATCTGACTAAACTTGCAACTTATATACATATCCATATTGAGAAAATTAGCATATATACAAAAATAAACGTATTAGCAAATTAGTGAAAAAAGTGATGGTAAGAAATATCTGCGTGTTTTGGGTATATTAAGTAGGAAAAACATAAGAAACTATACAATTAAGCTACGATTCAGTTTAAGGCTACATGAGTAAAATAATCCAAAATAAAACTTACTGGCAATGGTCACCTAAGGTACACTATGGCAATATTGCTTTGTATATATCAGGGATGTCTATGTGTCTATTGATACTATTATGTCTTAAAGAGAGCAACGCCTCGACGACCAGTCTTTTATATTTGCTCTTGATTCCTGAGTAATATGCCTGTGGGTGAGAGGTATCGAAAGAATGTCCTGTCTGTCTAATGTGTTGCACTATGAGGGATCTAGGTTCACTGTTTCTGATGTTTCTATGGTGTTCTTCTATTCTATCCTTAATTCTTCGGCCTGTCTCTCCTATATACAAACTGTTGCAATCTGAGCATTTTAAGGAATACACGGAGTTTGTAAGATATGGCAGGGTAATGGGAAAACTGTTTCTGGTGATAGGGTTTCTAACTATTGTTTCTAGTTTAGGAGTGTTGGTGTAATAGGTGCGGATTCCGTACTTGTTTTTTAAGTGTCTAGAGATGTTGATACTATGGGTAGAGTATGGGATAATGCAAGTCGATCTATAAGTCTGACTGTTTAGCTGTTGTTGGGGATTGTGAAAGTGTCGAAGAATGAAGTTTCTGGGGTAACCTGAGTTCATTAGGTGGTTAATCACATTTTGGGTCTCTGTTTGTTTAAATTCAGAAGTTGAGCAATGAGTATAAATACGTTTCGAGAGGGTTTTAACAGTATTAATTTTATGGCTGAGGGAGCAGTATGAGGAATAGTGTATATAGGAGGGATGAAAGGAGGGCTTATAGTGTACGTTGGTGATATACCTGCAATTTTGTCTTGTAATCATGATATCCAAGAAAGCTAAGGAACTATTGTTTTCTTTCTCTACTGTGAATTGGATATCCGGAAATAGTGAATTCAATTTGGTATGAATATTGTCCAATGATTCTGTTTTAACTATGCAGAAAATATCGTCTATGTATCTAAACCAAGTATGAATATCTGCTGGGAAATGACCTGTGATTAAACTATCTACTTTTTGCATAACTATTTCAGAGAGTGGTGAGGACAAAGGGCTACCCATGGGAGTACCCTTGGATTGCTTGTAATAATGTTTATCAAAATTGAAGATACTATTGCTTAGACAGATTGATATTAAGGTAGTCAACTTATAAATCATATCCATTGTGTACCCGTGCGTCCGGAGGAATTCTGTGGTACATTCTAAGATGAGGGAGTGGGGGAGACTGGGGTATAGATTGATGACATCAAAAGAGATCATAAGACTATTGGGGACAACCGGTAATTGCTGTATATGGGCTAAGAATTTAGGTGTGGAAGAGATGGACGTCGAGGCGGCGCCCTCTTTAAGTATGGGTATGATTATCTTAGCTAAGTATTGAGCTAACGGGGCTGTGGGGGAGAGGTGAAAAGCTACTATTGGTCTAAGGGGGATATTTATCTTATGTAACTTAGGGAGGCCGTAGATGTAGGCCTGACCATGCAGATTCGAAAGAAAACCTTGAAGTTCATCAGTTGTTATAATCTTGTTCCTGCATAGGGTCCTAAGTTCTTTTTTGTATTTGGAATTCGAGACAGTTTGTTCTTCCGCTGTGGCCGGGGTGAAGACATCCGAATTGCTCAAGATTTGATTCATTCCTGAGATGTAGTCCGTAGTGTTCATAATGATGGTTCTGGATCCCTTATCTGATCTTGTGATAGCTATGTTATTATTTTTGGACAGTGTTCTTGTAATCTGGTTGGCATGATGGCTATTGGCTGGGTTGTTTGTGGGACTGTTTAAGACAGATATGACGTGGTTCCTAATGGAGTGTTTATCATGCATGTTCAGGCCGGTGATGGATGACTCTATTCCTGCTATTAATGAGATTTTGTCCAGCTTTGATGGGTATCTGTGTTTGAGGCCTTTCGAAAGTATGCTGACCTGATCAGAGGAAGGTACAAAGCTAGATAAATTCAGAATTGATTGCTGCTGATCTTGGGGAGATAGACATACTTTGTATTTCTTGGACCAAAATGAGAGCTTATTGCGGTGCCTAATGTCAAGCGTGGAGTCTTGGGTTTTTATTTCACTAGTGATGCCTATTAGTAATTCTGCCATACTTCGTGCTGGGATGTGTTGTGATACTATACAAATGAGATCTTTGACGGTTTTTGATAATATGCGGATTTTTGAGTAACAACCCTTAGTTCGGGCTCGTAGTAATTTGACATGGGTATCACCTATGGCCATCTTTGAGTAAAAGTTTCCGACGGGGTCCTTGATCCTGAGGGAAGGCGGGATGAAGTTGTGTAATTCACAAGTTTTGTTGAAAAACCAGATGTTTCCTCCATCTTGCCAATGCCAGAGATTTAAATCGGATCATTTTCATGTAGTAATCTAGATCAGGATTCATGATTGCTTCAGGTGTAAACGACTAACTATATTCAATATGAAGAAGGTTGAAATCCTCTGAAGAATGTAAGTAATAGATTCAAGGCATACGAGGATGCGTATCTTATAAGTTTTAATAAAGGCGAGCTTTCGGGTCAATAACCCTTCTACAGGACATCATATCTGACTAAACTTGCAACTTATATACATATCCATATTGAGAAAATTAGCATATATACAAAAATAAACGTATTAGCAAATTAGTGAAAAAAGTAATGGTAAGAAATATCTGCGTGTTTTGGGTATATTAAGTAGGAAAAACATAAGAAACTATACAATTAAGCTACGATTCAGTTTAAGGCTACATGAGTAAAATAATCCAAAATAAAACTTACTGGCAATGGTCACCTAAGGTACACTATGGCAATATTGCTTTGTATATATCAGGGATGTCTATGTGTCTATTGATACTATTATGTCTTAAAGAGAGCAACGCCTCGACGACCAGTCTTTTATATTTGCTCTTGATTCCTGAGTAATATGCCTGTGGGTGAGAGGTATCGAAAGAATGTCCTGTCTGTCTAATGTGTTGCACTATGAGGGATCTAGGTTCACTGTTTCTGATGTTTCTATGGTGTTCTTCTATTCTATCCTTAATTCTTCGGCCTGTCTCTCCTATATACAAACTGTTATATTCTGAGCATTTTAAGGAATACACGGAGTTTGTAAGATATGGCAGGGTAATGGGAAAACTGTTTCTGGTGATAGGGTTTCTAACTATTGTTTCTAGTCTCTCTCTAGAGAGATGTTGATACTATGGGTAGAGTATGGGATAATGCAAGTCGATCTATAAGTCTGACTGTTTAGCTGTTGTTGGGGATTGTGAAAGTGTCGAAGAATGAAGTTTCTGGGGTAACCTGAGTTCATTAGGTGGTTAATCACATTTTGGGTCTCTGTTTGTTTAAATTCAGAAGTTGAGCAATGAGTATAAATACGTTTCGAGAGGGTTTTAACATTATTAATTTTATGGCTGAGGGGGCAGTATGAGGAATAGTGTATATAGGAGGGATGAAAGGAGGGCTTATAGTGTACGTTGGTGATATACCTGCAATTTTGTCTTGTAATCATGATATCCAAGAAAGCTAAGGAACTATTGTTTTCTTTCTCTACTGTGAATTGGATATCCGGAAATAGTGAATTCAATTTGGTATGAATATTGTCCAATGATTCTGTTTTAACTATGCAGAAAATATCGTCTATGTATCTAAACCTAGTATGAATATCTGCTGGGAAATGACCTGTGATTAAACTATCTACTTTTTGCATAACTATTTCAGAGAGTGGTGAGGACTGATCCTGATCTAGATTACTACATGAAAATGATCCGATTTAAATCGCTGGCATTGGCAAGATGGAGAAAACATCTGGTTTTCAACAAAACTTGTGAATTACACAACTTCATCCCGCCTTCCCTCAGGATCAAGGACCCCGTCGGAAACTTTTATTCAAAGATGGCCATAGGTGATACCCATGTCAAATTACTACGAGCCCGAACTACGGGTTGTTACTCAAAAATCCGCATATTATCAAAAACCGTCAAAGATCTCATTTGTATAGTATCACAACACATCCCAGCACGAATTATGGCAGAATTACTAATAGGCATCACTAGTGAAATAAAAACCCAAGACTCCACGCTTGACATTAGGCATCGCAATAAGCTCTCATTTTGGTCCAAGAAATACAAAGTATGTCTATCTCCCCAAGATCAGCAGCAATCAATTCTGAATTTATCTAGCTTTGTACCTTCCTCTGATCAGGTCAGCATACTTTCGAAAGGCCTCAAACACAGATACCCATCAAAGCTGGACAAAATCTCATTAATAGCAGGAATAGAGTCATCCATCACCGGCCTGAACATGCATGATAAACACTCCATTAGGAACCACGTCATATCTGTCTTAAACAGTCCCACAAACAACCCAGCCAATAGCCATCATGCCAACCAGATTACAAGAACACTGTCCAAAAATAATAACATAGCTATCACAAGATCAGATAAGGGATCCAGAACCGTCATTATGAACACTACGGACTACATCTCAGGAATGAATCAAATCTTGAGCAATTCGGATGTCTTCACCCCGGCCACAGCGGAAGAACAAACTGTCTCGAATTCCAAATACAAAAAAGAACTTAGGACCCTATGCAGGAACAAGATTATAACAACTGATGAACTTCAAGGTTTTCTTTCGAATCTGCATGGTCAGGCCTACATCTACGGCCTCCCTAAGGTACATAAGATAAATATCCCCCTTAGACCAATAGTAGCTTTTCACCTCTCCCCCACAGCCCCGTTAGCTCAATACTTAGCTAAGATAATCATACCCATACTTAAAGAGGGCGCCGCCTCGACGTCCATCTTTTCCTAAATTCTTAGCCCATATACAGCAATTACCGGTTGTCCCCAATAGTCTTATGATCTCTTTTGATGTCATCAATCTATACCCCAGTCTCCCCCACTCCCTCATCTTAGAATGTACCACAGAATTCCTCCGGACGCACGGGTACACAATGGATATGATTTATAAGTTGACTACCTTAATATCAATCTGTCTAAGCAATAGTATCTTCAATTTTGATAAACATTATTACAAGCAATCCAAGGGTACTCCCATGGGTAGCCCTTTGTCCTCACCACTCTCTGAAATAGTTATGCAAAAAGTAGATAGTTTAATCACAGGTCATTTCCCAGCAGATATTCATACTTGGTTTAGATACATAGACGATATTTTCTGCATAGTTAAAACAGAATCATTGGACAATATTCATACCAAATTGAATTCACTATTTCCGGATATCCAATTCACAGTAGAGAAAGAAAACAATAGTTCCTTAGCTTTCTTGGATATCATGAATACAAGACAAAATTGCAGGTATATCACCAACGTACACTATAAGCCCTCCTTTCATCCCTCCTATATACACTATTCCTCATACTGCCCCCTCAGCCATAAAATTAATACTGTTAAAACCCTCTCGAAACGTATTTATACTCATTGCTCAACTTCTGAATTTAAACAAACAGAGACCCAAAATGTGATTAACCACCTAATGAACTCAGGTTACCCCAGAAACTCCATTCTTCGACACTTTCACAATCCCCAACAACAGCTAAACAGTCAGACTTATAGATCGACTTGCATTATCCCATACTCTACCCATAGTATCAACATCTCTAGACACTTAAAAAACAAGTACGGAATCCGCACCTATTACACCAACACTCCTAAACTAGAAACAATAGTTAGAAACCCTATCACCAGAAACAGTTTTCCCATTACCCTGCCATATCTTACAAACTCCGTGTATTCCTTAAAATGCTCAGATTGCAACAGTTTGTATATAGGAGAGACAGGCCGAAGAATTAAGGATAGAATAGAAGAACACCATAGAAACATCAGAAACGGTGAACCTAGATCCCTCATAGTGCAACACATTAGACAGACAGGACATTCTTTCGATACCTCTCACCCACAGGCATATTACTCAGGAATCAAGAGCAAATATAAAAGACTGGTCGTCGAGGCGTTGCTCTCTTTAAGACATAATAGTATCAATAGACACATAGACATCCCTGATATATACAAAGCAATATTGCCATAGTGTACTTTAGGTGACCATTGCCAGTAAGTTTTATTTTGGATTATTTTACTCATGTAGCCTTAAACTGAATCGTAGCTTAATTGTATAGTTTCTTATGTTTTTCCTACTTAATATACCCAAAACACGCAGATATTTCTTACCATTACTTTTTTCACTAATTTGCTAATACGTTTATTTTTGTATATATGCTAATTTTCTCAATATGGATATGTATATAAGTTGCAAGTTTAGTCAGATATGATGTCCTGTAGAAGGGTTATTGACCCGAAAGCTCGCCTTTATTAAAACTTATAAGATACGCATCCTCGTATGCCTTGAATCTATTACTTACATTCTTCAGAGGATTTCAACCTTCTTCATATTAGATAGTGTAGCCTTTTTTTCTCACCGTCGAAATTCGAAGTTGAACCGTGTGTCACGTGCGTGTGTGAGAAAAAAGAATACCCTATTTTTCTATAATTTCAATTGTAGTGATTTATAAGTTTAAAATTGAAAATATGATACCTATATATCGGCATGATAAATCGATTTCCTTATATCTCAACTCAAAATGTCTAGTAAAAAAACTAAATGATTATCTTAAAACGTTCTTTTAAATAGAAATTTGGTCATTTGTCACTATACCCTCCCTTTAGCTGCTCGTTTTTCACTTTTTATCATTTACCACTATATATATCGTAAATGACAATCTATTAGCAAATGATATTTAAATATTTTTGCTATGTATTCAAAAAAAAAATTACTCAACGTTAATATATTTGAAATTAATCGAATATATTTTTTAATAATTGCTTAAATTTTTCACATGATTAGTATATTCACGCAAATTTGACCTAAATACCCATTTCATGGTTTCTCGGAAACCTGTTCGACCAATATTTTGGATGTTGAGGTACAATCTGCACGACGGAGACAAGGGAAAACAACCCGATAGTATACGCGGTTGGATTTTTTTTTTTTGGAAAATTTGGATTGACCAAATATTATGGGATAACCTAAAAATCAATGTTTAGTTGATTTTTATTTCACTAGATGGCGCTTTGTAATAAAAAAATGTTCATGTGTGCGGTCAGGATACGCCTATTCTATTTTGAATATCACCACCTGAAATTTTCATAAAAATATTTTTCTTATTTACGTAAATACACATATCATGTTTTTAACATGATAGGTGTATTCACGTAATTTTCGCCAGAAGGAAATCAATCTATAAAGTTAATTGTCGTGATCGTAGGGTGGCGTGATCGTAGCCAACCAATAGGAGAGCTGCTTGCGAGTTAAATCTACAAATCTGCAAATAACTCTAAGGATATTCAAGATATTCATGAAATTATTTTTCAAAAACCTTCCCAGTGATATACCTAATAATATCCCAAAATTTCACGGCGATTGGATGTATGGTTTTTGAATCTATAGAGTACAAACAAACAAACAGACAGACAGACATTCAATTTTATATATATATATATGCCGCGCGTTCAATTAATATATATAAATTCCATATTTATATTTTTTATTAAATCCATTAATTATAAATTGATTATTTGTGTATAAACTATCACAATTTTAATATATAGTTTTAAAATTTCACATTTTTTGTTTGATTACTTTAGGTACCCTGTGTATTTGAGTAGTGAATAATATATTGTTGTAAAATTTAACTATTTCCTTTGATATTTGGTATCCCTTTTGCAATACGTTAAAATAATCGAATATAAACAATAAAATCTTACTATGTATTTATTTGAGAGTCACATCTCAAGTCAAAATAGACGCAAAAACTATGTGTGTCATGTTTCAACAGTTTCAGAAAACTAGAAAAGAAAGTTGGGTGAAAATGTTAGAACCAATATCTGCAAAGGTGCCAAAGCTGGTGTTGTCGCTCTGTCACCGACCCTAGTCTGCTAGTTTGCAGAGACGGGAATTAGATGACACAGAGTTTGTGCACCTAATTTAACGGAAGAGATGACCTTATTATAATTCTATATACAGTTACGAGCGTCATCCGTTCTTAATTCTTCATCTCCTAATCATTTGTCATCTCTGTCACCGTTTGCTTTTTCTTTGGAATGGCGCCCTCCTATTGGTTGGCTACGATCACGCCACCTTTGCCCCCCCCCCCCCCCACTCGCTTTTTCGTTTTTGTAACTATTGTGATGGAGCGGGTCGCTCCTTAAATAAATGCATATATTAGTTAATAACTAAATGGAATCCTCTCCTTCTTTTTCCCAGTAAGAGACGCCTACGGAAGCCAACAGTACATAGACAGATAAAGCACATAAGCTATAGTTATTAACTAATATATGCATTTATTTAAGGCGCCAATTTTTAATTGTAACAAATAGTATTTGAATAAAAACATTCAATCGGGTAAAACACGGGCGTTGCTCTGGTCATTCGGCTAGTATATATATATAAATGTTATCCCTGAAAACATAATCCTCACAATAGTTTAGTTTTAAGTGTGAGTGTATATGTGTGTAAGAAATTTAAACAAGATTTAAATAAAAGTTGCAAGTATTTTTATTTGCACATCTTTAGTTGAACTCGATTTGATACAAGTAAACCAATAGGTTCCACAAGAGTAATTTAAAATAAGGTCTTTCAATTTAAGAGGACAAGAGATACAACACTGAGATATTTTGAACATGATATGGAGGTCAAAAACTATTAAGATCTTCGCATCCTACCTTCCAACACTTAAAAACCTCTGCAGTACCGCTCAACCATTTTAATTAAAAATAAAAATATTATAACCAAATATCTATTCCACGATCTTTCTTTCTATGAGATAACACGAAATCATTTTTATAAACTTTGAAATAATTGAAGGAAATATATAGAATTTTTCAATTTTTTTTAGCAAACAAATTTATATCTGTATTGAAGTGGTAGTGGGAAGATCTTAAAGGACCTAAAATATAAGACCTCTATGATGACGTTTGGAATATATTACATTTTTGCTGGCGATTTGCCTCACACATCCTCATCTAACACACCCTGCAACACACACATGGCGATTAGCAATGTGCTCTCTATGTAACAGGTGAATTAGAGATTAAGAAATATAAGAGGATATTTCATAAATATGATAATTAAACATAAGGTATATAAATTACAATTTGAAACGAAGGCGATATAAAAACGTGGTGATTTTCTTTTAATGGTAAAACACAAGCTTTCAGGCAAGAATGCCCTTCCTCAGGTTACAACTGGGCAGGAAACAAAAGTGCCAATTTTATAATCGAAAATTTTCTCTTATCTTTTCCGCTTATAAAATTGGCACTTTGGTTTTCTGCCCAGTTGTAACCTGAGGAAGGGCATTCTTGCCTGAAAGCTTGTGTTTTACCATTAATAGAAAATCACCACGTTTTTATCGCCTTCGTTTCAAATATTATTGCGTGGCTACGTCATGTAAAATCACAATTTATTTTCACAAAGGAAAACAGTTTAAAGTTATTTATTTTTATATTCCATCGCAAAAAGGACAGCATAATTGTATTTTATATAAAAAAAGACGCGTTTATTGGTTTAGTTTTATATATAACTAGTGTATCGGCCACTCGCATATGCAACGAATAAATTCAAGAAAATGTACATCATTGACTTGAATTATCACGAACATTCGTCTGTCTCACACACATATATATATTGTTGCATCAATGCGCCCTACATTTATTCAAAATATTCTATGATATTTAATATAATACACTGCGGCCTGTGATTGTAAAACGACACTAGAAGTTACACCGCATGAGTTCCTTTTCAACGACAAATTAAAATTTTACTTTAAGGTGAAATATCGACTATTTCTAACCTTTTTATATGAGGTCCATCCCTGAACACTTTTATTTTTCCGTTCGTCATTACTCTTCATAATTCATCTTTTCATGCCTCATATAAAAAGGTTAGAAATATTCGATATTTCACCTTAAAATAAAATTTTAATTTGTCCTTGAAAAGAAATTCATGCGGTGTAACTTCTAATGATATTTAATATTTATTTGAAACAGATTATTCAGTTTATCTTCATTCCTTTTGTAATATTCTTATTGTACATATTTCCTGATGGGTTATTGGAGTGAGAGAGGACCTAGACGAAGACGGAGGATCACGACCTACGAAAAAGACAACGAATACAAGTATTTGTAAATAAACACAATAACTTTAAAAGGTAATTTATTTTTATTTACTTTTTTTTGGCTTTGAATATGGAAACCCGCTCGGGAAACATGTATAACACCAAGAAGGAGGAAACCAAGGTCGACGACCCTGCAAAGCTGCAACTTTGCGCAACAATATATATATATATTTTTAAATATAAGATAGAATTCATTTTTTTCCTTTAATATTTTAAGATATTTTACATATTTGATTGCATTTTTATAATAATTTTTTCATGCACAAAAATTTCTCCCACCTACTCTGTATTTTAATTGATTTCAACTGTGATATCATGACACTATGCGGCGCTGAGTTTGTGTATACAAAAATGTGATGCCTCGATAAAGGTTGGCGTTCAGCCAGCCGAAATATTGACAAAATAAATATTTTATTAAATCCAATTTATGCCTTTTATTATCTAATGAATTAAGTATGGATTGCTCTATTTTCAAAATAAAATTATATATATATATATGTTTTGTGTATGTTTTGAAAATAGAGCAATCCATATATAAATAATCAATTAGAAAGACATATATTGGATGAAAAAACATTTATTTGACCAATATTTCAGTTAGCTGAACGCCAACCTTTGTCAAGGTATTATAACAAATTACTATAACACATTAATATGTTATAACTAGCCGAGTGACCCGGGCAACGCCCCGGGTTTACCCGAAGGACCCGCAGGTGAGAAACTATAGAAGAAAAATTTTAACAAATCCGAAAATGAAATTGCAAACAACAGAACTACACTTCTTTAAGGACATGAGAGCACATGCACTGTATCACCATACGTGTACCATTTTCAAAGACCCTGCTTAGGATTAAAACTTCTCAGAAGCATAACAATAGTACCAACCTAGAGGTTAACTGGTGTGGATGCATTCCTCTCGGAGTAAGACTATTGAGAAATTCAGTAGGGAGTTATTTTGCTTCTCCGCATTCTAACACTCCAACTGTTAACACTGTGGAAACACTGACTCATGTTTGGTAAGCAATTTCAGGGAAGAAACTATAGACATTGGATTAAATAAATTATTAATCAAATTGCATTAAATAAAAATTATTAGATTTAAATAAATATTATTAGAGTGAAAAAAAAAAGAAAAAATTAACAAATTAGAAAATAAAATTTCGAAAAATACAACTATATTGCAGATAAGATAAGAGGACCTTATTAAAAAATAAATAAACAAACTGTAATTCGACACTATCGATAATTCGACACTTTCGATAATTCGACACTTTCGATAATTCGACACTTTCGATAATTCGACACTTTCGATAATTCGACCATTTTAAAAATCAAATTTACAAGGTTGATTGTTGTTTAAATACAACTTTGATTTTGCATGCATAAACACAGGCTCTTGTAGCAAGAACCCAACTTTAGTGAAAACTGATGCCTCTTCAGAATGAATGGAAGACTGAAATCTGAAGGAGCAGAAGATATGGGTCATCTTTAAATGTATGCTATCCAATGTTCGCACACTTGAAAAAGCTACATATAAAGTTGTCCGTGCGTAAACACAGGCTCTTGTAGCCAAGGTTTGGCCTTGAGCCTTATTTATAGTCATAGCAAAAGCCAACCTTAGTGAAAACTAACGCCTCTCTAGAATGAAGCGAAGGTTGGTATCCGAAGGGGCCAAAGATATTTCAGACACTATACAGTGTGTTCAACTTTGGGCACTGTCAGTATATGTGCTTCAAGGACATGAGAGCACATGCGCTGAAACACCATACGTGTGCCATCGCAAAGATCCTAAAGGCATTGGTGAAAGTATAAATAAATATTTTGGAAATGAAAAAAAAAATACATATATATATAAGAAAATAAATTGGAATAAAAATTTACAAACTATATTTCAGAGTGGATACATATTTGAAAGGAAAAAAAAAGAAAATTGCAAACAACAAAACTATATTACAAATATGACATGAAAACTAACGCCTCTCTAGAATGAAGCGAAGGTTGGTATCCGAAGGGGCCAAAGATATTTCAGACACTATACAGTGTGTTCAACTTTGGGCACTGTCAGTATATGTGCTTCAAGGACATGAGAGCACATGCGCTGAAACACCATACGCGTTCCATCGCAAAGATCCTAAAGGCATTGGTGAAAGTATAAATGACCCATATCTTCTGCTCCTTCAGATTTCAGTCTTCCATTCATTCTGAAGAGGCATCAGTTTTCACTTAGTTGGCTTTTGCTATGACTATAAATAATATTTGGGTTCTTGCTACAAGAGCCTGTGTTTATGCATGCAAAAGCAAAGTTGTATTTAAACAACAATCAACCTTGTAAATTTGATTTTTAAAATGGTCGAATTATCGAAAGTGTCGAATTATCGAGTGTCGAATTACAGTTTGTTTATGTATTTTTTAATAAGGTCCTCTTATCTTATCTGCAATATAGTTGCATTTTTCGAAATTTTATTTTCTAATTTGTTAATTTCTGTCTTTTTTTTTCACTCTAATAATATTTATTTAAATCTAATAATTTTTATTTAATGCAATTTAATTAATAATTTATTTAATCCAATGTCTATAGTTTCTTCCCTGAAATTGCTTACCAAACATGAGTCAGTGTTTCCACAGTGTTAACAGTTGGAGTGTTAGAATGCGGAGAAGCAAAATAACTCCCTACTGAATTTCTCAATAGTCTTACTCCGAGAGGAATGCATCCACACCAGTTAACCTCTAGGTTGGTACTATTGTTATGCTTCTGAGAAGTTTTAATCCTAAGCAGGGTCTTTGAAAATGGTACACGTATGGTGATACAGTGCATGTGCTCTCATGTCCTTAAAGTAGTGTAGTTCTGTTGTTAGTATGTATATAAAAAAGCAAAGCCCAATTCTAAACCCAAATATTTTTTTTTATGAGAAGAACATCAACATATTGCATGATTACGGCAGTCCATAGCTTCCCTGACAAAAATTCACCAAGAAAGTTAAATATTCCAAAACTTTTCTGTGTGTAAATTGCTAAATATGTAAAAAACATGTATACAAAAAAGCAAAGCCCAATTCCAAACCCAAATATTTTTTTTTATGAGAAGAACATCAACATAATGCATGATTACGGCAGTTCATAGCTTCCCTGACAAAAATTCACCAAAAAAGTTAAATATTCCAAAAATATTTCTGTGTATATATTGCTAAATGTGTAAATAACATGTATATAAAAAAGCAAAGCTTAATTTTAAATTTCATTATCCTTTCCACAGGAAAAGCATCAAAATACTGCATAAGTACGGCACTTTTGCAGCCGCATGATTACGGCAGTCCATAGCTTCCCTGACAAAAATTCACCAAGAAAGTTAAATATTCCAAATTTTTCTGTGTGTAAATTGCTAAATATGTAAAAAACATGTATACAAAAAAGCAAAGCCCAATTCCAAACCCAAATATATTTTTTATGAGAAGAACATCAACATAATGCATGATTACGGCAGTCCATAGCTTCCCTGACAAAAATTCACCAAAAAAGTTAAATATTCCAAAAATATTTCTGTGTATATATTGCTAAATGTGTAAATAACATGTATATAAAAAAGCAAAGCTTAATTTTAAATTTCATTATCCTTTCCACAGGAAAAGCATCAAAATACTGCATAAGTACGGCACTTTTGCAGCCGCATGATTACGGCAGTCCATAGCTTCCCTGACAAAAATTCACCAAGAAAGTTAAATATTCCAAAATTTTTCTGTGTGTAAATTGCTAAATATGTAAAAAACATGTATACAAAAAAGCAAAGCCCAATTCCAAACCCAAATATTTTTTTTATGAGAAGAACATCAACATAATGCATGATTACGGCAGTCCATAGCTTCCCTGGCAAAAATTCACCAAAAAAGTTAAATATTCCAAAAATATTTCTGTGTATATATTGCTAAATGTGTAAATAACATGTATATAAAAAGCAAAGCTTAATTTTAAATTTCATTATCCTTTTCACAGGAAAAGCATCAAAATACTGCATAAGTACGGCACTTTTGTAGCCCCCCTGACAAAAATTCACTAAAAGAGGTAAGTATTCAAAAAAATATTTTGGTATATATATTGCTAAATGTGTAACAAACATGTATATAAAAAAAGCAAAGCTTAATTCTAAGTTCTAATATTTTTTTTATAAGAAAAGCTACAAAAGCAAATAGGGAGAAGTGAAGCCATTTAGCCATTTTCAAAATCTGATTGTGAAAGAGTAAAAAAATGAGTAAATAAGAGCAAATATAAAGAAAAAGTATTGCTAAATGTGTAATAAACATGTATATAAAAAAGCAAAGCTTAATTCTAAGTTTTAATATAAAGAAGAAATAAGACACAAAAATGGAGCTAAATTCAAATGAAAAACTATAACAAATTAATAAAAAAAAAAAGACCTAATTCAAATGCCACCATCATCAGACAAAAGAAAAATTAGATTTTATTCTTTAGTTCATTTATTCTTCTGTCTGATGCTGTTGCTGAAACGTCACACACTATTGAAGACACTATAAAAGATAGATTAAAAGTAATAATTCAATCTACAATTCGAAAAATAATATAACCTGGTGAGTTCCCAGAAAAGGTTAACTTTGGTAGGCGGCGCTGTACGTTGACACCGCCGTACCTTCGAGCCGTTTTACACGAGTTAAAGCGAAGATTTTGGACATAGTGATTTTTACATTTCGATCTTTTATATTAATATATATACTTACTATTTCGAATTATTTTTCTAAAAACGAACATTATTTTTTTTAATTATCTGAAACTAACCTAATTCAACTTATCTAAAACTAACCTTATTTAGCGATTAAACTAACATAATTTAACCTATTTGAATCTAACCTCATATACACTTTTACACTACCTTTTCATTTCAAAATTAAATTAAAATAAGTTTATATTAAATAATAACATTTTTAAAAATCGACTTTCTGGTTCACACTTTTGTATCTAATCAATTATGTATTTCTTTATTTCTCTCTATAAAAGTACGCAATTGTAAACAAAATAATTGATGATGATAAATGCAAAAAATCTATGATTGTAAAATAGATTAAATTAAAAAATAAAAATAACTGTTAACATTAGGAAAATAAAAACAGGCCTATCATACGAAGAAAAAAATAACGAAAATTTTGGTATATAGATCGTTATGTGTAGTTCAGAATCTTCGGAGGAGATAGCTCACGACTTTACAATGGAAAACTCTGTTACGGTATTATCTATATAGATACCTTGATAATGGTTGGCGTTCAGCCAACTGAAATATTGGTAAAATAAATGATATTTTGATCCAATATATGCTTTTCAATTAACTATGTATGTTTGTGAAAAAATAATAAAAAATAAAATAAATAAAAATAAAAAAGGGTCAGGTGTTGGTATTATTGTCTTCTTTGATGTATACGAGGGCCATCCAATAAATAAGTTTCCCTTTTTTTTCTGCGAACGAAACGTTGTAAAAATTAGTTAGTAGTGTAAGAAATGGTCACTAGGATGCGTTGGAAGCGCGTGACCTTCAAAATCACGCTACTCGTACGCGCAAGTCCATAGCGCTTCAGTTTCCATGGAGCTACCACTGGTGAACGTGTCCACTTGCGAACTCCGTTCTGTAATTCGTTTTTTCACGGCGAAATATGAAACTGCGGTCAATATTCATCGCAATTTAGTGTCAGTGTAAGGTGAAGGATGTATGAGCATCCAAATGGTTCGTCGGTAGCGTTCATGGTTCTTGGAAGGACGGCAAAACGTGCATGATGACGAGCGAAGCGGCAGGCCCGTTACTGCTACGGACAATGCAGCCGTTGCTGCTGTTCGGAATGTGATGGAAGCAGATCGTCGCGTCACCATTGACGAAATAATGATTCGACTGCCTCCTGGAATCGAAATTGGACGCTCTTCGATTGGAACAATCATGTCAGATGTTTTGAATTTTCGCAAAGTCTGCGCAAGATAGGTCCCGCATTTGCTCTCGGAAAATCACAAGCAACAACGGATGGAGGCAGCCCGAGCTTTCCTGGAAATGTATGAAGAGATGGAGATCAACTGTTTTCCCGTATTGTCACTGGAGATGAAAGCTGGATGCATCATTCAACTCCAGAAACAAAACGACAAAGCATGGTGTGGAAGAAGCCTGAGGAAAGTGCACAAAAAAGGCGAAGGTCACAATATCTGCAGGCAAAGTTATGGCTATCGTCTTTTGGGACTGTAAGGGTGTTTTATTGGTTGACTACCTGCCCCCAAACACTACGGTTAACGCTGCGAGGTACAGTGAAGTCCTCACTAAACTCAGAGCTGCAATAAAACGGAAACGTCCTGGACTTTTGTCTCGGAAAGTGTTACTCGTCCATGACAATGCTCGCCCTCACGCAGCTCGAACGACCCAAACGTTGCTGGAAAACTTCAAATGGGAAATTTTCACACATCCACCTTATTCTCCGGAACTTGCCCCAAGCGACTTCCATATTTTTCCAGCACTCAAGTTGCACCTTGGAGGCAAGCACTTTGCGAATGATGACGAAGTGCACGAGGAGGCGAACCACTGGCTACGAAGACAGGACACGGCTTGGTACAACAGTGGTATTAAAAAATTGCTACAATGGTACTAAAAATGTTTGACCAGAAATGGTGATTATGTAGAAAAGTAGTCTATGAGTTGTATAATGAAAATAAAATAACTGCCAATTGTAAATAATGCTGTTTATTTGTTAAAAAATAGGGAAACTCATTTATTGGATGGCCCGCGTATATATATGTTATGAATAATTTGTTTGTTGTTAGATAAAGGGTTGATAAGACAAAGGAACGATAAGATAAAGGGTTGAAGGTGCAGTCGTGAGATAAAAAGAGATAATTATTTACCATCAAGTAGCTTTTATTTTCAATTACTTAAGGAAATATTACACATTAGTTATTTTTACAATATATAAAATTTATAAAGTTAATCATATATTAGTGATTCAAAAAGTTAGTTATGTTAACTCCGCATATTTTACAACAAAACTGAAAGTCATTCGAAAAACCATGATAACAAAAGTAGAATCATCAATGAATAAAAATAAGATATATATATTTTTTTTTGAAATTCAACTTCAATTGGGTTTTATTTTCTGATAGATGGCAGTGAGACATCAACTAAATTCAATTGCACGTTAAGGTGGTTTGATGTTTTAAGTTTTGAATAATGTTAAGACTAATAAGAAAGAGCTCTTAGAATTCCTCAAATGTAACAATATATTCTACCATTTTGTCTCTCTCACACATATCCATCATTCTTGCTCGAAATCTACTTCCCGAATATTGAAAAATCTTTTGCTTGAAATGTGAGTTGAGATGGAATTCAAGCCAGGATTTATATGGTATTCTACATTGTCTCCATTAGAAGATAGTCTTATATGCCTATCAAGGTAAGGAATCAAAGTTATACAACTTTAGTTCTGTTTCACAGCCATACCGAGGTTTGCCTACTGGTACTACCAGTTTAAGGAAGTTGAGAACATCGTCAGAAAGGAAGGTGTATACGACTATAAGACACTTTGACGTTGTTGCATATTTTGTTGATTTAAGTTAGCAATAAATAAATGATCGCCGTACTTGGATGTGCTTAACAAAATTATATTCTACATATTTAAATAAACTTAACTTTCAATCCAAAAGATGCAATTTCTGTTAAACGCGAGATGTATAATTGTGTCTCAGAATTAAATGGAGAGATTGGTGATTGCCGTACAAACACGACCTAATGGACTCCATGTTTATCCGCCGTAATCCAAACACGATCTCTGTATGTCTACCTCAGCTTGTTAAAGCTCTGTTTCTATTAAAAGAGGACTTTAGCATATTAGGCGCATAAAGGGTCGAGGAGTTCATGTAGATTCCGTTTATTTAATGTGGATTCATACTTTTAGCAGTGGGAGCATTTTTTCTGGTGTATATATAAAATACTCCCACTGATAAAAGTATGAATCGACATTAAATAAACGGAATCTGCGGAATAAATAAATATATATATATGACATAATAAAAATATGATTTTTATTATTCATAAAATAATTAAAATTCTATAATCACAGAGTTAAATTTTAAAATGAAAAGGAATCCTTAACAAAAGGAATACAACCTAATTTTTACTTTTATTCAAAATAGATAATAACATTGTTAGTTGTATGTATGCAAAAAACTGTTTGCTTTAAAAAATAATGAATATATTTTGGGACAAAAGTTATCATTCATTTTTACCATCCACGACTGCATGGGTAACGTAACTAGAATACGTATTTTTTATGACATATATATCTTGAAAATAGAGCAATCCATAAATAAATCTTTAATTAAAAAGGCATATATTGGATCAAAATATCATTTATTTCACCAATATTCCAGTTGGCTGAACGCCAACCTTTATCAAGGTGTTATAACATTTTAAAGTGTGTCAACAACAAATGTATGTTGTTGACACACTTTAAAATGTTATAACACCTTGATAAAGGTTGGCGTTCAGCCAACTGATATTGGCGAAATAAATGATATTTTGATCTAATATATGCCTTTTTAATTAAATATATATATATATATATATATATATATATATATATATAATAGACATTTCCTGACCGCTCATATTAGCTTTTTAGATGGCAGAGTGTCATCTAGTGGAACCAATATCAACTAAACGTTTATCAAGATTGTTCCAAAGATATTTGTTTAACCGAATATCTTGATAAATCATGAAAACGAAGTACGCGTTTCGGGCTGTTGGCCCTCGTCAGCGTGGTGCAGACTGTACCTCTACGACCAAATATTTGGTCTCAGAGACTTCCTGAGAAATCGAGAAATGGGTATTTTAAGGCCAAGTTAGCGTGAAAATTCTTTTCATGAGAAAAAAAAATGGTCAGGTGTAGATATTAAAAACAAAATAGGCATTTCCTGACAGGTCACGTGAACATTATAGATGGAAGAGCGCCATCTAGAGGAACAAAAAATCAACTAAACGTTGACTTAGATTTGGCTAACCCAATTTCTTGATAAATCAAGAATATTGAACCATCATTGACTATATTTTTGATTGCTCTGCTCTGAAAGAAGAAAAAGAACCCTTATGCTTAAAACTGGGCAACTCTGTGCTTCACTTCCATCAATAATTGACAATATGACCCAGAATAAGTATATTGCTACGGCGTTTTATGGTTTCCACAAGTCCATATCTCAGAAGAAGGCCAAGTGACACTCACTCCTCACTTTCTTACTGCTACTCTTTTTGTGTTGTTTTTCTTGCTTCCCTTTTTCTCTTTTTTTTTCTTCTGTCTATATCGTTATTTCCTTTGTCTCACTGCTTTGTTCTTATGCATACCTCTGGTGAATCCTGTATAGGGTCAGTGACCCTTAATAAAGGCTTTTTGTTGTTGTTGAATATTCAACCATGTACGCGTTTCAGGCTTTTGAAACTCGCAGCGTGGTGCAGACTGTACCTCTAAGATCGAAAATTGGTCCCAGAGACTTTCTGAGGCGCTCTGTCATCTAAATGTGAGCGGTCATGAAATGTTTATTTTGTTTTTAATGCCAACATCTGACCATTTTTCTATTTTATTGCTTTTCTTTCAAATAAAAAGCTGTTTTACGCTAACTTGCCTTGAATACCCATTTCTTGATTTCTAGGGAAGCTTCTAGGACCAAATTTATGGCCGTAGAGATACAATCTGCACAACGCTGATGAGAGCCAACAGCCTGAATAACGTACGCTATTGAATTTTCTTGATTTATCAAGAAATTGAATTGGCGAAATAGCTTTGGAACAATCTAAATCAACGTTCAGTTGATTTTTGTTCCACTAGATGGTGCTATGCCATTTAAAATGCTCTAATGAGCGGTCAGGAATTCCTTTTTTGTTTTTAATACCCACACCAGCCCATTTTATATTTTTCTTGTTTTCATATACACCAATCCCCCGATTTACACGGTAGATACGTTCCTGAGAAAAACGTGTAAATCGGGGGATAGGTGTACACAGAAATAAAAATAAAATGCATTGACAGGTTAAAATATGTAGTCAGCACATAAGCTCGGGATTCCTCGTGAGATTTGTACACAGCGCATGTGTTCAATCACAGTAGCATTTAGTATAGTGCTATAAAAACAACAACAAAAAAAAACGTATTTGGAAAACCGTGTAAATGCCAAAACGTGTAAAACAAGTACCGTTTAAATCGGGGGATAGGTGTATATATATGTATGTGTGTGTGAGAAAATCATTAAAAAAAATAAATATGAAAGGGCAGGTGTTGTTATTAAATAAAAAAAAGGTATATTCTGACACACATTCTGAGGTACAGTTTGCACCACGCTGACGAGGGCCAACAGTCCGAAAGGCGTACGAGGTTAGCTTTTCTTAATTAATAAAAAAATGGGTATTTGGCCAATCCTAGAATAATTAAAACTCAACGAATAGTTGATATTTATACCGATAGATGGCGCAAGTCATCAGCAACTTTAGGTGGACGATAAGGAGATGCCTTTTTTCTTTTCTTAATTTATGAACCTATATCACATTTTTACTATTTTTTTCACAAAATATTCAAGTGAAATAATGCAATACACCTATCCCCCGATTTACACGGTACTTGTTTTACACGTTTTCGCATTTACACGGTTTTCCAAATAAGTTTTTTGTTTTTTATCGCACTATACTAAATGCTACTGTGATTGAACACAAGCGTTGTGTACACATCTCACGAGGAATCCCGATCTTATGTGCTGACTACATATTTTAACCTGTCAATGCATTTTTATTTTTATTTCTGTGTACACTTATCCCTCGATTTACACGTTTTTCTCAGGAACGTATCTACCGTGTAAATCGGGGGATAGGTGTTTATGAGAGTTTCCACACATATAAAGAAGTCAATGAAGACCAGCCTTAAATAATTAAAAAAAAAAAACCTTCGGAAGAAAAAAATACAATCCGAGTAGTGTTTTTAGAAGCGCGTAGTTCTGCAAGCTGTGTAAAAGGCCTCTTATGGATAAAAAAACTATGTAGTTATTCAATGAAGCAATCTCTTTCATACAACATGGCCATATCATCACTTTTTAATTTCTATTAATATAATGCGATAATATAAAAGAACAAAAAGGAGATTCTTGTTTAAAACACGTTTACAACATAAAAAGCTCCTTTTTGTACTTTTATATTGTCCCAATATAGTAAAGGCAATCAAAAGTTGGTTCTCTACATCCTAGCTTTCTATTAAAGTTTGCCTCAATATAGAATTTAACTCTTAATTGTTTTCCTTTATGCTGTCTTTTTAAAACTTAGAAAACGATGAATGAGAAGCAGAGGAATGTACGGAAATACTTACTGTTGAGCGCTGGATGTATCTGCGTAGAATGGCGCTTCTTTTCCCCAGGGTTCGGAAGAGATCCTCATTGGCTTGGATACGCCGCTCATTCTCCTCCATCTTCCTTCTCGCGTGGTCCATAATCTTCCTTTGACGTAAAACGTCCAAGGGGCTGACGATGGACAGGCTCGGCCCTTGACGCTTGCTCAGCACCCGGTATAGGTCATAGTCCACCTCTGGGACAAAATCCATCGCCGATGTGACAATAAGAACTGTCGCCAGAAAAAAAAATGGAACGCTTAGGGATTTCATGACCATCTACCTGCACAACCAAGACAAAACTTTAATTACATCGCAAATAACACATTTAATGTAGAGGGCGAACATAGACAAAATATTAACGATTCAACAATCATGTTAAAGCTATGTGGTACTTATTATAATTTCGTGCGATAACGTTCTATTTGAAAGCTATTCAAAATATACCATAAAACACACACACACACACAAGGATAAAAAACATTTAAATTATATTCTATATGAATCTTCAATTTGTGTATCTAAAATATATATATAATACTCATAATTCCTTATATCATATTCGGAATCATTCATCTGAGAAAATATCATCCAGTTATTAAACCTATCCCTTGATATTTTACGAAAATAATATGCCTAGAATAGAATATATGAGATGTTTCAATTATTCATCACGTGTTTCATCATATAATATTGTTATATTACACCAATACGGGGTTGTGTTGGCTCATATTATCACATAAAATATTGCCTCTCGCCTCTCCCGGCAAAATAGACGCTAAACTAAACGCCATTCAATGACCGTCTCCGCAAACTAGCGGACTAATTGGTGGAAGTTTCTCAGTTTGCCAAAGCTAGTGTCATGACTTTATCACCGGACTGAATCCGCTAGTTTGCGGAGACGGTTTCCAGATCACGTTTAGTTTTAGCGTCAATTTTGCCGAAAGAGGCGAGAGGCAATATTTCCATCTTTATAAATATGTGTGAAAAAAAAAATAATTAAAAAGGTAAGATGTTGGTATTAATATCAAAAGAGGCATATCCTGATCTCCTGATCTCGTACCATCTTAGCAGAGAAGTTTATGTTTATTAATTCGATTTAAAAATATATTCGAATATTCTATAAAATAATCCCTTGCATAAATATTGAGCAAAATCAATCATTCCTCCAGGGAAGAGTGTCTTCTTCAAAAAACATTTTATTGTTCTCTAGCTTTCGGGCACGGACGCCCTTCTACAGGAGAAAACATGGTATAATGACACGCCAATAGAACACGAGTTAAATGTAATGATACTATTTTACATATTTTTATGAAGATATAAATATTACTTTTACATATTAACTATTATATAATTGAGACAAAATATTTAAAATATATATATATATATCTCTAATAAGAGGACAAACAAACGAATAAAATATAGGCCACCAGAAAAAACCAAGGAAGCAAGGAATACATAGCCAGGCTGTAGTTATCATTATCAGGAGATGTCTGCCTGGTTACCACTGCTGCTATTCTGAGATGATTCTTGTATTTGGATGACTTGGGGTGAGCTCAGGGAATAGTATATTATAAAATAGATCTCTAGTATACCATCATGTAAGAGAAACAGGTCATTCCTTCGCACTATCCAAACCAATAACCCATTATTCCAACATCCCCAATAAACAACAGAGACTCATCATAGAATCCATTATATCAAGAAAACACAATAGTATTAACAGAAGAGTTGATATTCCAGAAGTTTATAATATACTATTCCCTGAGCTCACCCCAAGTCATCCAAATACAAGAATCATCTCAGAATAGCAGCAGTGGTAACCAGGCAGACATCTCCTGATAATGATAACTACAGCCTGGCTATGTATTCCTTGCTTCCTTGGTTTTTTCTGGTGGCCTATATTTTATTCGTTTGTTTGTCCTCTTATTAGAGATATATATATATATATTTTAAATATTTTGTCTCAATTATATAATATTTAATATGTAAAAGTAATATTTATATCTTCATAAAAATATGTAAAATAGTATCATTACATTTAACTCGTGTTCTATTGGCGTGTCATTATACCATGTTTTCTCCTGTAGAAGGGCGTCCGTGCCCGAAAGCTAGAGAACAATAAAATGTTTTTTGAAGAAGACACTCTTCCCTGGAGGAATGATTGATTTTGCTCAATATTCGAATATATATCTGAAATTTTGCGTTATAAAATACAATCGCCAATTCAATTCATATGTATACTTTAAATAAACCTATGCCATAGGGGTTATGCTGAAAAAACATTTCCTGGTAGTGCAAATGAGATAACTCAGCCTTTGCCGGTCCCAAGCCCATATAAAAAATGTGGAGGGGGAGCAGTAACAAGCTCACTAATAAACCTGGGCTCAGCTGGCCCGGCTGATAGTACCCTGTAAGGGCTCCTAATCCAGGGATACAGGATGAGCAGCGTTTGTACTCCATGTTAGGAGCGGCTGCACATGGGGTCTGTTCCGCATGTCAGAGGCGGCCATTTCTTCTGGAGCTAAGTCGGCCTGCCACTGAGTAGTGCTCCCAGTCTTAATGACAAAGGCAGACGCATTCTACTTCACCCAGACATGATCTCAAAATTTACAAGCTTGATACCCTAATATGATTGAGTGGAGATAAGAAAGAAGAAGAAGAGAAGCAAATGAGATAAACTGATTGGCTTGCGCCATCAATTGAATTTATTATTTATTTTAGTCAATCTAGGATGTTGAAAATAAACAAAAACCTTTAGCTATTATTGATTATGATAGACTAGACGAATGGCCCGGGCAACGCCCGGGTTTTACCCGAGTGCGTATATATTTTAAAAACGTTTTAATTCAAATACTATTCGTTACAATTATAAATTGGCGCCATGGATGTCACTCTTGTGAAACGTCCCGTTCCAAACTGTGTGTTTTTTAAATGTTTTAATTAAAATACTATTCGTTACAATTATAAATTGGCGCCGTGGATGTCTCTCTTGTGAAACGTCCCGCCCCAAACTGTGTGTGTCTTGAAAATATAAAAATAAAAATGTGAATTTTAATAAAGATTTCATCATGTCGATTTTTTTTTTTTGCATTTCACCTACTAAATCGATAGAGATAATTACATTTGCAACATTAACTTAGGTATATTGACTAAATAGAAAACTGCATAGTAATAAAGATCATTTTTAAAGGCACCATATCGTTTTTTTTTTCAATAAAATCGAAACAAAAATTAACGATAAATAACGATAATTGCCTTAAAAAGAAATTGCCTTAAAAAAAAGAAACATTCGCGGTGATTTTGTCTTGCATTCGTTTATACAATTATTATATACGAATGACCCGGGCAACGCCCGGGTTTTACCCGATTAAATGCTTTTATTCAAATACTTTTCGTTACAATTATAAATTGGCGCCGTGGATGTCATTCTTGTATAATATATAAATGAGTTTTAAAAATTGTAAAAAAAAAAATGCATCGGCCGGGAATCGAACCCGGGCCGCCCGCGTGGCAGGCGAGCATTCTACCACTGAACCACCGATGGTTATGAAAAATCCCATCCGTGAGCTTCAAACAGACAAACAGACAGAATAAGGCAAATATATAAGTAGATGGCTTCGGTCCGTCAATTGCATTGTCACAGGAAATGTTTTTCAATTTATTATATGACTCTTGAAAACTTTTATCAAATATAAATTATTATTTGTAAATAGTCTTATTGATGTATTAAGCATTTACTTTCTCCAATTATTTTTAAATTACGAATTACTTAACTTTTTAAACCTTAGAGTAATTTATCTGGGAAGATTAAATTGTAGAAACCGCAAGGCTGGTCGACACTAGTTAACCTATAACTTTCCGATGATTATATTATCAATATATATAATACAACCAAAACAACAAAAACCTTTATAAAGTCCTTTTAGTCTTATACAGATTCCCCAAGCAGAAATGTAGGATACATGAAGGGGAAAAAAAGGTAATACTACCTTAATGGTAATATGATATTATATAAATATTATATATATATAGTAATTTAAGCCAACAACCCCATATTGTATATAACTTATAACATGATTTTCATGTTGTATAATAGAAATACATCTGTAAATGATTATACGCATGATTGACATGTGTCATTACATCATCATACACAGTGTGGCAAATAATTTTTAAGACTCGCGCTAGATAAAAGCCAATAGCAGAACCAGTTATGAAATTGCGCATGCGTATATATATTCGAAGCCTTATCTAGCGCGTGGCTTTGTTTCAGCCATTTTGGTTAACTCTTTGAAACCATACAGGCGATTTTTGAAAAGTAAAAATATTTTTTCGTCGGAATTCTGAGATGGAACAGAGAGCGGTCATTAAATTTAATGCAAAACTTGGTAGAAGTGCATCGGAAACATATATTTTGATGAAGCAAGTTTATGGTACGTTATGTTTGAGTAAATCAAATGTTTTCATTTGGCACAAACCTTTTTCGGATGGAAGAAATACGCTAGAAGATGATAAGCATACTGGACGACCAAGTTCTTCGAAGACACCAGAAAGTATAGAAAAAGTGCGAGAATTTGTTGCAAACATTCGCAGGGCATCCCTGAGAATGATGGCAGAGGTTTTACACATCAACAAAGAAACGATTCGAACCATTCTGCATGAAGATTGGGTAAAACTAAAGTCTGTGCTAAATTTGTTCCACACACTTTAACGGGCGAGCAGAAATCTTTGAGAATTGCACATTGCAGGGACATCATTTCTGCCTATGAAAATGATTCAAACATCCTGAAATCAATTGTTACGGGTGATGAAACATGGTGTTTTCAGTATGACCTAAAGACAAAGCGCCAAAGTGCCGAATGGAAGTAAAAAAAACTCTCCACAAGCCAAAAAAAAACGCGAAAGGTGCCATAAAAAAAATCAAAACAATGCTGATTACCTTTTTCGATAGTAGAGGTATTATCCACAAAGAATTTGTTCCCGCTGGACAAACCATTACTGGAGAGTATTATTTAAACATTTTGAAACGTTTGATCGCCAGAATTCGTCCAGAATATCGCGATGAAGACAGTTGGTGTTTGCTGCATGATAATGCACCGAGTCACTCCTCACTCATTGTTCGTCGCTTTTAGACCAAAAAAAACGTCTGTGTGTTGGATCATCCTCCGTACTCGCCTGATTTAACACCATGTGACTTTTATTTATTCAAAAAAAAAAAAGAAGTTAAAAGGTTGTTTGTTTATGATATCCCGAATATCCATACAGCTGCGACGAGCACTTTGGAGGCGATTCCTCGAAGTGGCCTGCAAGAGGCATTTAATTCCTTATTAAATCGTTGTAACATATGTATTGAATCCGGAGGGGATTATTTTGAATAAAAAAAATAGTAGAAATTGAATTAGCTTGTTTCTGTTTTATTTTACAAACCCATTCTTAAAAATTATTTGCCACACTGTGTATGTAATGTACTTTGTACAAACTGAGGACAAATAAATAAAACTCTGTAATAGATTGAGAGGTGAGCTAAAGAGATAGAAGTCAAAAACGTCTAAATTCGAGATAGATGGAAGTCACAAAACAACATCTAAAGATAGATTGGAAACGGTCAGGACGGCGCCAGTTTAGAATTTCACCAGACGATCCACACTCTTCGCATCTGTTGAAATGCAATACTCCCTTTCTCTGAAAAGGTATATAAAGCCTCCGTCCTAGCCAAAAATACAGTCACTTCACAGTCACTTCACCATCTGCGTGAGCCCTCGTCGGTTGTACCCCAGGTCCACTTCATCCACCATGTAGACCAGAAAGAACTCTTCCATCCCCATCTTTCGCTCCTAGCTCAACTTTTATCTGTTCACGGAACTTTCTTAGTGCAACTGTGTCTTCGTTTTTTGTGTGGACATTCCCAAGCTTTCCACTCTGCCTCGACCACGACTGCCTGTACTTTGTGAGAACTGTAAAAGGTCTTCCAAGGTGCAGAGAGGTACTGGAAAACTCCTTATCCTGACTATTCCTCTCGGTCAACACAGTATAGCGAGAGTCGACAGGGAACACACCACATATATATATTGGATATGGTGACAATGGTCTTATAATTTGAACGTGTATAAAAAAAACTAAAATTTGATTTTAATTGTTCCATTATATTTATTCATTATAAGTATTCCTTTAATCAATATTTGTCCATCATATATATGTGTGAAAAATAATAAAAATTTCATATTTTTAAATGGGAGAGCGCCATATAGTAGAGATACAGCTCGCACCACGCTGACGAGGACCAACAGCCCGAAACGCGTTCATGGATGACTTTTCTTGAATTATCAAGAAAATGGGTTGGTCAAATATCAAGGAAAAGGCTAAATCAACGTTTAATTGATTTCTGTTCCACTAGATGGCACTTTGTCATCTAAAAGCTTATGTGCTCGTGGTCAGGATATGCCTTTTTTGATTTTAATATAAAATTCTATAAGTCATTTTTTAGTGTTTAGATGAGAATAGAAAATTGTAGTAACATGGTGAGAGCTAACCTTAAAGCCGTTTTCTTTAGAGATCAACATTCGAAATTGCCTGGTCCCATCCATTTCTACTTTTAAAGGTGATTGTTGCTCCAATGCAGGGGTCAGTGTATAGTTCAGTGATTTTATGTCCGGTTTTGATCACTAATATATCAAGCAATCCAACCACTCGTAATCCATTTGATCAGACGACACCTGGTAAACGGAAGACATTAGTGCGTATTTTGTACAATTTCCAGGCCCTATTTCACTATTTTCTATTTTTTCCTTGCTCAGAGTCCTGAGAATTTTCTTGATATCTCTCCATTATATATATTACATTAATTATATATACATTTATATCATTATTGCTTTAATTGAGCTTATGAAATATTAAAAACATAAATTGGGTAAAGTATTGCCTGATTTAAGGTTTAATCTACTTATATACTTGGCCTTATTTTGTCTGTGTGAAGTTCACGATAGATTTTGGTCAGAATTGATAAAATAAAAAAAGTGTCAAGGGATGGGAATCGAACCCACGACCTTCCGCTTACCGGGCAGATGCCATGACCACTAGGCCACATGACCACAATTTATAATTGTAACAAATAGTATTTGAATCAAAACATTCAATCGGGTAAAACACGGGCGTTGCCCGGGTCATTCGGCTAGTAATAAATAAAATAAAAGATTATTTACATAATTACAAAAGGTTTGAGCCGGCCAACGGGAAACAACAACAATGGTTTTATATAGGGAAGGTCGCGACCTCTGGCGGTCGACTTACAGAGTATTTATAGATAAATTACAAAAGAAATTATAATCTTAAATAAAATAATACTTTTATATAACATATATATGTATTTTTACGAAAATAAATTTTGAAAAGCATAACTAAAGTTTTAGAATTTAAACAAAACAGTACGTGTTTCTCGCCCTTTTAAGCAGGAAGAAATTGGCTGAGGATGTGGAGAGTATCGATAAACAAAGTTATTCTTTTGATCCCAATTTATTTTATTTTCTAAAATATCCCCCGATTTCTTTTCGATTACCTTTGTTATCCAACGCTCCTCCCACACGGAGAGATACATTTCAACTTTAACGAAAATTGCATCGATTTGAAAAAAAATGACTTGTTTTTATATCTTTTTTATTAAAACATTTTTTTTTATATTGGTTCTTTATTTGCCTCGTTGGAATTTGATGGGTGTTCATAGCGGCAATATATTTTGTCAACGTTCTTTTCAACTGTTGCTTTAGTTCAATTGTTGATTACTGTTATTAAAAGTCCACTGACACAAATTTGTGTTTATTTTATTTATAAATAGACTTTGTTGATATAAAAATGTTGTTCTAACGTTCCCCACTACTTGGATTCCACCCCTTTTAGTGGTCATGGATAATACAGGATTTAATGTTGTTGATAATTGTGACATTAAACTTCTTTAAATATTATTATTTTTGTTTGCTAGTACAAGTGGTACAGGTCATGATAATCATGGTGGGTAGAAGTAGGCAACTGCTTTTACTGTAAGTGCACCCTATGTCTACACATGTGAAAAGCAGTTAGACTTTGCTCTTACAAATGTGCCATAGCCTCGTTTGGTTACTTGCACTCGCTGGTGGGATTGGACTTTTGCAAGAATCGGTGGCCATTGGAGCATTTGTTTTTTTAAATCAGAAAAAAGGGCCCAATGCGGGAATCGAACCCGGTCGAAAACCAACATCCTTCCACCGACCCCCTTTAAATATTATAATTGCCGCTATCTATTTTTCTCTTTTGATTTTAATGCTTGCTTTTTAAATTAACTTGCCCATAATAGTAGGCATATTTATAAATCTGATGGGTTTTTTCCTTGATGCGTTGGACTTTACTGTTTGAAGTTACTCACATTCTTGATGTTAAAATTTTTCCTAATTATCATGTCATTGTTTTTATCAAATATGTGAGGGATAATTATTAAAATTTAGACATTTGTATGAATGTAATTTAAGATATTTTGGTAAATCAATGTTAGAACAGTATATTTTATGTTCTTTACAATTGTAATGCTACTTTGAAAAGGTATCATGGAAAAAAACTACCACTTTGATATTGGATGTAAGAAAATGGAGAGGAGAGAGTTCATTCATTGTCTATAGAGTCTAACTTCATAATAATAACAGACATCTCTAAAATATTTGAAAAAAATGATTTTTATGATTTTAAAATCATTATAGACCGTCATTTCTATCAATTAGAATTTCAAAAAAAAAAAAAGATATTAAAATTATATACAAGTATCAATTGAAAAAGCCCTGTAAGATTTATATATGAATAAAACAAAGCATCAAGGGCTGCGTTTCTTTACTTAAAGAAACGCAGCCCTTGATTGTTTGTTTTATTCATATATATACAAGTATACTTGTACAAGGGTCACTCCAAATGTTCTTGCAATTACTTATTTTTATTGAAGCCAAAACTTGCAATTTTTCAGAATTTCTCAAAATATTCACCCTTAGCCCCTAAGCAAGATTTAATCTGTGAAAACCAATTATCGAAGCACTTACACCGGTCATCTTCGAGGATGGAATTTACGGCATTGATAAAGGCTAGCAGTGTTTCATCATCAGTGTTAAATTTTATCCCTTTCAACAATCATTTAACTTTTGGAAATAAATAAAAGTCACAAGATGCTAAGTCTGGTGAATATGGTGGATGATTGACTAATTGGATACCAGAGTTGGCTAAAAAGTCAAATGTTTGGGCTGAGGTGTGCGGTCTTTGATTGTCATGATGAAGAAGGACTCCTCTAAGTTGAGCTCTTGGTCTGCTTTGCTTGAGTTTTTCAAATAATGATGGAAGGCATTTTTCTTTTGTATACGAGTCACTAATAGCTGCCATTGTTTCTGATGCAATGTTTAGAAATTACCGCTACCGCTGTAAACAAATTCGCGTCCTCAATGAGCTATTGTTGTTACTATTTTATGAAAATGTTTATGTTAGGTAAAAAATGCATGTAGATTTTAATGGTATGAATCATTTTTTAATATTTTAATTATTTAATATTGATTGCAAAAACCTTTGGAGTGACCGTTGTATATAAAAGAAAAATATGATTATCTTGTATATATTATATTTTTTTAATATTTGATATTAATATATATATACCTCTTTGGCAGATTGTCAAAATTCCGCCCTAGACTGACGAGGGCCATTAGCTCGAAACCATGGTTTCTAGGTGGATGCTTTTCAGTTTGCCAAAGCTGGTGTTGTGGCTTTGTCACCGACCCGAGACCGTTAGTTTGCGATGACGGTCAATAGATGGCGTCTAGTTTTGACGTCTATTTTGACGGGAGAAGGCGACCTTTGTCTCTTTAAATCAATATCCTCCCGGCAAAATTTCCATCTATATATATATATATATACATTTTTCTATTTCAAGAAAGATATAAATTTTCATATTTTAATATATTTATATATTTTAAATTTCATTTTTCCTTGAAATATTTCATTTCGACATTCTTCTGAGAAATATTTACGAAATACAATGAATATTTGAGACAACATATCTATAAATTTTGCCTGAGAATGTCAAAACTAGTATTATACGAGGTGTGTTCAATAAAAAATGAGACCGGTCAAAAACAAAGAAAAAATGAAATGATAATTATTTTTAAAAAGTCTATTAAACAATAGAAAGCGTCAGCTACACTGTGTGTGTGTGTGCGTATATCACATCAGTCGATAAATTGTAAGCTTGTAAAAAGAACGCCTTGCATAACAACTTCTAATTTGTAATGGATAGAAAATTCGAACAATGAATTTGTATTTTGCTACAAAATTGGAAAATCGGCTTCAGAAACTTTAGAATTGTTGAAATTGGCATTTGGAAATGAAAATGTAAATAAGCCCACCACATTTATATGGTTTTCACGATTTAAAAATGGAATGGAATCGGTGAAAGTTGAGAAGCGTGTTGGACGTCCAATTCTGCACAGGAACTCTGAAAGGGTGAGCTAAATTTCAAATTTGATAAAAGAAAATCCACGAATAGGGTTATGGGACATTGAGGAAGAAACAGGGATATTAAAATCATTAGTTGGATCGATAATTAAAGAAGACTTGCAGTTAAAGAAGACACCTTCAAAATTTGTCCCTAAAATGCTCACAATCCAACAAAAGGAGAATCGCATTGAAGTTCCCAAAAAAATGCTTGAAATGGTGGAAGAAAACCCTAATTAGAAGGATTAGTAATAACTGGAGACGAGACATGGGTTTACGGGTATGACCCGGAAACAAAACACCAATCCATGGAGTGGAAAGGAAAAGATGAACAAAGAACGAAGAAATCCCGACTTTGCAAGTCAAAAAACAAAGTCTTTTGGTCACGTTCTTTGACATAAAGGGAATTGTGAATTATGAATATCTAGAGGAAGGTCAAACAATCAATAAGGAGTCTTATTTAAACATTATGAGACGTGTACATGAATCAATACGTCTGAAAAGAAGTGAAATGTGGAGTTCCAAAAATTGGATTATCTATCATGATAATGCTCCATCACACACCGCTGCATCTGTACTGACTTATTTGGCTAAACACGGCATCCAAATACTTCAACAACCTCCCTATTCCCCAGACCTAGCTGCTCCAAATGATTTTTTTCTCTTTCCAAAACTCAAAATGGCTCTAAAAGGAAGGAGATTTGACACTAGAGAGTCCATCATAGCGGATTCGAAAAAGGTCTTGAAGAACATCCCGAAAGATGCCTTTTCTAAATGTTTTAAATCATGGGAGAAGAGATAGAAATTATGTATAGATGCGGGAGGGGACTATTTTGAAAAATACTAATAAATATTTTTTGAATCATTCTATTTTTTCTTCATTTTTGACCAGTCTCATTATTTATTGGACACACCTTGTAGGTCATTTTTATCACCATTTGTAAAGTATTTTTACTAGAGTTATGAAAGTAATGCATTGTTCTAATGCATATTTAGAGTAAGAGGTGCCTCTTCTGGTACATGAATAATATCCTTCCGCACAAATCTATGTTATATATTTATGTCATATGATCCATTGCAAATGATCCTGTCGACTTAAACGGGTCTACTGTTGTAACACCGAGTAAGCCGACGTATGAATAAACTGGCAGTCGTAGTCGTGAGGCGAAGTGTTGAGGATCTTTTCCCGCACATGGACAACAAGAAGCATGAGTAGGGCTAGATGTTAGCAAAAGCGGATTAGAGACAGCCCATGGTACAGAGATGGAGGCCATGACACAAACCTGGATGCCAAACACCGAGACAAGGAGAGAGAGCCAGAAGCGGCCTGTTTAGATGGAATCACTGTATCACACACTGAGCTGATACTGTTCAGCCTTGGAAAGGGGACACATCCTGTGCGTAGCATGTCCTTCAGTTTGCCTCGTAGCTGTGTCCAGACTAATCTTTTGCTGTTTTTATTTTGACGTCATGATTTTGAGTTTAAATAAAAATAAGGATGATACAGGTTATATTAATAAAGATATAGCATATTATACAAAAATAGGGGGTTGTAACAAATTGGAGCAGTGTACATTTTAATAGAAGGATATGATCTTATGAATTATTGACTCTTAACTTAAATAATTAAGAGATATGTGAAATATGTTGGATGTTATTGTCACAAATATTATTCTATGATTGTAATAATCTGTGACTTAAATTCTGTGGTGTCAGGAATTCTATATACAGTTACGAGCGTCATTCCTCATCAACTCTGTCACCGTTTGCTTTTTTTTTGGAATGGCGCCCTCCTATTGGTTGGCTACGATCACGCCACCTTTGCCCCCCCCCATCATGCCACCCCCACTCGCTTTTTGGTTTTTGTAACTATTGTGTTGGAGCGGGTCGCTCCTTAAATAAATGCATATATTAGTTAATAACTAAATGGAATCCTCTCTTTCTTTTTCCCTGTAAGAGACGCCTACGGAAGCCAACAGTACATAGACAGATAAAGCACATAGGCTATAGGTATTAACTAATATATGCATTTATATAAGGCGCTAATTTATAATTGTAACAAATAGTATTTGAATAAAAACATTCAATCGGGTAAAACACGGGCGTTGCCCGGGTCATTCGGCTAGTGTATATATATATATAGGTGAGAGTTAATAGAGGTGTGTGTGGTGAGAGAGAGATGTTATTTTATTAGTAATGTTTACTTAGATATATTTAGTGATTCATGCTCCTTATTTTTGTACCTTCAATATAGAAGATTTATATTTTAGAAGAGAAGTATTTATTGAGATCCACCAACAAAATATACTATCAGTGTTATTATATTGCAATTTAAAATATACTACATATATATAAGCTACTTTTATCTATAAAAATATATTCTTATATATTCTTATATATATTTTATCGTTAGAAGAAGAGAGGAACAAAAAACGAGGGATATCTTCAATAAATTCTAAAAAGTCTATTCTATGCACTTACCAATATGTATGGCATTTCACCTCTGTTAAACTATCTGAATACATTTCTTGGCTAACTAAATCTGATGGGATTTACTATCAAAAGTAGCGGCCGTAATTGTAACTAATTAATCTAAGTGTGGAGAAAAGGTTGTCCCGAGGCTTACCTAGTAAGAACTAATATTGGTTTTACCCTTTCTAACTACTTGTCCACCTCAAGTTACCTCTTTGTTTTCTATGTATTCTATTCGCATTGTTTATGTATTTTATTTATATTTATTTTTCTAGGTGGGATTTGGTATTTCTAAAGTACAAATTTTTTTCTTAAAAAATATAATCATTTATAATTGTGAATAACTTTCTAAGCGATTTACAAATATCAATATTTTATCTAGTCTCAAATATAACAATAAAATCAATATAATTTATTAAGAGATATTTACGATATTGTTTTTCTTGCTTCCCTCTTTCTCTTTCTTGTTTTTTTTTCTTTTTCTTCTGTCTATATTGTTGTTTCCTTTGTCTCACTGCTTTGTTCTTATGCATACCTCTGGTGAATCCTGTATAGGGTCAGTGACCCTAAATAAAAATTTTTTGTTGTTGTTGTTATTTACGATATTTCGATTAGGCTGTTCGCTTATATTCCTCTAAGAATTCAAATTCCTTCTAAGCCCTATAATAATATATATGCATCATACTGATATATTTCAGTATGATTTTATATTTCTATTGACTACCCTTAAAATAAAAATGTATCGCTTTTAATATCTAAACACAGTTAGATATTTTGAGGGAGAATATTGTCTAATATAGATAGAGAATTCTTCCTGAATTGAATTTAGACGATAAAAACATGGCGAAGAAAGACGAGTTTCTTTTATTGATGCATTAGAACAAGCTTTCGGGCAAAAGCCCTTCAACAGGCGAGATAAAAAACGACACTATAGTACACTATGGTAGTGTCGTTTTTTATCTCGCCTGTTGAAGGGCTTTTGCCCGAAAGCTTGTTCTAATGCATCAATAAAATAAACTCGTCTTCCTTCGGCATGTTTTTATCGTCTAAATATTGACTATTAAACAAAAAGTTCCTCTTTCGTCAAAATGGACACTAAAAACGAAGTGCCCTCTTTTGACTGTATCTGCCAACTAGCTGATTCGGATCGGTGTAACAAATTCATGATAATAGCTTTGGCAAATTCAGAACGCTCACTTTTAGCTTCTATTATGAATTGAGCTAAAATTTTCTTTATAGATCTGAATACATACGCCTAAATATATATATATTTTGATGCACTAGCGCGCCATCTGTTATCAAAATTCAAAACTATTTTAAAGGCGTAAGATTCTTTTTGATATTAAACAATTTCTACTGCCCGTACTGCAATGGAAAAATTAATGAGAGGGCCTGGCTCATCAGTGGTGAACCCTCTCAGCGGTTTCGCCAGTTTAATTAACAGCGGTATGGTAGATTAAACTGGCGAAACCGCTTAGAGGGTTCACCACTGATGAGCCAGGCCCTCTCATTAATTTTTCCATTGCAGTAAGGGCAGTAGAAATTGTTTAATATCAAAAAGAATCTTTTACGCCTTTAAAATAAATATATTTACCTTTAAGTTATATATCATAGAATTCTCAAATCTTCAAATTTAATTAATCAAAGTTGAAAAATAAAATAATAAGATTCCCACAAATTTGCATATATATAAAATATACTGAAAAAAAATTATACTACCATATATTTTTATATAAAATATCTTCTTTCTTTTGTACACAGTTCTTTTTTTTTCTCTATCTTTTTCATTATTAATATCATATGACTATTCTATTCACGGCCTAAATTATTCTATATACAGTTACGAGCGTCATGCGTTCTTAATTCTTAATCTCTGTCACCGTTTGCTTTTTTTTTTTTTGGAATGGCGCTCTCCTATTGGTTGGCTACGATCACGTCACCTTTGACCCCCCCCCCCCCCCACTCGCTTTTTGGTTTTTTGTAACTATTGTGTTGGAGCGGGTCGCTCCTTAAATAAATGCATATATTAGTTAATAACTAAATGGAATCCTCTCTTTCTTTTTCCCAGTAAGAGACGCCTACGGAAGCCAACAGTACATAGACAGATAAAGCACATAGGCTTTAGTTATTAACTAATATATGCATTTATTTAAGGCGCCAATTTACAATTGTAACAAATAGTATTTGAATAAAAACATTCAATCGGGTAAAACACGGGCGTTGCCCGGGTCATTCGGCTAGTTGTATATATATGTATAGACAAATGTAAAGACATACATGTTTGACAGCGCAGGTGTCCCTAGGGGGACATAGCGCTTTAAATTGAAATAAATAAAATATCGATGAGAGATAAGGAACTAAAATGCCGACGATTCAATAGCTTTTATCCGGCTTCAACAGAACTTCTGCTTTACAATAGAGCAGTGAATAACCAGATTATAGCAACACCTTCTAAGCACTTCCACATTTCTCAAATCTCCTTCGTAGAGTTGCTGTGTCAGTTGGATAAAAAAAGCTCTGCATTTTTTTATGTTAAATGTAAAATGAAACGCTCCTCTTTCGTTAACGCCTCTTTATCCACCATTGAAGTTAAGTGACCACAATACATAATAACCAAATTTATTTATTTATTTATTTTCTCTCAAATTTACAGTGTACCATTCGAGCATAAAGCTCACGAGTCACTTTGTTGAGGTTGTTAGGCATCAATAATTCCTAAAAAATGGCCTTCAGAACTGACTGGAAGGTCACAGTTCAGGTAAAGTGAAGTCCAGGTCTTTTATGTCTTGGATTGAGGTCTCCATCAAATTGGAACAATTCTTGTATAACTGGATTTTGGGAAGTAGAGAGTTTTAGATATAATTTCTGGGTCGAGGATATGTATATTTCTTCTATATTAGGCTGGTTTAAGTCCTGCTTTAAAATTGCATTTTAAGATTAAATGGGGCATTTACAGTACTTCTTAAACAAATTCTCATGAATGCATCTATTATTTTCCTATCAGTCAAGGTTATGTATTTAAACCAAATTCCTATCTTGAAAAATATATTTTAAGTAGTATATTATATTATTTAACTTTCCTATTGATATCAAGGTTCCAATTTATTTTATGAATAGTCGAAAGAGGGATAATAATCTATGTTGTTTATATAATTTGATTAATGGATTCATTGATTGTTGGTTTATTTCCCATCAATAATTGACAATATGACCCAGAATAAGTATATTGCTACGGCGTTTTATGGTTTCCACAAGTCCATATCTCAGAAGAAGGCCAAGTGACACTCACTCCTCACTTTCTTACTGCTACTCTTTTTGTGTTGTTTTTCTTGCTTCCCTCTTTCTCTTTCTTGTTTTTTTTTTCTCTTTTTTTTTTCTTTTTCTTCTGTCTATATCGTTGTTTCCTTTGACTCACTGCTTTGTTCTTATGCATACCTCTGGTGAATCCTGTATAGGGTCAGTGACCCTTAATAAAGGCTTTTTGTTGTTGTTGTTGTTGATAAATGGTTTATTAAGTTTTTACCAAATGGCCAAAAAGTATCTAAATAAAATACTAATATTGAAGCCATCTTTATATAAAAACTGATAACAGATATCGCTATGTTTATTTATATATACAAGGTGCGTTCATTAATTTCCAGGACTGCTCTGTATCTTTGAAAAAATAAAACAAATAAAAAAACTAATTCAATATTTTTCAAAATATGCCCCTCCTGCCTCAATACACCCGTTCCATCTTTTTTTCCAATTGTCGAAGCAGGAGATAAAATCACTTTTTGAGAGGTTCCTCAAGGTTGCCTTCGATTCAGCTTGTATCATATCAACGTTGTCAAATTTCCGTCCTTTCAAGTTAATTTTCAATTTAGGATAGAGGAAAAAGTCATTGGGGGCTAAGTCGGGGGAATAGGGTGGATGAGGGATCTGTATGGTTGAATGCTTGGCCAAAAACGGCAAAACAACATGGGCTGTGTGCGGCCGCGCATTACCGACGTGAAGTATCCAGTCATTGTTTTGCCATCTTTCAGGTCTTTTAAGGCGCACTGCCTCCCTTAAGCACCTCATTATCCCCAAATAAACATATAGTCCAGTCACTGAAGATAATTCTTCTGTTAGATTTAATTAACTCCTTTATTTTGAACTTGTTTTCCTCGCAACGAAATGATCTTGGACGCCCAGTATGCTGATCATCGTTTACCTTTTCCCGACCTTTTTGGAAGCGTGAAAATCATTCAAAAGTTCTTGAACGGGATAAAGCTGCATCGCCAAAAGCTTCTTTAATCAATTCATACGTCTCAGTATCACTTTTTTTTTTCAATTTAAAACAAAACTTAATGCAGATTCTCTGCTCTTCGAAAATGGCCATTTTAAAATTAGAAATGCGAACCTTACAAGGAAGTTGTTTTGTTCTATTTTTAGATCGGTGCGTGCGCCACGAGACTCGTGCTTTCAGTCAGGTGTGGTCGAATGTCCAATATTCAACTCTGTAAAAAATATTTTCTCTAGCTTTTTTATTTATTTTATTTTTTAACCAGTCCTGGAAATTAATGAACGCACCTTGTATATAATTTATTGCGAAAAAAATATATATTATTTATTAAATCAACATTAAAAAATAATTTGATTCTCATTCCATCTAATGAAGCCTTTTTACTGTACATTACGGTATAACCTTAATAACATACAAAATGAGTATAAATCTAGAATTACTAATTAAATCAATATTATTACCATGATACTAAATACCTTTCTTTGTAATTATCATTTATCAAAAGAAATATGTGTGCGACTTAACAATTGTTTAATTTTTACTAACAATAGCTTTACTAACAAAGCAATCAATTTTTATACAATTATATTATCTTTTTAGAATTCTATATACAGTTACGAGCGTCTTTCCTAATCCGTCATCAATCAGTCATCGGGCCGACTCTGTCACGGTTTGCCGGCGCCCTCCTATTGGTCGGCTACGATCACGTGTCATCGTTTGCTGCGCCACCCTGCCGGCGGCGCGCGCCCGTTGGCTGCCGGCGAGCACGTGACTTCCCTGTGCGCGCATGGCGGGCGGTAGGCGGTAGAATTGCAACAAATAGTATTTGAATCAAAACATTCAATCGGGTAAAACACGGGCGTTGCCCAGGTCATTCGGCTAGTATTTATATATTTAGAGAATTTCTTGTTCAAACTCATTATTGATATTTAACTCTCTCTCTCCAATAATTCTAAAAGTTTTAAATCAGTTTTTACGTGTTATTTATATCCTATATATTTGAGAAGAAATAGTATTGCATTCATTGTTCCCTTTTCTTCCTTATGACTAGGCGGTTCGCTCCAGACCCCAGATACACCGCGCAAAACTGGCCTGGATCTTGTGAATGGTGCGGTCGGTAGGCAGGTAGTCGTGAATGTGATGGACCACCGAGGAGAGCATTAAAATGTTGGTTGCTCTGGCCAGGATGATGAGAGAAAGACCTCGGGTGTATGGGGCGCCACCTCGCTATGGCAACCTCGAGCAGAGCCAGAAGTTGTGCTGAGCGGGAGTGTTGGTTTCCCGACGTCACATTGCAGCCTAGTACCTTCAACTCGACCGACTATCAGGAGATGCCAAGCAGAGCGTCGTTTCGGACACGCTAAATACCGCACCATAGACCTTTGCTCTTCGGGAAATTTCTCTTTATGCCCGAGGCGAGCCGGAATTTCTCGGAATGGAGATCACTATGCCGAATTGCTTCTTGCTGCAGATGAGAAGGACGAAGTAGGGGTCATGATAATAGATATTATGATATGAGGAATAATTCATGGCCATTTGTATATAACAGTATTCCCTTTCCAAAGAGAGATAAGAAGCGATTAAGTATTCAGGGCCATTTGTTGGCAGTATGTTCCCACTCAGTAAAAGGAAATGAAGGAGGAAACATCTTGGACAAAGTGCGGAGAACATCTTTCTGCTCAATAGAGGGCAATGATAGGAGGAAACATCTAAGACAAAGTGCAGAGAACATATTCCTGCTCAATAGAGGGCAATGATAGGAGGAAACATCTTGGACAAAGTGCAGAGAACATCTTTCTGCTCAATAGAGGGCAAGATAGGAGGAAACATCTAGGACAAAGTGCAGATAACATGTTCCTGCTCAATAGAGGGCAATGATAGGAGGAAACATCTAGGACAAAGTGCAGAGAACATGTTCCTGCTCAATAGAGGGCAATGATAGGAGCAAACATCTAGGACAAAGTGCAGAGAACATCTTTCTGCTCAATAGAGGGCAAGATAGGAGCAAACATCTAGGACAAAGTGCAGAGAACATGTTCCTGCTCAATAGAGGGCAAGATAAGAGGAAATATCTAGGAAAAAGTGCAGAGAACATGTTCCTGCTCAATAGAGGGCAATGATAGGAGGAAACATCTAGGACAAAGTGCAGATAACATGTTCCTGCTCAATAGAGGGCAATGATAGGAGGAAACATCTAGGACAAAGTGCAGAGAACATGTTCCTGCTCAATAGAGGGCAATGATAGGAGGAAACATCTAGGACAAAGTGCAGAGAACATATTCTTGCTCAATAGAGGGCAATGATAGGAGGAAACATCTTGGACAAAGTGCAGAGAACATCTTTCTGCTCAATAGAGGGCAAGATAGGAGGAAATATCTAGGAAAAAGTGCAGAGAACATGTTCCTGCTCAATAGAGGGCAATTATAGGAGGAAACATCTAAGACAAAGTGCAGAGAACATATTCCTGCTCAATAGAGGGCAATGATAGGAGGAAACATCTTGGACAAAGTGCAGAGAACATCTTTCTGCTCAATAGAGGGCAAGATAGGAGGAAACATCTATGACAAAGTGCAGAGAACATATTGCTGCTCAATAGAGGGCAAGATAGGAGGAAAAATCTAGGACAAAGTGCAGAGAACATGTTCCTGCTCAATAGAGGGCAATGATAGGAGGAAACATCTAGGACAAAGTGCAGAGAACATGTTCTTGCTCAATAGAGGGCAATGAAAGGAGGAAACATTCAGCAACATGTGTATACAACATGCTAAGGTTTTAGTAAGTTTTTACTTTATTTATGCAAACTATATAAACAATATATGTAACATATCAATATAAGATATTTTATCACTATTTTTTTAATGAAACATTTTTTTCATATTAAGGTAATCATACGTTTCAAATTAAAAATTATTGTTTCTTAGAGATTTGTACAACCCCATTATATTTTAAATATAGATCCCAAGTTGGCGGCAACAGATTTAATTACAAGGGTGCTAATGAAGTATTTTCCCTTTTTAATGAGGCCCATAATTAAAATAAGTTAAATGGCGTAGGAGTAGGGTGAAACACACTAAACAAATTGTGAAGGTTGTATAGGGTATTAGCATTTTCTTTAAAGGCTTAAGCCCTTAAGCATTGTGTGGATCTCTTAACAAACCTTTGAAATTTATAATTCGAAATATTTTATTTTGTTTATAATGACGTTTGAATTTGAATACTGTTCTTTTTATAATCAGCCTCAAGCATTCAATTGTATCTCACCTCAGAGATTATTTCAACAAGATAATATAATTATTTAAAATCATTTATATTTATTATTATTAGATAATAAAAAGACATATATTGGATTGAATAAAAGATTTATTTGCCAATATTTCGGTTGACTGAACGTCAACTTTTATCAAGGCATTTCAATTGTATAATAAACAAACTCAGCGCCGCATAGTGTTATAATATCGCAGTTGAAAAAAAAATAAAAAATACAAAGTAGGTGGGGAAAATTTGTGCATGAAAAAATTTTTTATAAAAGTTACAATCAGAATAAGTTAAATCTTAAAATATTAAAGGAGAAAAAAATAATGAGGTCTATCTTATATTTTAAAATATTTGTAATAAGTACATAAAATATAATTCATCAATAATTCATTAAGAGATAAATGATTATTGTCTGTTGTCTAGCGGTGAGGAAGAGTGGGCATTACAGCAGTAGGTGTCTCGAGTCCTGGAATTCGTTGCCACAATGACAGCTAGAGTCTTCAACCGCTCCAATTTTTTTTATAAAAATCTATTAAAATTTCCATGGTTCGTTATGAACTGGGAATTAGAAAAATTGGAGCAGAAAAATGATATTTTCAAATTCTTATCCTTTACGAAACCTTTCTTTAGAAACCACGAAATATTAGTGATCATTGCTCATAAAGACCAATATTAATATATAGAGATTAAATATTTTCAGAATTCCTAGGTACGAGAATTATTTTATATCGATTATACTGATAATATAGAGCTTGGGTTATTCAGATATATAGGATCTTGTCATTTGGTCTATAATAAACTAGCCGAATGACCCGGGCAACGCACGTGTTTTACCCGATTGAATGTTTTGATTCAAATACTATTTGTTACAATTATAAATTGGCGCCTTATATAAATGCATATGTTAGTTAATAACTATAGCCTATGTGCTTTATCTATCTATGTACTGTTGGCTTCCGTAGGCGTCTCTTACTGGGAAAAAGAAAGAGAGGATTCCATTTGGTTATTAACTAATATATGCATTTATTTAAGGAGCGACCCGCTCCAACACAATAGTTACAAAAACGAAAAAGCGAGTGGGGGAGGCGAGGCAACCAATAGGAGAGCGCCATTCCAAAAAAATAAAAAGCAAACGGTGACAGAGATGACTGATTAAGAGATGAAGAATGTTTTTGCCAGTTTGACCTAGTTCATCAGTTGTGAATCCTCTCCCTGGACACTTTTATTTTTCCGTTCATCATTACTCTTCACAATTCATCCTATCATACCTCATCCCTAAGGATAGAAATAGTCGTTATTTCTCTCCTTAAAAATTTAAAATCACGATTTTTCCTTTAAAAGAAACATTTGCGGTTAAATTTGTCAAAAGTCGTTCTACAAGATTTCTCCAATGTAACTTGGTGTATCTGTTGTAAACTCTCTCAACCTTCTAGTCAGTTTAGCCTGATCAATCGATTGTGAATTCTTGCAAGGTTTTCGCCAGTTTAAGTTCATACGTTTTGACCCTCTCAACGTTTTCGCCAATTTGACCTAGTTAATCAATTATGAACCATCTCGATATTTTGTGCAGGTAAATATGGTTCATTAGTAGTGGACACTCCCATATTTTCTACAGTTTTTTTTACTTGTTTTATCATTTGTGAACTCTCCTAACATTTTCACCAGCTTAAAAAGATTAAAAAGTTGTGCCACTCTCAACATTGTAGCCAGTTTAACCTGGTTCATCAGTTGTTAATTTTCCTGATCTTTTCTCAAGTTTAGACTAGTTTTTAGAGTTTAGCCTCTCCCAATATTTTCTCCAATTCCATCTCAGTTGTGAACCATCCCAACGTATTCTCCAGTTTGCCATTTAGCAAATTAACTATTTTTGTTCTATGATGCAGTAGCGCGCCATCTTTTATCAGAAATTTGAACTATTTTTGACGCGTAATATTTATTTTTAAAATAATTAATTTTTTACTGCCTTTACTGCAATGATAAAATAATGGGAGGGCCTGGCTCATCTATGGTGAATCCTTCCAGCAGTTCAATCTACCATGTTATAAGAAATTTGAACGATTTTTGACGCGTTTGATTCTTTTTAAAATAATAAATTTTCTACTGCCCTTACTGCAACGATAAAACAATGGGAGGGCCTAGCTCATCAGTGGTGAACCCTCCCAGCGGTTTCGCCAGTTTAATCTACCTGGTTCAAATCACATTAATAGGTACCGCTCAGGAAGAGCAACCTAGTTCATGATAATTGAACAATGAATAATATGTAAAGTTTATTCACATATTAAACAATTTTTAACGCGTGATTCAATCCCGGTTCATGACTGTCGGGAATCGAGGGTGTTACCCACTCGTCCACCGACTTTTTTTTGTTTAATCTACCATTTAAAAAAATATATATGTGACAATATAATAATAATGTGGGGAAAGAGAAATAATCACACAACAATTTGGTAGAGGAAGAACCCAGACAACCAGAGAGAGAGGCCGTCCGTTTGTGTCGAATACAATCACCAACTGTCTTAATTAGTCCTGAGGTTCCAAGTAACGCCCCTGTGGTCGCCCCCTGGAATGTCGCTGGTGTCTCAAATGACTGGACTTTAGCTGCTGTCTCTCTCTGGGCTGACTCTAGGTTTACTTTATTATTCCTGGAAGAGTAATATTATGTGACATATATATATATTTTTTATTTCTGGCAAACGATCTTTTTCTCTATTCACCTTCAGACCTACATATTTCAACACTATATAAATATTTTTGTTGACTCAAAAGTGTGGAAGAATCAACCCCTCAAATCCTACATCGGGCCAAACAAAGATTTTCGATAAAACATAGAATGGTAATTGAATTACACCAGATAAAATAGAAATCGGGACTAATGAGGTTTAGTGAATAAATAAATTCGGGTAAAAAAGCTAAATATAATTAGCGAAATATAAAAAATAAATAGGCCAATAAAGTTCTTAATTAAAGCCATGGGAATACATAGTTAATTAAATACCTATGGGATTACAACTTGGAACATTGTGCCGATAATTATTGGGGCGTGGAGTTCTATTAAATTAATTCCTAATTTAACTTTTGACTCTGGGCTATGTTTGGAATAAGTTGTGGCATCTTGTTAGAAATCTAGAATGTTTTAATATGAAATAATATATTTTTCTAATAATATATTTTTATTTATTATAAATATAAAGTATATTTCAGAGAGAGATAGAGTCGCGTATATAATATCATATAAGGTTTCCTTATATAATACAATGATTCGAGTATTCATATATTAAACAAACGTTTGCTTTGTGAATGGAATAAATACCCAAATATGGTCATTTCTCATAACCATCGGTGGTTCAGTGGTAGAATGCTCGCCTACCACGCGGGCGGCCCGGGTTCGATTCCCGGCCGATGCATTTTTTTTTTTATAATTTTTAAAACTCATTTATATATTATACAAGAATGACATCCACGGCGCCAATTTATAATTGTAACGAATATTATTTGAATAAAAGCATTTAATCTGGTAAAACCCGGGCGTTGCCCGGGTCATTCGGCTAGTGTAGTATATAGAGAACACAAATTAATTTGAACTTAAAAAAACCTATATGATATTTAACAAATTCTATGTTAAATGCACCCTATATTAATGTGAACTAAGCCTTATCATTCGAAATGTTCGAAATAATTCAAAAACTAATGTTGGGAATGATCGTGCAATGTTTGGAGGCATGTTAAAGAGGGCTTTAGTTTTTATTTAATTTTATTCAACTATAACAATAAAAGGCGCGATATCCCGCTAAAGACACTGTTGTACAGTGAAAAAAAAAGTTAAAGAGTGAGAGAAAAAAAAGGAAAAAATTTATTTATCTAAACATATATATAGGAAATTGTAATATTCTTGAAATAGGTTTCCACTAATTATTTTTTTTTAATTACTAATAATAATTTCAATTTGAACTTGAATTAAAATAAAGAAAACTATTTTTTAAAACCACGTGTAGTTCTCAAACGTGTTTTGAATCTTCGATTTTTTAAAATCTTCGTTAACATTCATGTTGAACTTTAATTTTGATCAAAATAAGAAACAATGGAATCTGAAAATAATATTATTACTGTTTAATTTAGTTAGAATATTTATGTTTATATAAAGGTTTAATATAATTTTTCTATGATTGTGTAAATATTCATGGAAATTTATCATCATCACCTTTGTTGTTTTACAAAAATGTTATATGAAAAATAAAGTAATGTAAAATAACGAAGTGGTTGCCCTCATGTTTACTGATCCAATGTTTTAATAATCTAAGGGTTTATGTTGTAAGAAAAATATACAATTACCATAGCAAATAACCATTTGTGCTTCTTTTAAACGTCGGTTCTATAATTAAATCGAAGTTTATTTCACTTTAATGAATTCATTCAGTTTATATTTATATTCAAATTTCTTTGTTTATGTGTGACAGACTAAGATGCTAACTTTAATTTAAAATAATAGATTTGATTCGCATAAATGATATTTCAAATTGGCCCCAGACATCATAACAACAGCCAAAACTATTAACCCTAACGAGATGTACAATTAGTTTAAGGTGAGGTGTAAAATATTAGATTTTAATCTGTGTCTTTTTTAGCTCAAATCCATTTATTCTCAACAAATTCTATTAAATTCTTTTTCAACTTTTTAAGTCCCACTCTCGTCACTAGTCTATGTTTAGGTTAATTGATTTTGAAGAGTTCTAGACATGTATTATTATTTTTTCTTTGGTTTCTCGGAAATTTCTTTTTTTAAGCTTCTTTTACACTTCCTGAGAATTTCATTAGCCTTATATAAGAACAAGTATTGATCGTTGCTGCCATGTATATTTTAATTAAAGGTCTGGTGGCTCCATCTTCTTCCTTGATTCCTCTCTTTGTTTTATTAGCTAAATTTCAACTTAACCTTTAATGAAAAATGTGATTGTATTGTAACAAAGTATTTATTAATTTTATTAATTTTATTAACAGAGTCGTTATTTTTATGATTATATTTTTCTGATCTGTAAATTTTCCACGTGGCATTTTGGTGGAGATGCTGGGTAAATTAGGGAAGACAAACTGAAGATCGCCGAGAAGACCTTGAAGCCATGGGTGCTGTGATCTACATTTTCGGAAACTGGCTCCAGGATTCCACCGCCGTGCTAAATCCAAGACGTCCCTCGAATATGACGATGTCCCTATAGACGATACGACGACAAAGCCGCTCTTCACGCCGCAAGAAAAAGGACGCAAAGGTACTAGGGACAAAGTTCCAAAACTTCGATGGAATCCTTGGCAGAAGCACGTCAGATCCATGTCAGTAACTACAATAATTGCTAGCTGCGGGTCACAGCTCCCATCGGGAAGAAGCTATGTAACAAAGTATTTATTAATTTTATTATTTTTATTAACAGAGTCGTTATTTTTATGATTATATTTTTCTGATCTGTAAATTTTCCACGTGGCAGTATAAAGGAATGAACGGTTCATTGAGGTATGATCATTCTGTAAGTGGATTATTTATCTTAAATAAGTCGACACTATACAATCAGTATATTTATTTTAACGCACTATGTCTAGAAGGACTTGGAAGAATCTGAAAATCAAAATATTCGCATCATAAATAAGTTGGCTATATATTGGACTTGTTCTTGAGCCTATGATGCATCATAACTATTGATTTTCAGGCAGATGTTAGCTTGTAGATCTTGCCTTTGATTTTTATTACTCAAAATCGTCATCTTTTCTTATTTCTGTTCCTTGTTTATGACGCGTAATTGCCAAAACCCCAACTCAACGTTCTTTATGCCAATATTTATTATTAAATAAATAAAACCTTATATTACACTTTAAGTACATATTTGTACTCCTATTTTAAGCAAACGATAACATATTTAATGAAAATTATATACATAAATTTATATAACAACAAAGTTGCTGGAGGAATATATTCATGTGCCTAAAGGGACACCTCTCCCTTTAAATATGCATCTGAACTATGTATTTTTTCATCACTTATATATAAACCTCACTAGTGGTGATAAAGAACGAAAGACACAACACCAGACAATTATACATATCATATATTAAGAAAAAGGCATCTCCTTATCGTGCAACTGAAAGTTGCTGATGGCTTGCGCCATCTATCGATATAAATATCAACTAATTCTCGTTGATTTTCAATTATTCCAGAATTGGCCAAATACCGCGCAAGCCATCAGCAACTTTCAGTTGCACGATAATGAGATGCCTTTTTCTTATTTTATGCACCTTATCCCAGTACAATATTACATTTGTACTATTTTTTCATATTATATATTATATTTGGAAAATTATTGGTACAAATTTTAAGAGATATATTTTGATTATGATGCATCAGCGTGCCATCAGTTATGAAAATTCGAAACTATTATAGACGGGTAAGATTCTTTTAAAAATTAAAAAGTTTCTACTGCCCTTACTGTTATGGAAAAATTAATGGGAGGACCTGGCATACGCGTCTATAATAGGTTCGAATATATATAGATGGCAATTCAATTTATAAATATTATATCAATATGTAAGTTGGGTTTTGTCTCAATCTCCAAAACTGGTATGGTGGCTTATTATATCTCACCACTTTCAAAGTATTTCACCATTTTTTCATATAGGATATTACAATTATTGTAAAATATTCTATATCATATATATATATATATATATGTGTCGTATTAAGGTGAGTCTTTGAATAATTTTAAATTTAAAACTCTAAATTTGTATATAAGAAATAATAGACGCGACAAAAAGAAACGCAGCCATTTTCTCTTTGTTTATTTTCCAACTCCTTTGTTCTCCTCTTCTCCCTCTTACCCCTCGGGTCGTTGGTCAAAAAATTATATACAAGCATTGGCTATTTACTCTTTGATTATAGATATTAAAATATATGGATATTAAAATAAAAAATGTGTTGATTATTTACAAGTAGTGTGGGAATGTCTTTTATATATATATATATATATTATATAATCTAAAACCTCAAATATTTCTATATTTTAAAAAATATATATTTTATTTTATTCATTGATAATTTTATTTTTTGTTATCATCGTTTTTAGAAAGACTTTCAGTTTAGTTGTATAGTTTTGTTGTAAATATGCGTATTTAACATATCAATCCTTTTAAATCACTAATATAGGATTAACTTTATAAATTCTATATAATGTGAAAATAACTAATGTGCAATCTTTCCTCAAGAAATTGAAAATAAAAGCTACTTGACGGTAAATAATTATCTTTTTTTATCACGACTGCACCTCAACCCTTTATCATCAACAACAAAAATATTCATAACATATATATATATGTTATGATTATTAATTTGTTTTGTTGTTGAAAAAGGGGTGCAGTCGTGAAAAAGTAAAGATAATTATTTACCTTTCAAGTAGTTTTTATTTGAATTACTTGAAGTAAATTTACACATATTATTATTTATCACAGCAATATAGAATTTATAGAATGAATTATATAATCGTGATTAAAAAAAATAGGTAAGGTTAACTATACATATTTACAACAATAATTAAAGTAGTATGTTCTAAATCTATATGATAAAAAAATATAGAACAGTCAATGAATAAAAATGAAATATATGTTTTTAAAAATATATATATATATATTTCAATATTATAACCTCTGTGAAATCTTTAGGACAAAATAATAAAGCCTCCGAGGTTGCGTTTCTTTCTTTAAAACGTTTAATAAAGCTCAAGCTTTCGGGTATGGGGCCCTTCTACAGGAGCAACGCAAATGAGGGGCCACCATACCCTAAGGCTTGAGCTTTATTAAACGTTTTAAAGAAAGAAACGCAACCTCGGAGGCTTTATTATTTTGTCCTAAATATATATGTTTTCATTTTAGATTATATAATATATATATGGGTAATATAGAGGCGTCTTACAATTAGATATATAAAAGAACATTTTCAAATAAAATTATCTTAATAAGGTATTTTCAAAGTTTATAACACATAAATATAATTATAAATAGAGGGGGGTCTGTGGAAGGATGATCTAAACCGTTGGTTTCGACCGTTACGATTCGGGTTCGAATCTCGCATTTGACACTTTTTTTTATTAAAAGAAAATGCTCCGATGGCCCCCGATTCTTGTAAAGTCCAACTTCACCAGTGAGTGCAAGTAACCAAACGGGTCTCTGGCACATTTGTAAGTGCAGAAATCGAATGTAGACATGTGGTGCACTGCTAAGCAGTCGTCAACTTCTATCCACCATTATCATGGCCTGGACCACGTGTACTAGGGATAATAATAAAAAAATATATAAAAGATAACATTTAATAAAAAATAAAATAGTTTAATTCATAACTATTTGCAGAAATTCACATTTTTCTCATTATAAAAATAATCTATTTTGAGATTGTTACCTTTTATTTAGATATTGACAGAAGCTGTCAGCTTTTATTGGATTGTAAAAAAACGTCGATTATGGGTATCTATATTTAAAACGTTTTCTCTGTTTAAAATTGCAACTTTTAAAAACTTTTGCCTTTATGAGAATTTTAAAATCTCTTATTTCTTTACTTGTATGATATAAAATATTTCATTTCTACTCTTCTGATTTATACTCTTCATATTTTAATATAAGATATTATTATTATTTATTTAAGTAACCCAGGTTCCTGGAGCGTACAGAAGTCGCCAACTACCCGGGATGTCCTTCTGACCTAAGTCGCCAGGCAGATTTCTTTCTTGGGAGATTTTCTAGGGATGCTGGACATATGTTGGTGATACCTAGGAGAGTGGCTGTCTGGAATCTGTGTGATTTATATTCTTCATATATATAATATAAGATATATATGTTTATTTCCGATAAATAATATATAACCGTAATTAAAATCAACACTCAGTTGACTTTCATTTACACGATCAAATATATTCTTTCTTGATTTATCAACCTGATCTCAGTAACATTTAACTTTTTTATTAATTTTTCACCACTTTAGCATTCTCAGGTACTAATGGTTTTATATACCTACTAGCCGAATGACCCGGGCAATGCCCGTGTTTTACCCGATTGAATGTTTTTATTCAAATACTATTTGTTACAATTATAAATTGGCGCCTTAAATAAATGCATATATTAGTTAATAACTATAGCCTATGTGCTTTATCTGTCTATGTACTGTTGGCTTCCGTAGGCGTCTCTTACTGGGAAAAAGAAAGAGAGGATTCCATTTAGTTATTAACTAATATATGCATTTATTTAAGGAGCGACCCGCTCCAAAACAATAGTTACAAAAACGAAAAGGCGAGTGGGGGGGGGGAGGGGGGCAAAGGTGGCGTGATCGTAGCCAACCAATAGGAGAGCGTCATTCCAAAAAAAAAAAGCAAACGGTGACTGAGATGAAAACTGAAGAATTAAGAGATGAAGAACGCATGACGCTCGTAACTGTATATTGGATTCCCCTTGATTTTCAGGGAGCCTCAAGGACTATCTATAAATCTTTAACTACAATAATGAATATAAACAGTTACAGAAATAGGTAACAGTGGAACCAATTGAATGCATATTATCATAATTTTCATTATATTTTTTATTTATTATTTTTATTATATATATGTGAATATAATGTTATTATTGTATTAATTATTTATTAACTGAGAATATTTTATTTAAATATTTATACATTTATATTAAAAGGTTATATATTTAAATCTATCTATATAAAAATGAATGTTTGTATGTTTGTTTGTTTGTATGTCCGGTATACAAATTCGCAGTAGTTCACTAATTCAAACCAAAATTTCCATACATAGGTAAAAAAATAAAAATACGGGGAAGACGATAGGCTATTTTAAAAAATATATAAATAAATTATTAAAACTATATATTCAAATTATTCTACTTAGCTCACGAACAGCGCCCTCTATCAAAGATTAGATTAAATTATGCTGATGCAAACAAATAGATAATGCTAATAACAAACAATTATAAAAAAAATCTTATCTAAATATATATCACTCGGGTAGATATGCACACGGATGAATCCCGGGGCAAAGCCCGGGTCACCCGTCTAGTAATATATAAAATATAAATATATTCGAACAATTTATCTATTGTAAATATATTACATTCATTTAATTAAAATGTGATATTTCAAATCTTTATCGTAGCTACTTATTATTAAGATGGAATGTTGGCTTTTGGAATAAAAATAAAATGAATATATATTTTACACTATTTATAGTAGAAACTTCAAGAATAAAAATACTATAAATTTTTATGTTGCAAATACATGTTCCTCCTCTCTTCAGCTATTTAAGAATTATCTATAAATATTTCCTACGTTGAAGTGCAAACATATTTTTAAGTATTTGTCTCAGAAAAGCTTTTAAGTGTATAAATAAAACTTCTTAGCATCTACTTATAAGATTTATGTTTATAGATAAAGGCAAGAATGGGGGGGGGGAGTTCTTTGGCTGTGAATTTTTCTTTATTTGAATTTACTTTAATACAAAAGTGTTTTGAGCTTTAGTGGTTTATACTTGTAAAAATATTCTATGATTTTATATCCTTCTATAAATAATAAAAGGTTATTTTATAATTTTAGTGAAATAATTTACAATATATACAACTATGAATGTCGTTTCAAATGAGTTATTTTTAATTAAATAGATTAGTTTGAAATAGAAAGCATTTTGGAAAAGGCATCTCCTTATCGTGCAACTGAAAGTTGCTGATGGCTTGCGCCATCTATCGGAATAAATATGAACTATTCTCGTTGATTTTTCAATTATTCCAGATTTGGCCAAATACCCATTCTTGATTAATCAAGAAAAGCTAACCACGGACGCGTTTCGGGCTGTTGGCCCTCATCAGCGTGGTGCAAGCTGTACCTGAACGACCAAAAAAACTGGTCATTCAGGCATCCTGAAAAATCATTTAACGGCGTATTTGGCCAAATCTGGAATAATTAAAAATCAAAGAGAATAGTTGATATTTATTCCGATAGCTTCCATCAACAACTTTCAGTTGCACGATAAGGAGATGCCTTTTTCATAATTTTTGGCATCTTATCTCAGTACAATATCACATTTGTACTATTTTTTCACAGAAATCATTTCGTTATGAAAAATCGAAAATATAAATACGGGTCGAGAGAAAGAAAGAAACTCCTGATTCAAAGAGAATGTTCCTTTTAGATCGTAGATTTTTTTAATTTACAGTAAATATCCGCTTTTATGTCTAGAAACGCTTATAATTTATATAGATATTTTTTTATATTGAAATTTTCAAATTTATAGTAAACGTTCTTTTGGTCGTAGTTTTCTTCTAATTTACAAGGAAACTCCCTTTTAGGTCGTGGAAATCTGATAATGATAATTATTCACATTTTCACTGATATGGCTATTCTTAAAATAGAACAATCCATATATACATTCTTAGAAAATGAAAAGGCATATATTAACTACAATGAATTTTGTATTTTTATTCTAATTTTGTATTTTGTATTCAATCTAATATATTCCTAAAGAGAGATATGGTTATATGTTGTGTGTAGAAAAAAAAATATATATATTATAATCTAAAATACAAATATTTTATTTTTTAAAAACATACATTTCATTTTCATTCATTGACTATTATATACTAGACGAATGGCCCGGGCAACGCCCGGGTTTTACCCGAGTGCGAATATATTTTAAAAACGTTGTCTTGGGTGGCCGCTATAGACAGGGTGGTCTGTATAGACAGGTGTATGTATCACACTGATGATAACAGGGTTGCCTAAAGTGACCGCTATAGACAGGGTGGTCTGTATAGACAGGTGGATGTAACACACTGCTGATAACAGGGTTGTCTAGAATGGCCGCTATAGACAGGTGTATGTATCACACAGCTGATAACAGGGTTGTCTAGAGGGGGGCAGGGAGGACACGTGTTCGCCGGCAGCCAATGGGCGCGCATTCTATCCGTGAGCTTCAGACAGAATAAGGCAATTATATATATAGATTTTTGACCATAGATTCAAAAACATACCACTTTAATTATTATTGTTGAAAATATGTATAGTTGAACCTACCTATTTTTTTTAAAATTCACGATTATAAAATTTATAAATACTATATTACTATGATAAATAATTTTATGTGTAATTCTACTTCAAGTAATTCAAAATAAAATCTACTTGAAAGATAAATAATTATCGTTACTTTTCCACGACTGCACCTCTTTTCAACAACAAAACACAAAAATATAATTCTCTCTCTAACACAATATATATATATATTGATTAACATTAAAAAATATATATATCGATTAATTCAACTGACATATACATAAGCTATGTTTATTTGTTTGTAATTGGAATTTTATTGAATTATTCAATTTTTTATTTTAATATTATATTGAATCATTTTTATAGTTTGTGTAAATTTTTTTCACAGAAATAATATTTAAAATATTGATATATGAAACATATTAAAATAACATACTTTATTTATTTATTACAAAACACACGCTATATCCTATGTGGATATTTGCATGTAAATGTTTAATCTATTTTATGTACATTGTTTTTAAATATATATATATACAAATTATTTATAGTTTTAGAGAGAGAGAGTGAAAGTTATTCAAATATACATTTTAGAACAATAAATTATAAAAGAAACAAAGATTATTTACATACATATCATCAAAAGTCCAATATATATTTAGAATTACAACCATTAAACCAGTGGCACAAATATACAAATTAACACCAGAAATTTCAATTCTTAATCTAATTCAGGTCCACTGCACTTGAGATAGTCTACAGAACTTGTTAAATATTCTATATTCTTCTTTACTGGAAACCATTTGGCTTAAACTAGAACTGTTCATTTGACATTGTACTCTCAAATCAACAACGTGTGGGCACCGGATTAAAATATGCTCAGGGTTGTGATCTTCTTGGTTACAAAAAAATAACCTACTTAGTATTCCATTCATTTTACGTGGATATAGTGTGAAATACCAAATAGAGAGAATGATATTTATCTGTGTACTTTATAAATAAAATTATAAATTATTCTATGAACATATATGAATAGTAAGAAGTGAGCTACACTTGTATAACACTCGCCTAGAGGCTAGCGCTACCCAATCAGGATTCAGGATTCACCTATTAAAATAACATATTCCATTCATGTTACGTGAATATAGTGTAAAATACCAAATAGAGATAATGACAGTTATTTGTGTACTATATGAATAACTATCAACTATTCTATGAACATATATGAATAGAGTAAGAAGTGAGCTACACTTGTATAACACTCGCCTAGAGGCTAGCGCTACCCAATTAGGATTCAGGATTCACCTATTAAAATAACCTATTCCATTCATTTTACGTGAATATAGTGTAAAATACCAAATAGAGAAAATGATATTTATTTGTGTACTATATGAATAACTATCAACCATTCTATGAGAACATCGGTAGTAAGAAGTGAGCTACACTTGTATAACACTCGCCTAGAGGCTAGCGCTACCCAATCAGGATAAATTAAGTTCTAATTTCCCATCGCCCTAAGCAGTTAATCTGGTTATGTGTTTTCCTTTGGACTCTCTTGAACATGGATGAGATTATGTGAGCTCACCTAATTATTTTGATGGATTTTTATGCATATTTTATATTCGCTTTTAATAAATATTTTTTATATATGTTATGAATATTTTGTTTTGCTGTTGAAAAAGATAGAGAATTGAAGGTGCAGTCGTGAAAATAGAAAAGATAATTATTTACCCATAAAGTAGTTTTTATTTTGAATTACTTAAATCAAATTACACATAAAATTATTTTTCACAGTAATATAGAATTTATAAAATGAATTCTATATTTGTGAATTTAAAAAAAGGTAGGTCAACTATACATATTTACAACAATACGCAAAGTGTTATGTTCTAAATCTATGGTCAAAAATAAAAGAATAGTCAATGATGAAAGTAAAATACATGTTTCAAAAAATATATAATATTTGCATTTTAGAGATTATATAATACATAATATAATTCTAGAAATTCTCATGCGAGCCTGGTCAGATATGACATTTTAATTTTTAATACGAGTATATATGTTTAAAATATATATATGTCATAATATATACTCTTCCAGGAATAATAAAGTAAACCTACAGTCAACGAGAGAGAGACGTCGATAGAACGCAGCTAAAGTACGGTCATCTGGGCCACTGGCCACATTCCAAGGGGCGACCGCAGGGCCTTTCTTGGAACCTCAGGTCTATTTTTGGACATATATATATATATATATTGAATCTATAAATTTTTGAGCCAAGCTCTCTCATTCAATAATTTTTATCATTGCAGGAAGGTCTGTAGAAAAAATATTTGATGATATTATTTAAAAGAAACACATTGCCAGTAAATTTATTTGTTCAAATTTTTAACGATAGATGGTAATTAAATTTATAAATTTAATTTACTAATATATATTTGTTATGAAACCATATTTGTGGAAGAGATTTGCTCGGTGCAATACCTTGCAATTATATGTATGTACCTCTACAGACCTATAAGCTTTTGTTCATAGTTCACTAAACACCCCTAAGCTGCCTTCTATAGAAAATACAGAGTATATCCCTAACCTAACCAATACAATAGTAGAGCGGTCGAAAGGGTTCGCTACTGATGAGCCAAGCTCTCTCATTCAATAATTATTAAATTATTATAATTATTCAATATATCATTGCACTAAGGTCTGTAGAGATAATATTTGTTGATATTATTCAGAAAAAACACATTTCCCGTAAATTTATTTGTACACAATTGTAAATATTATATACTTTCTATTTTATAAGTTTAATAAACACCTTGCCTGTTTATTATCAATAAAAAGAACAAAATCGTTAACAGATTCGAATCGCGATTTTGTTTTTATTTTGATAAAATAATTTCTATATTGTGTCTATCAATAAATAAATTTATTCATTAATACTACATCAATACTAAATACATTTGACGGTAGGATAATAAAGATAGAATTTCTAGTTTTGAGAAATTTTCATTTATTCATGTGGCAATCATTATTATACTCTGTAATTTTAATAAGTACACCTATCCCCCGATTTACACGGTAGATACGTTCCTGAGAAAAACGTGTAAATCGGGTGATAGGTGTACACAGAAATAAAAATAAAATGCATTGACAGGTTAAAATATGTAGTCAGCACATAAGCTCGGGATTCCTCGTGAGATGTGTACACAGCGCATGTGTTCAATCACAGTAGCATTTAGTATAGTGCGATAAAAACAAAAAAAAAACTTATTTGGAAAACCGTGTAAAAGCGAAAACGTGTAAAAAGGTACAGTGTAAATCGGGGGATAGGTGTATGTCATTTTCTAAAATATTGCTTAATATACCTACATATGCTCCTTTAGATTTCATAACAATATACATTGGTTTTAAAAAGTAATTTGAAGATTCTTTGAGAAATTTTCTCATAGATATGAAAATAATTATGAATCATTTTCAAATAATATTATAATCAAATCGTAATAATTTGGACTAAAAAAAAAAAAATCTCTTCCATTTAACTCTATACATCGTTAACTATACAAAGCCATTATAAGAAAAATAAAATTTCATATTTTGATAACTCTGCATGAGATGCCAACTCTCACCCACATTGAGAAAGTCGCTACAACTTATATAGAATGGTTAAACTAATATAATATATTAGATGCTATCAAGAATTCCTAACTATGTTCAACCCAACTTCTATAACGTTCAATTTTTTACTGGACATGGTGACTTCATATTTGTTTAGAATTGGCAAAATTGGTTCACCTGCATGAACTTGTGGAAACGAACAACAAACCCCTGAACACCTTCTTATAAACTGTCCATTAACTTCTGATCTAAGGGAAGAAAACCAACTTTGCCTGACTAATACAAAACAAGCTGCTTGCAATAAAGACCAATACATCAAGTTTAATATATTCTGCAGGATGTATATTTTGAGGCGAAAGTGTTGACTGTACATATTTAAAGCTACTACTTATAATTTCTATATGCAAAATTTGACATCGAACGTTAATTTTCATGATTCCCAATGTTCCATTGTATTAATTGTATATAATTTAAAATATACACGCAATTATCCAAATTGTGGATATGGCGTGTCTCTCCCAACTGTTAAATAAATAAATAATCAATTTAAATATATTTTGTATATTTATTATTTATTATCCTGTGCTTCACTTCCATTAATAATTGACAATATGACCCAGAATAAGTATATTGCTACGGCGTTTTATGGTTTCCACAAGTCCATATCTCAGAAGAAGGCCAAGTGGCACTCACTCCTCACTTTCTTACTGCTACTCTTTTTGTGTTGTTTTTTTTTGCTTCCCTCTTTCTCTTTCTTTTTTTTCTGTTTATATTGTTGTTTCCTTTGTCTCACTGCTTTGTTCTTATGCATAGCTTTGGTGAATCCTGTATAGGGTCAGTGACCCTAAATAAAGGCTTTTTTGTTGTTGTTGTTTTGTTATTATTTATTATCATCAACTCAGACGCGATATTCCCCACAAGGGATGCTTACGTCAAGAAACAACACTAAATTCAGATACTATATTACATAAACAAATTATTTCATTTTACTAATATTTCAGTTGGCTGAACCCCAACCTTTATCGTGGTATTATAACATATTAATGTGTTAACAACTTTTGACACACATTAATATGTTATAATACCTTGAAAATTGTTGGTGGAATATTGGTAAAATAAATGATTTTTTGATCCAATATAAGCCTTTTTAATTAAAGATCTATTTATGGATTGCTATATTTAAAAAAAAAAAAACAATTGAATAATTACAAGGTTTGAATAGAGTCTAAAGAAGAAAAGAAAGGAAATCACGAAATTCTAAAATAGTGAAATCAAGTATCAAAATATATAGAAAAACATCCGAGATTATTTTCATAATTTTTTAGATTCAATTTCAGAAACACAATAATAATAACATTTACTTCTTACTATAATATTTGTGAAAATATTTAAATGTGAAAAAATTAACTATTACGTTTATATATAGGGTAAATAATACACCTAAGATATTTAAATGTGAAAAAATTAACTATTACGTTTATATATAGGGTAAATAATACACCTAAGATATTTAAATGTGAAAAATTAACTATTACGTTTATATATAGGGTAAATAATACACCTAAGATATTTAAATGTGAAAAAATTAACTATTACGTTTATATATAGGGTAAATAATACACCTAAGATATTTAAATGTGAAAAAAATTAACTATTACGTTTATATATAGGGTAAATAATACACCTAAGATATTTAAATGTGAAAAAATTAACTATTACGTTTATATATAGGGTAAATAATACACCTAAGATATTTAAATATATTAGACACTTTCTGAAATTGAAGCCATTTATATTCATCTTGAGGGATTTTTCAGAAGACCGCCTTTATTTCAACAGTACTCTTGGGAGCCCAGACTTCCTTTATTCACTGTAGAATATTCACAAAACGTTTTCAGTTTTGTTAAATACCTATTCACCTTCTTAAAATAATGTGTATTTTCCAAATAGTCATAAAAAATTTATAATCACTATTAATATATAATACAATATAATGCGGCTTATGATTGTAGAACGACATTTGAAAATTATCCCGCATGTGTTTCTTTTGAACGAAAAATCGATATTTATTTTAAGGAGAAATAACGATTATTTCTAACCTTAGGGATGAAGTATGAAAGGATGAATTGTGAAGAGTAATGATAAACGGGAAAATAGAAGTGTCCACATAAAAGAAACACATGCGGGATAATTTTCAAATGTCATTCTACTATTAAAATATTTTAGATATCTGAAAACATATTTTCGAAGCTTTTAGTGCCGAATTTTATTTTATTTTTACAAAATAAAAAAAGAAATTAGAGTTATTTCTGGGTGGAAAAATTATGGATCACCAATGTTGAAATACCCAGCAGTTTCAGTAGGCTAATTTACCATACACGGGGGCCGGTGGAAAGATGGTCTAAACCGTTGGTTTACGACCGCTACGACCCGGGTTCGATTCCCGCATTGGGCACTTTTTTTTTGATTAAAAAAAAATGCTCCAATGGCCCCCGATTCTTGCAAAGGCCCAACCCCACAAGCGAGTGCAAGTAACCAAACGGGGCTATGGCACATTTGTAAGTGCAAAGTCGAACTGCTTTTCACATGTGTATACATGTGGTGCACTTACAGTAAAAGTTGTCGCCTTCTACCCACCATGATTATCATGGCCTGTACCACGTGTACTAGGGATAAGCAAAAAAAAAAAAACATACACCGTATTGATATTATATCGGGCCATTCGCTAAAAATGAAATATCAATCTAAATAGTATCAAATTCCAAAAAATAGATTTTGAGCTTACTTGTGTGTTCGGATGGTCGGATTATAGTGGGTTTAGAAATGATGATGTGAATAAAATATACATATTAGAAATATATTATTCGTTTCTATTTATTAATCTATATCTCCCTATATTTGAAATGCATCTGATTTTAAATATTCACAAATATATAGTAGGAAAGCATATTTGATTAAGCACAAGTATCCCCTCAGGAATTTTGCGCAGTTACAACAATTATAAAATAATTGTATATATAAGCGATAGAACTCTTTTCCTGTTTAGATAATCAAATAAAGTAAATCACGAAGGAAGATGAGTTTATTTTTAATAAACCTTTTAAATAAAGTTTTGGTGTTTTTATTTGTATTAATTACTTTCTTAATTATCGATTATTAATTTATAATGTTTCTACTTTAATTACACGTAATTTTTTTATCCTTTATCCGTACAAAGAGTTTATCAGCACTTTTTTAACACGTCGTGCTAGGTATAGCAACATCTTTACCAAGAACAAGCTAAGAGCCTTGGAAAACTCTTGCTCTCAATTTGACATTATTTTATAGCTTTTTTTAGCATATTTGGTTTTTGTTAAACATTATTCGACGATAAAATTTACATTTCAAGTTTAATAGGTTCATATTTTAGGTTTATTAAAAAGAAACTCATCTTCCTTCGTGATTTATTTTATTTAATTATATATATCTTATAATATAAAAAAAGATGATTTTCTGTTTCAATTTTGATCATGTAGAGGATTATGGTAATGGTGGTGCAGTCGTGGCAAAAATCTTGAAAATATAATAATCAAAATATGAATATTAAAAATAGCTTTAATTGAGCTTATGAGATATATAAAAACATAATTTGAGAAAGGTACTGCCTGGCTTAAGGCGTAAGAATAAAAAAGATGAAAAACAAAAGAATATTTACACAATTACAAACATGTTTTGGGTCGGCCAGCGGGGAACAACAACAATGAGTTTTTATACGGGAAGAGTGACCTCTGGCGGTCGATTTTAGAAGAGTATTTTATCTATGAAATATAATTTTAAAATAAAATAATACTTTAATATAACATAATTTTAAATGAAATATTTTAATTAAACATTTTAAATAAATAATTTTAATATAACATATATATATATATATATTCGAAATATTTTAATAAATTTCACATAACTATTTTTAAAATGCTCTCTTTATAGATAAAAAATAGTTAATCTATTTTGATTTATCATATGCATCTATAAAACTTAAGTTACCAGAATATCCAAAAGCGGGTAAAACACTCTATAAGATTAATGATATATATCAATTCAAGAACAATCAGAGAATCCTAAAATATTCATAAAATAAATATAGTAAGCAATTATAATACTAATATCTGTGAAATTAATGAAACATGTCAATTCTGTAACGATCAGAGAATCATAAAATATTAACACAATATGTATAGTGAACAAATATAATACGGATCTCTATAATAATAATATTTGTAATATTAATGACACATGTCAATTTTGGGACAAACAGATCATCATAAAATATTCACTTAATAAATATAGTAAACAAATATAATACGGATCTCTACAATGTTGACCAATGATCAAGACCGACAAAAATTGGTTTATTTTAAATTCGTAAACCGGCTACTTTAATGCTACTAAAATGAACATAAAAGAAATGGTTATAAAAGAGGAAAATATTAACTTGAGACTGAATGTATATTCAATATATAATGTCATAACCAAAAATGTACATAGCTTGTAACTGTAAATAATACATCGGCAGCTTGGCGAATGTTATGTACCTAAGCCCCGATAGGTGGCGCGCGCTGTCAGCTTGGCAAGTGTTATGTACCTAAGCTCCGATAGATGGCGGGCGCGCTAGGCGGGAAGTTTGTAAACAATAGTCGCCATCTTGAGGGAAGTAGCCGATCGCCAGCCGTTTGGGTCTCTGACATTACTTCCTTAATTTAGCATTATTTTTATCCAAATAAATTAAGCTACCTCTATTTCTTTTTATCCCTCAAACTTATTAACTATTTAAAGTCATCTAATAAATTATTATTTTATATCTACCCAAACGACTCGTCACTTTCATTACTGTGATAATATTTTTTAAAATTATATTTAGTACACGTAGTACAGGCCATGATAGGTGGGTAGAAGTTGGCGACTACCTTTACTGTAAGTGCACGACATGTCTATACATGTGAAAAGCTGTTCGATTTTTGTACTTACAAAATATGCCAGGGCTCCGTTTGGTTACTTGCACTCAATGATAGGTTTGGACTTTTGCAAGAATCGGGGGCCATTGGAGAATTTTTTCATCAAATTCAATCAGAAAAAAGTGCCCAATGTGGGATTCTAACCCGGGTCGTAGCGATCGAAAACCAACGGTTTAGACCACCCTTCCACCGACCCCCTTCTATATTCAATATAACAAATATATAACGAAAAATATGAGAACGAGAGTGAAGATGTTGCCCAGAATTACACCTGTCGATGAACTGTAAATATTTGTCTTTATAATTTTTTTTTTGAATAGAGAAGCATGTAAATTGTATATATGTTATGGTTAATATATATAACACAATTATAACAACTATATATGGCAACAATAAAACAAATTAACACATAAAAAACAAACATTTTTTTTATTATCTTGATTGACGAATCGAAAAGGTACATATAGAGGCCTCTATACTTATCAAAAATATTTCTTCAATGGCCCTAGATTCTCGAAAGGTCAAACTTCAACAATAAGTGCAAGCAACTAAATAGTTCTCTGGCACATTGATTAATGCAAAAGTTGAACTTCTTCAGACATGTGATACGTTCTCAACAAAATAAGTCGCCTAATAATGCCCACCATTAGTGTGTCTTCGCCTATACTAATTATATCAAAAAACATATCCGCGAAATCAAAGTGGCATTAATGGAGAAATCAGCGGAACTGAAAAAAGCAAAATTCAATTAAATCAGAGTTCGCTTAGGTCGTGGCAGATTTACAAATGGGAAATAATTGTAATTCAAGAGAGAGAGAGAGAGCGTTATATAATTCCTTATATCTAATTCACGCCAATTTATTAAGGAATTGCTTGAGGAAGATAATTGCTCGATGCATATATTTGTATATATTTGTACAAATTCCATCTGTTCGCCATATTTATGCCCGTAACCCCTAAAAGACCTTTACTAAGAATTCCCCAAAGTATTTCCCGAATATATAAGACCGAGGATTTAGAAAAAAAAAGGCCAAACCACTGAGAGGTTGACAACTGATAAATCAAAGAGAGAGAAGCTCTCATAATATTTTTCTTCAGGTTATGAAAAGTTAAAGGTTATTTTTTTAAATGCACTGAAGAGTTAAATCTCTCAACACAATTCTATATACAGTTACGAGCGTCATTCTTCATCTCCTAATCAACTCTTTCACCGTTTGCTTTTTTTTTTTTTTTTGGAATGGCGCCCTCCTAATGGTTGGCTACGATCACGCCACCTTTTTGTTTTTGTAACTATTGTGTTGGAGCGGGTCGCTCCTTAAATAAATGCATATATTAGTTAATAACTAAATGAAATCCTCTCTTTCTTTTTCCCAGTAAGAGACGCCTACGGAAGCCAACAGTACATAGACAGATAAAGCACATAGGCTATAGTTATTAACTAATATATGCATTTATTTAAGGCGCCAATTTATAATTGTAACAAATAGTATTTGAATAAAAACATTCAATCGGGTAAAACACGGGCGTTGCCCGGGTCATTCGACTAGTTGTCATATACCTTCAAACACTATTGTAACCTTTAAATGTTATTATCTGAGTTAATGTTTTACTTATAACAAATTCAGACGATATAACTTGGCATGAAACTTTTTATAATAACCGAACACAATATCATTTTTGTTTTACATGAATGTAAAGGAATCATAAATTTATTACTGAATAATATCTATAATAATTACATTTTTACATTCATTATTTCTTTTAAGGTATGTAGTATGGGCCTACGTATTCTGAATTAGAATTTAGGCAAGGATTAATAATCCGTGGAATAAATTAAAGCCTAATATTAATAAAGCTTAATATAGCAAAATATAAAGAAACTTCTTGTAGTTTTTTTAAATAAGAAAACCTCGTATGCTACTAACATTAGTATATATTGGGGGTATAAAATTTTACTCTCTAGAAAGTAATTATACAAATTAATATGAAACATCAACACAACAATGATTTTCTTATAGTTTTCTAAAGTGTGCCTGGATCATGGTGCCATGATCAACGAAAGCTGCACCCCTATACCCCATTCCATGAGATCATGAACTGATGGAATTCGTGTAATCTTTACGCAAGGGGATAAGAAACAACAACAACAATGATTTTTTTTTTTTACAAATTAATATGATAACCTCAGAATACTATTGAAGAATCAGTAAATTACAAAATTTGTTCATACTTTTAATAAATATGACAAGAATTTATATTATATGTAAATATCTATAAAAAGATATATGTAATAATAAAAATATATATAAAATGTAGTATTAAATCTGAAACATATTTTTGTATTATTGGTGTAAATGAAAATGAGAAATATAACGTCAAGCAAAAGAAAGTTGAGTTTGTTTCTGCCCAGTTTAGAAAATATTACTCTCTGGGGCCACCACCATGGAGTGACCAATCAGCTCGATTCAAGGGACAATTTGGACTCACGTTCACTTCAGACCGAAAAGTTTTCTTCATGGTGATCATTGCAGCCATTAACTGTAGCTCGACTGTTTGGCACCAATGGATTTCGTTAATTAGGTAGCTTTCACTATATAATTGTGTTAAAGCTTTGATAAGAAAAAAGAAGGTCCTTGCAATCAGACTATCCCAGGATTATTCTTTGCTGCCTGTTAGCCATTGGATTTATCCATCAACGCTCATTTAAACTTACACTATTTACTTGTAAATATCAAAATATAGTCCTCTTTGCTATCCCATGCACCTCTAAGAAAGCGTCCCCATTTATCTATGTAACTTGTTGGTGTTTTGTGGGTGTTTAAATGGGAAGATAGGGATCACGTCAATTATATAATCATTAAAATATTTATTAACATATAAAATTAAAAGAAAGGAAATATAAGAGCCACGTAAAGTATCTGTTCTTGCCTGTTCTCCTGTTTATCCTTTTTTCTTCTTCTCCCCGTTGTTTATCTTCTTTCATAGAATATTATTTATAATTGTAAATTTTAATCATACTTAAAATTTAAAAACAATAAGGAATATTTTTAAATATTAAATAAAAATGTTACACAAAATTATAGGCAACATATTTGCAACATAACTGCCTGAACAGACGATCATTATTTAAACAGCCAGTACTTCAACCTCCCAAGTTACAAGTGTATATCAATCTCCACGATTACTCTACCTTCTACCATGAATACTCTTTTACAGTACAATGGTTTCCAACTTATGTTGGAATTCCTGGAAATGAATTGGCAGACTTTCTGAAAAAATCGGAAGCTCTTGCTTACCCTGAGACCATACAATCTACTACTATAGACTATGAAAGAACCCTCCTTCGTACAATCAAGGCCCAATGTCTACGATAAAGAACGATTGACCATGATGTGCGCTACCATAACACTGCACTTCATGCCTATATAAGACACTAGCCGAATGACCCGGGCAACGCCCAGGTTTTACCCCATTAAATGCTTTTATTCAAATACTATTCGTTACAATTATAAATTGGCGCCGTGGATGTCATTCTTGTATAATATATAAATAAGTTTTAAAAATTGTAAAAAAAAAAAAAAATGCATCGGCCGGGTTTCGAACCCGGGCCGCCCGCGTGGCAGGCGAGCATTCTACCACTGAACCACCGATGGTTATGAGAAATGGCCATATTTGGGTATTTATTCCATTCACAAAAGCAAACGGTGACAGAATTGATTATGACGCTGATAACTGTATATATTAATAATATAAATGATTTTAAAACGAAAATTGAAATTATACCGCGAATGTTTCTTTTATAAAAATCGAAATTTATTTTCAAAGAGAAATAGCGACATTTCTAACTTTGAGGATGAGGTATGGAAAGGTGAAACATGAAGAGTAATGGCGAACGGAAAAATAAAAATAGAAACATTCGCGGTATAATTTCAATTTTCGTTTTATAATCATCAGCCGCGTTATATTGTATTTTAAATGTTACTTTAAGTATTAGTTACGAACGGAAAAATACGTCCAGGGTAGCCGAGTGGACAAGGCACCTGCCCGGTAAGCAGAAGGGTGTGGGTTCGTTTCCCGCCCCTGGACACTTTTTATTTTTCCGTTCGCCATTACTCTTCATGTTTCACCTTTCCATACCTCATCCTCAAAGTTAGAAATGTCGCTATTTCTCTTTGAAAATAAATTTCGATTTTTATAAAAGAAACATTCGCGGTATAATTTTAATTTTCGTTTTACAATCATCAGCCGCGTTATATTGTATTATAAATGATTTTGAAAATTTAAAAAAATGCATTGGCCGGGAATCGAACCCGGGGCGCCCGCGTGGCAGGTGAGCATTCTACCATTGAACCAAAAGCAAACGGTGACAGAATTGATTAAGAAAGAATTGATTATGACGCTGATAACTGTATATATTAATCTTATTGCATCTAATTGCTTTCAGATCTACTTGTCTGTCACCCTAGTGTAGAATTGAAATCACAGAGAATATAGTCCTAAACCTCAGTATATTGTCCAGCTCAGGCGAGATGTGATAATAATATAGTCCGAAACTTCGCTGCAATTTTTCCATTTACATTGTTTGTGCGAAGTAATGGCTTTCCTAATATTATATTTATGATTGCTATGAGAATCAATGACGCGCTAAAATATCACAAATCTTACATATGATGGCACGCAAACTGATATTTGCAAACTAGCGGAGTCAGACGATCTCAGACTACTGTTTATTTGTATAGGAAATATCTGGATATGTACCACTTTGATAATTACTATTTTAGAATTCTTCACATTTTTAAAACTCAACCTTTTTACCGATATGTTCAAATATAAATACACCTTATTGTATTTATATAGAAATCACAAAAACTATTTGTAGCACTCGAATTTATTTTATATCATCGAATCTATAAGTTCTAAATATTTCAATTAAAAATTACCTTATTGAAATATGTGTATTTCGCGAACTCTACTATAATAAATTCATAAAAAGTATTAGAGGTTGGATAAAAATATGAATTCCTTCACAATACTCTAGATTCATTTTTCAGTGATATTCAAAGAGTCCAGGGCATCTGAGCCATTATACTGTATATTCTAAAATAATATTATTGATCTCTCTAACAAAGAAGCAAAAAATAGGCCTTATAGGCCATTTGTTTAATGTATATGTTTACTTAATGCTCTTTTTCTCAGTTGTTTATTTTCTTTTGATAATTCTGTTATACCTACTCTAATATGAATTATTGTAAATAATTTCACGCGTAATTATCCAGATCGGATATAGCGTGTCTTATTCGTAACTGGTAATAAATAAAAGTATTTATATTTAATCATATATCAATATTTTTACATATACGAAGTTAGGTGACTAATGAATAGAATTAAGTGTCGATGACGTCAAGGTTTCTAACCCAACCAGAGCGCCGGAATGGATGGAGATTATAGAGTTGAGCATTCCAGTTACTTAGTAACAAATGGAAGTCTCTAACAACATCCTAATGATTCATTTCTTCAGGGAATTCCTCTCAAATTGCTTTTTTCCATTCAGATATGAGATAATCAATATAGAATGTTCGCGTTTATTGGAACAAGCTGCCTCCTACATCTTAAAATATCTAATATTATTATTGACAATAAAGCCATATATAATACAATATAATATAATGCGGCTTGTGATTGTAAAATGACACTTGAAAATCATCCCGCATGAGTTTCTTTTCAACGAAAAATCAAAATTTATTTTAAGGAGAAATAACGATTATTTCTAACCTTAGGGATGAGGTATGAAAGGGTGAATTGTGAAGAGTAATGATTTATTTTTCCGTTTATCATTACTCTTCACAATTCACCCTTTTATACCTCATCCCTAAGGTTAGAAATAATCGTTATTTCTCCTTAAAATAAATTTTGAATTTTCGTTGAAAAGAAACTCATGCGGGATGATTTTCAAGTGTCGTTTTACAAAGCCAAATAGATTTGCGATATAATAAATTGGTATTTGAATTAAAAGCTACACACAATAAAGCTCTATCTGCTACTTTTAATGGAAAATTACTATTTTAAAATTTAATTATAAAGATTCAATGTATATTTTATATATATATGAATATTCTTTAATGATAAATTTAAATGATATTTGATCAATATTTTGTTCAATTAAATCTAATATTTTGACGAAATAGAGGTTATTATTTTCTTGAGTGGCTCTTGTAGAATAATTCTATCCACGCAAAAGGTTATTTTCACCCTCAACTTGTTTATATGTAACAGCTAACCACTACTGAATATTTCTGAAGAAATTTAGACAAAATGTAAATTTCTTTTCACAAATTATGTGCTAACAATATTTTAAAGTATCGAAAAATGTTTAAAATTAGGTCAGTTTAAATATTTACGACCTATTTGAATATATTGCATATTTTGCTAATTTTTTCCAATTAAATATAGCTGTCAATAATATGTTAGTAATTTTAAATATAATTATTTGGAAAATAGGAATATATATATATATATATATATATATAAATGAATGTTTGTATGTTTATTTGTTTGTATGTCCGGTATACAAATTCGCAGTAGTTCACTAATTCAACCCAAAATTTCCATACATAGGTAAAATAATACGGGGAAGACGATAGGCTATTTTAAAAAACATATAAATCAATTATTAAAACTATATATTCAAATTATTCTACTTAGCTCACGAACAGCGCCCTCTATCAAAGATTAGATTAAATTATGCTGATGCAAACAAATAGATAATGCTAATAACAAACAATTATAAAAAAAATCTTATCTAAATATATATCACTCAGGTAGATATGCACACGGGTCAATCCCGGGGCGAAGCCCGGGTCACCCGTCTAGTTTTTAATAAAAAATAAATAACTATCCACTTAAATAGATAATAAAATATATTCATTATTACTAAATCTAATTGAAAGCCCTTCAAATTTTGAAATTATGAGCTGGGTCAAAAAAGAATATACATGAAAATTATACGTTGTACTTATTCTCTTTTTCTTCCTTGCAGTAAAACAAGAGTTTTTGAGAATCAACAACAACAATAGCCCTCAATGGGCACACGTGCCATACAAGATTCTCCCGGTAAGACAAAATAAATAAATAACAAATTAGCATCATAGTTATATACAAATATTGGGTATTGACCTCGACCAATTTCGAGTTGGATCCGGTATCTGTGCTAAACATTTTGATTGAGCTGATTTCCAGTATTTATAAAAAGCGAATGCAAAGGGTCTGGATTTTACGACTTTTGCCATTAAAACATAAGGCGAATTGCTATTATTGCCGGTCTCTTGACGAATAATTTCTCTTTCTTCTTCCATTGCCGTACAGTAGAACATGTAGTGTGGAAAATCGAGACTAAATTCACCGTTGCATAAGGTGCATTCTCACATAATCCAGCTGCAAGGTCTGATCGGTTGCCGTTCTAGTTTTCGAGAATCTTAAAAACTTCAAAGAAATAAACTTTTTTGTGTCAAGGAAGATTTAAAATTAGTGGATTGTTTTATAAATAGTTTTTACATGTTAGAATTAATTAATTTTGTATTAATTTATTCTAATTAATTGTGTGTTTTTGAATTTAATTGGTCACATGTGTATATAAATCTGTTGTTTAATAATTACGCTGGGAAGTAATATAAAATTGGTATTTTAAAATCTTCTGTGAATTGATTTAGAATACGCTGTATATTTTTTGCCTTTCATATTTATAAGCAAGTGTGTTCAAAATAAAATTCATTTTTAAAAAATAAATTGCCTAATTTTTCTTAGAAAAATTCTAAACATAACAGATTTGATGTGTAAATGGCATTTCAATTTCTACATTATATATATATCGTATATTTTAAACTGTATAATAATGACACTTTTAGTATATGTCACATATCTTCCAATTAGTTAAACCGATACCTTATAATATCCTACCCTTCTATTAAAACGACACTTTTTATTTACTACCACCCCATGTTTTGTATATAACCTATTGATAATACCTGTAAACCCCTATTTGTATGTAACACTAAAAATGTTGACGTCAAAATAAAAAGCCATAGGGCGGTCAGCTGGGGACAGCTGGGGAGAGAGGAAGAAAATGCCAAAGCCCATGTGGGGCCCCCAGGGACTCTTTATAGACGACCCCTGAAAAGAGGACAGATTTTGGCGAGGGGTCAGCAGCAGATGGTTCTAGGGTGTGGCCATCGACAGACGGCTTCTGTCTAACACACAGTCTCTCCCTCCATGTCTCGGTGATAAGCATCCAAGTTTGTGTCATGGCCTCTACCTCTGTCCCGTGGGCTGTTCCCGATCATACTCGGTGCTAACATCTAGCCCTGCCTCTGCTTCTTGTTGTCCGCGTGTGGGAAGATCATCAACACTCGCCTCACGTACACGACTGCCAGCTTATCCATAAGTCGACATTTGCAAGAATATTACATATATATATATATATGGAAGCAATGGTCGCCCTAGTCCGCCCTAGACTGACGAGAGCCATTAGCCCGAAACCATGGTCTCAAGGTGGACGCTTATCAGTTTGCCAAAGTTGGTGTTGTGGCTTTGTCACCGACCTGATGCCGCTAGTTGCGGCGACGGTCAATAGATGGCGTCAGATTCTGACGTTTATTTTGACGGGAGAGGCGACCATTGCTTCCATGGATTAATTTCCTCCCGGCAAATTTTCCATCTATATATATATATAGATGCTCTGCCATCTAAAAAGCACATGTGCTTGTGGTCAGGAGATGCCTTCTTTATTTTTAATATATATATATTTCTATATATCTAAACAAGATAAAATCCTCTGGAGTGACTTGGTAAAGAGAGAAAATTCAAAGACAAAGAGGATAAGTTTCTTTGTCTCTTTGTCTTTGAATTTTCTCTCTTTACCAAATATTTCTATATATATTTGAATGGCATTGCTCGGAGGGTAAAGCAATAAGATGATTTATTATATAAAAGATAATTAAAGGGGATTCACATTCATTTTAATAGGATAGTTAACCACTGTCCATCTACTACTATATTTGGTTGATGAATTACAAATTTACAAGAATTCAATGGCAGAATTGTTTATCCCAGGGGTCGGAAAACTGCGGCTTTTTGGATGTTAAGCTGCGGATCTTTATATAGTTCCATACGTAAATATTATTTATGCGAGTTCTATTTATTGTTGGCAAGAAAAAAATGTGTGATTCTTTAAAAAAATTGAAATTTGGTAAATTGTAATTTTTGACTCTTCCGACTCAAAAGTTTGCCGTACCCTGGTTTATCCAAATTCAAATAGAGCATGCCTGGGAATTTTTGTAATGGCCCATTTTGAACTTTTCTTAATTACAAAAAAAAATCGAATTTGAAGAAAATAATTCATTGTCTCTTACAACTTTCTTCAACTCCTTGAAAACGGAAAAAAAAATTATCGTGAGGAATATGTACATCAATAAATATCAAATCTTCCTATAGAGGTGTATATATATTGTGGTTATTCGTCTGGTTTTGAAGAAATGATTCAATTATTCATTCCAAGGTATTTAAATTATTACAGATAAAATATAAAAATAAATATCAATGTTTATAATTATTGTTACAAATTAAAATCTAGTAAAGAAGAGTTTTAAAAGGTTTGATGAAAATGGATGGATGAAAATGATCGTTGCCTCGTGGAGGCGTCATAACCAATGGTATCCTCCCCCGTGCTTACCACGTCACCACCGCCGCGCATGCGCCGACTTAGCGTCACGGCCGGCCGAGGTGGTGGCGGTTGAAAGGGCTGTTCAAAATTGGCGGTGGGTCAAAACACCGTCACAATATAACCTATCTCGCATTAGTTTATAATATCACTGCGAAAATTTTACGTAACATTTTGTGAATTCAGACATTTAAATATATATAATAACTATTATTTCGTCTGATATTTATATTCTACTATTGGTTTTCTAAATTAATTTTGAAATATTAATTTCTAAAATATTTTTTAATTTAAAAATCACTTTATGTTTAAAATGTCTCGAATATTTTCTCCATGTTAATAACATGCCATTAAATCAATTATTTGTCTCAGATTTACTTATAGAAGGATAAATCAGTAATCTTAGATAAAATTAGAGAAATGTATTTATATCTTTCATTTCTGTACTTGTTTAATCTCAATCAAGATGTATGAATACAAATTTGAACGAATTATAAAATTGTGAGAACCTTCAATAAATTAAGTGATACATAGTAATACTGTATAATATATTTTAAGACCTATTTTTTGGAATGTTTCCTCTCACAAAACTACATAAATCAATCAACATAAATTGATTGATTAAAGATCATCAAATAATGCTTGGTTTTTCATCTTATTCTTCCAACTTTCTATAATGGACAGACGATGACGAAAAAAGGTTTGCTAATGTATCCCTAGGGCAACCTACCTTCCAAAAGAATGAAATTGTTATTCCTAATTGCCCTATTACACGGTGGCAGTCACGCTGCAATTCTTGTAATGTCCCACAAATAGATCCCAAGCGTACCTTACCCACTTAAAATAATCATCTTTCGGGTTTGTTCTTGGTTTTCGACTCGCTTTAGGTAAAATATACGATATGCTTTTTTTCAACTATCCAAGACTAAATCTAGGCATATTTCAGTGACCCTGAACCCAGATTAGAAACTCTATTAAAAAGCCTCAACTATAGGTATATATTTAATTAAAAAGGCATGTTAGAGTTTAATTTATTATAACTCTGTGTATATATGTTTTATTAGATTTGACCACGAGTGCCTGGTCACGTGTGTATGAATTTATTGTATAAATAGTGTGTTTGAGAATAAAGTGAATGTTGACTTGGAACTGTGTGAGACTGGTGTTTTCACAGTAGTTTAGCTCGGTAGATTCGCTTCATTTTGAGACAAGACCTTGGCGCTGACTATACCTCTGGGCGGAAGAGTGAAAAGTGAACAAGAAGAACCAGCCAGAATGAAGATTGGCGAACATTTTGGTCCCTCTACATCCGGATATAGGCTAGGTTCAAGTTTAAATAAGTTTAAGAAACCTAAGAGGTTTAAAGAAGTTTAAGAAACCTAAGAGGTTTAAAGAAGTTTAAGAAACCTAAGGAGGTTAAAAGGTTTAAGAAGTTTAAAAGAAGTTTTGGAATAGAAGAAGGTTAGAGATTTAAGAAAGAATCAAGAGAAAAAGGCCTATACAAATTTAGGCAAGTCTAGAAAAAGAAGAATTTATGCAAATAAAGTTTTGCAAAAAAGGTTATGCAAAAAAGGTTTTTAGGAAAGTTTTGTAAATTGGATTAAAAAGGAAAAGGCCGAGGTATAGAGCGTCAAGCAATAATTCAAGTTAAGATCAAAGGGCAAGTCTAAGCCATGAAGCGGGCATTAAGAAGTAGAGCCGCTCAAAGAACGATTATATCCAAGTTGATTAAAAGGGCAGAAGCGGAGTTGGATGAAGAAACTCCTTCTGAAATTACGATAAGAACGAGCTATAAACTCATCGAAAAGTATATGGCAAATCTTCAGGATGAAGATAAGTTGATCTGGAAGTTGATGCTAGAAGATAAGGAAATTGATTACAAGGTACGAGAGGAAGAGAAGGACACAGTGATCCAGTATGATCAGAAGTGGATGGGTCTTGAGATTAAGATAAATAATTTCCTCAGCTCTCTGATGAAGGATACGGAAGCCCTCCATGGTGCTAGTTCGAAAAAGGGCTCGCAGCCTGGAACCAGAGTATGCCGATTGCCCAACTTGGATTTGAAGATCTGCGATGGAAGCAGTTTAGAAGGTGGGATGAGTGAGAAGCCAAGTGTTGTCGGAGTTACCCTGATGAAAGGAGTTGATCCAGCTTCTATTAAGGAAGATGCTGGGATTGTGGTATTATCCGAGCAAATGGTAGAAGAGACATCCACGCAGATTGCCGTTGAAGAAAGTCATAGGGCTCAAGTTGAGAAAAGGCAGTTGGCTGAAAAAAGTAAAAATGCTCAAGTTAAGAAGAAGTCTGTTGTAGAAGTTGATGAAAGTAATAGGGCTGAAATTGAGAAAAAATCCGTTGAAGCAGATGAGGAGAAAGGGCTGGATGTGGAACCAGGAATGGATTCAAAGAACACTGAAGAAGTGGAGCTGCTATATGCAGAACAAGGTACTGATTCAAAGATAGCAGAAAGGCTAGATGCAGAACAAGGCACCGATTCAAAGGTAGCAGACAAGTTAGATGCAAAACAAGATATCGATTCAAAGATAGCAGAAAGGCTAGATGCAGAACAAGGCACCGATTCAAAGGTAGCAGACAAGTTAGATGCAAAACAAGATATCGATTCAAAGGTAGCAGAAAAGCTATATGCAGAACAAGGTACTGATTCAAAGATAGCAGAAAAGCTAGATGCAGAACAAGGTACCGATTCAAAGGTAGCAGAAAAGTTAGATGCAGAACAAGGTACCGATTCAAAGGTAGCAGACAAGTTAGATGCAAAACAAGATATCGATTCAAAGGTAGCAGAAAAGCTAGATGCAGAACAAGGTACCGATTCAAAGGTAGCAGAAAAGTTAGATGCAGAACAAGGTACCGATTCAAAGGTAGCAGAAAAATTAGATGCAGAACAAGGTACCGATTCAAAGGTGGCGGAAAGGCAAGACGCAGATTTAGAGAATGAGAAAGACTCAGAAGCTGAAACCAAGGACAATGAAGTAAGGGATTCTGAGACTGCTGTTAAAGGTTATGAATCGGTGAGCAATTCTAAAGCAGTAGCTGACGGCGATGATCAAGTGGAGATTTCAGATGGTAAAGCTGAGTCCATTGATGATATTGAGGAAAGAGTTGTCAGAGTTCCACCATCGAGGAAATTGGTGGAAGCGGGACAAACTGGAGATGCGGAATTTAAGGTAACAGGATACTATTTGCCTGATCGCCCTGTATTTGAGTGTGGGTCCAGAGCGACGCCTAAACGGCCAGTATTTGACGACGCTTCCTGTCGAGGACGAAACGGATTCTCGTTGAAGCGATATTTGACCGGGAGACCCAGTCTATTGAGAGGAATCCCTGAGATAGGGATAAAACTTCGGAAGAATAAGTTCGGAGTTGTAGCCGACCTAAAAAGATATTTTCGGATGATCGCTATTAAGGAAAGTGATTGGGACTACCTTAGATTTCTTTGGAAGAAAAGGATGGACAACTGATGGTGCAATGATGCAAAGGTTGGAGAAAGTGAGGCGCTTTCTAAACAGGGTTGTACCATCCAGATCACCTATGTGAAGAGAGAACCAATAGAAAAAGGTTCAATTGGCAAATATCTTCCAAACAATAAGATGCAACTTGTATCGAAGGAAACTGTTTCTGGAGCTGTTATAACGCCAATGTTATACTCCGGCCAGTTCTCCAAAGGAGCAAGTGCCTACTCCAGCGAAAGGTCTTAATTTGGGAGACAAGTCTCCAGAAAAGTCTGGTAAAGGTGCTAGACTGGAAAGGATTGCGAATCTTGTAGATTATAGGACTATTATATTGAGCGGTTTGAGATCTCTAAAGAAGATTTCAGAGTCCTATGACAGCTCTAAGCCTGCAGACGATACCTCTGAGCCTTCAGACGATACCTCTGAGCCTGCAGACGATGCCTTAGCATCAGATCCTGATTCTTCAGAAGGTAAAGCTCAAGGTTCTCAAGAGGTTCCAAGGATTGCAGTGGAGGATTCTGACGAAAGGTCTGCAATTGAGGATTCTCAACCTTCAGAGCCTCTTGATGTGGAGAGTTATGGAGTGGGGGCTTCAAGCGATGTAGAGGTAAGAGCTCAAACAAAGAGCCCTAAAGCCATATCTTCCAGGATACTTTGCATGAAGAGACAAGAATCCAGCATAGACTTGGAAGAGGAAGACATTGGAAGAAACGAACCCTCTCCAGCCTCAATCACCTTCAAAGCCCTAGAGACCACAGATTCTAAAGAAGTTGATCTGACGATTTTGGGCAACTTTGCGAGAGAACATTGCGCAAAAGGGATTGCATTTGAACAGTCCAATGTTATAAGGACATTGGGTTTGGGATGGATCCAAGGTGAGGACTGTTTCTTATATGGAGTTCAGTCGTTGGAAAGGACATCGGCGACTACCACGAGCGAAATGCCTTCCTTCATCGCCAAGTTAGAGGATCCCTTAAGATGGTTGGCACCTGTCCTTGTAACAGGAAAAATAATGGTTCAAGGTTTTGGATAACGGAATTACATTGGGATGATCCGATGGATGAATCATTGATTGAAACATGGACTACTTTAAGAAAGGAATTGAATTTCATGGGAAGTTTGAGAATACCCTGATGGATGGGTCTCGGAGGGAATACCCAGGGAGTGCAGTTGCATGGATTCGGTGATGACTCCGAAGACGCCTATGCGGCAGCTGTTTACATAAGAATTCCCACTGACCATGGAGTCAGTGTAAGACTGTTGGCATCAAAGACTGAGTTGGCTCCCATGCGGAAGATGTCAGTTCCACGCTTAGAATTGTGCGCAGCTCTTCTGCTGACCAGACTAGTGAAATATATAATGGAAGAGTTGGATATCAAACTGGAGAGTGATACCTGTTGGTCCGATTCTACCATGGTCTTGAATTGGTTGAGAACTATGTTTGGAGATCTCTCCACTTTCATCGGCAATCGTGTGGCGGAGATTGAGTTGTCCACAAATAAGGGAGTGGCGCTGTGTTCCACAGGAGATAATCCAACGGATATTGCCTCGCGAGGAATTCTGGGGTCCGAGCTGAAACAGTCTTCCATCTGGTGGACAGGACCTACCTGGTTGTCAGCGGAATCCACAGAATGGCCTAGAATGCCTCCTGTGTTTGAGCACCAAAGTCAAACTGAGCTCCTGAGTATTCATGCCATCAGTGAAACACTTTCTTGGTGGCCATTGGAGAGATGAGCTCGACCTTTGATGGATATATCCGAAAGTGGCCTGGATATTGCGCTTTTGCCATAACTGCCGCTACAGCGCGGAGCGATGTCAGTCGCACTTAACAACAGCTGAAATGAGAAATGCTCATCGGAGAATACTTCAAGCAATTCAGTACCAGCATTTCAGGGAGGCAATAAGAAGTTTGACCACTTTAGGATCAGTGAAACGCACAGGCAAGATTTATGGTTTAGCACCGTTCCACGACGATCAAGGAATCCTTGGAGTCGGCGGTAAATTGAAATGGGCTCCAGCTATGACATATGAACAAAAACATCCTGCGCTATTGCCTTCATCAGGAAAGGTGGCTCAGATGATTGATCAAGCGGTTCATATGCGGAATAAGCACGGAAGTGTGCACCTGATGCTGTCCACATTGGGACAGAAGTATTGGATGCTGAGAGCAAAGATCAGGTGAATAGAAGCATTCGAGAGTGCGTGACATGTTGTCGATACAATCGCGTCACTCCAGGCCAGCTAATGAGCGATTTACCCAAGGAGAGATTAACACCGGGTAAACCCTTCTCAATAAGTGGTGTATATTGCGCTGGACCTGTGAACCTTCGAATGTCCAAGGGTAGAGGTCGAAAGACGGAAAGGGGCTACATCTGTCTAGTTGTGTGCTATGTGACCCGAGCCGTACATCTTGAATTGTTCCCAGATGCCTCTACACCCACCATCATGACGGCTTTTAAGCGAGTTGTAGCGCGAAGAGGGCACTGCACTCGGCTATATAGTGATGAAGGAACAAGTTTGTAGGAGCTGCACGACAGTTACGTTCAGGTTTCTATCTGGCTCAGGATCAATTAAGAGAACTGGCTGCCGTGTTAGCTAATGATGGAACTAAGTGGAAGACCATCTTTCCCAATGACGACGTCAATACGTTAGTATTGATAAAAGAGGAAAGAATGCCCCCTGCAAGGTGGCTGATGGGCAGAGTGGTGGAGACCCATCCTGGGAAGGACGGCCTGGTGCGGGTTGTATCGGTGCGAACACCAGTTGGAGTGCTCCGAAGACCCTTAGTGAAGCTGGTGCTGCTGCCGGTGGCCCCTCCGGATCTTGATGGTACCCATCAACGGGGGGAGGAATGTTAGAGTTTAATTTATTATAACTCTGTGTATATATGTTTTATTAGATTTGACCACGAGTGCCTGGTCACGTGTGTATGAATTTATTGTATAAATAGTGTGTTTGAGAATAAAGTGAATGTTGACTTGGAACTGTGTGAGACTGGTGTTTTCACAGTAGTTTAGCTCGGTAGATTCGCTTCATTTTGAGACAAGACCTTGGCGCTGACTATACCTCTGGGCGGAAGAGTGAAAAGTGAACAAGAAGAACCAGCCAGAAAGAAGATTAGCTAACAAGGCATATATTGGATCAAAATATCATTTATTTTACCAATATTTCAGTTGGCCGAGCGCCAACCTTTATCAAGGTGTTATAACATTTTAAAGTGTGTCAACAACAAACTCAGCGCCACATAACGTCAACAGCATTAAGTTTTTTAAAATATTCTGTTATATTTATGGGAAGAAAAAAATTGATATATATTTTATATTATGGACAAAATAATATTTGTAAAATATAGGTGTGAATATTTTGAAAATTAACAATAACGCCTATTTTAAATAAAAAATAGGTATATATATAAATAGTCAATTATAAAATATTAAAGATTTATTTTAACCTACTTTGTTTAGTAAGAGAACGCGTTTAATTATATTTTTGTAAAAGATAAAAACGAAAAATGTTAAATTATATTTTTTCGAAAATCCCTCTCTCACCCATAAGAAATGTGTAGAATTTTCATATAATTTATGAAAACCCTCGCGTCTTCTGAAAATTATCATGAACATTTTTTATCCAAAAGCTAGAAATGTTCTCTTTACATTTATAAAAAATATATTCATTTATAATTATATACATTTGAATTATAAAAATATATTTAAATGTCCAATGAATACACTGCTGGCCACTCAAATTGCAACTCCAAGAAAGATAATGAATATCACAATAAAATTTATTTTGTAGATAACATGTTCAAGTAACAAATGATTAAATTTAAAGACTTCTGTGAGGATGGTTCCTGCCAGAATAAGTAGCCAGAGTAACCGCCATTGTTGGAGATTACCGCTGCCACACGCCTGGGCATTGAATCAAAGAGACTTTGGATGTGTTCTTGGGGTACAGCAGACCAAGCATCTTCCCTACGTTGCAAAAGCCGTTGACCGGGTGTGACAGATGGGGATATAATCTGGGTCAATCGTTGAGCAACCATGAACCACATATTTTCTATCGGCGAAAGATCCGGAGAGCGAGCTGGCAAGGGAAGCAATTAAATCTGGCAATTGACGAAGATCATTTGGACCATATGTGCTACGTGTGGTCGCACATCATTTTCTTAAAGTATGCATAAAATAATTTAAAGTATCATTCATTTTATACAGTTTATTATAATATATATTCAAATAATTATATTCATATTGTCTGTGCACACAACACATTCTACTTGACAAAATATAAACTCACTAAAGTCATGCAAATAAGTGAAATAATCGTCAAATTCTCGAATTTATACTTAGGGCATGGAGAGCCTAAGGAACGACTTTAAGCATTAATGGCTTAAATCAAGAATTTAGGATATTCAAATAAAAGAGACCGCTTTCAGACAAATGATATCAACGATCATAGAATTTATGCTGTTAATCTATTTATATTTTAGGTCGAAATATTGGCAGAAGATTCAACCATTCGCAACGCCCACATTCAACAGAGCATAACAAAAATATGATTAATTAAATTAGCGAAACTGCTGGAAGGTCTGAAATGGTCCTGGATGAACAAGGCCTTTCCAATATTTTCCCCTTGCAGTAAGGGCAGTGGGAAGTTATTTCATTTTTCTAAATTAAGCGCTAAATACTTTCAAATTTCATATACAGATGGCGCAATATTTGACTTAATTTAATTGAGCTTAACCTGATTTAGATTGTTTGCGGAAAAGAGCATTACTAGATGTATACAAGAGTGGGTATTTTATTCTTTCCTCAAAAATACTTCAATCTTAAATACTTCACTCAAGAAATTCTATGAACTTTTGGACTTATATAAACAAAGCAGCTCAATACGATATCAACTTGGGATTTTAAACTGGCGAAATCGCTGTAAAGCTTACACCTATTTTGCCATCTAAATATTTTATCATCGCTTCGAATACAGAGATAAGTGTTTTTAAATTTTAATTATTAAAATCAAAATAAAAAGTCCACACGAAATAGGTCAAATACCTTTCATACGAAATACCTTTCATAGGTGGATGCTCTCTATCTCTCTGAGTCATATAATATACTAGCCGAATGACCCGGGCAACGCCCGTGTTTTACCCCCGATTGAATGTTTTGATTCAAATACTATTTCTTACAATTATAAATTGGCGCCTTAAATAAATGCATATTTTAGTTAATAACTATAGCCTATGTGCTTTATCTGTCTATGTACTGTTGGCTTCCGTAGGCGTCTCTTACTGGGAAAAATAAAGAGAGGATTCCATTTGGTTATTAACTAATATATGCATTTATTTAAGGAGCGACCCGCTCCAACACAATAGTTACAGAAGTGGGGGGGGGGCAAAGGTGGCGTGATCGTAGCCGACCAATAGGAGGGCGCCATTCCAAAAAAAAAAAAGCAAACCGTGACAGAGGCCACGCATGACGCTCGTAACTGTATATAGAATATTTTAATTTTTCTGAATTATATAATTCCGGCATTCGTGGTAAAGACAAAACATTCAGGAGATAAGTTTCTTCATCAATTTATTATGACATCAAGCTTTCGGGCATAGCGAGGCCCTTAATTCCGGCATATGAAGATGCTGAACTGCTAATGAAACATAAAAACTAGCACTTTTTCACGTCATAAGATCTAAAGGAAGTAGTAAGCTCAATAGTAATATAATATACTAAACCTAAAGATATTCCCTGAATAAAATTATCATTTTTAAAGATTTATAACGTTTTTATACTTTAACATCTTGTATGTATGATGGGATCCAATGAAAAAAAGGCTGACAACTTTCTTCTAATTTACCAAATTTCCCACCACGCACACTAATCTAATATTTAATGCCTCTCTATGAGTAAGTTTCATGGGTAAAGGAAAACAAATAAATTATATAGTGCAGCCAACGATTCAGAACTCTTTGTTATGAATATTTTAAAGTGTGTATGTTTGTCCAGAATATCACGGCTTAGAATTCTAGGAAAATATATTTTATGTTGGAATATATATAAAGAAATATTTTTATCACAAATCTGTTTTCTTTTACATATTTAAGTGTGCAAAATCCATTCGCAAACTTTTCCATTTGTGATAAAATTTAAGAAGCCTCGTACATAAACATGAATAGAATAAAAGGCATTTTTAACGACCACGTCAAATTGGCTACCTCATTTCTAAACTTCCAAGACCTCACCTTCGAAATAACATTAGAAATAGCACGCAGATGTATTTAAAATATTTTATAGTTATTTATTATATATTTAACTATTGGTGTATAATATGTATAATATACTTGTTTTAATTTCACTAAATAATTTTCACTAATATATAGTGAAGAACAAGAAGAAAAAAAAAAAGAAGAAAATGATAACAAACTTTTAAGTATAATATATAATAATCAATATTAAATATATATATTGAAAATATAAAACAGAGAAATGTAATTTAGAAAATAATATATATTGAATATTTTAAATTTCAATATATATATATATATTATACTAGACGGGTGACCCGGGCTTCGCCCCGGGATTGACCCGTGTGCATATCTACCCGAGTGATATATATTCAGATAAGATTTTTTTTATAATTGTTTGTTATCAGCATTATCTATTTGTTTGCATCAGCATAATTTAATCTAATCTTTGATAGAGGGCGCTGTTCGTGAGCTAAGTAGAATAATTTGAATATATAGTTTTAATAATTGTTTATATATTTCTTAAAATAGCCTATCGTCTTCCTCGTATTTTTTTACCTATGTATGGATATTTTGGTTTGAATTAGTGAACTACTGCGAATTCGTATACCGGACATACAAACAAACAAACATACAAACATTGATTTTTATATATATAGATAGTCTAAGAATTCAAATATTTCTATATTTTAAAAGATATATATTTTATTTTTATTCATTGATAATTTTACTTTTGTTATCATCGTTTTAGAAATAATTTCAGTTTTGTTGTGAATATGCGTAGTTAACATATCTATCTTTTTGAATCGCTAATATAGGATTAACTTTATAAATTCTATATAATGTGAAAATAACTAATGTGTAATATTTCCTCAAGTAATTGAAAATAAAAGCTACTTGACGGTAAATAATTATCTTTTTCTTATCACGACTGCACCTCAACCCTTTATCTTATCGATCCTTTGTCTTATCAACCCTTTATCTAACAACAAACAATTAATTCATAACATATATGTGGTTTGTTTTTATTTAAGGATTTTATCAGAACGAATCATAAATATTTAAACATAACGACAAACCTAATTAAGCGACTGGCTTCAAATTTGATGATCAGCCATCATTATTGGCCCTATACATTACAATTTAATTTCTATTTGTCCTGTATTGCACGATTATCCTCGATTATATTGATTAAAAAGGTTATTGAAGCATTGATTTTTATTTAAAGGCAGCAAAATGTTCCTTGTTTCGAAGCCTGTTTGAGAGCTTTCGACAGAAAACATGTCGTTCCAAATAGAATTGAAAATTATTTTTGATATTCCCACCAACTTGATAAACTATTTGAATAATATTTCCACTACCAATCTATTTTTTCCTATTGCTCCCCTGTAAATATTAAACCAATTTGAAAGGTATAGCAGACGAGTAAAGAGGTAAAAATATATAATATATATATTCAATTAAAAAGGCATATATTGGATCAAAAAATCATTTATTTTACCAATATTTCAGCTGGCTGAACGCCAACCTTTATAAAGGTATTATAACATTTTAAAGTGTGTCAACAACAAACTCAGCGCCACATAACGTCAACAGCATTAAGGTTTTAAAATATTTTGTTATATTCATTGGGGAGAAAATTTTGATAAATATAATTATATTATGAACAAAATAATTTTTGTGAAATATATTTATATATATATATGTCATAATATTACCCTTCCAGGCATAATAAAGTAAATCTACAGTCGACCAGAGAGAGACGTAGGGAGGAGGATGTAAAGGCCGGTCACTTGATATATCAGTCACATTCCAAGGGGGCCATTTTCGTAGAACCTCAGAACTATTTTTGGACAGTCGGGGGGTGGTGTGCGACACAAACGGTCGTTCAGCGGGCATCTCCTCGCGCTACCTCTCTCTCGCTTGTTGCCTGAAATTCGTCTACCTATTTGTGGCGTGATTATTTCCCTTTCCCCACCACATTATTATCACATAAAGAGTCGACAGGATAAGACCTGGCCGGGAAGCAAATCCCTCATATACCGGAGTATGAAGAAACAAGAAGCCAAGCCACGATGATCGGCCAAACCCAACTCAACTGTAACCACTCCTCTTCGAGCCCTCAACCCCTTCCTCGCCAACTTTTGAACCGTGATTCCGAAGAACTCATCACATACGACGGTGATAAACCTGCCGCACACTTCTCCCAGCACTAGATCTGCCCAAGAACGATCGCCGTGCCAGAGCAGGACACCTCCCACCTTCATGGACAAGACTCCGCCATATCCCTGCCGCTGCTGTGATGTACAACACTGGTACGCACAGTGTCACAGACAGAACTCTCCCGAAGCTCAATGAACTTACCTGCGCCCTAAACCAACATAACTAGTGAGTGTAATTGTTTTAACTCCTACCATTCATTCTTTAAATAAGTCATTCCTTGTAAATTGTCCCAATATTTACATAATTAGCTCCATTTATTCTCTCCACGCCTATTAACAATGATTTTATTCTCCATATTATTTATCTAGATATTTGTAACTCATTTAATTAGTTACCTTACCAGTAGAATTTAACAATCGTCATTTTAATTAAATAATTTCCATTTTTACGTAACTTTAAAAAAAAAAAGGAATTTTACCTATTAATGCTTTACGATTTTTACTATTAACAATATATTTTTCATAATCAATTTATTTATAAAAATATGCCTCCAGCACCTAAACTTTTGTATACCTATTTGTATATGACCTCTCCTACTTGTAAGCACGACTCACGAAAAATAATTTCTTTCCCTAAACGACTCAAAATTCACCCTGTAATTCAGGCGTCGAAGAATTTCAACCATCACGTGAGCCTTGCTTACAACCAACTCTTGGTGACTCTTATCTATCTTCCCCTTAATGTCCCACTCATTCTTACAATCTTGTCAACCTTATACCAGCTCAGGACCTTTTATAGAATTATTGATTAATCAATTATCGAACTTCTATATTGTCATTTCAAAATCCTAATCTACGCCCTTTATTTATGATAATATATTTCGTAGTTCATCTCTAGCATATCCACCGACCCACACCATCTAGCCAATAGTGTGTTCGCCACAGGATGCAGATTGACTAACTGCTAGATATTTATCAACTCCTTTTTGTTCGCACTTGAACAATCTGCATCGAGCGACAAAGTTCGCCTCTTCTTCTCGCGCCACACGTTCGCCACACGGACCCTGTCTTCAAATCTATGTTTGTTCATTGTCCAAACCAGCACGATATAGCCTACCTTCGATATTTCCCACGGAGGTACGTTAAACATCGTCGCTGATTCTGTCCGGTCCAACATCATTTAGCGCAGACATGGGTCTTACGTACAACCCACCGCGAAATCATCGCCTTGCACAAGCTCCCACGACGGTTCAAACACCTCGTGTCCGAGAAGCTTGTCACTTGTAACGGACAACGCAGTCCTCGTCCCAATTCTTGGCACTGTGCGCGCATACTTTCCGCAAATTATATATAAGTCCATTCGATTCCTCACCTAAACACGGGACTTTTCCCCTCGGACTCGCTACACAAGTAACTGCATAGATAAGGTAGAATGGCCCAGGGCAAGTTTCCCCTCGCTCTGTTCGCCAAGGTTCTAACATTGTATGTAGTTTTATATTTACCTCAGTCCTGAGCTCACCCAATTACCAACCTCAACCTCATTTCTCGTACTCTACACCTATAGCATAGAAAGCCCATGCCAAGTTTCCCCTTGCCATGTCCTCCTGAAAAATATCTTAAAGTGTAGAGTTCCCCAGTCTCAATGACCTTCAGAATTTCATCATGTGTTTGTGACTCCCCTTCTCCTTGTTCACACTCCTCAATTTCATTTCCCTTATAGTACATTAGATTTTGTTGTATATAGCCTTTTATAACCTTGATATTTTCAAAGATTTCCTTAAATGTCAAACTCTCTGGTGTTGTAAAACTGCTTGTAAATAATATTTACTTGTGTACTATACAATATTTTATTTACATAAAACTATGTTTAGGATAAAATGATAAAGCCTCCGAGGTTGTGTTTCTTTTTTTTTCATTGTCAAAACCAGCACGATATAGCCTACCTTCGATATTTCTCACGGAGGTACGTTAAACATCGTCGCTGATTCTGTCCGGTCCAACATCATTTCGCGCAGACATGGGTCTTACGTACAACCCACGCGAAATCATCGCCTTGCACAAGCTCCCACGACGGTTCAAACACCTCGTGTCCGAGCAGTTTGTCACTTGTAACGGACAACGCAGTCCTCGTCCCAAAAAAAAAAAAAACACAACCTCGGAGGCTTTGTCATTTTATCCTAAAGTATTCGCAGAGGTTATAATATTGGAATAAAACTATGTCACCATTACCTTAATTAATTTCAACTGTAAAATTATTTTCTCTATTCCTGGCTTCTCCAGCTTTAAGTATACTCAAACCATGTTCAGCCTTCTTCAACGGGGGCCATATGTCATAATATTACCCTTCCAGGCATAATAAAGTAAATCTACAGTCGATCAGAGAGAGACGTAGGGAGGAGGATGTAAAGGCCGGTCACTTGATATATCAGTCACATTCCAAGGGGGCCATTTTCGTAGAACCTCAGAACTATTTTTGGACAGTCGGGGGGTGGTGTGCGACACAAACGGTCGTTCAGCGGGCATCTCCTCGCGCTACCTCTCTCTCGCTTGTTGCCTGAAATTCGTCTACCTATTTGTGGCGTGATTATTTCCCTTTCCCCACCACATTATTATCACATATATTCTTTTAAATTAAATCTTTTATTCAATCCAATATATGCTGTTTTACTATCTAATATATATTTATATATATAATATATATATATTGTCAAGTAGCTCTGTAACTTGGATAATTTTTGTTCCTATTACCTAAGATATATTGAGAACTTTGTCGACAAAGCTAGATCTTTGCATGATCTACTGAAGACTGTTATTATTATAATACAGAAAAACATTATTAAATTTCACCTATCTAGAAATGACTATTTTAGGTGTCAATAATGGTCTTTAATGAGGCATTGGATCTATACGAGGTGTGTTCAAAAAGTATCGCGAATTTTGAATTTTCGCGGGTTACGTATATTCGAATTTCGATCTTTTTGTGGCTTTATGTTGCTACTCATGTCTCTCACTTATGCCGACAAGCTCGGTCATTTTGAATGTTCACTTAATTGTTGACAGCTGCTTTGCTTGCAGGTGTTTTGGATCGTCTTCGATTTTTACCTATTTAAAAAAATGTATCAAAGAACCTGTATCAAATTTTGTGTGAAAAACAAAATTAAGTGCGCGGATGCATTCCGAATGTTGACTGTGGCATACGGAGAAGCTACCTTGGACCGAAGCAACGTTTATCGGTGGTACAAAATGTTCTCAGAAGGCCAAGAAGATGTGAACGACGAAGAGCGTGCCGGACGCCCGAGCACTTCAACAACAGACGAAAAAATTAATGAAGTGGAGAAAATGATATTGGCCAATCGTCGAATCACCGTTAGAGACGTTGCTGAGGACCTAAACATATCGATTGGCTCGTGCCATTCGATTTTTATCAATGATTTGGGCATGAGACGGGTCGAAATTCGTACCAAAATTGCTCAATTGCGACCAAAAACAGCATCGCATGAACATTGCTAATGAGATGTATGTATGTACCAAAAGAAATATTTTTCTTTAAAACACATTAAGCAATGCATCTATGGTTATCTCCAAATAACGAGATGGTTTAGAAAATGAAGAATGCGCCACAACAACAGCTTTAGTAAATTCAGATAAAAGCCAAACATGGTTTCGTTCTATGATCTAATCAGAACTGAAGCGGATTTGCTTTAATAGCATCCTTTGAGGGAAGCTTTTTGAAATCGGTTTAATTTTCCCAAAATGTTATTAAGCTAGTGAAGTGGCCGGGCCGATTTTTTTTACCGTATTATACACATTGCTTTGAAATTCGTTTAAAATCGATATTAGACGATACTTTCATTATATTTTAAAATTTCGTTCAATATAAATTATTTTTATATTATTGATATAAATTCTTCTTAAAGATTATACTAATATTGTGTTTTCAAATTTTAAAGAAACGTTTCACTCCTAACTTATAAATATTGTATATAATTTTCTTTTTCAAATAAGTACATTGTTTTTTTTTTTAATATTATAAGGTATCGGAAATACCTTCTTAAATATATTCTAAACCTATTTTTCATTGTATTTTCGTTTTTAATAAGAATATACGTGTATATTGATATTATAAATTTGGAAAATATTTTTATTTTTCTAATATAATTAAGGGTTATAAAACAAGGTGTTCACGGAAAAGCTTTGTTAGTTTTGAATCATATATGTGGGACATAGTGAAAAAAAAAAGGAAAAGATGAAGAAAGGCAGATTAGAAAAAAAAGACCCAAACGTTCTTGATAATGCATAATAAAGCAATTAAATAATGAAAAAATGCGTGTAGAAAATAAAGATTTTTTTTTTCAAGTTTCAGATTATATTAAAATTTTATAGTGTAAATTGGATATTATATAACTTTGTTGATTTCAGTTATTTTTATAAATATGATATGAATAATGGTTAACCTTATATATATAAGTTATATAATATAATATAGACATTAAATATACGCCTGATGCTTTGTTTTAAACAGAAAGTAAGCAACAAGTTCTTAGGCTTAGTATGCCTATTTGATTTAATTCACGATGGCAAGTGTAATCCGAAATAAAAAATCTGTCAGCTCTCACTTTAAAGAGGAATGGCAGAAAATATCCTGATTCTTTTAGACCACTGACTTAACAAATTCGATAGGAAGTTGGGAAAAGTAAAGAATCTGGTTTACAAACTAGGAATAACCTAATTGGGTTTTTGTTGTCGAAGAGTTTTTTCCATTTTACTTCTCTACATTAAGCTATATTCTATAATGATTATTCCAAAGCCTATTTTCATACTATAAAAATATTCAAACGATATTTATGCTTAATATATAATATTTACAGCTGAAATATTAGTAAAATAAAGGATATTTTGATCCAATATATGCCTTTTTAATTAAATAATATTTGCAGTAATTTCAGCCTTGAATCCAGGATAAATTTTAAAAATTGCTTTTGTTTTTCATCTAAAATAAACATTTAATTATAATATTTATGAATATTGTTTTGATAAGGTTTTTTTTGGATATTTTTTTCTAATCATCAAATATCGGTAGAATAAAAATTGTATAAATAATAAGATTCAAGAGGATCAAAGACCCTTATCCATTTTTTGATAGCGGTTCTTAATTTTTTTAATTCCAGCGGCATAAGACATGTACTTCACTTCAAGGTTTCACAAATATAAATTAAAATATTAAATATTTTATTGGATATGTTTTAACTCAAGAATAGGATGCCTATTCAGGCTAAATTTAACTAAAAATATGCATTTAGCAAGATAATCTCACATGATGGAAATTCAACATTATTTTCTCTGGTTTCAGTGAGTGAAACCTTTAAAAAACAGCCAAATTCCTATAAACAGTTATCGGTTGCAAGCTATTTGTCCCAAAAATTTTGGTTTATATGTACTCAATTTTATTGGAGAAGCCATAATTATTCCAAAATAGATATAATTTAAAATTATTCCTTTGTTCCATGAATTATTTGATAACATAGGTTTATTCCGAGGAACAAATTTCTTTTAATTATCTTCTAATATAAACTTGAAGTTATTTTATGAGAGAGAGAGAGAGAGAGATGCATCAGCGCGCCATCTGTTATGAAAATTCTAAACTATTATAGACTGGTATGATTATTTTAAAAATTAAACAATTTCTACTGACCTTACTTTGATATTTTCATTACAGTAAGGACAGTAGAAATTATTTATTTTACAAAAGAATCATACGCGTCTATAATAGTTTCGAATATTCATAAATTTGAAGTCCCGAACAAGATCTACACCAATTTTTAAAAGCAAATCTATTCTCTTCAGAAAATAAACCCGTTGCCAATCATTCGAAATATTGGACAATATTGAATAAACATGTTTATATGTAGTTTTATATACATTTTCTTTCAAATGTATATCATACTTCTATTTTTTATGTTATAAACTAACCCAGTTTCGAACTGGATTACACAGGCGAGTTGTAATTCCTTGTAAATCAAGAGATAGAATGAAGGCATTATTTTACTAGGAATCCTCTCATGTTGTCATAGCGGGGCAATTACGTGTGATATATGGACAGGACAATGCAACATTTCTAGATACTCATTAGCAATAAGGTCGTTTTGCTTACATATCGATAAATATTCCGCGGAACAATATGTGAGCTACGTTATCTTTTCCTTCATCCCTCTTACAGATACAGCCCATCTATTGGTATCTTCTGGCAAATAATTCGATAGCCGTTTCATCGTTTTATTTATATCATTTGAAAGATGTAAATATTGACAATTTTATATAGTAAAATGCACAGTTTAAAATGTGGAAAAATTGCACCAATTGATCTTTATAACAAATAATCAGATCAATGAAATAAGCCATATAATCATATTATCATAATTTATGAAAATTATGAATTAATTATTTATATATATAAACATAATTCCATAACGCGCCATTTACATATAGGAAATAAAACCATTAAAAAAGTACACGGAATTCTCTCTTTACAAATGATACAAAATTTGTTCTGTCCCTACTGCTATGAAAATTCGTTCAATATATTAAATTGGCGAAAGTGCTGGGAGAGCTTCCCACTGAAGATTCAAGCCTTCCCATTATTTTAATCATTGCATAAGGACAGTAAAATATTTTATTTTATTTTTAAATAAAAATGTATACTTATTGTACTATTTCTAAAAATAAATTTTATTTATCCCAAATATACAAATAGTAAGATTCATATTTATGATGGCTGTATTTAGAACTGTCTTTTACTGTAGGTATATCACATTTATATAAATTTGAAAAACAGTCAGGGCCCCGTTTTTCTACCTTTACCCACTGGCGAAGTTAGACTTCTGCAAGAATCCCAAAATCCTTAGAGACAGAAAATAGCATTAATTGCGGGTTCTATCCCATGTTATGGCTGTCGAAATATATTTTATTTTCCATTAATCATGGATATCACCATGATAATCATGGTGGGTGGAAGTAGGTGACTGCTTTTACTCTAAGTGCACCACATGTCTACACATGGGAAAAGCAGTTCGACTTTGCAATTATAAATGTGCTAGAACCCCGTTTGGTGATTCGTTGGTGGAGTTGGACTTTTGAAAGAATCGCGGGTCGTAGCGGTCGAAAACCAACGGTTTAGACCATCCTTTCACCGACCCCATCTTCGAGGCATAAAATAGCATTCAATGCGGGTTCTATCCCATGTTATGCTGTCGAAAATATATCTTACTAGCCGAATGACCCGGGCAACGCCCGGGGTTTACCCGATTAAATGTTTTTATTCAAATACTATTCGTTACAATTATAAATTGGCGCCGTGGATTTCATTCTTGTATAATATATAAATGAGTTTTAAAAATTGTAAAAAAAAATGCATCGGCCGGGAATCTAACCCGGGGGGCCCGCCACTATAATATATAAATGAGTTTTAAAAATTGTAAAAAAAAAAATGCATCGGCCGGGAATCGAACCCGGGGCGCCCGCGTGGCAGGCGAGCATTCTTACCACTGAACTAAAAGCAAACGGTGACAGAATTAAGAACGCATGACGCTGATAACTGTATATATTAATGTTTCTACCAACTTCTATAAAATACAATAGATTAACATATAATTACATACGTGTATTTTAAGAGAGTCCCTAATGAAATCTTCCCTGAATACCTGAATATTTCAGACGAGAAAAAATTCTAACCTTTTTACCTCTCAATAATCTGGCCATAAAATAACTTTATTATATGTGCCTTAACCATCGTGTCACCAGTGTTAATTTTGAGGTCAAAATATTTACTAAAGGCCTTTCGAAACAGTGTTGCGCTGTCTATTACCCAATTTATTATTAAACCTTGACAGCTTGACAAGTTGTAAAAACTTCATGTTGAGCGATGCATATATTTATACTAGCCGAATGACCCGGGCAACGCCCGTGTTTTACCCGATTGAATGTTTTGATTCAAATACTATTTGTTACAATTATAAATTGGCGCCTTATATAAATGCATATATTAGTTAATAACTATAGCCTATGTGCTTTATCTGTCTATGTACTGTTGGCTTCCGTAGGCGTCTCTTACTGGGAAAAAGAAAGAGAGGATTCCATTTGGTTATTATCTAATATATGCATTTATTTAAGGAGCGACCCGCTCCAACACAATAGTTACAAAAACCAAAAAGCGAGTGGGGGGGCATGATGGGGGGGGGGGGGGGCAAAGGTGGCGTGATCGTAGCCAACCAATACGAGAGCGCCATTCCAAAAAAAAAAAAAGCAAACTGTGACAGAGATGAAATTTATACCTCCTCCAATTAAATAAACAAACAACCAACATAAGGTAAATAAAATGTTTAAACCTACACACAACAAACAAGGCAGTGGATGTCCTCCGGTTTACCTTTTCTCAAGAAAGCCAAGTCTCTTCTATTTATGGGATCGGTTCAGTTGTTAGAATAGAGAAGGTGTACCAATTTTTAATGCCTATAAATATTGTAAAACGACATTTGAAATTATTCCGCATGAGTTACTTTTCAACGAAAAATCAAAATTTATTTTGAGGAGAAATCACGATTATTTCTAACTTTAGGGATGAGGTATGAAAGAATGAATTGAGAAGAGTAATGATAAACGGAAAAATAAAAGTGTCCAGGGATGGGAATCGAACCCACAGTGTTCCGCTTACCGGGAAGATGCCATGTCCACTAGGCTACCCTGAACATATTTTTCCGTTCGTAAATAATACATAAAGTAATTTATAATACAATATAATATAATGCGTTTTACAATCGTTTTACAATCACAAGCCGCATTATATTATATTGTACCTATGAATATATATTGTCGCGCGTGACCCTTCCGGTTCTTCGCGACGACGCCGCTTCTTCCTTCGTGGATTACCTAACCGGGGTTCCCGTTGCTCTCCCTCTGCAGCTCTTCCCTGCAGAGCACCCAAGGACCTCCGAGTGGAACTCCTTTCCTCTGGCAGTATATATTCGGCCTTACCACTAGTGAGGGAGACACGAGAGACTTACCAGAAGAGTAGCGACTGTGGCGTTGGCGAGAGTAACAACAGCAAGCAGCAAAAAGACTTCTAACACTCCTCTTTTTTTATTGTCATTTCTACTACACATTACCTATAACTAGAATAACAATCAACGGGTATTTACAATACGTTACCTCCTTGGGCCAATATAAACGTGTATTTACAAACATTTTCCCCAGGAAACAGGATCACAGCAGTCGGCGATTCTCACACCAGTTTCAGATCGTAAACAGGCGAAAGCGCCATCTATTGGCGGAGGTTGTAGGTGTTTCCAGGCCTTATACGCGACAATATGAAATTATGAGGGTATTTTGTATATAAAAGAACTATTTTTATTCAACATATATAATAATGTGAAAAAATAGTAAAAAAGTGAATTTTTACTTGGATCAGGTGGATAAATTGAAAGAAAAAAAGGAATTTCCTTATCGTGCAACTAAAAGTTGCTGATGGCTTGCGCCATCTATCGGAATAAATATAAACTAATCAATTTTATTGATTAATCAAGAAACGGTATTTGGCCAATTCTGGAATAATTAAAAATCAATCAGGGGGTCGGTGGAAGGCTGGTTAAACCATTTGGTTTTCGACCACTACGACCCAGGTTCGATTCCCGCATTGGACACTTTTTCTGTTAAAAAAAATGCTCCAATGGCCCCCCCCCCCCCGATTCTTGCAAAAGTTCAACCCCACCAGCGAGGCAAGTAACCAAACGGGGCTCTGGCAGATTTGTAAGTGCAAAGTCGAACTGCTTTCACATGTGTAGACATGTGGTGCGCTTACAGTAAAAAGCAGCCGCTAACTACCCACCATGATTATCATGGCCTGTATCACGTGTACTAGGGATAAGCAAAAAAAAAAATCAACGATTAGTTCATATTTATTCCGATAGATGGCGCAAGCCATCAGCAACTTCAGTAGCACGTTCAGGAAATGTCATTTTTCTCAATATATAATAATATTGCGTTAGATATTTCAACAAGTGTATATAGAGTGTGTGTCAATATTTTATTTTTCTATAAAATTTGCATATGATTTGATAATAAATATATAAATGCATCATTAATTATAACTTTAAAGTTTTTTTAAGTGTATAGTTGCGTGAGGTTCTTATCTCAAGGTTTTGATGAGAGCACATAAAGTATTTAAAATAGATAAATCCATTTGAAAATCTACAAAAAAAAAGAATATATTAGATTAGAAAAGTTACGTGTGTGATTAACTACTTAGTAATAACCAATTAATTGCCAATAAATAATATTTAGTTAAAATTCAACTTTTAATCCAATAATATTTTATTTTAAAACATAATATAAATTTAAGAGGTAATCAACTATCAATATACTTTTCAGAATATATATTAATAAGATAAATTAGATGAAAAGAATAATTTCATCTGGAAAAGATCTAATTGGAACGTGGAATGATGTCAATTTTGAATGGAAATAACCTGGTAATGGCAGCGGATTGATGGTCCCATTTATGGAGGGATAATGGCCAAACTCTCCATATGAAATATCGTTTGTTTCATTAGGTATTTTATTTTCAGAGAGTATTGTATGGATTTCTTTTTTATGTTTATATTCTCATGCCTGTTTATTACCCTATAAAATAGGTATGAGCATTCTTTTTAGAGCAAAAACACTATTCCTTTTATAAACAATTCAAATTGTGCTTTTTCTTTATATTTATTTAACTACATAGCATTAAAACCACTTCTTTTATTAAAAAATACGTTGAAACGATTAACTTTGTTTATCACCATGTGCATAAATCACGGGTGGATTTAAAAGAATGTTCCTCAAAACCAGAGATTTTGTAAATTCAAGCAAAAGCCCACCTGTATACCATAGTTCTGGACTATAGTCTTCATTAGTATAGAATGACTTAAAATGAATGATATCCTACGGAGGGAGTTTTGAAATCGATGCCTGTGTTTATGAGACCTTGAGCACGCAACTATGGTATACAGGTTGCCTTTTGTCTGAATTTTCTAAAATTGGTGTAAAGACGAATTCTTTTAACTTCCCTTATGCGTTATGCAAAAGGATAATACACATTAATGCTTTTTAAAGGAGAAGCTCCCCTTTTGGTAATCGTCTCTATTCAATTACATGTTCGATAAATGAAATTATTCGCATATTTTATTAATATTTAAAGTATTATTAAATATAATTCAAACTTTTTTTCTGCCGGGGAAACTCTATCGCGTGTATTCAGCCATTGTATTATGATAGAAATATACCTGCCCCATAGGTGCAGACCTAACATGAATATCCAATTAATAAATTATTTATTTATTTGAATATTTTATCGAAATACGAACAATTATACAACTAGGTAACAATCTTTACTATACTATATAGCTTCAAATAGAGCTAAAATACGATGTGATTTGTTATAAAAGCGAGCGCCTGAATGGTACCTTGTTAAAGGTACTAAATCACGAGCTTTCGGTTAATTTAAACATGAGGGAAGGGTCAATATGACGTAAAAGCGCGAGAGCGCCAAGAAAATGTTTGAAATATATTTTACTTTTTCTTTATTGTTTGACAGTGATAACATAAACACTTTTTTTGCACATATATAGCATTGAAAACCTGAAAATGTGTAGCCCTTTCATGAATCTAGTGGCTTTTAGAGAAATTTATTATAAAATAAATGAAGCTTCAAGGGCTAATTTTCTTTTGCAACTCTTTATTTTTCAAGCTTTCGGACTTGTCAGTCCTTCAACAGGATTATCACGTTAAAAATTATAATAATAAATACAAAATTTTATATACATATTATTATATACATAATTTAAATATTTATTATCTTTTTAGAGAAAAATACATTATAAAGAGAAATTTCTCTATATAATATATTTTTCTCTAAATAGATGATAAGTATTTAAATTATGTATATAATAATGTGTATATATAAATTCAGGCGCTCGCTTTTATAACAAATCACATCGTATTTTGGCTCTATTTGAAGTTTTATAATATAATAGACGTTGTTACCTAGGTATTATATAGAGAAATTTCTCTTTATAATATATTTTTCTCTAAATATATAATAAATATTTAAATTATGTATATAATAATGTGTATATAAATATTTTGTATTTATTATTGAAAATTTTAATGTGATAATCCTGTTGAAGGACTGACAAGTCCGAATGCTTGAAAAATAAAAAGTTGCAAAAGAAACTTAGCCCTGGAAGCTTCATTTATTTTATAATATTATAAATCAGGAAGGAGAACGTTTATTTATAATCAAGAAACATTTATATCGATAATTGGATATATGAATACATTTTATAATAATATCAAAATATAATTTTCTGATAATTATATTAGGGAAATAGTGATAAAAAGTTTATACTTGTGCATAAATTGACAGAAATATCCAAAAACATCATTTGGCGATATCGGGTTCATTTCCTCAAACATTGTTAATAAACAACCCCACAAAAAGTTTAATAACTGATTATATATCAAAATTCGATAATATATAAATAATATAGCATAATTCAATATATTGCCCCATAATATATATGTATGTGTATGTATATATCATACTTGCATAATCTTTTTTTTTTCTTCTATATATTCCCCACTTGCACAGGCATATTTCTCTTGTAATCTCGGGGAGAATACTCTATAAGACCAGTGTGTCTTAATAAAGGCTTGTGTGTGTGTGTATTGCCTCATAATTTATAAGAAACTGTAAGATTATGCAAGAATAGGATAACATTGAGTGACCTTGAGTAAAGGCTATGTGTCGCCAAGATCCCAGGGGAGTGGTGTCAATTGAAGTGTAAGACTGGATCGAGCACGTGGGGGCAATCAGCCACGCAACTGCCGCTTAGCATGCCACGGTGGACGGCCTAGCGGGGAAACCAATCACTTAATTGTCTCTTCACTTCTAATAAAACTGTAATTAATGGCGTCGGAAAGCCGCTTATCTCGGCTACTTATCGTTCTTGGTACCTTATCACTTTTTTAAAACTCCTACATTGGACTTTTGCCTCTCTACCTAAGTATTTTCTTTACTTTCTTAAGTAGGGATACTTTGTCTTAGCCTCCCTTCCTTACTTTAAGTCTTAGCGTCTCTTCCTTGCCTCCCTTCCTCATTTTAAGTCTTATCCCTCCTTTCCTTACTTTAAGTCTTAGCCTCTCTTCCTAATTTTAAGTCTTATCCCTCCTTTCTTTACTTTAAGTCTTAGCCTCCCTTCCTTACTTTCGTCTTAGCTTCTTTTTCTTTTTTTTTTATATTGTCTTACAAAAAAAAAAAAAAGGTTTAGACTTTAGTTTAATTAACTTCATTTACGAAAAATATACTAATTATTTATTTTCGTCAACATTGGAAACCCCACATTGATTTTAACCTCCTGAATCTAACTTACACCTTAATCTACAATTTTAATGTTGGTTTTAGCTATCATAATTCATATTGTGACTTCACCTACTTTTATTATCTTTATTCCTATATAGTCTGTCCAATTTAAAACATAATATTTGGTGTCTAAACAGACATTTAAGTCTCAATAAACCATAGCACATTTACCTAAATAATATTTCTTTACAATCCAATATATCCGTGAGTACCATTTCAAAATATTATCTGAACAGTAAATATTGAAAACCTGGAAGAATTCTTAAGATCCAGCTTTTATTCTTAAAATTTCCTGAAATATATATTTTAGTTTCAAAAGGGAAAATATTTGAATAAAAACTTCCACCAAACAATATTTAAATGGAGGTTGAAACAATTCCTTTTGTTACATTACATATAGAGATAGATCAGTTCCTATTCAAATATATATGGATTATTCTAAACCTAAAATTCTTATATTTGTTTGTGTGATGCGCGGTGTACGGAACTTTCAATTCGTAGAGTAAGTGCCTATATTATTATTATTGTGCTATGGGTTTTATATTATAAGAAATGTATATATCGTTCTAAAATAGAGCGATCCATATTTCAAACTTTATAATATAAAAAAGGCATATATTGGTTCGAATAAAAATATATATTTGCCAATATATACCTTCATATGGAAAAAACAATAGAAAAAATAAAAAATAAAAAGATCAAGTGTTGATATTAAAAACAAAGTAGTCATATCTTGACCAGGAGCACATGTGCTTTTCAGAAGGCAGAGCGCCATCTGGTGGAACAGAAATCAACCTAATATTAACTCAGCCTGTTCCCTGATATTTGGCCAACCCAATTTTTTGATAAATCAAGAAATTTTCATTTTGTATTTTTTAAAATTGTTTTTCATGTGTTAAGCGTATTCACGCAATTTCGGCCTTAAATACCCATTTCTTGGTTTCTCAAGAAGCCACTGGGACCAAAAAATATTTTTAGTCGCAGTGGTAGAACCTGCTCTACGCTGACGAGCGCCAACAGCGCGAAACGCCTTCGTGGATGTTTTTTCTTAATTTATCAAGAAATTGGGTTGGCCAAATATCAGGGAACAGGCTAAACCAATGTTTAGTTGATATCTGTTCCACTAGATGGCGCTCTGCCTTCTGTAAAGCACATGTTCTCCTGGTCAGGATATGCCTACTTTGTTTTTAATGCCTTCATATATATGTTTTTATCTGTAATATATATTTACTACAATAATAATTCGACGTATTGACATTTGTAACTTAATAAAGAATATATTTTCGTGACATACAATACACAGGAAACAACAGAATTTATCAAAGAGCTAAATATGTTATCGCTGGAAGAATTCACTGCTGATTGAACTTCTCCTCTCTTAATATTTACTATTTCAGAAAATTGTTTTAATTGATATATTCAAGTAGTTTCTATTCTTCCAGGGAGAATTTGAAGTTTTTTTAATCATTAACAATTGAAAATATATTTGATAGAATTTAATATATACATTCAATTAGGAAAGCAAAATGCAAATTTTATAAATTATATAAACGTGTGTATATAATGTTATTATGAACTTCTCAATTCTAAAGAAATTAATATCTTCGGCGAATAAGCGCTATTATTAGTAATATTATAATTTGTTCTGTATTACACATAGCTTCTATAGTAGAGAAGTTTATAATTTATTATTTCAAAAAAAATATTTGTTAGCGAAGTACAATGACGAAATAAATTTCATTAAAATAACAAAAGAACTGTGAAATTGAATTAGATAATTGTCACCCCTATTTGAATATAAATTAAAATAAATTTGAGAGAAAAAGAGAGAATAAAACATAATTATTTGAAAACAATGTGTGAATTTCCTCTCAGAGAAGAGAAAAATTGAAGATTAAAAGAAAAAAAATATGGAAGCCTGAAAACAAAATTGTGAGGGGGTAATTTCTTTTTGAAATATTCCTTTATTACTATGGTTATTTATTGAATTTTAAAGTGTTCATTTATATATAAAGGCTGTCTTAGGAAAATTAATATTTTCTTACTCCATCTATTTTTTATGGTTATATCAAAATCGTTCCAATATATATAGAACAAACTAACCCTTTCCTATTTCTATTTATTTTTAAATATATATTTTTAAAATTGATATCGAATTATATATATATGGAACTTTTTGCTGGGAGGAAATTGATCTAAAAAGACAAGGGTCGCCTCTCCCGTCAAAATAGACGTCTAAAACCAGACGCCATCTATTGACCGTCGCCGCAAACTAGGGGCCTCGGGTCGGTGATATATATATATACTAGCCGAATGACCCGGGCAACGCCCGTGTTTTACCCGATTGAATGTTTTTATTCAAATACTATTTGTTACAATTATAAATTGGCGCCTTAAATAAATGCATATTTTAGTTAATAACTATAGCCTCTGTGCTTTATCTGTCTATGTACTGTTGGCTTCCGTAGGCGTCTCTTACTGGGAAAAAGAAAGAGAGGATTCCATTTAGTTATTAACTAATATATGCATTTATTTAAGGAGCGACCCGCTCCAACACAATAGTTACAGAAATACATATATATATATGTTGTGATGCAGTATGGCATGTTGGTTCAGTCGTGGTGGCCACAATGTTCTGAGTGGATTCAGGCGTGAATGTATTACATCAAAGAACGATACATGTTGGATGTCACCACAAAGATGGCGAGGGAGTAAGTAAAGGCGACGCCAGTCAAGGCAGGTCTGTCAATCATCGTGTCTCAAAGCGGACTGCTCTGTTTGATCAAGAAGGGGGCACACTTGGGAACCCCGACATGTTTTTCGGACCTTTTTCCTGTTCTGGCGCCGGCTGTCACTCAATCGAATTTTATTTTATCGTTTTAGAAATACATGATAGCCGAACTGGCGATTTATATTGTTTTTACAGTTTTGGTTACTATACTATAGCTATATATTACATATGATATAAAGTATATTACAACGTTTATATTAAATGATATTTCATTTTAATTAGATTATTTTGTTGTTATATATAATATTTATGAAATCTATAAAATGTGCAATAAAGGTAAGCTTCCCATATTAGAAAATAGGATATTGAATAATGAATATTTTCAAATAATTCATTTATAGAACAACTAACAAAGTCGCTTTAGAAGAATTTAATTTATAGAAAATGAATTCTGATTGTGTGTGCATAATTCTTCCTTCTTTCTTATCTCAAAGCCATGATAATCATATTTACTGTAAGCGCACCACATGTCTACATATGTGAAAAGCAGTTCGACTTTGCACTTAGAATTCTGATTGTGTGTGTATAATTAATTCTTCTAACTAAATGAACGCCAATAAAATGCCAGATTTCAATCTTAAATATCAATATGATAAGTAATCATGATAGAATATATGTTTGATTTCATAATAATTACGATTCTTCGTTTTTCTACTTATGCCAAGATTACGAACTGCGGTCGTAATAATCAGTAGTTAGTGGCTGCTTTTTACTAGAGGTCAATCAAATGTATACACATATATAATGCAGAATTATAAATATTTTACACTATACATTTCTCTTTTTTTTTTAATTAGGAATTTTAAATTTAAAGCGATAAAGTCTGTCGAAGATAGGCTTGAATAAAAAAACATCGACTTTTTCAACACGGACTGTTTTGTAAGTATACACACGTAGCGTTGATTTTTTAACACCTAAATTTGTAAAAAATCTTTTGAAATAAATGACAGATAATTAAATTTATTTGTGATTTACTCTAATATTGGGGGATTGAGAAATGGGTCTATTTTTATACTTCTAAAGGCACAGTAGTCAATAAACTGTGAGGAAAATGGATCTATGCTCTTCTTTTAAGGGATCGATACCCATTCCTTATTCCCCAATTTTAGAATAAGTTATAACTATGTAAATAGCTATTATTAATTTTAAACGATATTTCAAATTCTCTATGCACGAAAACTTGCCGAACAATCCTAGTTAGAAATGGCCTCTGTTTTTCATTGAGCCTGTAAAAGAATAATTGCGTTTGAAAGCAAGCTATTATAATAAAAAGAAACAAAAAAAAATCATTGTAGAAAAATATTTATTTATTACTTACCTTTCACAATATCGACCTCTGTACTTACAAATTGCAAGAGCCCCGCTGCCTGGCTACTTTGTCTCCCTCTAGGAGTAAAACTTGTCTAAGAATCGGAGGTCAACGAAATAAAAAAAAATCTCGAATTTCGTCCCAAATAAGGGTTATTAAAATTAAACGGTGTGCACGATTTCTCGACTTAAAAATGGTTATTGTAGAAAAGAAAAAGTCATATTTTCACATCCATTGACTTAAACGTTTAAAAAATTAAACTTCTACAAATAATGTAAACATTATTTTTCTGATATCCCAAAATCTGCCTCAAATATAAAAGGTGTTTTAGACTATGTTTTATAGACTATGTTTTAGACTATTTAGACTATGTTTTATTTAGACTATGTTTTATATGTTTTTAGACTAATGTTTATGTAAACATTATTTTTCTAATATCCCAAAATCTGCCTCAAATATAAAAGGTGTTTTAGACTATGTTTTTTGTTGAGGGTTCAGGCAAGAATCCTCACGCGCCTAGCGGCGCCGGTGTGGCGGCGGGAACCGGCCGAGACTGGATCCCGGCCGTTTGTTGTGGTGTCGGCTGGAGCGGAGGACTAACTCCGCGTCTAGCTGTGTGTGGTATTCTCTTTATGTTCCGGCACTGGTTATAAATAAAACCGGTACCAAGGGAGCTCCGACGACTCAGAGTGGATTATTTACAAAACAACGGGCACAACACAACATGGTGGCAGCGCCGGGATCGTGAAGAGCCCAAGTAAGTGCCTTTTTAATTAATTCCACTCTTGTGCAATCAAATCTGACATGGAATCAAATTCCTTTCTTCCGCCTCCTAACTTCAGTTTCGACGCCAAGGATTGGCCAAGCTGGAAACAGCGATTTTCTCGATACAGACTTCTCTCCAACTTGAACGCCAAGGAACAAGAATATCAGATCACAGCATTGATATATCTTATGGGGGAGAGGGCTGAGGAAATCCACTCTGCGTTCAATTTCTCAGAAGATGACGCAAAGAACTTCGAAAAAGTCAATGAAGCGTTCGACAACCACTTTATTGGCAAACGCAACGTGGTGTATGAACGGGCTTTGTTCGGATTAAGGAGTCAACGGCCGGAAGAAACCATCGAGAAATTCGTAACAGTTTTGCACAGAATATCTGAGCACTGCGAATACGCTAATCTGCGCGAGGAGCTTATTCGTGATCGTTTAGTGCTTGGAGTAAAAGATAGGAAGTTGTCGGAGAAACTGATGCTAAACGAAAACCTGACCTTGGCCAAAGCAGTCGAGATCGCCCGTCAGTGGGAAGCTGTGATGCGTGAACAACAGGATCTTAACCCTTCTACATCGCAGGTCGACACAACGCGGAAAGTGGTCAAGCAGAAGCCTAAAGCATCCGGTCATGGCAAGGACAATGGCAGATCAACGTCTAGACAAACAGACAGTGCCAAGGAAACAGACAAAGGAAATAAATTTCCAACTTGCTTTAACCGTGGGACTACCAAACATCATTATCGTTACAGAGATAAGTGCCCCGCAAAGGACAAAGTCTGTGGAAAGTGCGGGAAAAAGGGCCATTACACTAATCTCTGTCGAAGAAAAAACAATGAAGTGAACGCCATATCCTCGGAGGAAACCCCTGCGCGGGAGAAGGTCTCATATGTATATGCTGTCCGCGAGCCTACGCTGGGAAGCAGAAAGAGCAGGTGGAAGTCAACAGTAAGAGTCAACGGCACTGCAATCCACTTCAAGTTGGATCCGGGCTCGGATGTGACACTGATACCATTTTCCCTGTACAAGCGGTATTTCAGCAACGTCCAACTGACGCCTACCGACGGTCAACTGATGGCGGCCGCGAACCAAAGATTGGAGAATGCTGGGACCTTCGTGGCGAAGCTCCGAGCTAACACACGTGAAATGAAGGAAACCGTGTACGTGGTCCACCATTTGGAGCAACCTCTGCTGGGTGTCGGAGCCTGTGAAGACCTCCAACTCGTCAAACGAATTGATCTTGTCATCAACGGAACAACGGATGTCAATCCTGAACGAGAGTTCCCTAAGCTATTTGAAGGACTGGGGCTTCTTGAACAGCCCTATCACATCAAGTTGAAGGAAGGTGCCAAGCCCTTCTCCATACCAGTCCCAAGACGAGTGCCTCTTCCGCTCATGCCGAAGTTAAAAGAGCAACTGGATGCCATGGTGGCTCAGGAAGTCATCGAACCAGTTGATGAGCCAACGGAGTGGTGCGCACCGATCGTCCTAGCTGGAAAGCCAAACGGGAAAGTCAGGATCTGTGTAGACTTATCCCGGCTTAACCTGAGTGTGGAACGTGAGCTTCACCCACTTCCTGTCCTTGAACATGAACTAGCTCAACTCAACGGGGCCAAAATCTTTTCCAGGCTGGATGCTAACAGTGGATTTTGGCAGATTAAACTCTCCGAAGAAAGCCAAACGCTGACGACTTTCATTACGCCCTTTGGCAGATATAAATTCAAAAGGCTTCCCTTTGGGATCTCTAGCGCTCCAGAACACTTCCAGAAACGCATGTCTGCTATCCAACGCGGAGTCAATGGGGTAATCTGTCACATGGATGACATCCTCATTTTCGCAAAGAGAAAGGAAGAGCATGACGAGACACTACGCGAAGTTTTGAGACGCCTAAAGAACTCAGGAATTACGCTCAACAAAGAAAAGTGCCAGTTCGGTGTAAGCAACGTCACATTCCTGGGACATTACATCGACGAACACGGTATCAAGGCGGACGAAGAGAAAGTCAAAGCCATCGCCGAGATGAAACCGCCAACTGACGTGCACGGGGTGCAACGTTTTATGGGCATGGTCAATTTCTTAGGCCGCTTTGTTCCAAACTTAGCGGAAATCACAAAGCCACTAAACGACCTAAGAAAGAAAGATGTTAGTTTCATCTGGGGCTCACCACAGAAAAAAGCGTTCGAGAAAGTCAAAGACGTTCTGGCCAGTGACCGAGTTCTGGCAAGCTTTGACATCTCTAAGAAGACCATGGTCTCAGCTGATGCATCATCTTATGGCCTGGGAGCTGTCCTCAAGCAAGAGCATGAGCCAACGAGTGGCGCCCAGTGGCCTTTGCATCACGGACGCTGACGAAGACGGAACAGGGATACGCTCAAATAGAGAAGGAAGCCCTTGCAATCACATGGGCGTGTGAGCGCTTCAAGGACTTTGTGGTTGGAAAAACCTTCCTCATCGAAACAGATCACAAACCTTTAGTCCCCATCTTCACCACTAAAGATCTGAACGATCTAACGCCAAGGCTTCAACGGTACCGTATGAGGATGCTTCAGTTCTCGTTTCATATCTTTCATACACCGGGGAAGGACCTAATCACCGCTGATGCCCTTTCAAGACAACCACTTCTAGGTCATCTTCCCGAAGATGAAGAGCTCCAAGAAGAAGTTGAACATTTTGTGCGTAGCATCGTCCTGCATCAATCCACGACAGACGACCGACTTGCCAAAATAGCCCTCAACCAGAAGCTGGAGCCTACCCTTCAAAATGTGGCATTTTATTCCAAAAACGGGTGGCCCGCCAAATGTCAGCTCTCTCCCTTAGAACGCTCGTTCTACGATGTTCGCGAAGAGATAGGGGAAGAGAACGGCTTACTAATGAGAGGACTGCGAGTGATCATCCCCTCTAACATGCGAAAAGATGTTTTGAACCGCATTCACGCAGGTCATCAAGGAATAACAAAATGTCGAGCAAGAGCAAAGGATCATGTTTGGTGGCCAGGAATAGGTCAAGAAATCCAGGATATGGTAAAAACCTGTGAGAAATGCATAGAGAATCAACCTCTAAAGCACGAACCACTCATCCCCAACGACTTTCCGGAAAGACCGTGGCAAAAAGTCGGGATGTATCTCTTCCATTACGAAGGAAGTGAGTATTTAGTCGTCGTAGACTACTTTTCTCGATTTATCGAGGTCGTACGACTTACTAAACTTTCCTCGGAAGCTGTGGTAGATCACTGCAAAGCTATCTTTGCTCGTCATGGCATCCCTGACATTGTAATCAGTGATAACGGACCACAATTTCGCCCATCAACAACTTCAGCTTTTACGAAGTTTGCCTCTGAAGTTGGGTTTCGACACATCACTTCCAGCCCAAAGCATCCACAATCAAATGGTCAAGCAGAGGCTGCTGTAAAAATTGTGAAAAACCTGATGAAAAAGAATAAAGATCCGGTCCTAGCACTCATGGAGTATCGGGCAACACCCCTGGCAAACGGACTCTCCCCTGCGGAACTTCTATTTGGACGGAAAATTCGCACTATGGTTCCCTGCACTTCATCATCACTAACCCCTAAAACAGTGGATCAATCCAAACTCAGGGGGGAAGAGGAGCAGCGGAAGATGGCGCAGAAAACGGCTTTTGACAGACGCCATGCGGCCACGAAAAAGGCGGAACTAATTGCAGGGGAGAAAGTTTGGGTGAAGGATCTTCGAGCGTGGGGAAGTGTCCTCGAGAAGGCTTCAGCGCCCCGCTCATACATCGTGGAAACTCCTGTAGGGACCTACAGGCGGAACTCTCTTCTTCTGGCTTCTTCCCAACAACAGGTCGACCCCAGTGAGACATCTCCTGACAGTGAACTCCCCGCTGAAACGGAGGAAACTCCGGGAAATGAACTGCCTGCAGAGGAGCTACAACAGCTGCCAGCAATCGCTCCAGAGATAAAGCAGCTGTCTCCCTCACCTGGGAAAGTGTCGCGGTATGGGAGAAGATACAAGCGTGTCCAGCGCTAACCTCCTCTAAACTTTTTGGGGGAGATGTTGAGGGTTCAGGCAAGAATCCTCACGCGCCTAGCGGCGCCGGTGTGGCGGCGGGAACCCTTCGAGACTGGATCCCGGCAGTTTGTTGTGGTGTCGGCTGGAGCGGAGGACTAACTCCGCGTCTAGCTGTGTGTGGTATTCTCTTTATGTTCCGGCACTGGTTATAAATAAAACCGGTACCAAGGGAGCTCCGACGACTCAGAGTGGATTATTTACAAAACAACGGGCACAACACAACATTTTTTTTTTTCAATTTAGAAGCACAAATCCTTATGATTAGATTCGTATTAAGTTCATTGTTATGTGAAGAATAGAAATTTCCTATTTCCCAATCTAAACATATCTACTTAGAAACCTTTCACAAATTATATTTAATTATAGAAAAATATATAATTATGTCATCAGAATTGTTAATTCATATAGACCAATTAAATTATAAACTTATTTTTATATAATAGTAGGGTTCCCCTAAATGATATAATAATAGCTAAGTATAAATGGGAACCAGTCCGATTATTAAGGTATTAAACAGTATAACAAAGGTGTATATTAAATAGGGGCGTGTTTATCGTTAAAGTGCCTAAAGAATAAAGATAAATCATTACTCTTCAAGCAACTAAAACAATATTAATATAATTTCTAAGCTTGAAATCCAATATTCTACCTGTTGTCTCTTGCAAGAATTCGCCATTCTTGGTCGCCTATTCAATGTGGAAATTTCTCTCAGCTTTGTATATATGGAAGTCTTTATATTTTTAGTCTTTTTCATTTCAACATATCAATGCTCATCAATGAACTGTTCAAGAAATTCTTTCCAATTGCTGTCCTAAATTTCATTTCTTCTGATAAATTCAGTACTTTATTTATAAGATAAAAGGATTTAAAAGCGCGAATGTTTCTTTTATACATAAAACTAACTTCTACTCATTCGCGCTTTTAAATCCTTTTATCTTATATGTATAGATGGCGCGTTATTGTTTTGTCAGTACTTTATTCTTAACAGGCAAAGGACCCTTCTTAAGTTTCCTATTCAAACTGAATGTTATCAATGATCAAACATGTGAATGCCGCTTAGATGTTGAATCACCAGAGCATCTTCTTTTAACTTGCCCTCTGACTAATCAAATTGTATGTAGATACTTTGAAACATTACCAAATTCTCTTTGTGTATATACTCTATCTTATGAGAGCTTTGTTAAGTTTAGAACTATTTGTACAATAATTTACAAAACACTACTAATTCATCGTGTAAATAATTAATCATATATATGTAAATAATACTGGCACAGCACAATAGTCCTTTGAAATTCGTGCTTTTTGTAACAATAAATAAAAATTCTTTCCAAATTGGCCTTTTTCTTCCAAAAGTAATTATTGGCATTCAAGTTGCTCCTCTATAATATATGTAAAAGATGAACGTATTTATATTTGATAAAATATATTTTATAGTTTATATAAAAGGGAGTACCTGGATCTGTTAATTAAAAAAAAAACAATTTTACACTGCACCGTGCAATAATTTAATAAAGAGGGAGAAATATCTCGAAATATTTTGAAAAAAAAAACTTTTTTTTCTTTCTTTACAGATCCAGGTACGCCCTTTTATATAAATTTAATTGATGGATCGCCTTTTGACTCAAATATTTTTAGTGTTATTTCTTCATTATTACACTCTTATTGTTAATAATTCTAATAAAACCCTCATGAGTAGATGTTTTTGGGTATTTAATTAGTATTTTATGTATAGGGTGAATTCCAAAGTGAATATTTTATGTATATATAAATATCGTCAAATTTTTGTTTTCAATATTACTCTGGTAAAATAGAGAATCACAAAGTGTATAACTTCATTAATCTGATAAAAATTTTAAATTTTATCACGCGTTACATATACTTTATTTAAAAGAAATAAGCGTGTAACGCGTTTGGTGATGGCTTTTCTTGATTTATAAAGAAATTGGGTTGGCCAAATATCAGGGGACATTCTAAATCAATGTTAGTTGATTTCTGTTTCACTAGATGGCGCTCTGCCATTTAAAAAGCATATGTGCTCCTGTTGAGGATATGCCTTTTTTATTTTTAATATCAACACCTGACCTTTTTATTTTCATTTTTTTCCTATTATTTTTCATACTTTATTCAATTTAAACATTTATGTAACTTGACTACTGTAAAGGTAGCCCCTTTCGAGAAATCACAAATATTTTTATATGCTGCAAATCAGTCCTTAGACTGATGTGATTTCTTGATCAAGCTTGTTGATAAAAATTGCCTTGTTCTAATTTGACCATTGATCGAAGATTTTCGTGAGAAATAATACAACGATTTTGTCGTATTTTATTTTTCAATACTCTGTGTGAAAGCTAGATTTTGAATAGGAACTAACCGTTAGGTGGTTGCAGGTTTATTAACCTAAAAAGGTTTTGTTTGGCATCCCGAGTTCTTTTTGTTTTTTCTTGTCTTGCTAAATGCGATAAATAATTTTTTTGTTGATTTAAAGAGAGTTGTAATTATTTAAAATACTACAGATTTCTCTATGCCGCTTGGGTAAATATAAAAATGCTCATTTAATAAAATTATAAAGATTTGATCTTTTAATGCCTATAAATTTAAAAGAATTCCTTCTCAGTGATTCAATCAAAACTGATTTCTTTGTGAGAGAATTATACATATTGATTAAATAATATTTTCAAGAATATTTTCTGTGCAATTACATTAAAAGTTAGTTACTATTGGATTCATTGTAGTTACTGAAAAAGATGTGCTAAATTATACTATAATTTTGTCTATAACAAAAATATTCGCGAGGATTGTATTCATTTTTCAAAGAAGGTACCTCAAATAAATGGGTTTCCTGAATTTAAGAGTTAGAGCTTCTTTTTATATCTTTATTATAAAAATTGTAAAAACTTGAATAAAATATATGAAATATAAATATTGATAATATTTATAATAAAAATATATATTATATTAATACCTAAAACAATGTCATATGTTCAAATCTAAAAGCTTGAAGGTTGAGTTTCTTTTGCAAATAAATTTATTTCGAGCTTTCGGGCAACGCCCTTCTACAGGAAAATTAATAATAAATCTTAATCTCAGTGTAATATAATTTAATTTTTACTTTTTTTTAATTTTCCTGTAGAAGGGCGTTGCCCGAAAGCTCGAAAAACGTTTATTTGCAAAAGAAACTCATCCCTCAAGCTTTTAGATTTGAACATTCTATTAAGGCATTAGCCTATTAATCATATGTTACTATATAATATCGAGATTGAATAACGATTTCAAATGAGGAAAAATGTTAGAGAAATTCTGTTGGGGGGTATAGCAGATAAAATATGTTCAATAATAAGCCTTATTGAGAGAAAAATATTCAGAATACAAAAATTTGGAAATATTACACCAAAGACTAATTCTAGAATCCATAGTATCCCACAAACTTAACAGCATCAACAGAAAAATAGATCTTCCAGAAGCTTCTCATCCACTCCTGTCCTTTATTTAAACCTCCCACATGTTTATTTCAATAGCCCTAATCACGCGCCGTCTCGTGGTTTCAGACTGCAGATTTAATATTTACTTTTCTCAAAAATCGGTCTTCCGTTAATATTAACATATATAAATAGTTAAAAACTTTCTTTATATATATATATATATATATATATATATATATATATATATATATATATATATATATATATATACACCATTTGTACCATAGTACTTATAAGTCGCGCTTCATTGCTCGCCTGTTGAAGGGTTTTTACCCGAAAGCTTGCACCTATGCATCAATAAAAGAAACTCGTCTTCCTTCACCATATTTTTCGTCTAATAATAACAAAAATTTGGATTAGCCATAACAGATGGGGTGGACTGCCCATGGGAAGTCCTTAAGCCTAAAGAACAACAGAACACACAATATAACCTTATAAATATTTAGTTATAAATTCTGTTCTCCATATTCGATAGGAACAGTTTAAACAAGAAAAAAAGGAGATCCCCAAAGACTACATACAATTCATTGAATTTGGCTCCAAAAAAACCCATCAACTTCGACAGCACTGAGGGAACGCGCATTTAAATTCTGACAAATATCTTAAAATTAAGAGACGTTTTTATTCTTGAAATATTCCGTTTATTTCTGTTTTGAATAAACCCATTCTATAGTATTCATAAAATACATAATATTTTTTTTCTATTGTATTCTCATGTGTTAAGCGTATTTACGCAAATTTGACCTTAAAACCCATTTTTGGTTTCTCAAAAATCCTCTGGGACCAAAAATATGTTTGATCGCAGTGGTACAGCCTGCTCCACGCTGACGAGCACCAACAGCGCGAAACGCGTTCGTGGATGATTTCTCTTGATTTATCAAGAAATGGGGTTGGCCAAATAACAAGGAACAGGTTAAATCAATGTTTAGTTGATTTCTGTTCAACTGTATGACGCTCTGTCATCTAAAAAGCACAAGTTCTCCTGGTCAGGATATGCTTTCATTATTTTTAAATTCATAATAATATTTATATTGAAACATATATTACACACACACAACACACAACATAATACAAATGATTTTTATAATTCATAAAATAATTAGAATTCTATAATCACAGAGTTAAATTCTAAAATGAAAAGGAATACAACCTAATATTTATTTAATTGTATATGGATAATGACATTGTTAGTTGTATGTATGCAAAAACTATTTGCTTTAAAAAAATAATCAAAATAATAAATATTTTTTGGGACAAAAGTTATCATTCATTTTTACCATCCAAGACTGCATGAATTGGTAACGTAACTAGAATACGTCTTTTTTTATGACATATATATATTTTCACTATTACTCAACCAATATAATAAGGTTTGCTAAAACATCAATTACAAATTCTAAACCAGCAAAAAAATAAAACACATAGCAAACTATTTAGTGAAGCAAATTAAAACAGACTCAAACGGCATCTTAATATCTATCTATTATTCATCACCTTTCTCTCCCAATTATTTCTGGGTAGAATTCTATAATGTATTCTATTGCTAGTCCCTTTGCTGAATATTTTAAAACAAATATCTTTAAAATATAATTTAAATTAAAAATAATTAATGAAGCTAAAATAAATCTAAAAGTTAACAATTAGAATTTTAAAAAGAACATTGGATTATTCAAATTTTATTTCTAAATACGCATAATATATTCGCACTCAACTGGATGAATATTTAGCCATAAAAAGTTAAAAAGGTCGCCTCTTCCATCAAAATAAAATATAAAACTAGGTGTATTCTATTGAACGTCTCCGAAAACTAGCGGTTTTGAGTCGAACTGGAGACTATGTTTTCGAGCTAATGGGCCTCGTCAACTGAGGACTAGACTTGATTTTATGAGCTACGCGAGGAGAGAGAGAGAGAGATTATTGGAATTTTATAAAAAAAAAATAAAGAAGAGTTCAGAGGAGAAAGTAACTCGGCCTTTGCCGATCCCAAGCCCGGATGAAAAAGGAGGAGGGGGAGCAGTAACAAGCTCACTAAAAAACCTGGGCTCAGCTGGCCCGGCTGATAGTACCCTGTAAGGGCTCCTTATCCAGGGATACAGGATGAGCAGCGTTTGTACTCCATGTTAGGAGCAGCTGCACATGGTGTCTGTTCCTCATGTCAGAGGCGGCCATTTCTTTTGGAGCTAAGTCGGCCTGCCACTGAGTAGTGCTCCCAGTCTTGATGACAAAGGCAGACGCATTTTACTTTACCCAATACCTTAGTGTGATTGAGTGGAGATAAGAAAGAAGAAGAGGAGCAGAAAGTTAGAGGCCAGGTCATTTCTATGGCCAGAATATAGATGAAATTTATTTTAGAGGATTTTGATCTATAAAAAGAAATGTCACCTCTCCTTTCAAAATATACATTGATACTGGGCGTCATCTATTGACCCTCTATAGGTAGTTTAGTTTATTAGGTAAAACTGTTGAAGGTTATTCAAAATTTGATAAAAAATTAACAATTTAAATCTTTTTTCATTGAAAAAAGCGAGCTTTCGAGAAATGACGCTCTTCTATCGCTTATCTATGTCAAGTGAAGAAATATAAACTGTTTTTCAAAATCAAATGTTCACCTACATATAGACACGGGCGTGAATAAAGAATTCAAAACTTTCAAATCCTTTTAAAACACTCAATTATCCCATGTTTTTACAATTTACAAATATTATATTTATAAATTGAAATTTAGGCTTATATGTATAAATGTAGCAAAATTTATATATTACTTCAGCAGAAGTAGACTTGTATGTTAAATTAATATATTTGTTCTAATGAATTTGAACTCTTCAGGTATCTCAATTTTATTGTTTTAATGCTATTGTAATATTTAAAAAGAAGGGATTCTAGGAGTAATATTTGGTATTTTGGTGTGATATTCTGATGATGGCATCTGACGTCTGACTTTGAAAGTGAAGCCGTTTTGTGACAAATGTTAATATTTCAATAAACGTAGGTATTTTGTATTTATTAGAAGGGCAAATAGCCTAAACATTAAATGAATACAATTTGAATTTCCGGCTTGGTTTTGAGTTAATAATATAAATAATAAAGCTTGGGATTCTATATATTGAGAAGGAATTACATGACCTAACTCTGGGTGCCAGATAAGTTGTCACATATCTGGAAGGGTGCATTGCAGGCGACAGATGATAGGCTAAAATGGTCTGAGAGGTACATATGATTTATGAACTTTCGGAAACCTATTTATAAATGATGTCATATCACAATTCTTCGTGGACATTTTAAATTTCAAATTGTTCCTCAGTTATGGTTTTATCTCTTTTAAGGTTAGTCAAAGTTTCAATGTATTTCTTAATAGTTTGAGCGTTGTCCTTATTTGTAATAAATGGGATAAATTGAGTGTTTTAGAGGAATTTTGAAGTTTTAAATTCCTTACGCACGCCTTTGTGTATGGCAGATGAACATTTGCTTTTTACAAACAGTTTGTATTTTCTTACTTGACATTGAATAGCCAGCAGAAGAGCGTCGTTACTCGAAAGCTTGCTTTTTCCAATAAAAGAGACATATATTTTGAAATTGTAATTGATTTTTGAATAGTCTAGTTTAGATACTATTCTAATGGGAAAGAGGTGTGAGCTTTCTTTTTATGGATGAATATCCTACCGGCACATTGTCTACCTAAATCAATAATAGGTTTATATTGTGTATCAGCACTGTGATAGCTCAGTAAAACCTCTGAGGAATTAATTTTAACGATAACATCTTGTATATTGGAAATAGAACATTAGGAAAATAAGGGGTAGACTAGAAATGGGGAGGTGGGGGTGGTTAATAATAAAATAGGTCATTTATAGGTAAGGGAATTTATCATTCGCTTTCTAATAGGCTTAAAACAGCATATAAACAAAATATGTTTCTAATATAAAAAATCGATTGAAAATAGAATATTTAACTCAATATTTAGATGTAGATATAGAGAAAGATTGTATTTGTATGGCGCGAGACAAAAATTGTAATGGAATACATTTTAGTGAGATAATGAGTAATCAAACTCGATTACTCGATAACTCGAAATAAATATATTCGTATATTTGTAATTAAAATGTTTATTTTTAATGAAATTATTTTTAGATAATAAAAAATGTACTCACGTTTCAAATATTATATATATATTATATTAAAATATATTATTTAAAATGTTATATAAATGTATTATTTAAAATGTGTGTGTTATATTAAGGTATTATTTTATTTAAAATTATATTTCTTCTATTCAAATACTGTTAAATCGACCGCCAGAGGTCACGCTTACCCTATATAAAACCGATTGTTGTTGTTTCACGTTGGTCGGCTCAAAACATTTGTACATTATGTAAATAAGCTTTTCATTTTTTTATTCTTACGCCTTAAGCCAGGCAGTACTTTAATCAAATTATGTTCTTATATATTACTTTAGCTCAAATAAAACAATCTCTGATCAAAACCATTTTTATTATTATACTTTCAAGATTTTAGCCACGACTGCATCACCAATACCATTTAGTCCTAAAAAAGAACCAGCAAATGACTAACATAGTATAATCCTCAAGATAACCAAAATCAAGATAATCTCAACAATTCTAAATGCAACAGAAAATCTATTTTCTTTATATAAGATATATATATCATTATATATATCTTATATCATAAACATTAAATTTACGTTACAATGCTGTTTTGTGTAAAGGACAGTGGGGTGGTTATAAGAACAATGGATGGCAAATGACGTATAATTATTAAAGCAACAGCAACTTGAATACATTATCATATTCAGCAACCTCATTAATATTTGCACAATATATATATTATAATTATGTATAAATCAGAGAGGATAGCGACTTGATTTTACATTTAAGCATAGACGTTGTATAATTCTTTACGGAATATTTATTTATAAATATTAAAATAGAGGTTTAGACTAAAGCAATATTTCAACGTTCTATGGAATAGAGTGTAGCAATTTGTTCATAAATACCAATATAGATATACACAACAATAGAATAACACAAAAACCAACATTACAATGCTGTATTAAGTATAAAATGCTTATAAATACAACTTTAGATGTTAACATTAAGCCAATATTACAATACACACACTCTATATGGATTAGAGGATATCATAAATTACACCATAGAACACTAAAGAAACTTTGCTATCTTGTATGTAGAGTAGAGAATATTTTTGTATATAAATATCACCATAGAACACAAAAGCAACATTACAATGCTGTATGGAGTATAAAATGATTATAATATCAACGTAGAACACTAAGGGAATATGTAAACGCCTTAAGGAGTAGAAGATGTTTTATAAATACCATCATAGAGAATACTAAAGCAACATTGCAATCTTGTATGTAGATTAAATAATGATTTTATATAAATACCACCATATAGAATAATAAAGAAATATTACTATTCTGTATGGAGTATGAAATGGTAATAATATCACCATATAGAACACTAAGGAAACATCGAAATGCTGTATAGAGTAGAACACAATAGAACACTAACGCACAATAACAATGCTGTATGGAGTAGAACACAATAGAACACTAAGGCACAATAACAATGCTGTATGGAGTAGAACACAATAGAACACTAAGGCACAATAACAATGCTGTATGGAGTAGAGGATATTCATACATATCACCTAACACACTAAAGCAACATAACGATGTTGTATGGACTAAAGGATTCTTATAGAAACCACCATAGAACACAACATTATAATACTGTGAAGAGAGTTGATGAAAGAAGAAGGCGGAGAGAGTTGGCTACTTACCAGGCTCCATGGCTCCAACCAACAGCTGCCCACTACACTTCACGACCACCATCTGCCTGCCCCACCCCCGCCCGCTAAATGGGTCATCACCCCTCGACGGTCCCTCCCGGAAACTTGACCCCTCTGGACACATCACTTTCTCCCCCTACATCCGGTCAAGTGACGAAACCTTTTGATTTTCCACTTTTTTTTTTCACTTACACCACATTGACGTCAGGGTATTTCCAACCAACCACTAATAATTGCCGTCAATCCCCCTTTTATATGTAAGTTCTTTCACCTTCTTTTGACCTAACTGAAGCATTTCCTGATTATACGATCAGTTTTTTTCTTTCCTAAATGCAATCGAAGTAATCTTCATTCAGTTCTTTTTCCTAATATTTACTTGCATTTCACCTCTAAATGGGTAACATTCTCGTGATATATCTATAAAAAAGGAAAGTCTTCACGATATGCTTCTATCAAAAATGATTTTAAGACTAGCTTTTAGCTCTTAATTTTGAAAGAAATATCTCTTTTTCTTTATTTCCAAATATTAACACGGTTCATTTTATTCCTCTCAATATAGCGCAGTGTTATATTAACTCTGCAATTCTATTATTTTATTTAAACAATCTTTATATCGGCACATTATCTTTTTATACACTATATAATCTTACAAGATACATTTTTTATTTTGAAGAGATTGTCTATCTTTATAGAGATTTTTCCAAAAATACATAAAAACATATCATTATCAATAAGTAAAATAATGTTAAGTTAAAGAGAATTTCTCCTAGAAATTATAGGTCTAAACAGATGAAAACTAAACAGATGGAATTGAAAACATTTACTTGAGTATAAGTGGGTGGATTTTATTTTGCAATCTTTAGAACATTTAACTTTCGATTATCGTTTGTGTAGTGCTCTTGGTAATTTATTTAATCGCTCGTCTTTTAGATGAAAAGTATTTTGAAATTTAGATTGAATTTTTTTTTACCGAAACAAAAAACAGACCTTTTTTTACCTTTAAGTTCAATTATATATCATATAAAGGTACAATATCAATATATTTTCTATTTACAATACATTTTTGTTTAATATTTATATTTTTTCTAGGAAACATCAATTTTAAGGAGATTTCAATGAATATATAGTGAATATTAAACTAAATTGTGCGAGATATTCTCGTAAAATAAATTATAATCTAAAAATGGTTAATACAAATGCTGATATGTTGTTAAGGTATATATATATGACATAATAAAAATATGCTTTTTATTATTCATTAATATAATTACAATTTTATATTCATAACCATTATATGTATTTTTAAAAATTGTTTTCATAATATAGCTAAAATTATAATTTAAATAATCAAAGTAAAAACTAAACACAGAGTTAATTTTTAAAATGTAAAGAAATCCTAAACAAAAGGAATATAACCTATTTTTTTAAAATAATAATAACGTAGTTAATTGTCTATGTATGCAAAAAACTGTTTGCTTTTGAAATATAATAAAAAAATAAATATAGTTTTAGGACAAAAGTTATTATTCATTTTTACCATCCACGACTGCATGAATTGGTTACGTAAATAGAATATACGTTTTTTTTATGACATATATATATTCGGAATGGCCTTGATTTTTGACATAGACCTAATATGAAGATTACGGAGGAAGCTTCTAATTGGCCCATTCCAAACACGATGGATTATACAAATGCGAGAAATTTTGTTTTTTATTAGACCTCAGGGGACGCCATTGGTGGCGCTATTTTTTCTAGAATTTTCCAATTAAGAAACGGTTGTGTAAATTTAAATTATAGATTTTCACACTTGAAAATATTTACAAATTCTGGTGTCATGAAGTCATAATATGTTTAAACGAAAATAAAATAGATTTGTGATGGTTTCCCAATTATTTTCACTTTATTTCATAGAAAATTTCATGAAATTGAAATAATTGTAAATGAAAATTTTAATGAGAATAATCAATTAACTTTGTGTGTGTGGAATAAGGCGTTGAATTATAATTATTTCCTCATTAACAATGATCTATTTGAAAGAATCAGTGTATATATTTTTTCAAGTTGAAAAAGGAGGGAGGATATAAATAAATTAAGAATGACAAAGCAATTACAAACATAGAACAGATATGAAATGATCGAAAATCTCCGAGTAACAAAAGAACACAATATTGAAAGGAATGCATGTTTGATTGTATGTTTGTTTGATGGGCATAACTTTCTACAATATTTTATGTACTCGTATGATACAGCAATTAAAAATAAAGTTAGGTAGAGAAGGCGTTCTGAAAACAGAATATGCTTAAAAGCATTACGGAATTAAATTATATTTATCGAAAACGCGCGGAGAAAAAGTATTTATTATTTTTATATATTATAATAAAGCAATTACTGTTAGTACAACTAACAACAATAATGTGATTTCAAGCAATGTTGACTGGGAAGAATTCGAGAAAAGTCAGGTGGATAACCTAGTAAACAAAATGTTAGCATAAATTCGATATGAACTAGAGGCATATATCCCTATATATATAAAAGTCAGTGTATGTATGTATGTGTGTTTCTATGTCGGCTATACACGTCCACAATACGTAACTAATCTGACTGAAATTTTAACAGTATATATATTAGAATTTGGAAAAACTTATAGTGAAAATTTCAGGTCTCTATCCCGAATATTCTTCGAGTTATTTGCAAATTGCGTTGCAAATTTGCCCTTTCGCTCGCAAGCAGCGCCTCTAGCGGTGAAGGTGGGAAGTAATATCAGCTGACCTAATGTACATGTAAAACGTGTTTTAACAGGACATAGAGAAAAATCTGGAAGAGATATTTTTAGCCTTTTAGGTAAGAAAAATTGAAATTGACAGGTTCTGGGTATTAAAAGTTGTTTTTTAGTCAGAAAATGATGATCCACGGTGCCAATTTATAATTGTAACGAATAGAATTTGAAAATCATAATAATATAATTTTCAAATATCGTTGTGAAAATTGACATTTTTATTTTTAAAACACACAAAGTTTGGAGCGGGACGTTTCACAAAAGTGACATCCACGGTGCCAATTTATAATTGTAACAAATAGTATTTGAATAAAAACATTTAATCGGGTAAAACCCGGGCGTTGCCCGGGTCATTCGGCTAGTATATATTAAAAATAAAAATGGCATATCCTGACCAGGAGCACATGTGCTTTACAGAGGGCAGGGCACCATCTGGTGGAACAGAAATCAGCTAAACATTGATTTAGCCTGTTCCCTGAAATTTGGCCAATTCAATTTCTTGATAAATTAAGATAAATGGCGCTCTGCCTTCTGTAAAGCACATGTGCTCCTGGTCAGGATATGCCATTTTTATTTTTAACTAGACGAATGACCCGGGCAACGCCTGGGTTTACCCGATTAAATGTTTTATTCAAACACTATTCGTTACAATTATAAATTGGCACCGTGGATGTCACTCTTGTGAAACGTCCCGCTCCAAACTTTACAGTCAGATTAGTTACGATATAAATCTTCAAATCGAGCGAGCGTCTATAAATATTTCGATTTAGATCAAGTATTCTAATTATTAAGCGAACTATTATTAATAAAATTTTGAGAAGATTTCGATTTTAAACGTATTTATAACCTTGATAGAGGGCGCTGTTCGTGAGCTAAGTAGAATAATTTGAATATATAGTTTTAATATTTAATTTATATATAATTTAAAATAGCCTATCGTTTTCCTCGTATTTTTTTTACCTATGTATGGAAATTTTGGTACTGTAAAAAAAACTTTGCTTCAATAATGTAAAAAAAAAAAAACACCCAGGCTAAGTTTCGAACCAAGGTTGTGGAAATACGAAGCTGCACACTTAACCATTAAGCTACGCTTGGCATCATAATTATTCGCATGTAAAGCTATTTCAGGTCTTACATATTTCTAACGACCTTTTTGAAATAGGTTTTTGAAACATGGAAATTATAATACTTCAAATAAATAGAAATAGAGTGAACACAAATAAAACATACCAAATATTTCGAATTAGAGCAGTTATTTTAAACGGCGAATTAGATCAGTTATATCTAAAAATGAAAATATATAAATGAATAAAACCTACCAAATATTTCAAATTAGAGCAGTTATTATATAAATATTTATATTATATGTATTATTAAGCGAACTATTATTAGTTATTTTAAACGGCGAATTAGATCAGTTATATCTAAAAATGAAAATATATAAATAAATTGTTAAAATGGCAATTCTCTCGGATTTCATGATATATTTATTTTGACCAGTGATCTGTTACTCTGTGGTGTTTTGCAATGTATATATAAATGGATGTCTTTGTTAGTTTTTTTTAGTTGTGCTATCTTACCGTGACCGTTCAATAAAATCCTCCGGTGATCAGTGCCCTCTCCTATCTTCCTCCTTTTTCAACAGGTTATGGGCCCAGGATTACTTTAAAGAAATTGTAGCATCAAGAAATTATTCAAAATGTCAAGCCTTTACCAAATAGAAAAATTGAATTCTGAAAATTTTGAAACATGGAAGATGCAAATGAAAATGATTCTTATCCATTCCGACCTTTGGGAATATGCAAATAGCATAAGAATCAAGCCTGAAACCGAGGTAGAATCCAACGAATGGGAGAAGAACGACCAGAAGGCGCTGGCTACTATAGTCCTAAGTTTGAGCCCTCCAGAAATAATACATGTTAAAAAATGCACAACTTCTGCAGAAGCATGGAAAAATTTAAATAAAGTGCATCAGCCAAAAGGGCCTGCAACTAAGGTTTTCCTTACGAAACAGTTGATCCTCTTGAAGATGAATCCTAATGAAAGGCTGTGTGCAGGATTACCTTAACAAGTTTAGCAGTTTAGCTGACAGGCTGAGTGAAATGGATGCTCAAGACCCAGAGGACTTCCTTTCTATCCTTTTATTATGTAGCCTTCCAGAGAGTTATGAAGGATTTAGAACAGCGATAGAAACTAGGGACGAACTGCCTAGCTTTGAAACTTTAAAAGTGAAAATGCTGGAGGAGGAAATTAGACAAACTCAATTGAACGGCACAACTAATACCGAACAAGCTTTCCTTGGAAATTCAGAAAGAAAGAATTTGCCCAGCACATAAAAACCAAAGCCAAAGGGATTCCCATTTAGCTGCCACTTCTGTGGAAAAAAGGGACATAAAGCTGCCGACTGCAGAAAAAGAAAGTCCAGGAATCCTAAAAACGAAATGGTTGCATCCTTTGGGACAAAATATTTGAGCAAACTTGGCGCAAATGAATGGTGTCTGGATAGTGGCGCAACTGCCCACATGTGCAGCTCAAGAGACTCATTCGTTCATTTTGAGGAGACTGCACCAGTGAAAATTACACTAGCCAATGGTAAATTCATTGAAGCTCTGGGAAAGGAAAAGGTAAAATTGGAATTTTCGGGTAAAAACGGACCAGTAACCTTATCCTTGGAAGACGTATTATTTGTTCCTGAATTAAACGGCAATTTGTTTTCCATCAGTAGGTGTACGGGCAAATATAATATTGTAAATATCAAGTACAGAAAGGCTGAAATAGTGAATTTGCATACAAAAATTTGCATACAGGCCTATGAAAGGAATGGACTTTACTTCTTAAGTCAAATCAATTGTCCTAAGGCATTAGCGACAAGAGAAATTTGCATAGCTGGAGAGAAAAATTACGAAAAATGGCATAGTAGATTTGGCCATTTAAATTTGTAAGATCTCAAAAAGCTAAAAATGCAAAATATTGTTTATGGCCTGCCAAATTTTGATGTTAAAAATTTTACCTGTGAAGTTTGTTTGAAAGGTAAACAAACAAGGCTACCTTTTCAGAAAGAGTCTTTTACGAGATCAAGGGAACCACTGGAGCTGGTTCATACTGACATTTGTGGTCCCATGAGAACAAAATCATTGGGTGGCGCCCTTTATTTTTCAACATTTATTGATGACTTCTCAGGATTTATCTTCACATTTATAATGAAATCAAGAAGTGAAGTATTTAAAGGGTTCAGAATATATAAAAGATACGCTGAGAAGCAAACCGAAAAAAGGTTTAAATGTATTAGAAGTGATAATGCACCTGAATACCTTAGCAAAGAATTTAAGAATTATCTAGAAGAAGAGGGTATTGGACATCAACTCTCTGTCGAATATACACCACAACAGAACGGTGTAGCTGAAAGAGCGAATAGAACTCTACTAGATATGACTAGGTGCTTCATGATCGAAGGTGATTTACCTGAAACTTTATGGGCTGAATTGATACACACATCAACTTATATCAGAAATAGATGCCCGAAGCTTAACGAATGTAAAACTCCACATGAATTGTTTACCAAAAGAAAACCTGTAGTTTCTCATTTAAGAATTATAGGAAGTAAGTCCTTTGCCGTGAATAATAGGCCGAATAGATCTAAATTCGCACCTCGTAGTGAGGAATACAAGTTAATAGGCTATTTCACAGAATCTAAGGCATACAGACTTTGGAAGCCTGGTACACGTACAATTATAAAAAGTAGAGATGTACGTTTTATTGAACCAGAATTATCAAGAATTCGGAATGAAGTCATTGAAATTGATGTTAGTCCACAAAAAGATCCTTTTGTCAAGGAAATTCCTCTAGTTGAAGAAAAGGGAAGCACGTCCGAAGTTGAATCACGAACTGAAATTGAAAGTGAATCGGATCTAGAGATGTCTGATTTAGTGGACGAGCCGTCAGAAAGTGAAGTGGTCATTTCAAGAAGAGGAAGAGGACGACCAAGATATATTAGAACAGGAAAACCTGGCCGACCAAGAAAGGAGTACCCTACAGCCAATTTGTCAACGCAAGAACTTCTAGAGGCGAAATACTTGCCAGATCCAAAAGACTCAGAGGAAGCGCTGTCAGGAAGGGATTCTTATTTTTGGAAGAAAGCAATGGAGGAAGAGTTTGATTCCTTGATTGAGAACAAAACTTGGGAATTGGTTGATCCCCCTAAGAATCGAAACATCATAGGAAGCAAATGGGTATTCAAAACGAAATGCAATAGTGATGGTTCTGTTGAGCGCCATAAGGCTCGCCTGGTAGCAAAAGGCTATTCACAGCAGTACGGAATAGACTACGAGGAAACTTTTGCCCCAGTAGTGCGCCAGAGTACTATTAGAATGTTTTTAGCCTCGGCTGTTGAATACAACTTGATACTCCATCAGATGGACGTTCAATCTGCTTATTTGAATGGAGAAATTAAAGAAGAAATTTATATGACACAGCCGGAAAACTTCGTCTCAAGAAAATATCCAGAGAGAGTATGTCGACTCAAAAAGGCAATTTATGGGCTGAAACAAGCTGGAATAGTTTGGCATGAAAGGCTCGACAATGAATTGAAGAATTTGGGACTAAAGCAACTTCAATCTGACAATTGTGTCTATATCAAGCATGATGAAGGTATTCTCCTGGTGGCAATCTATGTTGATGATCTGATAATTGCGGCTGAAAGAGAAGACACGTTGAAATTCTTTAATTAAAGTATGAAAAGGATATTCAAATTAAAGGATCTTGGAGGGATAAATTGTTGCCTGGGTATAAGGATACAAATGAAAGAGGATGGTTCAATATCCATAGATCAAGAGAGATATATTGAAGAACTTCTGGCGAAATATAGGATGAAAGAGGCAAAGCCTATTCCTACACCCATGGACTCGAACTCCAAGTTAACAAAAATTCCATCTATAGAAGGTGAGAATGAGCCAGTGAAAAAGGTAGAATACCAATCACTGATTGGATCATTGATATATCTCTCAGTGTCGACAAGGCCCGATATAGCCTATGCAGTTAGTGCTTTGGGACAGTTCAGTAATGATCCTAGGAGACAGCACTGGAATGCTGCCAAGCGTGTCCTCCGCTATTTGAAAGGCACCTCATGTTTGAGGATTACCTACAGGAAATCTAATGAGGCTCTTCATGGTTATGTCGACGCTGATTGGGGTGGAAACCTCGTGGATAGAAAATCTCATACGGGAATTGTTTACTTCTTGGCAAGAGGTCCAATAGCCTGGGAATCGAAGAAGCAGCAGACTGTCACTCTTTCGAGCACAGAATCTGAGTACATCGCACTTTGTGAAGCAGGAAAGGAGGCAGTCTATCTTAGAGCGCTGTTGGATGAGATGGGATTTGGTGAATTGCTGAATGGACCGACTGTTCTGAAGACGGATAACCAGGGTGCTCAACAGCTGGCGAGAAATCCGGTTTATCATGCCAGAACTAAACACATTGACATCAAATGGCATTACATCAGAAGCATTTGCAGCGATGGACTTGTCGAGGTCGTCCACACACCAACCCAAGAAAATGTTGCCGACATCCTTACTAAAGGCCTACCAAGGTTTTTGTATGAAAAACACGTCGCTGGATTTGGAATGTAGAAATCTGATGAATTGAGGGGAAGTGTTAAAATGGCAATTCTCTCGGATTTCATGATATAATTATTTTGACCAGTGACCTGTTACTCTGTGGTGTGTAGCAATGTATATATAAATGGATGTCTTTGTTAGTTTTTTTTAGTTGCGCTATCTTACCGTGACCGTTCAATAAAATCCTCCGGTGATCAGTGCCTTCTCCTATCTTCCTCCTTTTTCAACATAAATAAAACCTACCAAATATTTCAAATTAGAGCAGTTATTATATAAATATTTATATTATATGTGTTATTAAGCGAACTATTATCAGTTATTTTAAACGGCGAATTAGATCAGTTATATCTAAAAATGAAAATATATAAATAAATAAAAACTACCAAATATTTCAAATTAGAGCAGTTATTATATAAATATTTATATTATATGTGTTATTAAGCGAACTATTATTAATAAAATATTGAGAAGATTCAGATTTTGAACGTATTTATAACCTTTTAGTACTTGATAGAGGGCGCTGTTCGTGAGCTAAGTAGAATAATTTGAATATATAGTTTTAATAATTGATTTATATATTTCTTAAAATAGCCTATCGTCTTCCCCGTTATATTTTACCTATGTATGGAAATTTTGGTTTGAATTAGTGAACTACTGCGAATTTGTATACCGGATATACAAACAAACACACAAACATTAATTTTTATATATATAGATATCAATACCTGACCTTTTTATATATTTATTTTTCTTTCTTATTTTCATATATAAATATATATAGGTAGAATTAAATATATTTTATATGAAAGATAGTCGTATTAGAGAATAAGTAATGATAATTAAAAACAAATTATAAAGATATTAATTTTAAGGTATCAAAAATGTGTTTTTATTTTAAGTAACAACATAGGGTTATTACAAGTTCCCCCTGTAGCATCGGCAGTTACGTGTCATTAAATCAGAACATAGGAGAAAAAAGAAAGAATTGAAGGTATTAGGATAATAAGAAGAGCAAAGACAGAACCATGTTAACTTTTTATCAAAATATATATATTATATAATCTAAAAAAACTCAAATATTTTATTAAAATATATGTATTATTTTTATTTTTATTCATTGATAATTCTACTTCTTTTGACCATCGCTTTTGTAATTAATTCCAGTTTTGTTGTAAATATGGGTAGTTAACTCACCTATTTTATTTAAATTCACTAATATAGAATTAATTTCATAAATTCTATATAATTTTGAAAGTAATTATTGTGTGATTTTTCTTCAAAAAAAAAAAAAAAAAAACTACTTGATAGGAAATAATAATTTGTCTTTTATCACCACTGCACCCTCAATCCTTTATCCTATCAATATTTTATCAAACAACAAACAAATCAATATATATATATATGTATATTATATAATCTAAAAACTCAAATATTTCTATATTTTAAAAAATATATATTTTATTTTATTCATTGATAATTTTCTTTTGTTATCATCGTTTTTTTTAGAAAGACTTTCAGTTTAGTTATATAGTTTTGTTGTAAATATGTGTAGTTAACATATCAATCCTTTTAAATCACTAATATAGGATTAACTTTATAAATTCTATATAATGTGAAAATAACTAATGTGTATTCTTTCCTCAAGTAATTCAAATAAAAGCTACTTGACGGTAAATAATTATCTTTTTTATCACGACTGCACCTCAACCCTTTATCTTATCGATCCTTTGTCTTATCAAGCCTTATCTAACAACAACAACAAAATATTCATAACATGTATATTTATTCATATAATATCCTCTAACTATTTGGTAAAATTTTTAATTATCTTTATATAGTAAGATAATATTTTAACTCTAATTATTAGAAAAAGGCGTCAATATTTGAAAAGGTTTTGTGGAAGCTTTTTAATCGGATTATTTTAATAGGATAAATTTTCAACTTTTATAATTGCTTTGGATTCCATTGTTATATATAAATTCGGAATAATGGAGAAAGAGATTAGAGAATATAATTTTATTTATATTTTTTTATAATCTAAACCAAAATTTTAATGCAATTATCGTTTTTATAACTTTAGCATGTCCCTATTGAAACGTGTTTTTTATATTTGGGATATAAATATTGAATGTATTATTAGCTTGTACATCATTTATAACAATAATCAATTATATGGGCCAAATGAGGAAATTTTATATAATAGAAAACATTTTTATTACAAAGATATTAGCTTTACTATTTCAATTAGAATAATATGGTCATTATAGAAATGTATGACTACTAAAAAAGTGAAATATTTTAAAATTCAGTGATTGTGTTGATTTCTTTTGGCAAGTAAAATAAATTATTTTTGAGGCTACTGCAACGGAATAAAGACATTGAATGTATGGCTTATTTCTGGTTTCGTGAAGATAAAATTAGTTTATGTAATAATAAAAACTGGAATTGTGTTTTATTGTATAGGGGGCAGGGGTTGGCAAACTTTTGAGTCGGAAAAGTCAAAAACTACAATTTATAAGATTTCAAAGTTTTTAAAGAGCCACAATTATTTTATTTCCAACAATAAATAGGCCTCGCATAAATAATATTTACGTATTAATATATACAGTTATCAGAATCATCAAGCAACAATTCTTAATTCTGTCACCGTTTGCTTTTGTGAATGGAATAAATACCCAAATATAGCCATTTCTCATAACCATCGTTGGTGCAGTGGTAGAATGCTCGCCTGCCACGTGAATGCCGATGCATTTTTTTTTTTACAATTTTTAAAACTTATTCATATATTATACAAGAATGACATCCACGGCGTCAATTTATAATTGTAACGAATAGTATATGAATAAAAGCATTTAATCGGGTAGAACCCGGGCGTTGCCCGGGTCATTCGGCTAGTGGAACTATATGAAGAACCGCAGCTTCACATCCAAAGAGCCGTTTACCGATTCCTGGTATAGGGTCATCATATATTTAATGTAAGAATAGTGTACATTCCCGAGTTTTTTTATGTTACCATGAATATCATTAAAAGAATTAGAATAGCAATTGTATTTATATATTAGAGTTTTAAAATTATTTGTTTGTGATATTTATTTGATTTCTAATCATATATAGATAACGATGCCTATTGCATATAATTTCAAAACTATAATATGACTATCTCTTTATTGAAAATATAATGTACTTCAGCCTTTTAAAATTTCATTCCAACGTTTCTGATAATGCTTGATTGAAGCACAATATACAAGTTGCGATCATTAAGTATAAGTAGACAAAGTTGTTAAAATTTATTATAGTAGATACGCATGCGCAGTTCATTTCTTTTCTCTGGCCGTTACGTCGGCACAATAGATAAAGCGTGAGATGTCCAGCAGACTCCGGCTGATTTTTTCAAAAAGTGAAAATTCAGATAAATTTTGAGAGCTACTTTTATAATCGAAAATTTTCTTCAGATATCTTGAATTGTAATTTGGAAATTGTAATATAAGAAAAAATTTCAATTGAAAAGAAGTTTTGTTAAAATTTGTGTCGCAATTTTCAACGATAGAGAACGCAATGATGATATTTTACATTATAAATATTATATAGCGCAACAATGTAAAATGAGTTTTGAAATCGTGTGGTTACAAGAATGTTTCAATGTAAAGTGTTTCAAAAGGAACAAACACAAAGGAGTGCATTATGAGGGGAAAACATATACTTTTCTCTATATATTTATTTATGTGTATATTTTTACATTTGAGTAATCATTTCGGCATTTGCTTCGATAATTCTTTATTTATTCCGCGAAAATATAAACCTGTGTCTGAAATTAAAAATAAAAATGATTGAAATATTTCGTTTTCTAAGAAATTTTATTTATTGAAGGATCTGAAAGTAAAATGGATTAAAAATCATCTCCGTAATATAAATGTTCCGTAAGATTTCACAGAAAATATATACTTCGTATTTTATTCATTTTTTAAAGATATATTTTATAAAATACTAATAATAAGTTTCTATATAAAAATCTAAAATATAACATTATGAAATCTATATAAAAGGAAATTCTATAAGAAAAAAACATAGGTATATTTATCGTTCAGAAATTTATAAATATTTATTTAACGCTAATGGAAAATATTCGGATAAACAGTATTGTTTTCATCTTTGATTTTATTCTCTTTCTACATACAAGGTGTGTCCAATATATAATGAGACTGGTCAAAAATTAAAAAAAATAGAATGATTAAAAATTTTTTATTAGTATTTTTCAAAATAGTCCCCTCTCGCATCTATACATAATTTCCATCTCTTCTCCCATGATTTAAAACATTTAGAAAGGGCATCTTTCGGATATTCTTCAAGAACCTTTTCGAATCCGCTATGATTGACTCTCTAGTATCAAATCTCCTTCCTTTTAGAGCCATTTTGAGTTTTAGAAAGAGAAAAAAATCATTTGGAGCTAGATCTGGGGAATAGGGAGGTTGTTGAAGTATTTGGATGCCGTGTTTAGCCAAATAAGTCAGTACAGATTTAGCGGTGTGTGGTGGTGCATTATCATGATAGATAATCCAATTTTTGGAACTCCACATTTCACTTCTGTTCAGACGAATTGATTCACGTACACGTCTCATAATGTTTAAATAAGACTCCTTATAGATTGTTTGACCTTCCTCTAGATATTCACAATGCACAATTCCCTTTTATGTCAAAGAACGTGACCAATAAGACTTTGTATTTTGACTTGCAAAGTCGGGATTTCTTCGTTCTTTGTTCATCTTTTCCTTTCCACTCCATGGATTGGCGTTTTTTACCGGGTCATACCCGTAAACCCATGTCTCGTCTCCAGTTATTACTTTTTCCTTCCAATTAGGGTTTTCTTCCACAATTTCAAGCATTTTTTGGCAACTTCAACGCGATTCTCCTTTTGTTGGATTGTGAGCATTTTAGGGACAAATTTTGAAGGTGTCTTCTTTAACTGCAAGTCTTCTTTAATTATCGATCCAACTAATGATTTTGATATCCCCGTTTCTTCCTCAATGTCCCGTAACCCTATTCGTGGATTTTCTTTTATCAAACTTGAAATTTGGCTTACCTTTTCAGGGTTCCTGTGCAGAATTGTACGTCCAACACGCTTCTCATCTATCACCGATTCCATTCCATTTTTAAATCGTGAAAACCATCTAAATGTGGTGGGATTATTCACATTTTCATTTCCAAATGCCAATTTCAACAAATCTAAAGTTTCTGAAGCCGATTTCCCAATTTTGTAGCAAATTTAATACAAATTCGTTGTTCGATTTTGCTATCCATTACAAATTAGAAGTTGTTATGCAAGGCGTTCTTTTTACAAGCTTACAATTTATCGACTGCACGCACAATCACGTGATGTGATATACCGCAGTGTAGCTGAAGCTTTCTATTTTTTAATAGACTTTTTAAAAAAATTATCATTTCATTTTTCTTTGTTTTTGACCGCTCTCTCATCATATATTGAACACACCTTGTATATTTTCAATATTTTTTTAATAGCTTGGGGTTCATGATGGGTATAAACAGCCGACTTTCGACGGCGACGACCTGGGAACGAACCTTTTTTAAGGAAAAATTGTTGCAATGTCTTCCGATTCTTGCACCAAGTGCTCTACAAGCGAATGCAAAAGTCGAAATGCTTTCTACGTGCGTAGAGTGGTGGTGCACCTTCATTTATCGCTTCATTTGGAGTAATAGACGATCTCCCCTCAAGCTATTCAACTTTGTTTACTTTGTATTATTTAATTAATAAGTCTACTTTAAATCTCAAAAAGTTTGTTATCGGACATTATAGGATTATAGAGATCTATGTGTCTATTTTTTTATCTTAATCTTCTAGGCTTTTTTTTTCTAGATATCGAAATGTTTATTTTTTGACTCTCTTTCGTCGTTACGAAAATAAATCATTGAACATAAAAATATCAGAAGATATTTATATGAAGCAAGAAGCCTAATAAATAGAATATAGGAAACAAAGTTAGAATATAGTTGAATTATTAAATATATCATACTAGACGGGTGGCCCGGTCTTCGCCCCGGGATTGATCCGTGTGCATATCTACCCGAGTGATATATATTTAGATAAGATTTTTTTTAAATAATTATTTGTTATTAGCATTATCTATTTGTTTGCATCAGCATAATTTAATCTAATCTTTGATAGAGGGCGCTGTTCGTGAGCTAAGTAGAATAATTTGAATATATAGTTTTAATAATTGATTTATATATTTTTTAAAATAGCCTATCGTCTTCCCTGTATTTATTTACCTATGTATGGAAATTTTGGTTTGAATTAGTGAACTACTGCGAATTTGTATACCGGACATACAAACAAACAAACATACAAACATTGATTTATATATATATAGAAGATATGACTTTGTAAGGTTTCCTATTTAGAAATAAGAGATAGACACAATACTTTGTGTTATGATATTTAATTACAATTACAACAAGGTTAATGAAATATATAAACAAACTTATGCAAAATTACAGAAAGAGAAAGAAAGTACGGTGTTGCCGACTGCATAACTATGAAGAAAAATAAAGGAATAATCAAACATTTGACATAATTGAATGCAAACATGTTACAGCCTTCAAATTTTTACTAGATTCATAAAGTTCATTTGTAGATATTTTGTTTTAATAAAATATTAATCACATTTCACCCACTTTCTTATCTCAGCTCTTGCATGTAAATAATAGGATTAATAATCGTGTGTGGGTTCGATTCCCATCCCTGGTAACTTTTATTTTTCCGTTCGTCATTATTCTTCATAATTCACCCTTTCATACCTCATCCAAAAAGGATAGAAATAGTCGATATTTCACCTTGAAATAAAATTTTGATTTTTCGTTTAAAAGAAACTCATGCGGTGTAACTTTTCAAGTGTCGCTTTAATAATCGTGTATTTTATATTCAAAAAATGTATTCTAATGTAGCCTATACACTCTTGACTTATCTAGGATATTCAAAAAGTATATTCGAATTGTTTTCTAATATTTGCATATATATATGAACATATTTAACATACATCTTTGGGTAATTACAATAATGTTTGTATAAAAATGAAAAAATATAATGTAAAATACGAGCACACACTATTTCTTTCTTATTTTGAAAATTCTGTTGGATTCGAAAAAAAAAAATTGAAATATATAATATTTATAGAGATTTTGTGTGCTTATAAAATATGTAAATGATTTTGTGGTTTAAATAAGAAGTGAAGCTCAATGAAATTCACTATATAAATGGCGAAGGAGAGAAATATCCTATCTATATATATGAATATTTTATATCCAATTTTCTTAAGAAGCATATATAGTATAAATAGTATCGTTTGGTTTTTTTCAATCCTGTGACGAAGGTAAATTATATTTCCTGAAATGTTGCTGATAATATAAATATTTTCCATTGTGTAATTTTAATACCCAATATAATATATAAACATAAGAATAAACGTATCATTAAACGGAAGATAAGAATCTTTTATTTGGAAACGTTACGAGCTTTCGGGCAAACGCCCTTCTACAGGTTCGACGAAGCACAGAAATCAAGGCGAGAGACAGACATACATGGGGATGATTTACATAGAACACAATTTTTATAGCTTAGCAGTAAGAATTTTAGAATGGAAGTTAATTTTTAATAAGTAACTATTGTAGTGATATGGTAATAAGTTGTTGTATATAAGATTTTTAATTATGTAAAAAAGAATAAATTAGTTTGAAACAAAGATATCATAAATTTCGGGAATTTCTATTTTTCTATTTATGCTTTTAAGTTTGGTGGATACTATGGATTCTAACATTAATCTTTGGTGTAGGTTGGGTATGTTACGGTAATGGATAGTGGGGTGGTTGGTATTAAAAGAGTGGCCAGTGGATGCAACATGCTGATAGATGAGGGAACGTGGGTCGTTGTTATTAATGTTGCGGGTGTGTTCTGACATTCTAATGGCGACGGTTCTACCTGTCTCACCCACATAAGTGGCGGAGCAATGTTCGCATGAGACAGAGTAGACCGCCCCAGAAGAATCCAGAGGACTGAGTTGGGTACTAGTTTTTGTAATGGGGTGTCGGAGAAGAGAGTGGATACTGGGGGTATTAATGAAAAAGGTGCGAATGCCAAATGGCCTAATGAGGCGGGAGATGCTAACTGTTAAGGGAGAATAGGGCAACATGCAGGTAGTCCTGAAGACTGGGGGAGGATTGGAGGGAGCGGGAGAATAGGTATGTTTATTAATGAATGTTAGTGGATAGGAGGCGGCGGTGAGATGGGAGATGAAAGGGGCTTTTTCTGTGGTTTTAAAGATGGGTAGAGAGCAGTGTGTGTGAAGGCGCCTGGTGAGTGTTTTAACGATGTTAATTTTGTGTACTATGGGACAGAAGGAGTTGAAATGGGTGTAGGTGGGGGTACTGCTATTCTTGTAGTATACTGTGGTGTGGAATGATGCCGGGGTACGTATGATTAAAATGTCTAGGAAGGGAATGATGTGTCCCTGTTCTTTTTCCATGGTGAACGAGAGGTTAGGGTTGTAGCTGTTGAGAGTGGACAGGATGGTTTCTTCATGGTCGGTTTTACAAATGCAAAGGATATCATCGACATATCGTCGCCAGAATAGGATGTCATCACAATGGAGGTTGCAGACCCATTTATCTATTCTGGTCATAACCAGCTCAGCAGCTATGGAGGAGAGGGGGCTTCCCATGGGCGATCCCCTTATCTGTTTGAAATGGATATGGTCAAAGGTAAAGGTGCTCATGTTTAAGCATATCTGTGAGAGGGATGTGATAGAGTTGGTCTTGACGGGATCTGTGTTAATGGAAACCAAAAATTGGTTGAGGCTGTCAATTATCAGGTGATGGGGGAGACTGAGGTATAGGGATGAAACGTCAAATGAACACATGAACACAATTTCATCCCTATACCTCAGTCTCCCCCATCACCTGATAATTGACAGCCTCAACCAATTTTTGGTTTCCATTAACACAGATCCCGTCAAGACCAACTCTATCACATTCCTCTCACAGATATGCTTAAACATGAGCACCTTTACCTTTGACCATATCCATTTCAAACAGATAAGGGGATCGCCCATGGGAAGCCCCCTCTCCTCCATAGCTGCTGAGCTGGTTATGACCAGAATAGATAAATGGGTCTGCAACCTCCATTGTGATGACATCCTATTCTGGCGACGATATGTCGATGATATCCTTTGCATTTGTAAAACCGACCATGAAGAAACCATCCTGTCCACTCTCAACAGCTACAACCCTAACCTCTCGTTCACCATGGAAAAAGAACAGGGACACATCATTCCCTTCCTAGACATTTTAATCATACGTACCCCGGCATCATTCCACACCACAGTATACTACAAGAATAGCAGTACCCCCACCTACACCCATTTCAACTCCTTCTGTCCCATAGTACACAAAATTAACATCGTTAAAACCCTCACCAGGCGCCTTCACACACACTGCTCTCTACCCATCTTTAAAACCACAGAAAAAGCCCGTATCATCTCCCATCTCACCGCCGCCTCCTATCCACTAACATTCATTAATAAACATACCTATTCTCCCGCTCCCTCCAATCCTCCCCCAGTCTTCAGGACTACCTGCATGTTGCCCTATTCTCCCTTAACAGTTAGCATCTCCCGCCTCATTAGGCCATTTGGCATTCGCACCTTTTTCATTAATACCCCCAGTATCCACTCACTTCTCCGACACCCCATTACAAAAACTAGTACCCAACTCAGTCCTCTGGATTCTTCTGGGGCGGTCTACTCTGTCTCATGCGAACATTGCTCCGCCACTTATGTGGGTGAGACAGGTAGAACCGTCGCCATTAGAATGTCAGAACACACCCGCAACATTAATAACAACGACCCACGTTCCCTCATCTATCAGCATGTTGCATCCACTGGCCACTCTTTTAATACCAACCACCCCACTATCCATTACCGTAACATACCCAACCTACACCAAAGATTAATGTTAGAATCCATAGTATCCACCAAACTTAAAAGCATAAATAGAAAAATAGAAATTCCCGAAATTTATGATATCTTTGTTTCAAACTAATTTATTCTTTTTTACATAATTAAAAATCTTATATACAACAACTTATTACCATATCACTACAATAGTTACTTATTAAAAATTAACTTCCATTCTAAAATTCTTACTGCTAAGCTATAAAAATTGTGTTCTATGTAAATCATCCCCATGTATATAGGTCTGTCTCTCGCCTTGATTTCTGTGCTTCGTCGAACCTGTAGAAGGGCGTTTGCCCGAAAGCTCGTAACGTTTCCAAATAAAAGATTCTTATCTTCCGTTTAATGATACGTTTATTCTTAAGTTGCACACCGGAAGAGTTTCAAGTTCTATAATATATAAACAGTTTAGTTTATATAGATTTGTTTATTACACTAATAATGTCATGAAACCTTTATTTAAAAATGTATTCAATCTTCTGTGTAAAACTACCTAGAAATTTTGCGCAAATTCAAAAATCAATTCACACATATATATATCAAAAATAAAAATGGCATATCCTGACCAGAAGCACATGTGCTTTACAGAAGGCAGAGCGCCATCTGGTGGAACAGAAATCAACAAAACATTGATTTAGCCTGTTCCCTGATATTTGGCCAATTCAAATTCTTGATAAATCAAGAAAAGCCATCCACGAACACGTTTCGCGCTTTTTGGCGTTCGTCAGCGTGGAGTACCACATATATATATAGTTATTCTTTAAAACTTCATTGAAAATAACTTCCCCCCATGTACGCAATGAGGCGTAAATACCTTGTACAAAATAACATATGCGGCTTAAAATATTTATTTCTATACAAATATTTTATAAAAACTCCTTTTCTAACTTTCATTTAACAAAAGAACAACCTTCCAATTTATTGCACATTTATCAATATCTCCTTCTTTGAAAGAGTCACAAAAATAAGAGCCACCTAGGGGCAGTTTACACGACATCACGGATAAGTGACAAAGTCTCTAGCTATGAAGAATTCGGAATTTCCATCTCAAACTAGGAGCTTCAAATTCTGTCCTTCAGGGCATCAACTAGCTATGGTTGATTACTACCGGGCTATAATCGATTTAGATAATAACTTGGTTTGAGATTTCTCTGCTTAGAATTCTCTCTTATTTAGAATTGACTCAACCATTCTCAACCGAACTAAAAAGTTCCAGAAAGCCCATTATGGCTTTGAACTCTGTTCTTAGTCAATATTTTGAGAAGAATGACATTAAAATGAATCATCAACAAAATTTTCATTCATTATTTTTTCATATAATTGCTGTCCCAAATTTCATTTCTTTTGATAAATTCTCTACTTTATTCTTAACAGGCAAAGGACCCTTCTTAAGTTTCCTATTCAAACTGAATGTTATCAATGATCCAACATGTGAATGCCGCTTAGATGTTGAATCACCAGAGCATCTTCTTTTAACTTGCCCTCTGACTAATCAAATTGTGTGTAGATACTTTGAAACATTACGAAATTCTCTTTGTGTATATACTCTATCTTATGAGAACTTTGTTAAGTTTAGAACTATTTGTACAATAATTTACAAAACAATACTAATCCATCGTGTAAATATTTAATCATATATATGTAAATAATACTAGTACAGCACAATAGTCCTTTGGACTTCGTGCTTTTGTAACAATAAATTACAAAAAATAAAATAGAATTTGTCCAGTTACTTTTCATCTAAACACATAAATGTAAATAACTAATGTTATTTAAAAACAAGATACTAATAAAGATACATTTCCTTTTTCTAAAAAATCAATAATTTATCATAATATTAGTTTTATATAATTATTTATTAACTTTATTCTTATTTTTGATGTGTAAATATGTTATATAAATAAATATAAAGAGAAATGCCTTCTAGGTCTTTACCGTATTAGGGGTCGTGAAGAAAAATCTTTTGGTTTGAAATCACAGCCAGTTTTATTAAAATCTCTCCCGTAATAAATTCTTATTTTGTAGACAATTTCTGGAATATCGTGAATTCGACGCTGCCCCTGAATAATGAAGACTCTAGGTGCCAGTGATTAGTTTAAAAAATATCTGTTCATATTTATATTCAAGGAAATATATACATCTTTTCCATGAATACATCAATATACATTTCCAAAGCAGAAATTTGTTAAATTGAAATCGAATATGACTTATAAAAATTAAAAATGTCATTATGCTATCGATATTCATCTATTTTAATTCAGAAGATAAGTATGAGAAAATGATGAAAGCAAAAATTAAGTCTTTTAAATAAAATTCTAAAAGATAGATAAATAATAAAACATTACTTTTGATTGTAATATTGATATTCATTTTCAATTTATTAAAATAAAAAAGAAGATATCCATATTAATATAAGAATTAATTCTACTGAGATTAAAAATATTTTGGTTTAATAAAAAAGATCCATTTTGATAAAAGTTTTTAACTTCGTAAATTTCTTTGATGTATTTTTTTTCTGCGATATACTGGTTACCTTCAACAATTCTTTCTATATCTTGTTTTATAAGAGAAAACTGCTTTTACTTATTAAAATTCCTTTAGGAATTGCTATGAGATTTAACTTAAGATTTTTGTCTTCTATAAAAGTAAAAATCGGACGTTGATCAAAAACCTCTAGAAACGATAGTATTTTCGAATATTTGTTTTATTTGAGCGTTTTCGGAATATTTGCATGATAAAAAGGTTATTTTAAATACAAAATTCATATAAGTTTTTCAGAGAACAAAAAGAGCTATGTTAGAGTTTTCAGTTATTTAAATACTGGCTGAGGTTTTGCTAATTCGTATTTTTTACAGACCTATTTCAATTGTAATTTAATGGAGCTATGTGTGTTCAAATACGTTGTTCTACTTTGACAATGATTGGTGACCAACCAACCGAAATATTGGCAAATAAATATTTTTATTCAATCAAATATATGCCTTCTTTTTTCTAAAGATTTAAGAGTATGCCTTTTTATTTTCGAAATATATGCGTTTATTTACATTTAATATTTTATAACATTCTAATTAATATATATATTAACGGATATACCCGGCTATTTCCGAGTTTACCCGAGTGAAAGTTTGCCTAACGAATATTTGATAAAGAATATTTTTAGATCAAACACCGACTCCCTACTGTATTAATTCTTATAAAGATATATATATATATATATCTTTATATAAAAAATATATATTATCTTTCTCTCTTCTCTTCTCTCACGATTCATATTTAAAAGAGATGGTTTGTTCGAAAACATTTTTTCGATTTATATATATATATATATATATATATATATATATATATATATATATAAAGAGACAAAGGTCGCCTCTCCCGTCAAAATAGACGTCAAAACTAGACGCCATCTATTGACCGTCACCGCAAACTAGCTGTCTCGGGTCGGTGACAAAGCCACAACACCACGGGCTTTGTCACCGACCCGAGACAGCTAGTTTGCGGTGACGGTCAATAGATGGCGTCTAGTTTTGACGTCTATTTTGACGGGAGAGGCGACCTTTGTCTCTTTAGATCAATATCCTCACGGCAAGATTTCCATCTATATACACTGGTGTCCAAAAAAATAAGAAACTTAACCAATATTGAAATTTCTCAAAAGCTAATTTATTAACAAATATAAATTTTAGTATACACATAGTTTAAACTATGGAGAATTTGACTAGCTATATGAAAATATAAAAAAAAATATATTTGAAATTATGAAATATGTGCAAATTATTACCAACATACCCAAAGCTAAGGTTCCAGATCCTAAAGAAATAAGATATCAATAGAGAGTATGATCACCTCTAACAGCTATCAAGGTCTCACAGCGAGCCCTGATACTGTTTACCAGGCTTTGGAGGAGGTCCAGGGGTAGTAAACCCCACTCCTCCAATAGAGCAGTTCTTAGCTCAACGAGGGTTCTGGGAGAGGGGTGACGAGCTCCAATACGCCTCCCTAGAGCATCCCACACATGCTCTATTGGATTCAAGTCCGGAGATCTGGCTGGCCAATCCATCCTTCGAATATTCTCACTCTGGATATATTCATTGGCTAGCCTAGCCCTATGCGGACGAGCATTATCGTTCATAAAAATTAAATTGTGACCAATTTGATCTCTATAAGGTCTTAGATAGGGCTCAAGGATCTCGTCCCTGTACCTTTGGGCAGTTAAAGTACCCCCATAAAAATGTGGAGGGATGTGCGTCTGCTAGAACTGATGCCAGCCCAGACTAAGAGACTGCCCCCTCTAAAACTGTCTATTTCCCTGATGTTACTGGGATTATAGCGGGTTCCAGGCTCCCTCCAGATGAAAACTCGTCGAGAATCTGTGTTTAAACTAAATCTTGACTCGTCACTGAAGAGAACATTGGCCCACTGATGATGAGTCCAGGCGTGATGTTCCAAGCACCAATTCAAGCGGGCTCTCCTGTGAGCAGAGGTTAAAGGGATACAGACCATTGGTCGTCTTGCAATAAAGAGCACCTTCGTGAAGCCTTCGGTAAACAGTTTGTCTTTAAATTCTCGTTCCAGTAGCACTTGAGAGTTCATTAGAGAGTTGAATAGCTGTCATCTCCCTATGGCGCTTGGCAGTTACGACCAGATAACGGTCTTCAGAGGTAGATGTTTTTCTTTTCTACCAGAACCTTCTTTTCTTTTGATGGTTCCTGTCTCAATGAACTGTTTCCATATTTTGATGACCACAGATTTATTCACATTTAGCCATTTTGCTACTTCAACTTGTGATTGCCCTGCCTCCATTCTTCCAACAGCTCTCCATTTTAAATCATCTGCTAAATTTTTCGTAAACTCATAATTAACTAAGGATTAAATAAAATTATAATTGGACAAATCTTAGATGGGGTAAACGACACGCCAAATAGCACACTTATAAAGACAAGCAAAAATTTGCATATTTTCAATTTTACCGAATCGAATGGTTGCGATAAATAAATTCTACGACTTAAAATACCTAATTAAATTACTTTTTAGCTTTTAGCGTTGTATATTTTAAAACATATCATTAAAAAACAAAGGTTTCTTATTTTTTGGACACCAGTGTATATATATATATATATATGGGTTTATATAGAGAGATAAAAAATCTTATTGAGGGCATCTTAGAAAAAACAAAAAATATATACAAAGAGCTTTCCCTAGTGTAGGGGTCGGCAAACCTTTGAGTTGGAAGAGACAAAAATTTCAATTTACAAAATTTCAAAGTTTTTGAAGAGCCACAAAATTGTTGCTTGCAAACAATAAATAGTACTCGCATAAAAAATAAAGTTTTTTGATTAAAAAAATATAATCTATTTTCATTCAAGAGAAAATTATCATTTTTATTCATATACAGTATTTCTTTTGGAAAAAATGTATAATATGTATTTTAAAAATATAATACTTATTATGTTACCTACCTTTACCTCGTTTTTTTATATTAATAATATATATATGTACATATATAGCTTTTAGAAGATAATTAGATTCTCACTCTTTTACTTGAAACAACAAACCATACGTTACAGCAAAAGTATTGGCGAAAACGTCAAATTGTCTTCCATATAAATCAAATTAAAACCTACATAGAAACATCCAACGACGGCGTCATTCAAGAGCTTCCAACGGACTAACCACAGTGTCACGGGAAGGGAGGGGTGCGGTGAAAAGCGAGTACAAGTGGCTGAGAGATAGAATCGGCGACTAGTCTTCCTTAGTCGATTCAGAACGATTTTTAAATGTTTCTATAAAATGAATAATTTATGCATATGGAACTAAAGAGCCGCATATGGTTAACGAGCCGCAGTTTACCGATCCCTTCTCTAGATCATGTTTGCCAATGCTAGTTGAGAATGTACAAATAGTCAAACAGTCTAGGCTGCGGAGAACATTGGTCCTGGGGAGGAGTCCAAGTGGGGTTCTCCTTCCTGGTCCATAGCCTTGGGGGAGTCCAGGATCCTTGATCCAGGGATATTTGCAGGAGGGAAGCAGGGTCTTGGCTTGGTTCCTGAGGTCTTGAAAGGGGCTCCACACAGGCGAAGCAGGTAGTGGATATTTACAAAATTGTAGGTATCAAGGGAATGGCACTTGTACTGCCTCTTTCCCGAGATGTGTTCAACATATATGTCACGGGACCACGCTTCGCCTCGGTGCATATGAGCTACCTCATGAGTTGGCGTACTTGGGTGAGACTCTCATCATCCTGAGGAGGCTTTCCTTTCTGTAGTCACATCCACCAAGTGATCCTACAAGGAAGACTTCCAGGTCAAATTGTAGCCATCCCTTTCGGTTTTGAATGTAATTCTACTGTCCTATAAGCTTATGTCCATAGTTTTCTTGAAAACCATTTCTGAGATCCCATCCTTTAGTGCTGCGTATATAAGCAGAATCGTCCAATACAGTATTAGAGATCTGAGAAGCGGTCTGGTGGATTAAATTGGCGAAACCGCTGGGAGGGTTCACCACTGATGAGCCAAGCCCTCCCAATATATTTTTTCATCGCAGTAAGGGCAGTAGATGTTTGTATTATATAGAAAATAAACTTTCGTTCTTTTAAATCCTTTCATTTTATATGTATAGATGGCGCGTTATTGCGCTTTGTGTTAACCTTTTTAATATCTTACTCTAAAATTACGAGGTCAGACCTCTGAGGGGGAGGAAGAATAAGAGTAAACCTCAGCGCCTTCCTTAGACGTTCTAAGATGGCGTCTCTTCCACGCCGCGGAGTGTTGTTTGTAATGTTGGAGGACGTGTCGGAGGGTTTCATTTGTCGCTCCACATCTACGGCACTTCTTTTTTTATTTTTTTTTAATATATTTTTTTACACACACACACAAAAGCCTTTATTAAGAAACACAGGTCTTACAGAGGATTCTCCTTGGGGTTACAAAACGGAGAAACCTATGAACGTGGAAAATATACAAAGGGGTAAAAATGGAGAAAGATTATATACACATGGTAAATATATACAGATTATTATTTAATAATCCTATGGAAAAAAATAAACTTTTTTTTAAAAATATGTATGGGAGAAGTGGAGAGCGAAAAAAGGAAGGAAAACAGGTATACTTCTTATTTTTATAAAAATACTAGCCGAATGACCCGGACAACACCCGGGTTTTACCCCCGATCAAAATTTGTATTCAAATTCTATTTGTCACAATTATAAATTGGCGCCGTGGATGTCACTCTTGTGAACGTCCCGCTCCAAACTTTGTGCGTTTTTAAAATATAAAAATAAAAATGCAAATTTTAACACCGATATTTGAAAATTGTATTATTTTGATTTTTTATATGAATATACGAGTATTGTAAATCTGCCATCTAAAAAACGCTCATATTAATGGTCAGAATATGTTTAATTCATTTTTAATATCAACAGCTGACCTTTTTAATTTTTATTTTTCAAATACATTTTTCACATATATATCTTTATGAAAAAACAATATAAAAAAAATAAAAGATAAGTGGGTCAGGTGTTGATATTAAAAATAAAGAAGGCATCTCCTGACCACGAGCACATGTGCTTTTTAGATGGCAGAGCGCCATCTAATGGAGCAAAAATAAACTAAACGTTTATTTAGCTTGCTCCGTGATATTTGGCCAACCCAATTTCTTGATAAATCAAGAAAGGCCATCCACATTGGTTCATCTGCATTGGTCGCAGTGGTTACAGCCTACTCCACGCTGACGAGCGTCAACAGCGCGAAACGCGTTCGTGGATGGCTTTTCTTGATTTATCAAGAAATTGGATTGGCCAAATATCACAGAGCAATCTAAATAAACGTTTAGTTTATTTTTGCTCCACTAGATGGCGGTCTGCCATCTAAAAAGCACATGCGCTCGTGATCAGGAGATGCCTTCTTTATTTATTCTGATCACATTCTAAAATGTATTTTTTATTTAATGGGAAACAACCCAAATATATGGAGAATAAAAATAAAACAAAAATTCTAAAAAGTGCTAAACTCTACACCGCGGTTTTGCTATTGTTTTCAGGTTTTAATTTTTTCCATATAAATATATATATTATGCACTACTTTATATGGTGTTTCTAAAATAATGTACATTGTTCTAAATAAAATTTGCATATTTATCGTCGGGCGGACGTGTTCTTGCAGCGCTCCGCGAATTCCGGTAAATATTACTTCAATTTGTTTTTAGAGTTGTTTTTGAAATTTAAAATCTTTTATACCTTACTTTTTTATATTATTATAAATATAATAACCAACTCTTAAGTATACTTAAACATTTTATATACAGCTGATTTGCATATCAGCAGACGGCGCGGCGCGACCGCTTGCCGCTTGTTAGAACAATATGGTCGATAAAATTGAAAAACGTACTGAGGAATGTAGGATTCAGCATAAGATCATCTCGGAACAAATTGCTGACACATTAAAATCAAAGTACTCATCTACAAATAAAAGCGTAAATCAAAATGATCTTACAATTGTACAGGGTTTGCTAAAGCAATTGAATATATTGATGGATACAATGGGAGATATCGCTGTAATCAATGGCTCTATTTGTGATAGACTTGGAAATCTGGACGAATCAATAAAGAAAATATCTCCTTCAAGTCAATTTTATAATAGGTCATATGCTCAAGCTACGAGAGTTACTAGCGAAGACGATAAAATAGTTATGCAAAATCAAAACGTAACGGATAAAACAATAATATTTAAATCCAAGTTAAATGTTTCCCCGGCTGAAGTATTAGGCGAAGTAAATAATGGTATTAAAAAGATGAGAAATGATAGATCTAAAGTCAAAATAAATAAAATAATAAAATCAAAATCTGGCGTAATACTTAAAGTTGATTCAGGTGAAGATTTGAATACATTGATTGAAGAGTTTAAAAAGATTGATGAGGTAAATCAAAAAGCATTAATTTATGCACCAAAACCACTAGATCCTACAATTGTTCTTAAGTCAATTACTAAATCTACAGATATTAAGGAATTGCCTTCGATTTTATGCAATATGAACCCAGAGTTAGAAGGTCGAGAGAAGAAGATAAAGGTTCTGTTCGCTATGAGATCAAATACTGATGTACAGGATGTTGTTCTCCGCATTTCCCCGGCTACATACCAAATTATGAAGAAATTACAACGTATATATACAGACATACAGGTTACATATATGAAGGATAAGGTGCTTGTACGTCAATGTCAAAACTGTTTTAGTTATGGTCATAGTAAAAATTCATGTAACATCATAAAATGTAAAAATTGCGGAGACAATGACCAACATGTTAACTGTCAATCCTTGCCCAAGTGCATAAATTGCTCTACACATCCTAAATATAGGAATAGCAATAATCATCGTTCTAATGACAAATTATGTCCTGTGTTCCTTCAACAAATGAAATATGAGATACAAAGAACATGTTATGCAGATTTAGATCATGATATTGTTACTTTGGATTAGAATAGACTTATTCTTGTTTTTTTTTTGTCAATGTTCAAATTAAAAATTCTACAACAAAACACGCGGAAAAGCAATTTGGTTAATAATGAAATAAGGGAATTTATTTCTAAAGAAAAATATGATATGATTATAGTTCAAGAACCATATAGTATAAATAATGAAGTAATCTTTAATATGCGTTCAAAAATATATTATGCAAATATACCGGGAGTTCCAATATATACCGCAACAATCGTTACAAACCCTTTCTTATCATGTAAATTAATTAAAGAGTTTTCAAATTCATTTGCAACCACTATATCAGTACAAACTACTAAACGGCAAATTATTCTTTCAAATATTTATATACACCCTAATAAAATGGATACCTGTCATGTTCAATTCCTTGATAAATTAATTAAAAATTTTAACACAAATCCATTGATTGTAGCTGGAGATTTTAATGCTCGAAGTCAGATGTGGTTTGATAATATTATTAATCAAAACGGTAGAAGACTTCAACCTATAATTGATTTTCACAATATGCTCATACATAACAATCGAAACAAAACATGTCGAGGATTAAGTATAATAGACCTTACTATTACTAATAGTCATGCTCATGTACTTGTTAATGGATGGAAAACGTTAAATCTTTCGCAAATCACAGACCATCACGCAATCTCATTCGACATTAGTCTGGAAACAGAAAGTTTATTACATGAAAATAATTCTACATGGTATTTTCAAGAAAAAAGAGCCAATTGGCAAAAATATGAGCAGGCAATCAATGTGTCTAGGATAAATGAGGCAATGATGAAATTAGGTAAAATAGTAAATATAAACGATATAAACTGTGTAGTTTCTCTCATAACTGACATATTAATTGAAGCTGCATATGCATCTCTACGATTAAAACCAAAATATTTAAATAATAATCCATTTAATTGGTGGACGGATGAACTGGAACTTTTTAAAAATCATTTTAAATATGTTCGAAATCTATATTATCGGGGTAAACGGTCTAATAGACAGCTAGTTGATGAAAAAATGTATAAAGAAATACGAAATAAGTATATGAATATTATTGAAAAAACAAGAAATGTAAGCTGGAGGGTATTCCTGGAGGAAGTTGAAAATACATCTCCTTTTGGTAATACTTACAAAACTTTTAAACAAAAAATTTCTCCTAGGTCTTTTGATTTACCAATTCTAGATGTATCTCAAGATGTGCTCGAATCAGAAATGAAAAATCTTTTATCTTCTCTATTTCCGAATGACTGTCAATCTTCTGACACAAACTATCATAAATTAATCAGAGACAAGAGTTATAATTTTTCTAATGATAAAATCATTTATTTTGATAATATTCAAATCTGTTCAATAATTAAAAAACTTAAAAATGGCAAGGCTCCAGGAATAGATCATATAAGCAATCAGATGATCAAAACGGCAGTTCATCATATATCTCCTGTGTTAACAAAATTGTTCAATGCTTGTATGGGACTTAATTATTATCCGGAGGCCTGGAGAAAGTCAGCAGTAATGATTATAAAAAAACCTAATAAAGAAAATTATAAAGATCCGAAAGCCTACCGCCCTATAAGCTTGTCTTCTAATTTAGGTAAAATTTTTGAAAGTCTAATTCATATTGAACTTTTAAATCATATTAATAGTAATAATGTTATGCATCCTGCTCAACATGGATTTACACAAGAAAAATCAACAATCTCTGCTTTACAAGAAATAACTAAATTAAGTCTTCTGAAAAGAGAAACAGAAAATACGGCAATAGTAACAGTGGACATCAGCGGAGCTTTCGACAACGCATGGCATCCGGCAATTCTCCAACAATTGGACAAGACAAAATTTCCAGCGGTACTTATAAAAATAATTAATTCTTACTTTGAAGACCGGAGTGTAGAGTTTAAATATACTAATGTAAAGTGTATAAAAAAGATAAATAAGGGATGTCCCCAGGGTGGTATTATTTCTCCTATTCTTTGGAATATATTACTTAATGATTTCAACTTATCTTTTAACGAAAGTTTTGCTAGAGTGATTGCTTTCGCGGACGATGTGACATTTGTGGTATGGAGTTCAAACATCTATGATCTTCAGTTTAATATTACCAAATGTTTAATAAAAATCAAAGCATGGTGTGAAAAGGTAAAACTTTCACTAAGTCCAAACAAAACAGGTATACTCTATCTACATAACTATGAAAAATTGCCCATTAATTTTGATGGAAAAATAATTCAACCATCAGAAACTGTTAAAATTTTGGGAGTTATTTTTAAAAATCATAGACAAAGGAATAAGATTAATTTTGGAACACATGTTGACAATATAATTATGAAAGCTACGAAACTTAAGAATATATTATTCTCATTATGTGCACGTACTTGGGGCATTGATACTCGAAGTAGATTGATCTTATATAAAGCTATGATACGCTCTACAATAAGCTATGCATCAAATATTTGGTTTCCTTTTATCACTGCAGCAAAAAGATCCAAGTTGAATTCTATACAATATCAAATTCTTATTAGATGCATTCATGCTTATAGGACTTCATCTTCTTACATCACACATATACTAGTGAAAACCCCTTTACTGTCCGATTATCTTGAATTATTACAAACAAAGTATAATATGACAAATTCTCTCACAGATCGAACACTCAAAAAACCCCTTCAAAAAGAATTAAACAAACTATATCTGGATCTAAAATTTAAGTTTTATCTTTCTCAATCTAATGAACTGTTCAAGAAATTCTTTCCAATTGCTGTCCCAAATTTCATTTCTTCTGATAAATTCACTACTTTATTCTTAACTGGCAAAGGACCCTTCTTAAGTTTCTTATTCAAACTGAATGCTATCAATGATCCAACATGTGAATGCCGCTTAGATGTTGATTCACCAGAGCATCTTCTTTTATCTTGCCCTCTGACTAATCAAATTGTATGTAGATACTTTGAAACATTACCAAATTCTCTTTGTGTATATACTCTATCTTATGAGAACTTTGTTAAGTTTAGAACTATTTGTACAATAATTTACAAAACAATACTAATCCATCGTGTAAATAATTAATCATGTATATATATATATATAATACTAGCACAGCACAATAGTCCTTTGGACTTCGTGCTTTTGTAACAATAAATAAATAAATAAATAAAAAAAAATAAATAAATAAAATTTTATTTTAGAAAAAAGTTAAATTTAAATGCACTCGGTTAAAAATTACTATGACAGAGATTTTATTTTTAAAATGTATAATAAAATACAGGGTGATCCAAAAGTCCCGCACAACTTTAAAAATTAATAACTCCGCGAATATTTGCGCTAAAGCAATGCGGTAAACACCATTGTGTTCAGGATGCAATGGGATTTTTTATGGCACATAATGAAAAATTCGAAATTGATTTTAGTTACAACTTTATTCACTAGATGGCGCTCTACCAGAATCGGCGATTCAGCGGCCAAATTGTTTGATAAATTGAAAAATATAACTGAGCGACACGTATTTTTCCTTTTTGAATACCAGGAAAGAACCCTAATAATATCAAATGATAAATTAATAAAACACCATTTAGCCAAAAGTTAGAAGAAATGGTTAACGATTTTTAAATACAATCTGAGATATGTAAAATAGGTAAATGCAAATTAAAACATGTAGCAAAAAAAAAAAGATATTTTAGATACGGTTTGTTTTCGAAGATAATAAATTTCTATTTTTTTAAATTCAACTCTCTCTCAGTATCGAATATATTTATTTTAATTCATTTGAAAAATATGTATCTATCCCTGATAATTTATTTTACTCTGGAATGCCGTTGTTGTTGTTGTCGTGTCCAATAAAGAGCCTCAGATGTCTCCATGCATCTCCATCACAGCAACAGCAATATCCACATCTTGGGTGTGTAAAGCTGCTGCTCTGGGTCTGTGTCAATTTTCTGCAAGGCTGCGGCCATTTCTGGGTATGAGAATATGTGGGTAGGTGTTAGTTCCACTAAGGACAGTTGTTACATGTCCTATAGGTTATTGTGCCATTGGATGTATTGTCATTCTTTTATAGTGTTTTGTTCTAAGTCTTGTTATAGTTTTTGTCATTTTTCTCTCAGAGTTCATTTCGCATTTTGATCTTTTCTTATTTTTTGTTTAATTATCTTGTATTTTGACAAAGCATCAGCGTCAAATAATGACATTTGTTCTTTCCTTTAGCCCAACTTTCTGGCTTCCTTAGCCAATTCAAATGCCATTTCATTACCCCCGATCCCAACATGGGCAGGAATCCATTGTAGAATGCAGTTCTTCTCCAATGGTTCCAGTTGGGTAAGTAACGAGTGTATTTTCTGTGTGATTCTAGTATTGCCCTTTTGAATTGCTTCTAGAGCGGATATTGAGTCGCTTTATATTAAAACTCCTTCTGCTTGATGCAGGGATGGTTGGTTAAGGCATACATCAGAGGCTTTCCAGATAGCTGTCAGTTCACAAGTGAAGTTTGACGAAAACTGTCCTGCTCCTTCTTTGATTTTGATGTGTGTTCCATCTTGCAGTATTATGTTAATTCCGGCCCCTCCATTACTCAGGCTAAGGTCTGAAGATCCATCTGTGTTTGCTGTTAAAGGGGGTGACCTAGCATTTTTAATCAAGGATTTGTACTATGAGGACATAGCTGTTAACACATCAGACCTCGAAGCCCAAGGTATCAAAGTCTACCTCAATCAAAACAAAGCCATCAACATATACAATATGTATCACCCTACAAACAATAAACTTATTGACGATGAAAAAATGGCTCAATTTCTTACAGACAACACTATTATTGTAGGTGACCTTAATGCCAAAAATCAACTATGGGGATGTTCCACGCCAAACCCAAGAGGCAAAATACTATCAAACATATTTAACGACAATGCTTCCATGTGCTTAAATGATGAGAATCCTACCCATCATTCCTACAGCTATAATACTGCACAAGCACTTGATATAAGTTTTTACTATCCTGAAATTTTCCACAAATGCAAATGGCAAATATTAAAAAGTATTGGAAGTGATCATTTGCCTAATTTGATTGAAATTAGCATCAAGACCAAAACCAGCTCAATTAAAAAAATTCTGGAACTTCAAAAAGGCTAATTGGATATCTTTCAAAAACACCATTATTAAAGGAGCCAAAGAGTCAATACCAAGAGGTAATATTAAGCATTGGATTCCAAATTATACACACCTGGCAAAAAATATTCATACGCTTATACCTAAAAGAAATGAACTACGGAAAAGTGCACCCAAAACCAAACAAATTGTAGAACTGAACTGAACATTGTGAATGCAAAAATAAAAAAATTATACGTAAATGTCAAAAGGGAAAAATGAAAACAAACTTGTGAAAACCTGAAACCAAGAAACTCAAATACGAAACTTTAGCATTTGGCAAAAAAAATTGAAAGATCCCAGTCACAAATTGAAAAAACAAATATGATTAAGAATACAGTTGGACACCAGCAACTAATGACAAAAATGCTGCCAATCTTTAGGTAATTCATATCAAATAAGTAGTAAAATCAAATTTGAAATAAAAGTTAAGAAAGTTGAAAAAAAAGCCCGAAAGATTATTCATGACTGTAAAAATGTCACCAGCACATAATATTTTTCCATGAAAAAATTCAATATGAAAGAGTAAGCTTATGCATTAGAAAACACTGACCTAAACAAGACTCTTGGGCCAGATGGAATCCATAGCCAAATGATATCAAACTTGGGCAAAATTGGCAAAGAAAGACTTCTAAATATTTACAATAACTCCTGGAAATCTGGATAATTGCCTCAAGACTAAAAACTGCAACAATAATTCCCATTAAAAAACTTGACAAATCTGGTGATGACCCAAAAAACTACCGACCTATCTCCCACAAGTATTTGCTGCAAATTAATGGAAAAAATTATACTAAGACGAGACTCACCTACCACCTCAATACAAGAATTCTCTTACCATAAGAACAATATGGATTTAGGAAAGGACATGGGACAATAGACTAACTCTAATTTTTCACACAAAAGGTAAAAGATGCACAAACAGAAAACCAACTAACCACACCATAGCTGCTTTTTTAGACCTTACACAAGCCTTTGATAAAGTATCGAAAAACAAGTTAATTATAAAATTATACAAACATTTCAAAATTGATGGAAAAGCTATCACTTGGATAAATGATTTCCTTAAAAATAGATACATCAGGGTCAAATATAATGGCACTCTATCTATAACCTTCAAATTGTTAAAGGATTACCACAAGGATCAGCATCAAATCTCTTCACTCTATTTATTGCAGGCATAGAAGAAAAAAAATCATATAAAACCAATATTGGACTTTTCGCTGATGACATTATTCTATGAAGCAGCAGCACTAACTGGAAAAAAGCTGAAAGGGATTCGAACAAGACTCTTCTCCATCTAGAAAAATTTGCTAATAAACATAAATTAGAATTTAACCCCCGATTGGCTCGACACAGGAGAGATAGAGGTTCCTAAAAATAGTACCCTCCTCTCCCCCCCTCTCCCCGTTGAGAGCAGGACAGGCCTGCACAAGGCCTCCCTGCCTCTCGCCACCATCTACTCCGCCTGGTATTGCCAACCCATCTTGTCATCAATGACTACCCCCAGGATGGTCATCCTATTGACCAACGCTACCCTCCGTTTTCCATCCGGATAGCCGGCTTGTGTTCCCATTTGATCCCTTTCCTTTTAGTTCTTATCTCCCTAGATTTAAAGCTGAGGGCTTTAGTTCTGGAGACAATGAACTTAAGGCCAGAGTCATGGGCCCAGTTCGAGAGGATTTGGAATGAAGTTTCAACACACTTCTCAGCCTTCGCTCTCGAAGCAGCCTCAATGATTAGGAACTGGTTGTCAGCATAGAGAACCAGCCTGGCTCCCTCAGGTAGCTCCTCTTGGAAAACGGTGTTTACCAGGAGATTCCACAGAATAGGTCCGCAGCTAGAGCCCTGGGGGCAACCCTTAGCACAGTTTCTTTCCAACTTCAGTCCACCAAAACTGAGGCTAATCCGTCTATCCCTCAGGAAGTCACGAACCAAGCTGCACAAATTATCTGGACAACCCATGTCCATCAAATTTCTCATCAGCTTGTTCCAGCTCATGTAGTTGAACGCGCTATCAATGTCCAGGGCCACGAGAATAACCCAAGCACCCTTATTTAAGCCCATATCAACCCCCTCTAACACCTCGTTTAGAGCTGTCGTTGTGGATTTTCCTTCCCTAAAACCATGTTGGAAAGAGGAAAGGATCTCATTACTCTCTAGCCAGTGCTTCAGTCGCTGAGCTAGTAGGCTATCCAGGACCTTACCTAGACACGCTAGTAAAGAAAGCGGACGATAATCATTAGGAGAATTACCCTTTCTACCAGACTTTTCTAGAAGCACTACTCGGACAACCTTCCATGCCTCAGGAAAAGTACCAGTGTCCAGGCACCTATTGAATAACCTGGCAAGAAGCGATAGGTGCATCCTCACCAGGGCTTTCACGACCGTGTTATCGATCCCGTCGGGACCAGGAGATTTCCTGTTCCCGAACTTGAAAGCCGCCAGTTTCACCTCATTCTCAGAAAAGAGCGGATCCACCAAACCACAAGTGGTCAGAGAGATCTCGTCCTCTGGTTCTCGTTTCCGAAGTTCCGATCCAAGATGAGATCCAGGGTCTCCTTCAGGTCCTGAGTCTTGAACCCATCTTCCCCTTCAAGTAGCCTCAAGTTAGCGGAGCACCTTATCTTCCCAGGCACATTTTAAAAATTGTGTACAGCATAATAAGCAATGATAACATTTGACAAGCCCATAGGATATTTGGAATAAAGTACGACAAATATATTTTGTCACTCCCCTCTATATTTCACTTGTTGGATCATGACAAATATCCATTTAAATAGTCAAGTGTCGCCAATTAGTCAAGAAACTACACATCTTTATAGCAAGAAATCCTATTAATAGTGCCATCATAATTTTTGGTACTATATAAACATTTCAAAAAATCGTGTATAGATATCAGCAGTGTTTTTAAAACATTCAATCTATTTCACAAAACCCCATCTAAAATATAAATATTTTTGCTACATGTTTAAATTTGCATTTACCTATTTTACATATCTCGGATTGAATTTGAAAATTGTCATCCAATTATTCTACTTTTGGCGAAATGGTGTTTTATTAATTTATCATTTGATATTATTAGGGTTATTTCCTGGTATTAAAAAAGTAAAAATACGTGTCGAACATTTATATTTTTCAATTTATCAAAATATTTGGCCGCTGAATCTCTGATTCTGGTAGAGCGCCATCTAGCAAATAAAATTGAAACTAAAATCAATTTCGAATTTTTCATTATTTGCCATAAAAAATCCCATTGCATCCTGAACATAATGGTGTTTACCGCATTGCTCTAGCGCAAATATTCGCGGAGTTATTAATTTTTAAAATAGTGCGGGACTTTTGGATCACCCTGTATATTTCAAATACAAAAAAAAAATAAAAAATAAAAAGAAAAAAAATGTTTGTACATCCTGTACCTTTTAGGAATTTGATGCAATTTTGTGCTTTCTTTTTAGCATGCATAAAAATGACTGTTTTAAAGGCGTAAGATTATTTTTGATATTAAACAATTTCTACTGCCCTTACTGCAATGGAAAAATTAATGAGAGGGCCTGGCTCATCAGTGGTGAACCCTCTCAGCGGTTTCGCCAGTTTAATCTACCGCTGAGAGGGTTCACCACTGATGAGCCAGGCCCTCTCATTAATTTTTTCATTGCAGTAAGGGCAGTAGAAATTGTTTAATATCAAAAAGAATCTTACGCCTTTAAAATAGTTTTGTATTTTGATAACAGATGGCGCGCTAGTGCATCATATTAAAAATGACTGTACCGACTACTTTTAAGTTATTCTAAAAGTGCGCTCGGGTATCACGAGTAAAAACTATTTTTATTTTTGCAAAGTTATAAACGGTGCTTTGAAATTGTTTCTTAAAAAAAAAAATGTTTTTTTTTAATGACACTCGTGTAAAAATAAAAATCAATCAAAGTAGTAAGTATAATATTGAAAAATAAAAATTACTTATAGCAATAACAGAATAAATACAAGTACACCTATCCCCCGATTTACACGGTAGATACGTTCCTGAGAAAAAACGTGTAAATCGGGGGATAGGTGTACACAGAAATAAAAATAAAATGCATTAACAGGCTAAAATATGTAGTCAGCACATAAGCTCGGGATTCCTCGTGAGATGTGTACACAGCGCATGTGTTCAATCACAGTAGCATTTAGTATAGTGCGATAAAAACAAAAAACTTATTTGAAAACCGTGTAAAAGCAAAAACGTGTAAAACAAGTACCGTGTAAATCGGGGGATAGGTGTACTTTTATAAACTTAATGTCAATTTCTTTCCGAGTTTTAGGTTTAGGTAATAATTATTCCATAGATGGAGTAAGGTATCTGAAACGCTCGGTCTGTGCACGACTAGGAGATTACCTTTTTTTCAAGAAGTTTTTACCCTCTTGGAACAAGTAAGATAATCATTATATATTAATGTGACCACTTACTACTAATGATGTGAAAGGAACATGGCCAATAAGAATATAGCACGTGGCGTGACACAAAGTGGTGGTTAGGTAATGTACGACGTTATGCAATTACTCGTATATATCACGTGTTGATCTAATGAATACCATTAGCGGTTATTTAGAGCTAGGAGGACGATCGGCGTTTCAACTAAACTTGAATTCTCTTCTTTATGAAACATACAAGCTTAATAATTTGTATTATATTTAATACTAGCGGATGTACCCGGCTTTGCCCGGATTTTACCCGAGTAAAGGTTTGTCTAACGAACATTTGTTAAAACAATTCTCTATAAACTTATAAAAAAAAGATATATTTTGATAATTTGAAACTCGTAAATTTAAATCTCTCGATTAAGTGAACATTTTTTCTCGGTCCCTTGAAAAATACTCGATAAGTTGAATAAAATCAATATTAATTGGTTCCCTCGGTAATTGGAAAGTCAAAGGAATAGTATATTGCCTTGGAATTGTATCATTATTCTTGTCTTAAATAAATTGCCGTGTCAACTTGAATTTTGTCTTTCCTAATTTTCTACATTACAAAATCATAATATTTAACTATTCTCCCAATGTATATGTTGTAGATAAATGATAAAACTAACTTTGACTGGTGCGCAATTAATAGGTAAAAAATCTTACTTTTGATAAATAATCTTCAAGATAATAAACTTATTTAAAAAAAAAAGATATATTATGATAATTTGAAACTCGTAAATTTGAATCTCTCGATAAAGTGAACATTTAGTATAGATAATATTTATTGTGTAAATAGAAATCCCGTTAAATAAAAAGCTTTATTTTAAATACAAACATCAAAGAGATAAATCAATATAAAAATTATATTTATATTATTTTATTTAAATAACACAATGTGTGTAAAAAACTGAGTTTCTAAAATGTTACGATCTTTTTTTTTTTTTTTGACCACACAGATGCGCGTTCATATAATAATTTTATTAAAATTAGCTAAAACGTAAAGCCAGTGAGAATAAGTAATCGTAGAAACTTTAACACCTTAAAAGTACAAAGTTCTAACTGTTTTCTACCTGTCTAGACATGGGATGTACTTACCTATGTGCACTATCTTAATATCATTAATATAGCATCATGGCTTGTACCACTTGTTTTTATAATAAAAATAATCGTAACTGCTACTTAAAATCACCCCTAATATTTATAATTTGATACGAAAATTAAACGATAAAATATATAATTTCTCTAAAACAATCAGCTTTATAACCAATATTTTTATTCCTGAATAATAAATAAGGTATATTATTTATAAAATATTTCAATTTAAAATTCTCTAATATAAAACAGTATTTTCACTTGACCAATTAAAAGCAATTTTGTATTTAATTAAAATGTTTTTCGAATTTAATTAGAGCTTGATTAAACAAATATATATGTACATTTCTCATATAAACAATCCAAATTAAAATAACCCAACTAGAAAATAAAAAGTATAATTAAAATAAGAAAATATATAAAATTGGTTTACTATGGTTTATCTATCCCTGCTATGTTTTCTTTTGTACACAAATCCTTATAATTTGATGTATATTTATATAATTAATGTAAAAATGATATAGCTAAATCGAATATTTTAAAAAATAATATATTTGCATTCAAATATATATTTTATATCTTAATTGACGCATACATTTATGATATTTTAGTTCGAAAAATTATGTCCAGCGTTTATTTGTAAAGACAGAGAAAAAAATGCATTTCAGAGCAAAAACTAGGACATAGTCAAATAAAATATAACTTTACTTCTGATTTTATTTTATTTCAACACACAAAACACGATATCACGGCTAGGGATAATTTCGTCGATTTATTTTATCAGAATAACACTTTTAAATATTCCTTTTAAATAAAGGTGAGAGACTTACTCTGGAAATATTATAATTAAAGATATATAAATTATACTTATAAATGACTGCGGCGTATAATTATAAAGCTATACAACCAGTTTAACCGCATAAGTTTATTTTTATTTATGAAAAATCATTTTTAATTTCAAAGAGAAATAATTTAATATTTCTAACTTTTGGATGACGTATGAAAAGGTTGAATATATGAAGAGTGATGGTCTGTATATGAATGGATGACGTATGGAGGGTGAAAAATATATATTTCATATATAGACCATCACTCTTCATATATTCAACCTTTTATTGAAAGATATATAAATTATATTTAAACGGTAAATAAAAGTGCATTTTATATTGAAAACTGCATACACACTGTGTGTCTCATAAAACTCAAAGAAAAGTTAAACGAAAAACATGGTGAAGGAAGACGAGTTTCTTTTATTTATGCATAGGTGCAAGCTTTCGGGTAAAAACCCTTCAACAGGCGAGAAATGTAGCGCGACTTATAAGGACTATGGTGCATGTGGTGGGACAGAATAAATATATATAAAAATCGGTCTTCTATTAATATTAACATATATAAATAGTTTAAAAACTTTCTTTTTATATATATTTATTCTGTCCTACCATTTGTACCATAGTCCTTATAAGTCGCGCTTCATTTCTCGCCTGTTGAAGGGTTTTTACCCGAAAGTTTGCACTTATGCATAAATAAAAGGAACTCGTCTTCCTTCACCATGTTTTTTTCGTTTAATTTCAAATCAGGAAGAATTCTTCATCTATATTCAAAGAAAAGTGATTCTTAAAGAGATATCAAGGTCATATCTCCGCCATGTGCTGTCGGTAAAACTAAGTGAGGGTATGAAAGAAATACATAAAAGACATTTCAATCACCTGTGAATGGATCTAGAAAAATAAAAGGAGTGACCGACAGAGAGATGACAAGCTGGAAATCCTATTATATCAATGCCCTCCAAGACATATCGTGAAGACCGCGACCTGTCTGACCAGAAGAGGAATGAATGAATAGAAAATCTTCTCTCCCTCAATACACACAGAATAATACTTTATCAGATAACGGTCTTAAAAGTGAGGTGAATGAGAACGTTGAACTTGCCACTACACCCATATTTAGGAGATTCTTTGTTTTCTAGAAGGGAATTTTGTTATTCAAATACTGATTTGATATATTGAAAATATACAAGAGGAACAAATATATTATAGGAAAAAATAGTACAAATGTAATATTGTACTGGGATAAGGTGCATAAATTAAGAAAAAGGCATCTCCTTATCGTGGAACTGAAAGTTGCTAATGGCTTGCGCCATCTATCGGAATAAATATCAACTATTCTCGTTGATTTCTAATTATTCCAGAATTGGCCAAATACCCATTCTTGATTAATCAACGAGTATAGTTGATATTTATTCCGATAGATGGCGCAATCCATTAGCAACTTTCAGTTGCACGATAAGGAGATGCCTTTTTCTTAAATATATTATATGTTTGTATAATATATGATGATATTTGAAACAAATTGAGACAATTAATTACAAATAATACTGGTCGCATTTTGTTGCCAAAAATCTAATGATATATAGTTTTTGTGATTTCGATGTGCTGAATCCATAAACGTCGTTTGTTTTTCTCTATCAGCTCTCTTTTTATAAATACATACTCTTCTTAACATTATTGAGCCTTCTAACCAAGAGTGGTTACCTATTACGATAATAAATTTATAAATATAAATTAGATTTTCATTAAAAATACCATAACAAGTAGAGAAGTTTTTTTTCAGCTGACACTACTAAACAATGATAAAAAAATATCGGCGGGGCACGATCATTATGTAATTTTAACTTTATTTGATTTAATGTAGGAGAGCAAATGATAATATGATGATAGTGATTCTGAAAACCAAGTGATTTGTAAAAGATCTGTCGTAAGGAAATTAATTATTAGGAATACTTTAATTTTTTATGAGTAGATATTTACATACACAAATATTGTTGAAAGTTGGGCCATTCGGGGCTTTGGATGTGCTTCTCTTATACGATTTACGAGGGTCAAAATTTACCTCAGAGTCTCTTTTCAGGTTCCACAGTAATTTGCCATCATGTTGGTGTCCCATCTACTCTGGTATAGATATTTTATACGTTTGATTTCCTGGTCAAATGCTTCACCTCGCTTCTCACTCATATCAGCCAAATTGTCAAGAAGGTAGTCCAAGTGGCTATGCAAGTAATGAAATTTTATTATCATTTTGTAACCAAATATTTTATAGTTTGTACACACACACAAAGCCTTTATTAAGAGATTAGTCTTATACAGATTCTCCGTACAAGGTGCAATAACAGGAAAATAGCAGCACAGGAAACCAGTAGTTCCGCAACTATATACAATTATTAGTAATAAGGAAAAGTAAGATTTAATATGAAAGATCGACGCCATCGCCCCAAGTCTTCAATTCCATAAGCGCGGAGCCGAAATAGGGACTAAGTTATTTAGTTCGCCATAAGTATAGCATCCAGACACAAAAAAGGAGGTTTACTCCAGCACAGCCATCCATATCACCAGCTCCGCAATCTCATCGTCGACCAACACGATGGCCCCTCGATGTTTCGTCATCATTCTGAGGTGTAAGAACAATAGCTTCCAAGTTCTCTTTTCTCCCTCTTTACACCTACTGCCTTGTAAAAATTATATAGGGCCTGAGAAACTAGTCTGCTTGTTTGGGCACTGGTTAACATCATTTGGATTGACCTAAACATAGTTTGTAATAATATTGTTCACTCTTGATAGTTATCAGCTCTGTAGCTACCCAAAATAATGTCTCCTTCATGGATTTGTCTAGTTTCAAGTGGAGTGAGACTCTGTATCATTTGAATAGAAACGTAGCCAGAGGGGATAAAATGTCTTCAATATATGAGTTGATAGAAATAAAAAAAGATTTGCAGATTTAGAATCAGCACGCCGAAAAACTCTAGTTGTCTCTTTGCCAGCAATAGACAAACTATATTTGTTGGCCAGTGTAATCTAATCATCCAATTAAATTTAGAAAGTTAACAGACCTCGATTTTAGATAGTATACAAAACATAGAGATATTCTTAAAAAGCGGCCATTATATTTGGGAATGATATATTTTATCGTTCAAAAATGTGTAAAAAGAAGAATTCACGTCTTAATGTTTGTACTTCTTATATATGGATGGTGCGTTATTGCTCTGTGTTAATATTGCATCTATGCAATCTATAGCGGTATAATTGATTAATTTGGCAAACCGCTGGGAATGTTCACCACTGTTAAGACAAGGACCCTGTATAATTTTCTTACAACATAAACCTTAGATTATTAAAACATTGAATCAGTAAACATGAGGGCAACCACTTCGTTGAATTACATTACTTTATTTTCATATAACATTTTTATAATAACGATTAGATTCGATAAGGATAAGTTTATTTATTTGTAAAATTAATTCGAGCTTTCGGGCGCAAGCTGCCCTTCTACAGGAATAAAGGATACAATTTCAAATGTTTGAAATTGTATCCTTTATTCCTGTAGAAGGGCAGCTTGCGCCCGAAAGCTCGAATTAATTTTACAAATAAAGAAACTTATCCTTATCGAATCTAATCGTTATTATAATATAATAACAATTTATGAATTTAACATTTTATGAACAAAAAAAAGTGATGATGATAAATTCAATGAATATTTACACAATCATAGACAAATTATATTAAACGTTTATATAAACATAAATATTCTAACTAAATTAAACATACCCCCTCCCAATATTTTATCATATATATAGTAGTAAGGGCAGTAGTAAATCCTCCTTTCAAAAATAAACAAATCGTTAAAAATAATAATTTCTTGAAGCCAACTATATAGGTTGGTGTTTATCTGAATTTACTAGAACTGATGTCGCGCGCGCGTAGAACAATCTTATTCAATAGTGTGTTCCGTACAGGGGTAAAAAACAAAAATGCCTTGTGTCAATGCATTTTGAAAGGAGAAGGAAAAATTTCTATATACAGTTACGAGTGTCATTCCTCATCTCCTAATCAACTCTGTCACCGTTTGCTTTTTTTTTTTTTTGGAATGGCGCCCTCCTATTGGTTGGCTACGATCACGCCACCTTTGCCCCCCCCCCCTCCCCATCATGCCTCCCCCACTCGCTTTTTCGTTTTTGTAACTATTGTGTTGGAGCGGGTCGCTCCTTAAATAAATGCATATATTAGTTAATAACTAAATGGAATCCTCTCTTTCTTTTTCCCAGTATGAGACGCCTACGGAAGATAACAGTACATAGACAGATAAAGCACATCGGCTATAGTTATTAACTAACATATGCATTTATTTGAGGCGCCAATTTATAATTGTAACAAATAGTATTTGAATAAAAACATTCAATCGGGTAAAACACGGGCGTTGCCCCGGGTCATTCGGCTAGTATGCATATATAATGGAGAATAATCTTCTTAAAAATATATTTTCAATATTATTAACCGAAATATAGAAATGATATTCCAATAATATCATTAATTTATTAATATAAGACTATTAAACTGTGTGAAATTTCAGGAAATAATATCAAATATTTGAAAGAAAATAAGCAATTAGAATATATATTTTCTCTAATTATATTAGCTAATTAATTTCATAGCTCACATTATATTATATTTAGAGCCTGAATTAAATCTCTAATTCACTTTTATTATATATTCTTAAAATATTTCATTCGAAAAAAGTATCTTTGATATATTGCTTATTTGTGAATTTAAAATGAATTATTATCAAAAATTCAATATTTTACTGACTAAATGTAATTTCACTTCACAAATACAAAGGTTTCTGGTAAACGAATACTGATTGAGAATTTTTTAATGAGATATAAGATTTTTTATTCAAAAAATAGCAGCTAATTTTATATCTTTATTCAATATAATCACTAAATATAAAATACACAATTTTGTCAAATTATTAAATTGGAATGTATTTGATTTGATCGATGGGATAAAAATGATTACTTCTGAAGCTGTGAAAGATTGGTCATTCTATTAATAAATGTATTGAGTTTTGGTTTTCTTTTTCACAGAAGCAGCTAGTATAATCCGTTGCCCCGATTTTCGCCAGATAAAAAAATTGTATATATTGTGTGCTTAAATTATAAATTTGAAAGTATGTGAGCTTCTCTCATCATTGAAGAAAAAATTTTAATCAAATATATTGATGGACCTACATTTAATGAAAATATATCGTTTTGATTTTACTACTAAAACTGATTTTGTACAATATGAGTTAAATTGATAAATTGACTTCTCGGAAGTATAATAGTCACAATAAATATATTTATATATTTTCTTATGAAAAGAAAACGCCTTCTTAACCATAATTTCCCTTATTAAATTTTGGAAAAATACAATCATGGTTCCGTATGTGATTTTTCTCTTTACTTTTTCTTTTTGGAATTAGCATATGACGCGTAAATGGCGAAGCTACCTCAAATTATTTTATTGATTATATTTATTGATAAATTAATTTATCAGTTTAAAAAAATTATATATATATTTTTGAAAATGGAGCAATCCATGCTTGAATCATTAGACAATAAAAAGGCATATATCGGATTGAATAAAGGATTTATTTGTCAATATTTCGGTTAGCTGAACGCCATTTCCTCATCAAGGCATATCATATTTGTTGAATAAAATATTTTTTCGCCAATATTTTGTCAACAAAAATGTAATGACTTGATAAAGGTTGGCGTTCAGCCAACCGAAATATTGGCAAATAAATATTTTATTCAATCCAATATGTGCCTTTTTATTGTCTAATGTTTATATATAATCTGTAGTTCTTAATAGTTTACTTTTCCTCTATTTTCCAAATATAAAAACAAATACTATTAATATATATATATATGACATAATAAAAATATGATTTTTATTATTCATAAAATAATTAAAATTCTATAATCACAGAGTTAAATTTTAAAATGAAAAGGAATCCTTAACAAAAGGAATATAACCCAATATTATTTATTTTTGTAAATAGATAATAACATTGTTAGTTGTATGTATGCAAAAAAAACTGTTTGCTTTAAAAAATAATAAATATTTTTGGGACAAAAGTTATCATTCATTTTTACCATCCACGACTGCATGAATTGGTAACGTAACTAGAATACGTCTTTTTTTTTTATGACATATATATATATATATATATTAAAAATAAAGAAGGCATCTCCTGACCACAAGTACATGTGCTTTTTAGATGGCAGAGCGCCATCTAGTGGAGCAAAAATAAACTAAACGTTTATTTAGCTTGCTCTGTGATATTTGGCCAACCCAATTTCTTGTTTTTCGGGAAGCCATTGGGACCAAAAAATATTTTTGGTCGCAGTGGTTACAGCCTTCTCCACGCTGACGAGCGCCAAAAGCGCGGAACGCGTTCGTGGATGGCTTTTCTTGATTTATCAAGAAATTGGGTTGGCCAAATATCTCGGAGTAAGCTAAATAAACGTTTAGTTTATTTTTGCTACACTAGATGGCGCTCTGCCATCTAAAAAGCACATGTGCTCGTGGTCAGGAGATGCCTTCTTTATTTTTAATATATATATATAATTTAACACGACATTCACAGAAATGATCAATAAATAAGATATTATAAAATTGTTTACTTTTCATCAAATCCCATTATACATTTAGCCAATTCATAGAATTAAATTATGCCTGAAAAATCAAATTACTCTTTCTAATAATTACTTAAAATATACTTTAAAATATTCAAATAACAATAATATTAACTTACCTTTGATAAATATATAATGATATCTTTATGCTTATCTTATTAATAGCTATATATGATATCTATAATGAAATAAGAGAATTTGTATAATCAGTCTAATGTATATTCATAATTGAATATTTATTATATAATAACTCTAATGGATATAATGATAAAATAGAATAGGTAATTCCATATTTAATGGATCCATTTATATAATATAAACAGATTAATTTAAAATAAATAATTTAATATAGAGATATGAGAGAGAGAGAATTGAAATAAAATCATACAAATATCAGGTTTCTAGGAAAAGTAATTATTTTAAATTTCATGGAACCAATTTCAACGGAAAAGATTCTTGAAGTTTCCAAATAATTTATCTTTTCTTCTATACCTCTCTCTGTATATATCTTTCTGCTTTGAAATTGAGTATTTGGTATTTTATGATAATTTCAGTTTACATAATAAACAGTGTTTGCGCCTAGTTATGTAAATAACTTGCTAGGCTGCATTGATTTATAATCATGCAGATTTTTCTTTCTTTCTTTTAATTATGTAAATATATATGTATATAAAATGAGTGAAAGATGCAATAAAGTCAGTGTGTCAGCTAAACGCCGTGAGGCTGTGTGGCCATTATCTTGTTGTTACATCGCATTTGGATAGGGATAATCTCTCAGTAGTCAATCCGCAGGTCGAGGTGAAAACATACAGTCCAAATTAAGCTCTGCCGAAAGATAGTCAACATCTAAAACAAAGGTTAAGGAGCTACACGGATTTCCAAACTATAACTGTGAGGATCCAAGCTCCAACAAACAGTTTTATAAATGAGTTAAACAAAGCATCAAGGGCTGCGTATCTTTTATTAGAACGAATATAAAACGAGCTTTTGTAATACAATGTAATATTCCCTGCAGCCACCAGGCCCTCCACTGTATCATGAACTCTGAGACAACAATTTCAATATGTATTCTGTCCTGTGTTTTTCCAAAAGCAAAAGCTCGTTTTATATTCGTTCTAATAAAAGATATGCACCCCTTGATGTTTTGTTTAACTCATTTATAAATCTTACATGGTTTTTCTATTGATAAACAGTTTTATTTGTTTCTACAGGTAAACTCCGTATAATTGGTATAATTGTATAACGAATCAAAAGATTTACGAAGGAGCATCTTTTATTATACTTGTGCTAGCTTTCGAACCTTTCGGTTCTTCAACAGGCGTGGCTAGTATGACTATACTAACCCTCGTTACTAGCCACGCCTGTTGAAGAACCGAAAGGTTCGAAAGCTAACACAAGTATAATAAAAGATGCTCCTTCTTAAATCTTTTGATTCATTATACAGTTTTATTTGTATGTTTTCATTTCAATAGATGGATTTTCGATAAATAGGTATAAATGTATTATTACTATAATTCGATATTGTTTGAGATGACATTTATGACTGAAGTAATGACACATTTATAGAACTCTCTATACTACGCTATAAGAGCATAAACACAAACACACACAAAAGCCTTTATTAAGACACACAGGTCTTACAGAGAATTCTCCTTGGGGTTACAAGACGGAGAAACCTATGAAAGTGGGAAATAAAAAATGGAGAAAGATTATATACATATGGTAAATATATACAGATTATAAGAAAAAATAATAAAAAAAATAAAAAAGAAAAAAAAATTGGAAATATGGATGGGAGAAGTGGAGAGCGAAAAGAGGAAATAAAACAGGTATTTACATATGGAACAAGTCAATTTAAGCTCTTCTGCTCACACAGCACAGGTGGGCCATGTCTTTTTCAAGAAATCTTTAAGAGATTTTCCAGGAAAATCCGAGTGTTCAGGGTTGTAAGGTAAACACCGTTATAAGAGCATAAACATATATTGAAGTTATCATATTTGAGAGATGTACTTTTTTAAATTTTAGACGTAATCCAAAATATATATTTTATAATTAAAGTATACTTTCATTTATTTTTCATATAACCAAAACGATATAAGTTTTGTATATAAAAATATTTATCAAAAATATAGCATAATCATTTATAAATCGATTCTTATTTTGTAATTTAAAATTATGCATTTTATAAGGAATGTTTTATCGATCCAAAAACATTTTATAAATAAATAATCGTAATCTTATAAACCATTTAAAAATTTCAAAGTACAAATATAATTAAATAACGGAAAATCTATAACTAAATTTAGTATAGAAATAGAGGTAACTATGTTTCTCCATGGTGTGTATTCTGGTAAAATGAAGACCTTTGCAGATGTCGTGTTCTCTACCTAACAAAATAGCAGTTGACGAACACTATACGGTATAAGACATTTATTTCTATAAAATGGGATCCTTTCACTCTCCTCTTACACTCTATATATACATCCAATCATTTTTACATATTTAATTTTATCAGAAAATTAATACATATTTACATATATGCTGCATTTTTCTTTAAGAATAAAATTTGCATATGGAATCATTACAGTAGAAAACCCATTCTCTCTCACAGATTTTTTCGTTTAAAAAGTCTGGTCATCAGTTCGTTAATAGGAATTGTTCAAGAATATTTCGCTGGTTCTAGTTATTCATTCTTGAATTTCTAGGTAGATTTTGCGCACTAGACTTTCCCAAGAATACAGCGGAGCCCCGCCAGGAACTAAACAACCACCCTTCAGGCAAACTGATCATACACACATTTTAATTCCCAATCACAATTCAAATAAATTCCATTCATACACGTGACCAGATATTGTTGGTCATAAATAAACAAAATATACAGATTCAGTATTAAATAATATAAAAAAATATCAAACTTCCTCCCCAAGTTGATGTGCTACGAGCAGGATTTATGGCTAACCGTTCCTCGATGATCAAGGAATCCTCGGAGTAGGCGGTATATTAAAATGCGATCCATCTATGACTTACGAACAAAAATATCCTACACTATTGCCTTCTACAGGAAAGATAACCCAGATCATTATTCAAGTGATTCATAGGCGGACTATACATGGAATTGTGCACTAGATACTGTCCATTTTGAGAGAGAAGTATTGGATGCTGAAAGCACGTACATCAAGTTCCGGGAGTGCCACAAGAAGCTGCACCATCTTTACCAAGGGGTTTAGGAGCACTTCAACTGAAGTCCGCACCAGGCCGTCCTTTCAAGGATGGGTCTCCACCTTCCGCCCCTTGCAGGGGGCATTCTATTCACTTTTATAAATACTAACGTATTTATCCCTATTTTGGGAGAGATGGTCTTCCATTTATAGCGCTGTTGTCCATTGATCATATTCTCCTCAGATGTTGCAAGACCTTCTGTATAACTGCAATCTCGTCAGGAGATAATTCTTTACCAATAAAAGGTCATTTTATAGGTCACAAGAGGATAGTTCAGTCAGCAAAAAATGGGCTGGAGTTTATAATATTTGATTATTGGGATCATTACTCATAGGATACAAAGGTCTCGAATTTAAACAAGATTAAATTTGAACTATAATTGTCAGATGCTCTCCATAATTTTTCTCATTATACTTCGAAGCCTCTTGACCCCAGCCTTCCAAAACCACAAAAAGGGGGGTTCCTGGAGGGTTGGAGTTCCACGCAGTTCCTTTATTAGATAACACAGCAGCCATATCTCTAAAATGATTTGAGCCAGATAGGAACATGAACGTAATTTTCTTGCAGCTCCCACAAATATGTTCCCTGATCGCTATATAGCCGAGTGCAATGTCCTCTTCGAGCTACAAATCGCTTAAACGCCGACAGAAAAGTAGGTGTAGAAGCAACTGTGACTAATTTAAGATGTACGGCTCGAGTTACAAAACACACAAATAGAAAGACCGCTTCATTCTTTATTTAAAATATTTTTAGAATATCTTCGAGGTTCGCTGATGTTATCATAATATTCAATACTTAACGCGCAATGATCTACTTTTAAATTTAATTTTCATAAACATTTTCTTTATGTATTTATTAACTCAATTTCTTCTTTATTATGGGTTTGAATTTGCATAGGCCTTACAATTCCTTACTATCTATCTCATCAAAATAATTCAAGATATCAGTAAATTAAATTTTATTGCCCTCTATCGTTAAAATTTTACACAAATAAATTTACTGGCAATGCGTTTCTTTTTTAAATCTCTACAGACCTTACTGCAATGATATGATTTAATGAATGAGAGGGTAAAATTTTACACAAATAAATTTACTGGCAATGCGTTTCTTTTTTAAATCTCTACAGACCTTACTGCAATGATATGATTTAATGCATTGCAGTAAGGTCTGTAGAGATTTAAAAAAGAAACGCATTGCCAGTAAATTTATTTGTGTAAAATTTTAAATTCAAGATAATACCTATTTTCAAATTAGAATCCTTTCTAAAGAGTGAATATATTCTTTTGGTACCGAATCCGATACATCCTTATCCATCCATTCGGTTCACGAGGCACAAAAATGTTCGGTAAATTTCGCTGTTTCTAGTAAATCACTCTTGAAATTCTAGGTATAGTTGGCGCGCTAATTTTCTCCAAAAATCCAAGTTCCAAACAACTACCCTTCAGGTAAACTTCTTACATACAATTTATTTTACAATCACAATTTATATAGATTCCATTTATACACGTGAACAGATATTGTCGGTCAAAAATATGCACATTAATTAATTAATAAAAAAGCTCAAACTGGACTACTTTTCATCACAAGATTTTAGACATATCTGTTTTTCAATAGGCCCTTTGACTCGAATTACGATACGAAATATCAGTTATTTTAAACCTATACTTCCTATTGCGTGTGGCTCTAGCCCAAGCGCCTCTTGAAGAATTGATACGTTTGAAATATTTTGATGAAAATTGTCCAATATAAAAGAAACGCTTCGATATGTAATATTGTATTTAATAAACTATAAGATTAGGGATTATCATCTGAATTATGAAATGCCTATTCATACAACTCTTCTTTTTCAGAAGACAATAACTTTCAATACACATCGTTCCGATACCTTTATTTTTAAACGAAAAGTTTGGAGAAAACATTTTTTTAATTAAAGAAATATTAAAGAAGATTATTGTCTTCTCAGTTTTTTTCCCCCATTCGACCGTTGTTTCTCAAATCAGATATATTTCTTGTAGTTTCGCATTGTTGTCCACCTTTTCACGTATATAAGCGAGGAGTCTAGCTTTGCTGAACCAAAGCTAGGGGGAGCAGTAACAAGCTCATTAAAAACCTGGGCTCAGCTGGCCTGGCTGATAGTACCCTGTAAGGGCTCCTAATCCAGGGATTCAGGATGAGCAGCGTTTGTACTACATGTTAGGAGCGGCTGCACATGGCGTCTGTTTTTCATGTCAGAGGCGGCCATTTCTTTTGGAGCTAAGTCGGCCTGCCACTGAGTAGTGCTCCCAGTCTTAATGACAAAGGCAGACGCATTCTACTTCACCCAGTCATGATGGTTGTCAAATCTCAAGCTTTACAAGGCTGACACCCTAATATGATTGAGTGGAGATAAGAAAGAAGAAGAAGATGATTATATTTATTTAAAATCTTAAAAATATGCTCATGGAAATATAAACAACGCCACCTTTTCACACACATATTCTTAATTTAATTAAAATAAAATATATTTACACGATTCTAACAAGTTCAGCATGAATATTAAACGCAAATCTGATTTATAGCCAATATTTTTGATATTCATATAATATAAAAGTGCATAGGTTCGCCTCTTATTTGACTGATTACACTTCTGTTTCCTTTCAGGAACAATCTTCCTATAGATAGATATATACTAGAACTTTAGCACGTCGCATTTGCTATAGAATATTCATAGAATAATTATACCACAAAATGTGACTTTTGGTATTTAAATATTTTGTGGTTTATTATCAATTAAATAGAGCGACATAGCGTTCTATCTGAGAATCTGAGTATCTGAGAATTTTGAAAAAAATATTTGCGCGACATTCTTTCAATAATCTAGTAGATAAATTTGGCGAAACCGTTAAGCGAGTCCACTACAAAAAAAAATGAAAAATTAACAAGGCCTTCCCATCAAAATTTTCTATCTCAGATATTTTTTAAAGCAATACAAAAGTATCACAAATATGATTTAAGAAACACCTATGGAAAATATTCGTTTCAAACTAACAATATTAATATAAATATCTTTAATGTGCAACAAAAACAAGAGAGAAAATATTGCGATTCGAATTCCTGTTCGAATAGAAAAAATGGCATCTAGATGATCTATGTTACCACTGAGCTACCAAAATATTTTCAATTCAATTTTCTCATTAACATAAAGCTGATTGGTTGATACGGTCATGTGACACAAGATATTTTATTAGCATACGAATATAACGGGCACCATATAAACTTGAAATGCGAATCCAGCGTATAATAAATAAATATATATATATATATATATATATAGTGTAAAAACTATATAATAAAAATATAACAGTGATTCTACATTTAAAACTTAAGGAGCAAACTGATAAGAATGATAAATCTTATCAAGTAGATTTGGTTAGATTAGCAAGCTAAATCTAAATTAATTATAAAAATAAATAAATGTATAGTTTTATAGTTAAGTATTCTATTAAAATTATTTTCATTATTTTGATTATTTAAATTCAAATTATAAAATTTGTAAATTGTTATTATTTAGTATAGATAGAGAGAAAAAAATCATCTAGTTAATTATATATTTATAATTAATAACAATAAAAATTTAACAACGTAACGTCTTTTGCATCGGCTTTTACACGTCATTTAGACATACTCTAATCCTATATATAGAATAATAGAAGTGAGAATATATATGATAGTTAGAAAAAAGAGAGAAAGACAGAACCATGCACTTTTAATCAAACTAATAATAAGAAAACAAAAAGTTTTGTAAAGAAGGTAGATAAGATTGTTAGTATATATATATATTTTTATAATTTTATATTTTATCCTTTTTTTTAATGATTTTTTAAATTTTTTTATTTTAAAATATGAATATAAATAGTTGTATTTAGTAATATATCTATACTATGAATTAACTTTTGTTATAAGTTTGGTTATTATGTTTTGAAACCCTAATGGTAGACCAGACATATACAAAAAACTTAAATTGGAGTAATTATTGAAAAAAGAGGTCTGCTGAACCGGGAATTCTCAAATAGAAATTCAGCGACAACATTTCATCCCTTCTCTTATATATATATATATATATATATATATATATATATATATATATATATATATTATATATATATATATATAATATATATATATATTATGTTCACTAAGTGGCAATATGTGGGGTTTAGACACTGAAAAGAGGTTAACTTTATTCAAAACAATCATTAGGCCTGTACTTACATACGGTTCTGAAATTTGGTTCAAATATTTAAACAATCGTTGTAAACAAAAACTGAACTCCATGCAGTACCAGATCATTTTATGGGCAGTTAGAGCATACAAAACCACTTCATCAAACTGTGTGCATAGCTTGGCAAAAATTCCACTCCTAACAGATTATATAGAATCCAGAATAATCAAATTTGATCTAGCTCAAATGTCCATTGAAGATCTAATTACTTACGAACCCCATGCTCCAAGTATAGTCAAATCATTCTTACACGCAAAAATGAATGAAATTTTTGAGAACACTAATGAAATTTTCAGAAGCTTTTTCGTATTAGGAATTCCAAGATTTTTCCGTCCAAATTTTTATAATATCCAATTCATTACAGATCATGGCAATTTTGGGAAATTTTTGGCAACTATCGGCGCCGTGAAGGAACCAGGATGCTTCTGCGGAGGTGAAATTCAAGACGCGAGACATCTACTTCTGGAGTGCCCAATTTTCCGGAATTTTAGGGAAAATAGATTTGGTCGTATTGGACAGCTTGATGAATTTGTAGACAAAAAAGAAAAGTATAAAAATTTTGATCAATTTTGTAAATACATATACAACTTTCTCTTGAATTGGAAAAAAGAGAAGGAATCTTAGAAAAAAAAAAAAGAACTGCGATGCTTGCTCTGTGTGTTTTGCTTTGTTGTTTGTTTTTCTCTTTGGACAATTTTCTTTAGTTAATTTATGTAAAATAATGAATTGAACAGGATTGTATATAGCCGAATTGCTGTAATGCAGTGAAATGTATTGGCGCAAATATCCCTGAGTTTGGGATATCGCGTTTCATGATGTTAATAAAGTTAATAATATATATATATATTGTTCTGAAAATAAAGCAATCCATATTTAAATTATTATATAATAAAAAGGCATAAATTTTATTTAATCCAAAATAGCCTTTTTATTATCTAATATATATATTTATTCTGTAATAAATAATTAATTAATAAACTTATTTCTCTCCAGTTATTATTGAAAAAAATGTATGCACTATCTTTTGACACTCTCTGAAATATAGAAGACTTTGTTTGAATACAAAAGCTACAACACCATCTTTGGAAATTTCAAAATATTAACATAAAAGACCGTGGTTTCAGACTATGGCACTTGTGATTTCAAGAAGGCCTTAGTTTCATTATATCAAAATAAATTCAAGAATCCTCCTGAATTTCCAAAATAGTGTTTATCTAGCTAATGCTTAACCAAATTTATGGATAAAAAATACATTAAAATTCTACCAGGATTCTTAAAAAAAGACCCCTCTTCCGCGACTTTGTTATTGAACCGAATCTTTTAGAGTGCATAGCCATAGTACAAAAAGGGCATAGATAAGTTTTGCCTCAATTGGCGTCTTTAAATATTTTTGGTAAATTTCTCCCGTTAAAATTATATTTATTTTAGATGCGTAAGATTATTTTTAATATTAAACAATTTCTACTCCCCTCATATATAAGGGAAATAGAAATTGTTGTAATTTCAAAAAGAATCTTACGTGTCTAATTTCGATTTTATTTTCGATTTTTCATAACAGATGGCGCGCAAGTGCATCATATAATATATCTATATAGGGTTTATTATGAATATATATAAGAATGCATTTAATCACAAATGACCACATTATATATCTAAAACCTTTTAAAACTGCTTATTTTTCAAAGAATATTTTTACATCAAACGTTCATCAAAGTGATCAATTTATTGGACAGAAGTTAAAATATATTGACACTCTCTTAATATTTATTTAAAATGTATTTTTGCAATTTTTATTAAAAATAGTTTGCTCTAAACAGATTTGACTTTGATAATTTTAAACCAAAATTTACTTAATAGATTTACATGGCTGTTTAATTTGGTTTCTTTTATCTTCTAAAACCTTGTCAAGTAATCTTTAAGGAGCCGTGTTTTGTTTTTTTACTTCGATTGACACAAGAAAGTTTTAATTAGAACAAACTTCAAGAGTTATATAATTAATTAAAGTGAAGAGATAAATTGATATTTTATAATTAATTTTATTTTTAGGGTAAAATCTTTTGTTAACTCGGTTATTAAATTTTTATTTTAACATAGCGCTACAATTTTATGAATATTTAAAAATTCTAATAAATGGGGGTAAAATACACTGGTGGCCAAAGGTTAAGTTATAATAGGTATATATGAAAATTCGAAACTATTATAAAGGCGTATGATTCTTTTTAAAAATAAAACAATTTCTTCTGCCCTTACTGCAATGGAAAATTTTTCCATTTCAGTAAGGGCAGTAGAAATTGTTTTATTTTTAAAAGAATCAAACGCGTCTATAGTAGTTTCGAATTTTCATAACAGATGGCGCGCTACTGCATCATAATATAATAGGTATATATCATTACTAATTTAAAATTATATAAAGTAGGTTTCCTAAAACATATATTTATATTTTTCCAAAACATTATATGCTTTCTTTTTATATTGTAAATACTCCATGAAGTTTATAATTTGGGATTATTAATGATCAGAGCTAAGAAAATAGATTACAAATTTTTGAAAAAAAAAATAAGAAAAGAATCCTGAGTGATAGCTCCCTATTGCATTGGACAGTTATTGCCAAAAATATGTCATATTGTCGTGTTGCGACTTTTAGACATCCTGCCACAGGTCTTCTGGAGACCTCCTCTCAATCTTGAAACTGTTTTTAGGGGCTTGAGACCACCATTCTTGAAACATTTAAGAGTCTGGCTGCATCAGCTTGGCTTAATCCCTTTTATCCATCCAATAGCAAGCCTCTATAAATAATCAGATAAACGATCCCAAGAAGCGCCATTTTTTTTTGGAATGCAAAAAAAAATTAAAAATTGATTTGAAAAGCAACAATTTGAAAATGTTTAGAGAACAAAAAGCAGAAGTCAGGCGAGAGACCTAGTCAGAGAAACAATAAATGTTAGAATGGCTGCATCTAATGTGCATATCAGAATAAATTTGCATGTTTTCTTAGGCATAATGTCATTTTAAAAATGTAACTGCTGGTAGGTACCTTCAAACGCCTTATATTTGAAGTTATGGAGCAAAACCTATATGTAACCTTTGGCCATCAGTGTATAATATAAATAATAAATTTGTTTATTCGTATGTTAATACACAGAGAAGATTTCTAAATGAGGGATGTAATTTGTTAAAATGGCTCATACCAATGTGAGTATATGCAGAAGTCAATTTTGGTGGTGATTATCTAGAAGTCAATTTTCAAAGATTTGTTGATATTCAGAAAAATAAAAATGTCAATTCCTATATTTACATAATAAATCTTTGATATATCACATAATTGTGAGAAAGTTACATAACCTTCTTATAGAACCCCCTCCTTATTATTATAAATCCCATTTCTTACATACCTCAGCATTGAGCTTAATCAAGGTGAAAATTTAATATCGTTCAAAATTGGTTGCCTTCCCAGATCAGTTCTTAGGAAAGGGCATTCGCCCAGTAATTTTTATTTGATATATCAAAGATATTTACCAGCTAGAAATGCTAGAAAATTGTGTGTTTAACGGAATGTAACGTTTTACTACTTATTGAATTCTTTGTTTTTTTTTTTTTCAAATTCAAATTATAATATCTATAATATCCAAAATGGGCGATATTCCTATGGAGATTGAAACTAAAAAAATATATATAAAAGGGCGTACCTGGATCTGTAAAGAAAAAAAAAACATTTTTTTTTCTTAAAATATTTCGAGAGATTGCTCCCTCTTTATCAAATTGATAAAGAGGGAGCAATCTCTCGAAATATTTTGAGAAAAAAAAGTTTTTTTTTTCTTTACAGATCCAGGTACGCCCTTTTATATAATCTTAATTAATGGATCGCTTTTTGACTTTAAAAAATGTTTTAATGTTATTAAACGTTATGTTATTATAATATATTATCTATATTTCAAGATTATTTGAAATTTATTTTATTCTGTTTTATCTAAATCTTAAACTATAGTTTATATAAAAATGCGAAATACCTGAATATTATACACTATAAACAATTCACCATAAAGTTGCTTCAGACTAGAATTCGGCTCTTGGAAAGCGGCTTTAGCCATTCACCAGCTTAAAAATCTGTTTGCTAAATAAGACCGATTTTATAATCCCTCGTATAATGTTATGAAATAGAAGCAATCCCTGTACTGATGAGGGCCTGAAACCATGGTATATAGATTGTTGGCTTTTTGTCTGAGTTTGCCAAAACAAGCGTTGTGGCTCATTTTATATCATCGCAAGTAATATCTTTTACTAGGGCGATGTACTGTGCCATTATCCTTCTGATGCACAATTGAAGGGATAAATATCTCACTAGGGACACGTTAGACCAAGCATGTCAAATTCGCGGCCCGCGGGCCTCATGCGGCCCACAACGAATAAATTTGCGGCCCACCAGACAATATATTTTAATAAAAATAATTTTATAAATTTAAAAAAAATAATAAAAATTTGTAGCCTAATTTTTAAAAATTGTAATTATGCATAATTTATTTATTAATAACGAACCACTGGTCGCCATACATAAGTCGTAAGTTTTGATAATATTATGCCTACATACATAAAGTATGTACATCGCCATACGTATTTTTTGCGGCCCACATAATCTTATTACTTTTTTATTTGGCCCGTGTTAGGATTTGAGTTTGACATGCTTGCGTTAGACCGTCGTGTTGACGGGTTAGTTTACCCTACTAATGCAGGTCGTTGCTGTAGTATTCCTGCTCAGTACGAGAAAAAGCGCAGGTACGGACATTTGGTACTTGTGCTTAGTCGAACGGTCAATGGCTCGAAACTACCAAACGAGGGATTAGGACTGAACGCCTCTAAGTCAGAAAACTGCTTATGGATTGCGTTATTCTGCGGTAAGAATAGCGGGCTCTTCCGTGGGGTTCACGATCAGAACTTCCCGGGACTGACTAGACTGCAACCTGAGCGTTGTTGCTGTCGATTGTTCCCACACTCAACTTAGTTGAGGAAATACAAGGGCATCAAATCGTCCGCAGACGTCCTAGGTACCGATCTGGGTGACGTTCGGTGTAGAGAAACCACCACATTGCGATCACCTGAATCTTAGCCATAGATTAGGAGTTTGTCTAGGCACACTATAAACAATATAAGAAATTTGATTTATAACAGATGTTTTTATAACAGATGGCGCGCAAATGGATACTATAGAAAATATAGGAAATGTCGTATGCACTTAATAAACTTAAAGAATAAAAGAATAAAAAATAAAAGAATCTTACGCGTTTAAAATAGTTTCGAATTTAGTTAATAACTGTTGGAATCAGAAAACATTCCATTTCATTAAATATTTAATAGAAGCAACCTGTTAGATCACAATAAATACTCAGAAATGACTTCTCCAAATACATGAAGACAGGTTCTGACAACGAACCTGTATATTATTTGCTAGACGTTTTATTCAATAAATGACTCCAGTATTTTTTAAATCTATAGCTGACCCACATGTATATAATTTATGGATTTTTGAATTTAGATTTGTTTATTGATTTATTTATTCAGAATATATGAATTTGCGCATTAAATTATTCGTTTAGAATGTAAATTATTGGTATTGATATAAAAGAAAAGTCAAAGAATTTTATTAAAATGAGGAATATCTTTTATATGTTTATTTATTAAAAAACACACGCTATATCCTACGTAGAAATTTGCATGTAAATGATCAAACTATTTCATGTACATAGTTTTAAAATATATATGCAGATCATTTATAGTTTTAGATAGATAGCGAAAATTTATTTTAATATTAATGGAAGCATTCTTGCACCGCTCTGCTCGCCCAGTTCTGTTAGCCTCCTGATGATATGAACGCCTATCATTGATGAGCTTTGAGCATATACTGGCGAGCCTGTCTTAAAATAAGTACACCTATCCCCCGATTTACACGGTACTTGTTTTACACGTTTTCGCTTTTACACGGTTTTCCAAATAAGTTTTTATTTTGTTTTTATCGCACTATACTAAATGCTACTGTGATTGAACACATGCGCTGTGTACACATCTCACGAGGAATCCCGAGCTTATGTGCTGACTACATATTTTAACCTGTCAAGGCATTTTATTTTTATTTCTTTGTACACCTATCCCCCGATTTACACGTTTTTCTCAGGAACGTATCTACCGTGTAAATCGGGGGATAGGTGTACTCTAAAAATGTACTACGAACATTCGTACAACCTCTATAATTCATTCTATAAATATTTTCAACTCTGTGTATATTTTGAAATATTTTGTAATCAGCTAGCATCTTGCTTTGTCGGCGCACTTTTAAGTAAACAAAATTATCTCTTATAATCACTTATTTATCCATTATTTAAAAATTACACAGCGTAATTTAAAAAAATATATTAAACCAAAATTACAAATATAAGAAATATCAAATACATATTCAAGATATACTTATGTATATTATAAATTATTTGTGCCTAAAATATGAATTTAAAATTAAACTTTTTGATAAATTATTTGCTGTGTGTTTGATGTTTTGTGTGTGTTATATGTGTGATTTTATTTAATATCACTATATCATAAATAAGCTATAGCGTTTAATAAAATCCATATAAGTTAGCTATATAAGTTCACGACTCTACGTGCTTTAAAATAATTTCTAAGACTTTTAAGAACTGTTTTATCGCACGTAGGACTGTAAGAGCTGTTTAGAGAGTTTGATAGCTTACTTAATTTGTTTGAATAAATAAATATAGCGTTATACCTCGATTTAAAATATTGTATGTTTTTTTTTCATTAAGCACATTTCTCCGTGTATAGTTTATATTTGCATTGTAAACCATTTATATTACGCTATAATTTTAGAAGTCGAATTGAACTTGATGGACGCTAACACAACATTAAAATATATATAGTATAACCTATGTTTACTTTCAATTTTAGAATGTTTTGCTTGTTTTTTTTTGTTTGTATATTTATTTTTATGCAAAGATATGTTCCTATTGGGAAAAAGATTTTCACTATTAGTCACATTTCCGTTTTTTAACATCTAGAATAAACATTCGCACCAATAACATTTCCATCATATTATGTTATTACGTTTGAAACATATGGCGTATAAAACATTTTGGAAGATATTATATATTTTTGAAGTTTTCTTTGAAATTTCAATATGAACTGATTCCAATTCTGAGCTTTAAAACTAATCTTAATATATATATTTATATTAAATTATCTAAATTCCATATAATTCGGAACCTTCAAGCTAAAAAAACGATATGTTTGGTAAATTGAAGTTTTATTGAGTGATTCGATATATTTTTCAATAATGATACGATAATAGATATAAATATGTATTGAAGTAAAAATATTTTATTGGATTAAACCAAAAAAAGGAACATGTTCTAATAATAAAATATCGGAGAGGCATGCCCCTGATCGTGCACCTAAAAGTTGTTGATTTCTCTTGCGCCATCTATCGCTTTATATATCAACTATTCGTTAAAATTTTAATTATTCCAGAATTGACCAAATATCCTTTCTTTATTAATAAAAAAACTAACTACGAAATATTCTTTGTTGAAAACAATATAATCCAATAAATGGAAATTGTTTGGAAACTACGATTCAGGTTAGGAAACTATCAATATATATGTGATATCTTGGGACCTCTGGGACCAGTGTTACCTGATGCTAGACGAACCTCGATGTCAACTCTCCCGTGCAGTCGTGGTGGAAGGCGACACAGCTGGGCCAAAGGTGAAATAAACAAACAGAGATTCCACTAAGAAGCGTCTGACGTCAAGAAGGAATGGGATGAGGAGAGAGGGAGATCTTTAGAGCAAGTGTTACCTTGTTGAGAGCCAAGCGTAGACTGACAATTCTTGCTTCTCGATTTAACACCAAGACCTGTCTTCTTTCCCATTGGTCGAAAGGTGTCACATGGCCTTTTTCTATTGGTTGACCTATTTAGGTGATGTCTTCTGATTGGTCTTTGCTACTGCCTTTGACGGAAGATACGTCCGGTCTTGTTCCGGAAATACGGGGCGTTACTCGACTTTTATGGTTTCCGCGGTCACAAGATACGTCCGGTCTTGCCCAGGAAATATTGTCTTGTAAATTATTTATAGTTGGGCTAGTTTTAAGCCTCTTTTGCTAGGCCTTGCTTCGACTTCTGTCCTAAGCCTGATTAGTTTTAACCCTAATTTTCTCCTGTTAGTCTCCATTCCTTCTATCTGTACAGTTGCGATACTTTATTAGATTCTTACGCGGTACAGATTGATGTTAGTTGAGGCTTTCTATTGGCAGTACATAAGAAGTTATATACAGTCATGGGGTGGAACATGTGGTAGGAGATATCTAGACTATTTACAACAATTCCATGGTCTTAAATCATCACATATATGTTATATAAAAATCGTATTTAATTTCAAAATTATAATTCCCTGATCACAAATTACTCTGTTAAGTCTACCACCAGATGACTTGACTTTCTCTATATAAGACTCATTGTTGTTGCTTCCCGTTGGCCGGCTCAAATCTTTCTGTAGATAAGTAAATAAGCCTTTTGTTTTCTTTATTCTTACGTCTTAAGTCAGGTAGTACTTTCTCAAATTATGTATTTTATATTCCATTAGCTCAATTAAAGTTAATTCTGATCTTAACTAATTTTATTATTGTTACCACGACTGCAATATCACAAACATACTTATGTTTCCTTAAAATACCCAACAAGTAATAATTCTATATCTCCTATATATATCATAAAAAAATATATTTTTATAACATATATATATATATATATATATATATATATATATATCAAAAATAAAAATAGCATATCCTGACCAGGATAACATGTGCTTTACAGAAGGCTTTATCTTTTATTTTTTTCTTTCGTTTTTTTTTTCATATATATATATATATACTGTATATGAAAAAATAGTACAAATGTGATATTGTACTGGGATAAGGTGCATAAATTAAGAAAAAGGCATCTCCTTATCGTGCAACGGAAAGTTACTGATGGCTAGCGCCATCTATCGGAATAAATATCAACTATTCTCATATATATATATATATAAATGAAAAAGACATATCCTGACCGATCACACGAGCATTTTAAATGGCAGAATGCTATCTAGTAGGACAGAAATCAGCTATAAGTTTATTTTGGCTTGCTCCATAATACTGGTGGGACAATGAAGAAACGAAGCTTCAAACAAAGTGGTTGGCAATCAGGGTTAGTTCGGCCACATATCACCCCCAAGAATAATAACTGGGGTCGGGGGTGACGGAGAAGACAAGAGAATAAGCCCAGCTGACGTCCTGGAGTAAAGTCGTTCTCCCTATTGTTGACAGCGGCTGTTGGGTGATACACTCTGTATGTGACTTCTTTGTTCTCTATGATAGCAGGAAGGTTCAATAAAGAAGAGTCGAATAGCGATCTTTACCCAGCCCGCGTGCTCATTTGGCCGTCCTGGAAACGGTCCCATAACAATACGTTTTGTTTATTTTTTTCTATTATATGGCGCTCTACCATTTAACATTGTCATATAAGCGGTCAGAAAGGTCTTTTAAAAAACATTAACACCTAACTTTTTCATTCGATTTTTTTCTCTATTTTTTATATAGTATATATATATGTCGTGGTCAAATGAAGAGGCGCAGCCGTTATGCCTAGCGAACAGCGCACCCGCGATGTCCGCCACTTTATTTTTTGTACCGCCTTTATACATGGATGAATTTACATATTTACATTTTAACACAAGCGTAACATATTTACATACTTATTTTGACGAAAATAAATTGTATCTCTTGGCATTAACTATACAAATTATGACATATATATATATTTTTTTCATCGCAGTAAGGGCAGTAGAAGTTTGTATTATGTATAAAAGAAACATTCGTGCTTTTAAATCCTTTCATTTTATATGTATAGATGGCGCGTTATTACTTTTTGTTAATTTATTCCTAACTGGCCTTGTCTTTATTGTTTGCGGAAGAGCATTGCTCGATGCAAATATTTGAATGTAATTCTACTGTTCTATAAGCTTATGTCCATAGTTTTCTTGAAAACCATTTCTGAGATTCCATCCTTCAGTGCTGCGTATATAAGCAGAATCGTCCAATACAGTATTAGAGCTCTGAGAAGCGGTCTGGTGGACCTCTGCCCTAATTGCACATCAGAATGATGGCATTATGCACATCATCCTAATAAAACTTTACTAGTAACGATAAAGAATGAGAGCCTCACCAGTTTTAATATTACGAGCGAGCTTCTAAGAGAAAAGGGACACTTTGACTGGCTTTATCACATTTCAACCTGCTTCTATTCTACTAACTGCATAAGGAACTAATAAATAATATCATTCCAATACTGAAAATATATCAATCATATTGTAGCGTAGAAATCAAGCCTTGAAATATCCTAAGATGTAAAAGTATTTATTGATGACGTCACAGTGACGAGTCGACAATTATTAACAGGTCAGCAAAACTATCTACCGCTAGGGAATCTTAAGAAAGCAAGCAAAGAAATATTTTAAAGATGATTTCACAAATACAGAGTGATATATTTTTATAATCTGTTGAATATTTTCATTGAATAATTAAATAATAAAATATTAATTCGCCACAATATAATAATTATCGACTGTCTATCTCAACAATTATCCACAAATTGCGCAGGGACATCGAAAATTAGAGGAACATCATTCATTCTAATCAGGTATCCATATTTCTTAAATGGCGATAGTTTCTCTATTTCATGCCTAAATTAAAATGAATAATAATTTTATAATTAGACGAAAAAAGGAAATAAAAGAAGAATAGTTTCTTTAATAGACAATTATATCGATGCAGGCTTTCGGGCGAAAAAACCCTTCTACAGGCGTGGTAAACGTGACACAATAATGTAGGTACTGTGGCTAGAAAGAGAATATATACACATGGTTATTTACATATTAGCGGAATGTGCTATGTAAATGGTGATTTGCATTTGTTATGACTATTGTAATTAGAGAGATAATAGGCAAATAGGGCATTTGTATATTTGGAGTTTAAGACTATAGGGGAATATGCTAACGTAAATTACTGGATATGCGTTTATTTCAAAAATACTTTAAGCAATGTTGATTTCAGGCTATCATGTTAAGGTTATTACTGCAAGGCCAGGATATACACTATAATTAGTGTTTACTTTCGATTCTGAATATAATTTATTAATTACTATCATTTTTAAAAAATAATATCATGTCACCAATTTAAAAATATCACAATTTCAAAATATAATTCCATTAATAAAAAATATAATTTCAATTTCCGCCCAAGAATATCGTAAAAAGAATTGTAATATATTTATCCCGACTAAATTTGAGATCATTTATATCTTATAAGAGATCAATATAAATAGATTTTTAAAATACATTATGTATATCTATGTTAAAATATCTAAAGATCTTATGTGTTCTCTCTACAAATGTTTGAATTTATAGAGGTAAAACCAATATTGCGAAATTAATACTTTTGAACACTAACAAGAAATCCAAAAAATTAAATCCTATCTTTAAATTAATGGTTGTCCAAATTCGTGACATTCTATGATTGTTGTATTGTTGTAGCAGAGGGGAAACATGTTGTGATATAAGCAACAAAACATAAAATTCCGAGGATAAGTTTCTTTTATTTCAAAAATAATAATACTTCGAGCTTTCGGGCGTAAACAGCCCTTTTTCAAGAATATAGGAAGTAATTTCAATGTTGTGATATGTTAAATAACATATGTTACGTATTATATTTATTATCTATTATTGACTATGCAAAATCATGCCATTTGTCAATTGTTTTAAAAAAAAAAAAACTTATGTAAATTATTTCCTTTTTATCTCTATCTTGTATAAGTTAATATCAGTTCAACTTGTAAGCCGGAGCGAGTCTTGTTCAGATAACACTTAACCATTACAAAAAACGCGTAAATTGTAAAACCCACCCTACTCACAAGAGCTACCATCTCACCCTCAACCTGAACATCTTAATCTCAACTTTAGACCTTTTATATTGCTATTACTGCACAGAACAAACAAATTATAATTGAATATGCAAAATTATTTCATAAAATATAAAATTATATATCATTTAAAATCACAGGGTAAATTCAAGATAAATCTCTATCAATTTGTTCTTAGTTTTTAAAATTTTTCTGTGTATCAAACGTTATGCCAAACATGTTGAATTTTATCAAATACTTTTATTTACACAATCTTTAAAAATTTTAACCTTAAATCCTCCTCCTCAGCCAATATACTATTGACATTTTGAAATTAAGTTTTCACGACGGCAATGTAACTTTGAAGGACTAAACCAGAAATTTCAGATTTCAAAAATATAATTAAAATATCAGGAATGGGTCAACTTTCTAGCCTACGCGTTCTAATATTAGAACCTTGTAAATTTATTTAGTAATTTATGGAATTATTCGTGTGTGTGAAATATTCGATGTAAACACCTATTTTGATTAATTTCTCTTTCATATTGGCTCAAATTTAAAACATATAAACAGAAAACCACATAAATATAAATTATTCAATATAAAAATAACTAATTTTGCATTAAACAGAAATGATAGTTTACATTAAAATTAGAATGTTTTATTTTTGAGTGTTTTGCAATCGGAAATTTGTGAGTTATTTATTACTCATTCTGTATAAGGCTCTAATGCACTTCACTCTCCCCTCAGATTTCTGATTGGCAGAACGTCTGCCGAAGTTTGAACGATTTGAAAGATAAGTGTTCATTCTGGTCAAGATTACATTCGAAATGTTAACACATTCCATCTCTCTTTTTACAATCTTTTCGAATAGCTTTTGATATATCTTGACTTTTCTTAGATTTTTTTAAAAACACTGATTCAACAAAAGTAATAATTTTGCTGAGTAATTAATACCTAAATCACTTACGCGAAATGTTTCTTTATTATAAAAAATATATGCTTAATCTATACTACCTCATAATATATGATAAATACTTATATAATAAATATATATCAGTATGAGGCACTCCTATATATAAATGGTAAAATGTAAAAAGTAGGATGTTACCACGTAGATCTCCCTAGGTATTCCGAAATATAGAATTAATGGTATAAATTTGCCAAGGAATTTTTAGTAGAGATCTAGTTGAATATCTAAGTCGTTTGTGCAATAGGTTAATGTCCAAGTACGTATATTTATACTATAAATATTCCTCAGTTGTTTATATATGTATTATCGAAATATTATATAGATATTGAATATTTTAACATTATAATACATATGTTTTTATTTTTGATTTGAAAAATTTATTGAATGAAAATTTTGATATTTAAAAATTTTCCAGCGGAGCTTCGCCAGTTAGGTGTCATTTATATACTGGATGTAGAAATATTAAACGAAAAGAAGGTTTCATATAGAAAATAAAAGACAAATACAGAACCATGATAATAATTTTCTAAATCTCTATATATATAAAAATGAATGTTTGTATGTTTGTTTGTCTGTTTGTCTGTCTGTATGTCCGGTATACAAATTCGCAATAGTTCACTTTTTCAAACCAAAATTTCCATACATAGGTAAAAGAATACGGGGAAGACGATAGGCTATTTTAAAAAATATATAAATCAATTATTAAAACTATATATTTTTAGTCAGAAAATGATGATGACGATATTGCTGTATCATGTTTGATTATCAGATACAAAATTATACCGGGAAAAATTCCGAAAAGCAGAGACCACGGGTGAAACCAGTTCATTATTTTGTACGCAGGAACAAAATTCTAACAGAAAAAAACATTCATTCGAGCAGAAAACAAAAGCCAGATCATCTTTCTATAAAAATATCGCTTCTCAGAAACAAAGTTTGGAGCGGGACGTTTCACAAGAGTGACATCCACGGCGCCAATTTATAATTGTAACGAATAGTATTTGAATAAAAACATTTAATCGGGTAAAACCCGGGCGTTGCCCGGGTCATTCGGCTATTATTTAATAAAAGTGTGTGTGTGTGTGTTAAAAGGAAAATAGCCTTTTCATATCCTCTCCTCATAATAGATAATATATAATTTTTCATTTTGAAAATAAATTTTGATAGCTTATTGCTGACACAAAAAAAAACAATTTGGTATAAGTTAGAGGTGTAGGTATATATTTACAGAGGCATAAGATATATAATTATATTAAATAATCTAAAATATATCAATATATTTGTAAAATATCTAACTCAGGCTAAAATTCTGAATAAGTGTATCATAAAATAGGCCTATGTCTGCGCAATACTACACACCTATAAACTTGAATTGACAATTGATTAAATATTGTCTTACACTAGAAAATTTATAGAATATAAAGTTGAGATGATACTAAACAAATTGATACAAGTTAACTAAATTAAAGTGATTATAATAATTACATATGGTTAAGTTTCTTGCGGTATGTCCGTAAGGAAAGAAAAGGGCATAGAATATGTTAAAGCAGCTTCGCTTACTACCCGTTTATTCAAGTATTATATTGCCGAGTTTTCTAATATAAAAAAGGGCCAAATTTCTTTAAGTAAAATACAAAAAAAAAGATAATAATAAAAAGAAGGAAGTTATGCAAAGTAGGTTTAATCACAGAAAAATGACACGCAATTATCTTATGCTCTTTGTTTAATAGTAATAATAGGATCAATTATATATACGTAAAAAATTAAAAATAAAGTTTTGACCAATGGAAAAGAAATTGCTCAGGTGAGTCGTCTCTTCAAAAGAACAACAGGTAAGTAGTTTCTTTCACTCAGTTATTGAATATCATATCAAATATCTTCGAACTTTGAAACTAGTAGTAAAAAAAAATAAAAAGAGTAGAATTCTCTCTTTCAACAAAAAATCTTAATGCTCAAAGCCAATATTACAATCCTAATATAAGATACCATAGGCTTAAGTTCGAATCAATATACATATGTATCTATTGTTTTGAAAATAGAGCAACCCATACTTAATTCATTAGATAATAAAAGGCATATATTGGATTTAATAAAATATTTTTTTTGCCAATATTTCGGCTATGCGGCGCTGAGTTTGTGTATATAAAAATGTAATGCCTCGATAAAGGTTGGCGTTCAGCCAGCCGAAATATTGGCAAAATAAATATTTTATTAAATCCAATATATGTCTTTTAATATCTAATATGTATCTATGTTGTGAAGAAGTTTTCAATACCTTTATTACTTGATATTCCTAATATAATCAATTTGTTAGTGATTTTCATTTTGTGAATGATATTTTATTTCATACTGGTATAGAAAATTTGAAAAATAGCAGTGTATGATTGTCGTTTTATTTACATCTCGTTAATTCTCTTCAGTTCTCCATCTGGTAAGCACATTCGCTGTTCATTTCTTTCCTATTGGTGCTGTGTTAGCAGGAACATATTGCCAGGTGGAAAATTAAGAAATTCAAACTTCGGGATGACACAGCAATTTATTCAAGGCAAGAACAAACTATGAATGATAAACAAAAGATAAGCAATGAGGGAAGTTTACAGAGTAACAAAATATAAACCTAAAAAAATAATTGTTAATAAAATAATAAATACTTTGCTACAATATAAAGAGGGGAAAGGTTTATATAGTATAGAGTATTTAAGATGTACCTCCTTTTTGTATCTGGATGCTATATTTATGGCGAACTAAATAACTTAGTCCCTATTTCTGCTCCGCGCTTATGGAATTGAAGACTTGAGGCGATGACCTTCCATATTAAATCTTACTTTTCCTTATTACTAATAATTGTATATAGTTGCGGAACTACTGGTTTCCTGTGCTGCTCTTTTCCTGTTATTGCACCTTATACGGAGAATCTGTATAAAACTAGCGTCTTAATAAAGGCTGTGTGTGTGTATTTAAGATGTTTATGTTTTAATATGATTCTTTTTAAATGCTGTGAAGCATCCTCTTGATTATTTTTGTGACATTTGCGACCCAGGACAATGTCACCATCTCAAAATTCAATTACAGGTGTTATCTAACGCACAATTGATATTCCTATAACGAACGACTATACACAAAAATATATCGTAACATAAGATTATCAAATTTATTTCAGAACGTGATATATGTATTTTATTTGTGTTAAGATCAGAGAGAATCGTTTGATCTGTCATTTTTACACGCTTTATATTGTTGCGCTGGTGACCTGATGTACTTGGAGGAAACATCCGAGAAGCCTTTTTAACTTTATTCACAAACTAAAGGTTTGGAGAAAAATATTCTAACTAAAGATTGTCTTAAATAATCTAAAAAAGGGTATCCAAATTCAACGATACAAAAAGTATGCAAAATAATTTTACAAAAAAAAATTATGTAAAAATAATTATATATGGAAATTAATAAAAATAAATAAGTTGTAAAAAGTTTTAATTAAATCCATAAGAAAAGATGTAGACAAAACAAGTAAGTTAAATGTGATATGTGAACAAAAGACTCCAGCAGCGCACCAACAATATTTATCCTTTAGCCTAAATTGTAGAAATGAAATTTTACATAACCATATTTTATGGTATTTTAGATACAGGTGTTGAGGCCAAAAACTTAATGTGTACACTGTGTGACAACGAAATTATTGAAGAACTCCCCCCATTACCTGCTTAATTGTACAGCCTTTGATTCAGAGAGGAAGGCCCTAAATAAAAAAATTAAATGTACCAACATTTTTCACCCTACGTATTGCTTTGAAAAATATCAGCAAACAAATCAAAGGCAATAGCTTACTATAAATTTTTAGATCATCATTATGTAAGGACCAGTCAACAAGTGAATGACTTTGAGACGAAGAGTAAAGCCAATTCAATTTCTATGTAAATAACACAAGATGATTATTACCTTACCCTATTGGGAGAATCTGTATGGGGCAAGTCCCTAATAAAGGCTTTTGTATGTATGTGTGTGTATTTTAAATACAGGAGATATGATTTTATATTTTATCAAAATAGATATTTACCATTTTTTGAGCCTCTATTTGAATTATTTATTAGTCACATATAACACATAATATTTAATATATATTTATGAGTTTTTCATAATGACATTTTGTTTTTTATTTAATTAATAATATGTTTTTTTAATAATATCATATATATGTGAAAAGGTAAGGAAAATAGAAAATATATAAACATTAATATAGAATAATATCAAGCAAAACTATATGCTTTAATGCATGTTGAATCGTTTTCTTAATCACATTGTGAAATTGTAGACACAAGGTGTAATATATATATTAATGAGCTTCTTTCAAATTTCTAATTAATTGGATTTTTTATATTTTGAATAAAGGTTTAGGAAATCAGCCAGAAGTAGTCCAAACCTTTATTTATTAATTCACTTTATCTATTTCGAATTCTATACTGAATTTGTTCTTTTTGGATAACTCCTTCTTGGCGTGTGATCACTTCTGTCAAAAAGTGTATACATAAAAATTAGAAATATATAGATATTTTAAATTACTAATCGAAATTTAATACTTGATTTTTTTCAAATTATCCCTAGTACACGTGGTACAGGACATGTTAATCATGATGGGTAGTTAGCGATTAATTTTACTGTAAGTGCACCATGTATACACATGTGAAAAGCAGTTCGACTTTGCACTTACAAATGTGTCGGAACCCCGTTTAGTTATTTTCACTCGTGGGGTTGGACTTTTGCAAGAGTCAGAGCCCATTGGAGCATTTTTTTAGTTAGAAAAAGGTTCCCAATTACGGATTCGATCCCGGTCTTTAGCGGCCGTAAACCACCCTTACACCGACCCCCAATACCCGATTTAAAAGATTGAAATAAAATTTGATATTGATTGTTGCCCAAATTGGACGCTTTTAGAGAAGCCGACAAAATTTGATTTTTTAAAAATATATGAATCTTATTATAAAATAAAATGTGCATATATATATGTTTGAATTACGTTGGAATGAAATGAACTCGAAAGTATTTTCACGATCAATTTAACACCGAAAAAATTCCCATCTATATCTGTGTGATTGAAGTGGTATTGCGACTTTCCAAGATAAACTCCTCCCTAATGGAGTTTGAAGGTTGCAAGAATCTATTGATGGTCACATGAAATAACGGCCTTCAAATTGACATGCTTCTTATCCCTAAAATATGGTGTCCAGAAGAACGTCAAATATGATGTTCTCACTTTAACACCTTTCTGATTTTGAAAGATTACGGAGACAATCAATAATGACTCTTGATTTTTTACCGTTTTAGGTGGAAGAGATATTTATACACATTTTTATCACATTTTATACATTATAATCACTGCCTTTGAATTGACATGCTTCTTATCCCTAAACTATGGGGTCCAGGAGGACCTCAAATATGATGTTCTCACTTTAACACCTTCCTGATTTTGAATGATTACGGAGACAATCAATAATGACTTTTAATATTTTGCCATTTTAGATGTAAGAGATATTAATACATATTTTTATTTTTTCATTTGTAATTATTTTTTAATATTTATACACATATTTAAGAATTATACTTTGATATATACTGTAGTTATCTTTATGTTCTTATATTATTTTTTGTTCATATAATATTTCTGTTGTCCATTAAAATACTTTTTAAAGTTAAGCATGAATAAATTTGCGTTCTTTCTTCAAAGCTATAAAAGAAATAATGAAATTATAATGAATGAAAATCCTAATGAAATCCTTTTCGAATATTTAATTTAAGTTCATACCTATTAAAATTAATAATCCATTGGTCAAATTAACGACATATGTTCCGTCTTTAATTATATTTATTTTAATTTTGAAAATTATAAAATTATTTATATACTCATAAAATATTTTTTTCCATAATTTGAAAGAGTATGTTATTGAATGTACTGTAGTTTCAAATCCAAAAGATCGGTTATATTCTGCTTCCACTCAAAGTAAAATATTACTTAAATAAAAAATTGTCCGTACCCACACACAACACACACACACAGCTTGCACCACGCTGACGAGGGACAACAGTCCGAAAAACGTACGTGGTTAGCTTTTCTTTATTAATCAAGAAACGGTATTTGGCCAATTTTGGAATTTCAGTTGCACGATCAGTTGCACACACACTACCTTTTTTAGGCAATAACAATCGCGAGATAAAGAGAGAATCATCGATAGACACCATAATGAATATTTCATTAATAAATCCACCATGAATTTCTTACTTTCTCTCTCTCCCGCTTTTATATAATAATATATAAATATATATTATTTATATTATATTTTAACGCGTTCGTGGTTGACTTTTCTTAATTTATCAAGAAATTAGGTTGGCCAAATATCAATGAACAAGTTAAAGAAAAGTTTAGTTTATTTTTGTTCCACTAGATGGCGCTTTACCATCAGGATAAGCCATTTTTATTTTTAATATCAACACCTGGCCTTTTATATATTTTTTAATTGTTTTTTTTTACATATAAATATATTAAAAATAAAGAAGATCCTGACCACGAGCACATGTGCTTTTTAGATTGCAGAGCGCCATCAAGTGTAACCATGGTAAATCTATCTAAAAAAATCGTTTGATTCCCTCAAACCATTTTTGTGGATAAATATAAATTTTAATGATTCTCTATTTTACTAATAATCTTAATAAATATTATTTAAAAATTCAATTTGATAATTTGTTTTTTGCACAAAAAATATAATTTCAAAATGTAAATATATATTATATTGAAGATATTTAGTTATATATATTAATCTTTATGAAATATATATTACGTTCCTCTTTAGTGAATCGTAGCGTCCACTGAATGAATGAAATTTTCAAGATGTGAAATAAGCCAAGAATGTTCTCTAGTTCCTGTAATAGCCACAAAGTCAAGAGCCCTCAACCTCCCACCACAACTTAACTAATAAAGGAAATTATTCTAAAAATGGAAGAGACGTCCAACGAGCAGATTATTGCTACATCTTCATCCATGTCCATTAATCTAAGTGTAACCATGGTGAATTTATCTAGAAAATCGTTTGATTCCTTCAAGCCATTTTTGTAAATAAATTTATTTTATAGTGATTTTCTATTATTTTTTAGACTAATATATAATCCTAATAAATATTATTTTAAAATTCAATTAGATAATTGGTTTGCTGCACAAAAAATATAATTTCAAAAGTGGAAATGAGACACTCGTCTTTTTATTAATTTTACAGAAGAAAGTAATTACAAATGTAAATTTCAATTAGGTAATTACTGATAAGTTTAATGACAGTGATATATAAACCTGGAATCATTGTTTGAAGTAAAACAAATTCCAATAACTTGAATCGTTACACATCTAAACTAAGCATCTTATTGTAACAAAGTATTTATTATTTTATTAGCAGAGTATTATTTTTTTATGTTTATATTTTACTATATTCTGTACACTTTCCTCTTTTTCTTATCTTTTTTTTATCACTTATAGTTTGTTCTTGCCTGAAATAAATTGTTGTCTCATTCTGAAGTTGGTCTTCCTTAATTTTCCACGTGGCATTTTGGTGGAGATGCTGGGTAAATTAGGGAAGACAAAACTGAAGATCGCCGAAAAGATCTAGAGGCCATGGGTGCTGTGATCTACATTTTCGGAGACTGACTCCAGGATTCCACCGCCGTGCTAAAGCCAAGACTTCTCTCCAAGATCGTGATGTCCCTATTGACAATACGACAACAAAGCCGCTCTTCACGCCGCATGAAAAAGGACCTAAAGGTACTAAAGACAAACTTCCAACACTCCAATGGAATCCTTGGCAGAAGCACGTCAGATCCATGTTAGTATCTACAATAATTGCTAGCTGTGGGCTATAGCTATATAACAAATTATTTATTATTTTATTAGAAGAGTATTTATTTTTTATGTTTATATTTTGCTATACTCTGTACACTTCCCTCTTTTGATTAACTTTTTTTATCACTCATAGTTTGTTTTTTCCTGAAATAAATTGTTTTCTCATCCCGAAGTTGGTCCTCCCTAATTTTCCACGTGGCAATATGTATTAATTAGAAAGTTTGAAAAAAGATTCTTGTTTTTGGGCGTTATTGGGTTTTAGGAATAGGCATTGAATAATTATGAAGTGCCTTTTTTTACACCTTAGTCTCAATATTGACACACTTAATATATATTCTGTATTCTCATGCGAAATTAATTTCGATTAAATTAGAATAATTTGATATTTATAAGACTATTTATAATTTTTATATTTGGAACATAATTTTCTACATATGATATTCTAAATCACTGCTAAGAATAATCAAGACCTCTGCGGATATGCAAGAGCTTATGCACACGGCAACTAAAATTCGGACAATCACAGAAAATAAGTAACAAAATTCGCCTGGTACTTTGCTAAATTTAACCTATAAAGTGATTATTTCTCTACCTTCCATTCCAAGACAGTTAAGACCGTAATTTGAATTTGAATGAAATTTTGAGAATACTAACCGAATGGCATATAGATTAAAGGCGACCTTTCAAAATACCAGAATTGAGCTCCAACCACCGTCGCTCACCTTTCATTTATGTCTTGCAAGGTTAACTTGGAGTGTAGCACAAAATAAAGGTGTAGATAAAGAATTCTTCCTGGATTGAATTTAGACGATAAAAAACATGGCGAAGGAAGACGAGTTTCTTTTATTGGTGCATTAGAGCAAGCTTTCGGGTAAAAGCCCTTCAACAGGCAAGACAGGGCCTTTGCCCGAAAGCTAGCTCTAATGCACCAATAAAAGAAACTCGTCTTCCTTCGCCATGTTTTTACCGTCTAAACAAAATAAAGGTAACTTTCTTTTGTGATGATTTTAAAGTATCTCTGCTCAACCTATGGCCAAAATTCAAAGGATAATATTTTATATCACGTGGAACAATAATTTTTATATAAATCTCAATTCCTTTTTATTGTTTCGAAAATAATAATCATAGGTACACTGTAGCTTCTCAAGGTTACGTCCTACAGTCACGTTTCATGTTTCCCATCACGCTCTTCTCAGAAGCTATTTTCAGTAAGATTGTTCTTTGGGTACACCAGAATTTGGTCACATCACTCCATTCATTAAGTTTAAAATCCTTCCAAGGCCGGTCTCTGACTTTGATAAATGGGTCTTCATTAAACCTATTAGAAAGTAAATAGTATTTCCCGGTTGAAAATTTGATGAATTCTCAATAATAAAAATCACTGCGAATTTAATTATTAAATTTGACAAACTTACAGGGATTATTTCAACTATAGTTTTAAGTTTTACTATGCTTTTAATCATGAATCTTGATATGTCCCCTCTTTAACTCGTTTTAATTGATCTTAACTCAATTTTTGGTGGAAATCAAAATTTCATTCGAAAGATCACAAAGTTTTATAAATAGAGTAATTTAGAATATCATTTTCTGATATATTCAGTCTAGTTAAAAGGTGACATATACGACGTTTATTCCGTTATATATCCATATAATCTCTCTCTCTCTCTCTTTTTATATATATATAGAGAGGTCAGCGTATGTATGTGTGTATGTATGTATGTATGTATGTATGTATGTGTGTATGTATGCACATAAATAAATATGTCGTATTATATTTGTTGTACATATACAAGGTTATACATAAGAATGTTCTACATAGATTCACCAAAAACAACCAGCCTGATGTAACTTGAAGATGACAATCAATAAAATCAACCACCATAAAAGAAGTGCTCGACACCCGGTAAGGTCAAATAACTGGCCATTGTCAAAGAATCTAAGAGAACATGAAAATCGAGCAAGACAGTCCTTGATTGGACATGTACACCCAAAAGGTGCTTCCCTCTATAACGTCATCAATAGCATATATGCTGGGTACCTACTGATCCCACAGGAAGGAGCACAGGTAGGAGCATAGTATAAACAGCAGCCAGTTCACCATGCTGCCCGATTGACCAGAGATTCCAGGACTTACTTAGTCCACCTCACCTTTCTGGGTGCTGCCCCTGTTTCTATGCTTGTGGTCATCATTTATATTCAGGGTAATGCGCTTCCACCCTGGCCCGTGACTGTATGTTGGATGAGCAGCTCGCTGCGACGCGATGTCGGGTCCACGCGTTATAACAAATGAGGTCGACAAGATAACTTGCCGAAGAAAATCCGGCAAAACATTAGACACTAATTAGAGTGGCGCAAACCCGGTAAGAAGTTTCCCACCTACGGCCTGAAAACGAAACAATGCTCAAGGCGACATGCCGCAATCAACTCAATGCAATACTGACTATCTAGAAATCTCATATTTTGCTCTTTCTAATGACAATGCAAGTATGAACACTCTCAGACCCCTTGATAAACAAAAATGATGTAAATATCAACTTCCTTTTTTTGAATGTACTGTCATCATTATTAGGCTTTTTCTTTTGTCCTTCTTGCCTTTTTTCAAATAAATAGATGTCCTAGACTCAAAACCGAAGTTTGAATTATTGCTATTTTTCAATTGTGCGTGTCCTTATACACCAGAAAACCTTAGTAAGAACTGAAGAAAAAATCGTGTTACACAGTGTTATTATAAAACGACACTTGAAGTTTCACCGCATGAGTTTCTTTTCTGTGAAAAATCAACATTTATTTCAAGGAGAAATATTAACCAAGGAGAAAAGGTTAGAAATAGTAAATATTTCTCCTTGAAATAAATGTTGATTTTTCACAGAAAAGAAACTCATGCGGTGAAACTTCAAGTGTCGTTTTATAATCATAGGCCGCAGTGCATTATACAGTGTTATTATAGAAATAATTTTACTTTAGCTATTTTTCTAATTTTGTTGTCAAATTCTGAATTGTATTACCATATTTTAAAATGTTCGACATTAATATTTTGTTTGTATTATATAAATTATTTTATTTCAAGCATCATTCGTAGGGAAAGCATTCGCTTGTATAATTGTAACGGATAGGATTTGATTTAAAAACCTTTTAAAAATATATTCTCGCTCGTGAGAAAATGCTCTCGGGTAACACGAGGACGTTGCCCGGGTCATTCGGCTAGTAGTATATAAATACTGCCCTTAAAGCATATAAAAGTTCACTACTTTTTCCATATATTAATGTATTTTATAACATATATAGGTTTATATATTACAAAGAGTCATTTCTCTTTCATGTAAATAACGCTTCAAAGATAATATAATTACCACACACGCAACAGCACACATATACACTTAAATTTTTAAATTCTTAAATAAATAATGACAAATTCCATTTCCTGACAAATAAATAAGAAATAAACTGCTAAGAAGAAATACTTAGGAAATATTTATTTTGTAATTTAAAAAATAAAAATTTATTTTATTTTTAGTTCGTTATATATATATTACTTTTCATTTTTTGAGGCTATCAACTGAGAGAAAGAGAGAAAATGATCGGTAGTTGACCTTTAATTTTTTTAAAAATAAAATACATCCAATTTTTATATATTAGACACACACTTTAAATTATCAAACTATCATTTATTTTAACAATATTGCAGTTGGCTGAACGCCAAGTTTTATCAAGGTATTATAACATATTAATGTATTAATTAAATTATATTTTTATCCAATATATTTTAATTAAAGATTAATTTATGGATAACTCTATTTTCAAAACATAATTTTATATTTAGAGAGAGTTATTTTTAAATAACACATCCAATTTAAATAGTCATAATGTTAATTTAATTTCCTTTGTAAATATATTTTGGATTTCATTAAGAGAAATGGTCTTTGATGTAGCGATCTCAAGGAAATATTGGACATATCTTGTGGTTGTAAACAATATATAGGTGTATGCGTGTATATGTGTATATATATGTATATATTTTTAAATTTAATGATATAACTATAAATAAAATTCAAAGAATATCTCTATATGTAAATAATATTTATGAATCTTTCTAAGTCGCTTTCTGTGTATCTTTCCATGTTGAATATTTTCTTTGTTATATTTGTATGTACATTTAGCGCAAGTGTCCCTAGGGGGACATAGCGTTTTGAATTGAAATAAATAAATAAGGTACTCTTTTTACTTTATCTAACTCTAAAATTTGAAATAAAAGACGTTTCAATGTATAGATAAAAAGGTTTTTCTTCAAGGTGATGAAAGTTTGTAAGGATTCTTTAGATTGAGGTTATCGGCTTTGGAAGGCTTATCCCTTCTTCAGTTAATCTGAGAGATTAGCTGGTTGTGGTTTCATCGAAGAAGTAAACAACTCTTTGATAGCCCTTAAGTATCACTTATCACACTTCCTTATTTCTTATCTGTAAAATTATCAGTAGTTTTCACATTTTAAGTATAAATACGTATCTAGTAAGATTCAAGAAGTTTGTTACAAAAATGATATTTTATTCAGATTAAAAAAAGGTTAGTTTTAGAGTCAAATAATAATATAATAGACCTGTTGAAGATACCTCATTTAAATATAAATAACAAGAATATATCCAAATAAAATATATCATAGAGTAGTCAGAATATTTCTTTGCGCACATAAAAACTATTAAAAAGAAATTAACTGCGCATGCGTCACCAATTTTTCTCGAAAACAGAAAAGAGCCACTGATAAACTGTAAAAAAAAGGAGATGAAATATATAATTACATATATAGGCAGATTATATTACCATTATGATTCTCATATATTCTTTGATCACCGCACTATAATATTACCTTGTGATATATATTGTGTGTGAAATATAAATATAATACAAGTATCAGAGTCATCAATCAATTCCTTAATTCTGTCACCGTCTGTGCTTTTGTGAATGGAATGAATACCAAAATATGGCCATTTATTATAAGCATTGCTAGATCAGTGGTAAAATACTCGTCTGCCACGCGGGCGGCCCGGGTTCGATTCCCAGCCGATGCATTTTTTTTTTTACAATTTTTAAACTCATTTATATATTATACAAGAATGACATCCGCGGCGCCAATTTATAATTGTAACGAATAGTATTTGAATAAAAGCATTTAATCGGGTAAAACCTGGGCGTTGCCCGAGCCATTCGGCTAGTATAAATATAAAGAGAAGTAATTAACAATCTATTTAAAAATGAAAATATTTACGCCATTTTTCTTTTTATTTTAAATAGTAATTTTTATTTGGTAAATTAGGTCTCCTCTAAATATTCGTTTTAAAGCAATAAGTTGTATATTTGAAAATGTAACATTGCTTTCTGATATATTTGTCAGTAGGAATTTCGCAAAAATTACAAGTATAAATATAGGGTAAATTTGGAGGGACTGCTAAATAGTTCTATAATGAGTTTTACTTTTTGCGTTAGAAAAAAAAAATAAATGAAAATGATTTCAAATTTCAAAATTATTATTATATATATACAGAGAGGTTCTATTTATATAGGTTTTGCAATAGACATATACTCGACTTTATATAAATTATTTTAACTATTTCAATACATTTTAATGAAGAGTAAAAATAATTATTTAACAAAAAATATATATTTTATAAAAAAATCCCAACCTAAATTTAATATTATTTTCGAAATAACAAAAAATATATTCTCCACCCCAGGAGTTAATTTATTAAATTTCATTTAAAAAATATTTTGTTTAGAAAAAAAATAAATAGAAAAATATTGGCAATAATATATTATGGAAATGAAAACTATTTAAGAAATTTAGAAACGTCATATATGAAAAACGTTCTTTATATTAAAAAAAAAAAGAAAGATAGATTTCAAATTTCTATGTTTTATATTTTGGATAATAATATATATTTATATTTGGGTCATTGTATTGATGTCAATTTAACATAGAGAACAAAAGATGTATTTTTAATATTCAGTACAATTATTAATATTTCAATAGTATGCATAATAATTTATAAATATAATAATAAATAAATATAATATATAATAAAATATAATATAATATATATAATATATAATATATATATAATATTATATAATATAATATATAATAAAATGTATAAGTAAAACTCATCATAAAACAATTTAGCAGTCCCTCCAAATTTACCCTATATTTATACTTGTAATTTTTGCGATAATTCTAGTGACAAATATATCAGAAATCAATGTGTTACATTTTCAAATATACAACTTATTGCTTTAAAACGAATATTTAGAGGAGACCTGATTTACCAAATAAAATTTCCTATTTAAAATAAAAAGAAAAATGGCGTAAATATTTTCATTTTTAAATAGAAGGTTAATTACTTATCTTTATATTTATATATCACGCACAATATATATCACAAGGTAATATTATAGTGCGGTGATCAAAGAATATATGAGAGAGGTATGTATAACGGTATGTATATAATGGTATGTATAATGATTTGAATGATATATAATAATTTGATAAGTTGAACTTTACTCACTACTCTCTCTCTCTCTACTCTCTAAAATGGATAGATAATGTAATATAGTTAATATCGTACTCGGCAACACAGTTCAGTTCGATATAGAATGTAAATAAAATAACTAACGCTATCTAATACAAACAACAATCCTGTAAGTAAATAAATATATCTAATACCCTATTAAATAAATCTTATAATACGTTTGCTAATTATATTACATAAACAAAGATTTTACAGATAATAATCTGTATAATAATTCAATGGAAAGGAAGCTCTATATACCTAGAGTAGGAAACCTTTGTGCTCAGGTTTATTTTTGAAAGATAACTATAGAATATAATGTAATAATATTACGTTTGTATAATAAATATATCTAACTAGACGGATGACCCGGGCTTCGCTCCGGGATTGACTCGTGTGCATATCTACCCGAGTGATATATATTTATATAAGAATTTTTTTATAATTGTTTGTTATTAGCATCATCTATTTATTTGCATCAGCATAATTTAATCTAATCTTTGATAGAGGGCGCTGTTCGTGAGCTAAGTATAATAATTTGAATATATAGTTTTAATAATTTATTTATATATATTTTTAAAATAGCCTATCGTCTTCCCCGTATTATTTTACCTATGTATGGAAATTTTGGTTTGAATTAGTGAACTACTGCAAATTTGTGTACCGGACATACAAACAAACAAACATACAAACATTGATTTATATATATATATGTTTTTAATATATCATTCCTTCATATAATTCCCATTATATTAAATTCTTTTCTATGCCTTATGATTTTATGAAATTATATTTTTGTTGATATGTTCATTAAATATCTAAATTATTTGATACAATACACCTATATTTTAATATTATATTAGAGTCAGATAAATGCATATAACAAACTAGCATTAAAACGAAAATTCTCTTGTGTTTAATCACTATTTATTAAGACCTTAATATTTATTATATTTCCATATAAAATACTATATTAACCCGCTACCCATTTTTAAAATTTAGTTGTAAATAGATTTTTATAGGTTCTGAGTAAACATCACATAAACTAGCATTTTTGTCAAATGTTTCGGTATTCATTCAAGAATAGGAAGTAAAATAACCATCCGAAAATTAATATATGTGGAATCCTGTCGACTCTCTGTCGAATCCTGTCGACTCTCTGTCGAATCCTGTCGACTCTCTGTCGAATCCTGTTGAATGCTGTGGACTCTATGTCGAATCCTGTGGACTCTATGTCAACTTTCTTCCTTTGCTGTGGTTTTTGGTTTGCTGTATTGAGTCGTGGGGTAAGATGGTGATTGCGCAGTCGTGATGGAGGTGAGCGGTAAAGCACACAGAGACGATTCAAAGGGTAAACCGAGGCATCAGAGAAAGAGAACGCAGCGACCTTGCGGCTGGCGGGCCACCTACTAACGAACTGTCTGCTGCTGCTGTCTGATATGTTGCAACACTGAACTGACTCATTCCTGACTAACTCTCATTGGCTGCGGGGCAAGCCCTTTTTATATGCTCAAGCGTTACGTCATCGGACATAGCGCCGCGGTGTCTGGCGATTGATCTCAGGTTTTGGTTTCGGTAGTTTGTTTTTGGTTGCTACGTTCTCTCTAGATGTACCTTTGTATTTATTTGAACACATCAAAACGATACATTTGATTAAAGGATACATTGAAATATACATTTGATTAAAGGATACATTAAAAAATACATTTGATTAAAACGATACATTTGATACAATTGATTAACGGAGGATTGGAAACAATGATTTAAAGTCCATATTAGAATAGGGGGTGTAAGAAGAGGTGGTGTGTATTTACACAGGTATTTATGATTCTTAAAATACCACATATATTTTTTTTATTTTAATTATGTTATATTATTTAAACTAGAACAAATTAGTTCGTCTTACTTGCGATTGAGAAATAATTAAACAAAGTGTTAACTTGTTTAATTGCTTTCATTCAAAATGAAAGGCGATATTAAACAATGATAATGAATATACCTGAGGTTTAAGCTGGGAAGCAAATTGAAGCGGAAATACAGGACAAATCCAACATCATATTAACAGTAAATGACGTTACTTGAGATAAACCTCAATTGCATTATTTCTATTGCTCGATTAAAACGAATATAATATGTCTATAATAGATCAATTTCATTAAAAAATAATTTCTTTCTAAACAAAAAATATTTATAGTCTATTTGTTAAATTTCAATTATATCGAAATAGCGATTTAAAAATAAATATTTTGTTATCAAAGTGTAAAATGTTGACATTCAATATTAAAATGTTGTCTTAAAAGTGTAACACACCTATATTTGTATAAAATAAAAATTTGAATATATTTGAAATAATGTATTTATAATCATTTATGTATTAATAAACTGTAACCAAGTTTTACGAGTAAATTTGGTTTGAATGAATATTTTGAAATATGAAAATATATTAAAATACTCCTAAACCTTTTTCAATTTTTAATATTTATAGAATTATCAATTTTTCTAATAGAACGATAAAAATGCAATGTAGACATTTTTATTTAAATTCCAATAAAATTGTATTTTGATTAAGCTATGACGTGAATATCGAATATTGCATAGGCATTTTAAAATTTAATGGCTTCACAAAATTACTAAATAATTGAAACATCAAACAACGTTATCTTATTTTCAACTGATTATTTTAAATTGAAAATCCTTGTTCCTAAAAATAATCGTTGACTAAATTTATATTCACTTTATTTCCGAGAAATTTCATTTTATTATTTTAAAAATCAAACAAAAACACAATTATTTCAACGAAGTAAAATAAAGGTTATAATTTTGAAGAATTCAAATGTAAACGTTAGACCTGTATATTAGTGAAATGAAATTAGATTAAAAATTTTAAATATATAAAATATACTTTTGTTACATAAATTAAGAACATTTTCAAGTAGATTTTAAATATTGAATCACCATTTTTGAATTTAATGACCTTATTTTCCCATTTGAATCAACATTATATATAGGTTTTGTACTTTAAAGACAACACTTTACACTTTAAAGACAGCATTTTCCACTTAGAGGTCATTTTACCTTTTCCAAGCAAGGTAAAATATATTTTTACTTCTTTTTTATTTTTTAAATCCCATGTGTCATTTTGAATATAATATTTTTATGAATATATATTTTGATATAACCATTTTTAACAATTAGCAAATTTTTGTTTTGTAATTGAATTTACTTGTAAATACAACAATTAAATATGCTTATTAATGTGAGCGTTCAGGGAATGTCTTTATTTTTTAATATTAACACCTGACCATTTTCTATTTGTTTTTTTTTTTCTTTCGATTTTTAATATCTAGTTTAATAACATTTTAAAATTTAATAACAATTCTCTACGGTGTATTAATAACGTTTACAATCATAATAACCATATTTCATAACCGAAATAATAAAGGCCTGGAAGTACGGTGTGACAGTCTTCGAGATGGTACTCTTCGGTGGAAGTTTCACAAAGCAGCATCTGGTATCACAGTTATGGCGGCAATGGTCAGTGTCTGTCTACATTGGACGGTAGAGGTGCCCTCGGCCAGCTTGGTTGAGCAGGACAGCACTCATGGACAGTATGGAAAAGATTGTCCCGAAAAAGCGCGAAGAAGCCACACTGACTCGACAATGCGAAAGACGTTGGAAGATCGTAAGAAGACGAGTTTGATAGGTCTCGCTGTTATGCTTTTTATTCCATTTAAGACTACTTTAAATGAATCGAGTTCCTGCGTGGTAAAAGGCTCATTTGAGAGTCCAGGATAGGCTTTTTTATTTTTAAAGACATCCAGATTTCTTTCTATTTTAAATTATTTCTCATTTTACCCGCGTTTTTACGCAAATTTGGCTTTGAATATCCATTTATTGATTTCTCAGGAAGACTCTAGGGCCAAATATTTGATCGTAGAGATACAGCCTTCATTAAGCTGATAAGGGCGAATAAAACTTGATTTATCAAGTAAATGGGTTGTTTAAATATCAAAAATATCACAGAAGAAGTTAAATCAACGTTTTGTTGAATTTATTTCATTAAATTGCACTCTGCAATCTAAAATGTTCATGAGAGCAGTTAGAACAGTCAGAATATGCCTTTTTTAGAAATAATATATATAACCCCTGGCCTTTCATCTATTTATTTTTATTTTTCACACACAGGGACACAATTACCTTTTCATATATCAATATGATTATATTAATATGATATTATATTAATATATATATATGAAAAAACAATATAAAAAAATAAAAGATAAGTGGGTCAGGTGTTGATATTAAAAATAAAGAAGGCATCTCCTGACCACGAGCACATGTGCTTTTTAGATGGCAGAGCGCCATCTAGTGGAGCAAGAATAAACTAAACGTTTATTTAGCTTGCTCCGAGATATTTGGCCAACCAAATATATTTTTAATATATATATATGGAAGCAACGGTCGCCTCTCCCGTCAAAATAAACGTCAGAATCTGACGCCATCTATTGACCGTCGCCGCAACTAGCGGCATCGGGTCGGTGACAAAGCCACAACACCAACTTTGGCAAACTGATAAGCGTCCACCTAGAGACCATGGTTTCGGGCTAATGGCCCTCGTCAGTCTAGGGCGGAGTTTATTCCATGAGATCCACACGGGATCTAATGGAATCCTCACAATCTACCAAAGAGGTGTTTTGCTGGCAATGTGGCTGAGCCAAATCTATTGGCAAAACACAGATGGAAAATTTGCCGGGAGGAAATTAATCCATGGAAGCAACGGTCGCCTCTCCCGTCAAAATAAACGTCAGAATCTGACGCCATCTATTGACCGTCGCCGCAACTAGCGGCATCGGGTCGGTGACAAAGCCACAAACCAACTTTGGCAAACTGATAAGCGTCCACCTAGAGACCATGGTTTCGGGCTAATGGCCCTCGTCAGTCTAGGGCGGACTTTATTCCATGAGATCCACACGGGATCTAATGGAATCCTCACAATCTACCAAAGAGGTCTTTTGCTGGCAATGAGGCTGAGCCAAATCTATTGGCAAAACACAGATGGAAAATTTGCCGGGAGGAAATTAATCCATGGAAGCAACGGTCGCCTCTCCCGTCAAAATAAACGTCAGAATCTGACGCCATCTATTGACCGTCGCCGCAACTAGCGGCATCGGGTCGGTGACAAAGCCACAACACCAACTTTGGCAAACTGATAAGCGTCCACCTAGAGACCATGGTTTCGGGCTAATGGCCCTCGTCAGTCTAGGGCGGACTTTATTCCATGAGATCCACACGGGATCTAATGGAATCCTATATATGATTATATTTTGTTTTGTTGTTGAAAAAGAGGTGCAGTCGTGGAAAAAGAAAGATAGTTATTTACCTTTCAAGTAGTTTTTATTTTGAATTACTTGAAGTAAATTTACACATAAAAATTATTTATCACAGCAATATAGAATTTATAGAACGAATTCTCTATAATCGTGATTTTGAAAAAGGTAGGGTTAACTATACATATTTACAACAATAATTAAAGTGTTATCTTCTAAATCTATGGTCAAAAAATATAGAACAGTCAATGAAAGAAAATGAAATATGATTTTAAAAAATAAAATATTTGCATTTTAGATTATATAATATATATATTATACTTTTTTATATTAATTTTTCATATATTAATATGCCTTAAATACCCATTTCTTGGCTTCTCAAGAAGCCACTGGGACCAAAAATAATTTTCGTCGCAGTGGTACAGCCTACTCCATGCTGACGAGCGACAACAGCGCGAAACACGTTCGTGGATGGATTTTCTTATTTATAAAGAAATTGGGTTGGCCAAATATCAGGGAACAAGCTAAATCAATAATCATTTGATTTCTGTTCCACCAGATGGCGCTCTGCCATCTGAAAAGCACATGTGCTCCTGGTCAGGATATGCCTTTTTATTATATATATATATATATATGATATTGGTGTTATTCGGTGTCAACTAGGAGCCGTTGAGTTCTTAGACATCGATAATTGAAGCTATTTTTTAAGTCACCGCGAAATGACACCGCAATAAGTCAGTTGGCATCCTTCCCAAACCGCCTTATGAGCTACAAACAATAAAATTGTTCGTAATTGTTCCATTTTTCTAATAAAACCTCGAAAAATTTTCTTTACTTAATCTGTTAATCATTCGATTTGCTCTCTGTTTTTCCCCCGTTAAAAAAAAAACCTTTAAAAATTACATATTTAATGTTCTTTAAATTAAATACAAAATCGAAATAATATTTTATTAAACATGAGATAATTAATAAAACAAAAATAAAATAATAAACAACATTTATTTTGCAATAACAAATAATAAGAGAAAGAACTTTTTGCTCAATTCAAGAAGGTTCTGATTAGATTGTGATTTTTCCAAATATTTATTATGTCGAAATGTAATCCAATTTGATATGGAAGTTTCTCAATAAGATTTTATTGGATTCACAGATTCCATTTGCCAAATTATAGCAAACCTCCCTCCTTTACTAATGATGTTAAACTACTCTCTATAGATTCATCTAGGTATCGGCTAGATGGTATTCTGATCCGAATAGAACTCTTCTGAATATCTTACATGACAGCGTACTATCTTTTCAATCTGTTTGAAACATATTTGAGAATATCATTTCGACATGTTGCACTAGCGTTTTCACACTCGCCTGTTTCATAGAATAATATAGAAATGATTCTCAAAATAGAAAATATTGTGAAGTGTATTATAATATATAAGAGGAGTTTGTTTATCATCGATATATTTGTATTCCTGATATTCAAATGGTATTGTCAGCTGAAGGTAATATTTTTCTCTTTAGGAAAACTTTTAAGAGCAGTTTTGGACGCTTAAAACTACCACATTAGCACAGCCCAGTGGATAATACATATATGTGGTAACCGAGGGTCTCTCGCTGTGGTATGGTAACCGAAAGGGGCAAACATGTAATAGCCAAGAGGGACAGTCAGGGCGTGGAGAGTTTTCCAGTACCTCTCTGTACCTTGGGAGACCTTTAACAGTTCTCACAGAGTACAGACAGTCGTGGTCGAGGCAGAGTGGAAAGCTTGGGAATGTCCACACAAAAAAACGAAGACACAGTTGCACTAGGAAAGTTCCGTGAACAGATAAAAGTTGAGCTTGGAGCGAAAGATGGAGATAAAATAGTTCTTACTGGTCTACATGGGGGTTGAGGAGGACCTTGGTGACAACCGACAAGGGTTTACGCTGATGGTGAAGTAACTATATTTTTGGCTAGGACGGAGGCCTTATATATCTATTCCGAGAGAGGAAGTATTGCGATTCAACAAGAGCGTGGATCGGCTGGCGAAATTGTACATTGGCGTCATCCTGACAGTTTCCTACCTATCTTTAGATGTTGTTGTGGGACTTCCATCTATCTCGATTTTAGACGTTTTTGACTTCTATCTCTTGCTTCAGCTCAACTCTTAATCTATTACAGAGTTTTATTTATTTATCCTCAGTTTGTACAAAGTACATTACATATGATGATGTAATGACACATGTCAATAATGCGTATAATCATTTACAGATGTGTTTCAATTATACAACATGAAATTCTTGTTATAAGTATTATACAATATAAGGTTTTTGGTTTAAATTACCATATATATCCTTTAAGGCATATTCAGAAGCGCAGTTAATTTAATTGTGGCGAGGTGAATACATTAGACAAAATAAAAAGAATATCTCAGTCATTTGAAATAAATTCATGTCATATCAATTGATCTAACATATATGTATGTAAGTGAGGAGTTTTTTAAGAGCAAAATATCGGTTTCTTGTTATAGAGAAAAACTCTGAAGTTTAACAACCATATATTAAATTTTTCCTTGTCCGTTTTTCAAACATGAAGAACTACAGCACAATCTGTCTATAAACAATTTTCATAACGCGCAAATAATATTTTTTATACTTTGCCTAACATTTCTTATCTTATTATTCTTATCTACTTCCATTTTTGATTAGGTGATATTGAAGAAACATTAACTTCTATTGATTGAAATACCTTTAGTGACGATTCCTGCCTATTTAAGCCCGAAAGAAGAATTTGGAGAACGCAATATTCAGGAATATCTTAGCTATGTTCACGTCTGTATTTTCTGTTTTTATATTTATCTCATTCAGCATGATAATCCTGATCATACAAACTGTTTACTAATACGAATTAATTTATATATATTCATTATATTGCAATTCCTTGAATAATATTCTTCTTTTTTCCATATATTATCTATATTTTGAGAATAAATGTAAGGTGAAATTATATTTTATAATGTTTTATAACGATTATTTTATGTTTTTTTTTTCTTTATTGGGCCAAGTAATTTGAAATTGAGGCATGGTCCTGTGTGGAAAGGTGTTCTGTAAAGTGTTCCAATATTTTATTGCTGTATACATATAAAATGAAAAGAATTAAAAGCACGAAAGTTTCTTTTATACATAATACAATCCTCCACTGCCCCTACTGCGATGAAAAAATATATTGTTTATATTATTGCTGATTTATAAAGAATGATTTTGATTTGTTCAGGAAGTCTTTATAACATCGAATATACTATTTCAGTGATTCATAAAATATATTGAGTTATCGTTTCCTATTAACAATTTGAGATGTATTTTTCCCATAACTCTACTGTCCATTTTGTTCATAAATGTTTTGCAAGTACTTAAAAGAGATAGGGTTAACCATCAGCAAAATTATCTGTTTATAATTTCTACGAGTTTATAATATCTACGTTTATAATATCTGTTTATAATATCTCGTATTTATGCGTTCGAGGCTCAAATGCCTTTTTGAATTTCGGCAAATATTTTTGAGGATTAAATATCCAAACCCAATTAGCATAAAAAGTCAATTTAATCTACAAAATTCAAATAAGAATTGTATCAGATACTTCTCTAATATAATAAACAACTTTTTTTCTTAAGTTTAATTCAATTAAAATTTACTTTGAGCTAAGGTAAATTAATTTTAAAATGTTGCTGCCACACCAATTCCTGAATGTAATTAATAAGCTATTTGGTGACACTGTTTTAATACCTTTAGAAGAATATTTCTTCCTTAAATTTCATAATTAGAATTTAAGTAATTCCTTTAATTTAATCCTCTGATATATTTTATGCATTATGATATATATTTCTTTATTTATGGTCTTTTGGCCAAGATCAATTGTATTGTATTTCTCTTTCTCTTAAAACATACATATTTTAAATTAAAATATTTTATTTAAAATTGTTATATTAAAATAATATTTTGTTTAGAATTATGTATCATGGAATCAAATATTCTGTTGAATCGACCGCCAGAGGTCGCGCTTTGCATATAAAAACTCGTTGTTCTTTCCCGTTGGCCAGCTAAAAACATTTGTACATTATGTAAATAAGCTTTTCATTTTCTTTTATTCTTACGCCTTAAGCCAGGCAGTACTTACTCAAATTATGTTTTGTATATATTTCTTGGCTCAAATAAAGGAATCTCTGATCAAGACTTTATATTTTTCAAGATTATTATTCAACCACGACTGCATCAACATAGCATTTATCATCAAGGTGATCCAAAACAACAGAAATCTTATCTTTTTTAAATATAATATATATATAATATTTCATAAAACTAGAGACAATATTGTTCATATTTCATAGTAAATTTTCCATAAAATAGCCTTTTATAACGTGAAAAAAAAAAGGAATAACTAAACGATCCATTTAATAAATATTTATATAAAGGAAATAAAACCATTGAGCACGAAACATATTCTGGAATACTATAACCTAAAAATGCTTTAAATAATAATATCATTAATATTCTTCCTCTTATATATATATATAAGGGTCCATATTATTTTTAAAATAATATTTAATTTTTTCATATCTTTTTGAAAATAAAGCAATTCATAACTAAATCTTCAATTAAAAAGGCATATATTGGATCAAAATATAATTTATTTTACCAATATTTCAGTTGACTGAACGCCAACATTTTTCAAGGTATTATAACATATTAATGTGTGTCAACAACAAAATCAGCGCCAGATGATTTTTTTATATCTAAAGAGAGAGGTTGAATAAATTTTCAATATTTTACTCTTTTCCTTTAAAACCATGAATCAATCTTTTTGTAATGGTAAATGAAATAATCTGAAAGGTGATTTGATTTCATATAATCTATTTTAAGCCTATACATAAATCATCTCGAAATGTAAAAATTAGAATATTTTAGAGGATGAAAATTATGTTGATCGTAAGAATAATAATCAATTGAATCTTATCATCCCTATAAAACCAAAGGTCGGCTCTCCCGTCTAAAAAAACTCTCAAATTAGACGCCATCTATCATCCAGACTACTTTTCAGAATGACAATAATATAAGTTAATACACAGCAATAACACGCCATCTATATAATACAAATAGAAACACCAAAATGGGAATGTTTCTTTTCACAAATAAATCAAACTTCTACTGTACTTACTGCGATGTAAATTATAATTGGGGGGAGGCTTGGCTCATCATTGGTGAATCCACCCAGCGGTCTTGCCAATATAATCTACCAGACCGCTTCTTTAGTGCTCTAATAATGTATTGGATAATTCTGCCTTTATATACAACACTGAAGGGTAGAATCTTAGAAATGGTATTCAAGAAAACTATGGGCATAAGCTTTTAGGACAGTAGAATTATGTATAAATATTCGTATTGAGCAATGCTCTTCCGCAAATAATATAAGTGGACGTTTAGAGAGGCACAGCCTGCACTACGAGAACGAAGGTCTACAGATTGTAACGCGGTTGGCTTTACTTAATCTTTCAAGAAAGTAAATTCGTCCAATATTCTGGAAAGTTCAAAAGATTTTAACGATGAGTTGATATTTATTCCCACAGATGGCGCAAGCCATAAGGAAATTTCACTTGCATATGGTAAGGTATCACAATAAATATCATTTTATAAAATAATATGCGATTTCACGGATGCTCCACACTAACCTGTTCAATGATTCGCTAACCATGACGTATGCACGAAGGAACGTGTGGACATTGGACATGCGTCGGAGAACATGGAGTACAGACTCATCCTGTTTTCCTGGATCAGGAGCCCTCACAGAGTACTATCAGCAGGGCCAGGTGAGCCCAGTATTTTTAGCAAGCTTGTTACTGCTCTCCCTTCTTCTTTTTCATTCGGGGTTGGGACCGGCAAAGGTGGAGTTTCACGCTAAATGTGATGTTCGGAAGTTAAAATACTTAAGAATACAAGGTTATGGTTGGGTGCTGCGCTGCCTAGAGTACAGGAGTTCCATCTATGATTCCTTTCTTCCTGCGGTGAATCTGTATAAGACCGGTGGTCTTAATAAAGCTTTGTGTGTGTGTGATTTCACGGATGTCTCCCACATAACTTTGGGGGAAATATTTATCCGATTACACTCCAAAATAGAACCTCTGAGTTCTACGAATTCTATGCCATATATATTGACTCTCTCTCTCTCTCTCTCTCGTATTTTGTTCTAAAATATTTTTCAGCTGATATATGGAAATATAAATATTTTACATATCAAATATGTCAGATATTTTATTCCAAAATAGACATTCAAATTTATAAATAAAACGTCGAATTTCAATATGAATATTCGAACGATTTCAATAAAATATATCCATTTTGAATTTTAAAAAAAGCGTTGTTATATTTATCCTATCTTCTACTAAAGTGATGCAAACAAATAGAATAATCTGACACTTTTGTTTATCTCATAATAAATATTTCACGTTTTCCAATAGTATATATTAATATATATAATAGTAATATCTTCTATTTTTCAATGCTCATAATCTACAAGAATAATTTAAATTACTTTTATTTATGATTATGAACATATATTTATTATATAAAAATGTATTTCATTTTAAGATTATAATTTTTAAGAAAAACTACTCTGTTAAGTGTACCGCCAGATGTCGCGACTTTCCCTATATAAACGTATTGTTGTTTTCCCGTTGGCCGGCTCAAATCTTTTTGTACATATGTAAATATGTAATTTTATTTTATTCTTTAATCCTCAAATCAGGTATTTCTTTATTTATTATATCTATCAGTACAATTAAAGAAAATTGTGTTTCAAATTTTATTTTATTATTTTTACCACGACTGCAATAATCAATATCATAAAATACTGCAGTATCACAAACATACTCATGTTTCCTTAAACAACCTAAGCAAATTGTATATCAAACAAATGTGTCATTATAATATATATATATAATATAATACACTGCGGCCTGTGATTGTAAAACGACACTTGAAGCTACACCGCATGACGTATGCCCAGGGTAACCTAGTGGACATGGCATCTGCCCGGTAAGCGGAACATTGTGGGTTCGATTCCCATCCCTGGACACTTTTATTTTTCCGTTCGTCATTACTCTTCATAATTCATCCTTTCATACCTCATCCAAAAAGGTTAGAAATAGTCGATATTTCACCTTGAAATGAAATTTTGATTTTTCGTTAAAAAGAAACTCATGCGGTGTAACTTCAAGTGTCGTTTTATAATATATATATTTAAAAAAGATGCATATATTGGATTTCTAATTATTTTATTGTTCCAATATTTCGAGGGGCAACTCGCCTCTCTTTATCGAGGATGTTTGTGTTTTTCACTAGAACATGCGCGCACGCGTACACCACTCTCGTTCTACAAGGCCAATGAAAGAATTGTATCTTTGATTTAACTATTGTATTCAGTATATATACAGCAAATAATTATATTTAATATTATAGATTATTATTTTATCTATGAAAGATAGAGAGATTTATATACGACAGTGTAATTGTAAATAATTGTGTGTATACATATTAATTCTAAATTAATAAAAAAATTGAAAGCAAAATAAATGAGTAAATTAAAAGTATATACATAGTTATTTACAATAATTAAGATATGAATTATTTATAAATTTCTGGAAAATCAATTTTTCTGTTTATACTCTGTTTATCTTAAGCTGAAGCCCAACTTTCTAAAAACAGTCTACAATGCTTTTCTGTTATATTTTTGTATATAATTGATGCCTGTTTGAAATCTGGTACATGGCTATTGTTTAGGGAGTGGTCTACTAGTAGGGATAATGGTTTGTAGTTTTTTAAAGCTGCTTTATGCTGATTGATACGATCTTTAAGCTATTTACCTGTTTCTCCAATTTATGTAGCTTGACATGTTTGGCAGGGAATTTTGTAATTGAAAAACACAAACATCTTCGATAAAGAGAGGCGAGTTGCCCCTCGAAATATTGGAACAATAAAATAATTAGAAATCCAATATATGCATCTTTTTTAAATATAATTTTAATTATGGATTGCCAAATCTTCAAATATATATATATTGAAAGTTTAAACCCACGTGTGCGAATTTTTTCACGGATGAGTTGGCGCTAAAATTAATTACAATTCTCGGAACTGTGTCGCTATGAAGAAATAATACGAGCTTGGCTTTCCCGCAAATTGATTGAACATTCTAAGAAACCTCACAGTCCTATTTATCTATATATAAAACTCTGATAAATAAATCTATTGACTCTCTCTCCTTAAATGTATATATTTTTGTAGTTTATTATTTTTCATTATAATAATATTTTGTTAGATTTAGAAAAAGAAGAATTAATAAAGCATAATGAAAATGGAAGAGAAAATATACGATCATATTATTTATGATTTTAAAAAATACACCTATCCTCCGTTTTACACGGTACTTTTTCACACGTTTTCGCTTTTACACGGTTTTCCAAAGAAGTTTTTTTTTGTTGTTTTTATCGCACTATACTAAATGCTACTGTGATTGAACACATGCGCTGTGTACACATCTCACGAGGAATCATGAGTGTACACCTATCCCCCGATTTACACGTTTTTCTCAGGAACGTATCTACCGTGTAAATCGGGGGATAGGTGTATATCGAATTATAAAAATTCTATAACGAAATATATAATTGTATATTTATTATTTGATTAAGCCCCTCACAATTATTTATAAACAGATTGAAATGTTGCATTATTGCAATGTAATTAATGGGTTTAGCAATATTTAGTGGCTAGCCGTTCTGACGTCACCAATAGGTATCTTTTATTTTACCTAACCATTGATTTTTTCTGCTTTACTACGCTACAATATAATAATGGATTATGGAAAATTTGTGAATCATTTAGTTTTTATTTATATCTATGTCCTTCAAAATTATGTACCCACAATAATATGCTCCACAAGATTGGAATTGAATCACACCACGCAGGTAAAATTTCATATAATTTTGAAATGTTATGAAATGTTTGTAATATCATGCCAAATGAAGGTGTTTAAAGACATCAGACTTCGCTTTTATATTTCTATGCATTGGTGTCCCTATGTCTCTATAAAGTTTTTTTAAACAAAATTAGAAGAATATTAAAGATAAATTGATGTAATTTCTTAGTAAAATAGAATAATTTGAGCGGGAGGTTAGTATTGAAACTACACGTTGTTATTAAAGTTATAAACAAGGTGTAGTCTGTTATTTAAATAACCCTTATACCTCTAGACTGTATTCGGTACACTAAAATTTCAGCGTTAGAGGATGCAGCGATTTTTTGTAACTATGAGCGCACCAGTTAGCAAGTTGTATTATTCTGAAAATACCACTTAGACTAGACGTAAGAAGAAAACGAAACAACTCCGCCTTTGCCGGTCCCAAGCCCGGATGAAAAAGGAGGAAGGGGAGCAGTAACAAGCTCGGTAAAAAATCTGGGTTCAGCTGGCCCAGCTGATAGTACCCTGTAAGGGCTCCTGATCTAGGGATACAGGATGAGCAGCGTTTGTACTCCATGTTAGGAGCGGCTGCACATGGCGTCTGTTCCTCATGTTAGAGGCGGCCATTTCTTTTGGAGCTAAGTTGGCCTGCCACTGAGTAGTGCTCCCAGTCTTAATGACAAAGGCAGACGCATTCTACTTCATCCAGTGTGAAGATAAGAAAGAAGAAGAAGAGATGAAAATAAAAGCTTGACAACGAGAATGTTGGACAAGCACTTCAATATGGACCATTCTACCCTCATTTATCATATTGTAAAATGGATGACAAGACCAAGATTCCAGAGTAAAGTTGGGGTAAGTATTGTATTCCTTCTGTTAAGTGAGATATAATAAAGCACTTACTTTAGCTGCATCCTTTCGAACTCACATGTGTATCTTTGTGGCATTCTGATTAGACAAAGAACACGAACAGTGTCTGGGTACGACGTTACAATAATTCATCGGATCAGTAATCAAAGTTGATGGTAAATATGCTCCGAAATGATTATTTGAAAAACGCTTTGTTGAAAAAATAATCGTAAAACCTATATGTGTGAGCACCAACTAAATAATTTTTGAATTAAAAATCAATAATAAATGGTTTTTCATTTGAGAATATATAATAAGGAATCGGATACCTATATTACGTAAAACGAGGAAATATTTAATTTTTATTTTAAACATAAAACCTGAAACGAATCTTTCGAAACGAATAATTAACCGACTTCCAATAAAGAATGTTATACCAACGGCGTTCAGCCATTAATTCAGGGAGAAAGGGTTTGCTCTTCGGATTATTCGAACGACATGATTGGACTTTAAATCTCCCTTTGTCGTCATTTTCTCTCTCGGTGGATGAAATTCATAAATCGTCGATATTCGACAGCGACAACCCAGGATCGAATCCCGCACTGGGAACCTTTTTACTGGTTTAAAATTGCTCCAATGGTTCCTGATTCTATCAAAGATCCAATTCCACCAAAGCACTTCAAGTAATCACACGTGTAGATATTATGTAGACATGCTCTGCACTTACAGTAAAAGTAGTCGTCAACTCCTATACACAATGATTTTCATGGCCTTTATCTTGAAGATAAAGGCAACGTGGATTTACTGAGGAAGATCGCTTCTAGATAGATTCTGGCCGATCCCAAAGGGCGTTAGTGCAGGCATACTGAACAAGCGTGACAAATGAATTGCCGACCGATACAATCCCAGACATATCTAATGAGGACATGTAAGATGGTTTGTAATGTTATAGAAAAAGTGGCATCTGTGACTTTCAGAGAAGAAGATTTAAACCTCCTCTGCAACCTATGAACGGGAATTGCCGGATGAAAATCGGATCCATGAGTCAGGTAAAAAAAGAGTGCGATGTCACGCTCTATAAGTATTCCGCCCTTAATGTCGCGGTTGTTGTTGAAAATACCTGCAATTCAAAGTAATCGAGTTCGTCTATAATATGCAATATTGCACCACAGACTATGATGCGAGGCCTCTACCCGCTATGATGCTGCACATTGCACTTAGGATTGTAGTGGTCCCCCTATGCATATAACACGAACTAGGCCATCGTTTTATTCCGAAATTGAAGCGAAATTCAAAAACCCTTTTGACATTGTATTTATTGTGGGATCCACTGTCCGTATTGATGAGTTCATTGAAATATCAGGTGTCTTTTGTTTTATGTTCGTTGGATCCTTCACAAAGGAATATTTCATGAACGGTTTGGCACTTCCAGAAAAAAATATAAGATTAATGCGCAACGCCACATTATTTTTTAACACGCTTATTTTATGGCAAAAAAAAAGAGCCCACTACTCAGCATGCATTTATGCTAACGCTTTGTCATTTCAAACTTTATATTTTATAGGCTGCTTTGTGGATTCTGTGAGTTTTAAATAATTTGCATGATTCTATTACGGTATGGCATTATTTTAAATATACGAGAATTTAATTGTCGTACTCAAATATTTCTTGTATCATCCTAAAATATCAACAATTTGATATATTTTAATGTGGCAAAAAATATTAAAACCCACGCTGTATAAAATTGAAATAAGCAAACACTATTTTAAAAAGTGGATTTTTTGTTTATTAAATTACACTCCATTATATTGCATTGTAGATACTCTGAAAAGGTTTTCTTTTCATAGAGTATTGCACTTTCATTAAAATAAGAAATTGTTTATCTTTGTTTTATATAAAGAAACATATTTTAAATTAATTCTCTTTCTTTAAGAAAGCCTTAAGGGTATAAAAGGTTAAATATAATAAGGCTATGTTGCAATATTCATTTATTACCGGTTATTAAATAGGTTTTCTTTTGAAATACTTAGACATATATTAATTCTATTATATTTTACAAATATGTTCAAAGTATTAGTTTCTTCTCCTTAGAAATAGCGTGGAATCCGTAGAAAGTGACCCTTCAAAGAGAAGAGGGTTAAAAGGCTTATCTATATATATAAAAATGGATGTTTGTTGGTCCGCGTTGGTCCGTCCGTCCGTCCGTCCGTTCGTCAGTGATAATCTTCTACATCGCTCAACCAATCGTGATGAAACTTTGGGAAGATGTTTAGTATACTACCGGGATGGTTTCTGGCTAATTACTCTTTAGAAATAACCTTTCGTTGCATTTTTATTTACGATAAAACGTAGATTCACTCGCAATCAGCGCCCCCTCGCGGTAGACGTATGGCCTGAAATAGCCTCGCATGAGCTTATTTGTAACGTCAAGCTTAGCCTATAGGTTAGGTACACAGCTTCGTACCCCCGCAACCTAGGTTCGAGGCTCAGCGTGGGTGTTTTTTTTTTTTTTTTCATTTCTTTTATATTATTGTAGCAAATTATTAAAAATATTATTTTATTTAAAATGTAGGCTTTTTAAAATAATAATTAACATAAACAATTTTTTAATAATATTTCTAACAAACCTAGGTTCGAGGCTCAGCGTGGGTGTCTTTTTTTATTTTCGTTTCTTTTATATTATTGTAGCAAGGTCTGTTTTTACAGCATTATTATATTTTGATTGGTTTGTTTTAAATATGTTTGTTATGAAGGCTCTATGTAATACTATTTAGAGCACATTTTAGATTTTAAACACCTAAGCCCCCCTCTTTTTAATATTGTAGCAAAGTATTAAAAGTATTATTTTATTTTAGATGTTTGACATGAAACTTTGGGAAGTTGTTTAGTATACTATCAGGCCGATTTCTGACGAATTATTTTAGAATACTATTTATAACAATAATTATAGCGAAATTAAGACAAAGTGATTATATTCTGTGTTTGTGCATATATAAATATTTTACAGAAAATGTGAGCACGTTCTATTAGAATATCTCGAAAACAAAAAACAATACATATAAACGAGTTCACTGACATTTATTAATGCAGTGATTATAATCGATGATTACAATGAAGGGCTATATATTATCTATATATATATAAATCACTTTCAAATTTTAACGTAACGTTCCATTCTCAATCCCGTAGGGCTTTAGATCGGCTAAAACATTTTTATCTTTATAAGTGAATATTACCTTTACTGTACTGAATAGTTTAGTATAATATTAATTTAACATATTACAATTTAGCCACAGCAACGCGTGGCCGGGTTCGCTAGTATTATATACATCAATAAAGTTGGCTTCTAAGAATCAACTTATAAAAAACATTATATTTTACATCGAAAAATCTATAAATTCACCTTCATTTCTTACTTTTTTATTTCTTTATTTTATTTATTTATTACAAAACACACGCTATATCTTATTTCTTGCTTGAAAAAAAATATTTCGTTGCGTTTAAACGTATCTCGAAAATCTCAATCATTTTTTTAGACTTCTAAATTTTGTTCACAAAATATAGATTGGGTCGAAAAATATTCTACTCAATTTACTCTATATTCATTTTAAAATATACAATCCAATTATATATGCCTTTTTATTAAATAAATATATTATTAAAAGTATTCATTTTCAAACAAAATATATTTATAATATATATATTGCATATATATACGAATTACTCGGCTTGTCCCGGAAACTCCCCAAGATAATCTTCATATATTCAAAATATTGCATTTCAAAAATATATTTTATTCTTTATTATTTTTATATGTACTAATGGTAATATAGTACGATACAATTAATAATACAAAGCAATAACGCGCCATCTATACATATAAAATAAAATGATTTAAAAGCGCGAATGTTTCTTTTATACATAAAACAAACTTCATTCATTTGAATGTAATTCTACTGTCCTATAAGCTTATGTCCATAGTTTACTTCAAAACCATTTCTAAGATTCTATCCTTCAGTGTAGCATATAAAAGCAGAATGATCCAATACAGTATTAGAGCTCTGAGAAGCGGTCTGGTGGATTAAATTGGCGAAACCGCTGGGAGGGTTCACCACTGATGAGCCAAGCCCTCCCAATATATTTTTTCATCGCAGTAAGGACAGTAAAAATTTGTTTTATGTATAAAAGAAACATTCGCGCTTTTAAATCTTTTTATTTTACAATTAATAATAGAGTACTGGCCATTAAAGCTGCTACATACCTGAAATTCACCAGATGGGACGATAATTCTTTGATATGTGAATGCTAAGAATTTCAAAGTATATTTTAAAAATAGGCGCCGGTAGAGAACCTTCCACAATATGTTTAAAATAATAAATTGTATACATGTTTCTTTCTTAAAGAAGTTGAATTTAAACATTGCTTCGTTAAGAAATGTTGTCGTGATGCTTCGTTTAAGAAGAAGAAATTCTTACCAGCATGTTTCTGGGTTGGATAGAGGTAGCATTGTATTTGATTCCGGTCCGATAGCAATGGATTGCAATTTATTGAGCCACAGTATTGCTGTTTGCGAAAGTATTGACCCCACGAATGTTATCAAAATATAGAATGGTTATAGAATTGTATAGAATAGTTCAGAAAGGTCGACGAATTGGATCTCAGTGGTCCACTATCATTAAAAACCCTATAAGATCGATATTTCACCCGCATGATCTTAAATTCATTTAACAGCATAAACAGTTCGACGAAGTTTCGATAGGTTCAGGACGGTCGACGAACTGGATCTCAGCCCCACTATCACTGAAAGCCGAGAAGATTGATAATTTACCCGCATGATCTTATTTAATTTAACAGCCACATATAAAAAAGCACTGAATAAAAAAATGTTTGTTTTCAAGTCAAAAGGTGTCTGCATAAACAGCTCGACGAAGTTTCGATAGGTTCAGAACGGTCGACGAACTGGATCTCAGCGGCCCACTATCACTGAAAGCCGAGAAGATTGATAATTTACCCGCATGATTTTATTTAATTTAACAGCCATATAAAAAAGCACTGAATAAAATAATGTTTGTTGTCAAGTCAAAAGGTATCTGCATAAACAGCTCAACGAAGTTTGTAGATGCATGGACTCTCGACTCGGGGACCATGGCTATGTCTAATCTTGACGTTTCATCACAGACAGGAAGGCCTTCAATGAAGTGATCAACGACAAACCCGGACGCAGAAATGTCGTGAAGTCCTGTTTTCATACAAATCCAGGTTCCGTTTGTACCACCATGATGGACGTGTTTGGCTCTATATTAGAAAATATAACATTTCCTGCGTGCATTCGACATCGTCATTCTGCCCTTCACCTAGAGTGATGGTATGAGGTGCCAATGGACACACTTCTCGGCCACCTTTTCTTCTCATTTCCCGCACTTTGAATAGTTACCCTTACATTTCTGAAAAGGCCGTGTGGTGGTGTCTTGTCCAATCCATGGAAAAAGGGGCGGGGGGGAGAGGGGTTGTTATTGCCTCGTTAGTCAGCCACATTTCAGAGTTCCCTGTAGGCCTCCATGGTTACCGTAATGGCTCGATGCTCACGAAGTCCCCACCGTACTTCTCCTACAGTGAAAAGGCCGTGTGGTGGTGTCTTGTCCAATCCATGGAAAAAGGGGCGAGGGGAGAGGGGTTGTTATTGCCTCGTTAGTCAGCCACATTTCAGAGTTCCCTGTAGGCCTCCATGGTTACCGTAATGGCTCGATGCTCACGAAGTCCCCACCGTACTTCTCCTACAGTGAAAAGGCCGTGTGGTGGCGTCTTGTCCAATCCATGGAAAAAGGGGCGGGGGGGGAGAGGGGGTGTCATTGCCTCGTTAGTCAGCCACATTTCAGAGTTCCCTGTAGGCCTCCATGGTTACCGTAATGGCTCGATGCTCACGAAGTCCCCACCGTACTTCTCCTACAGTGAAAAGGCCGTGTGGTGGTGTCTTGTCCAATCCATGGAAAAAGGGGCGGGGGGAGAGGGGGTGTCATTGCCCCGTTAGTCAGCCACATTTCAAAGTTCCCTGTAGGCCTTCATGGTTACCGTAATGGCTCGGGGCTCACGATGTCCCCACCGTAATTTGTCCTACAGTAAAAAAAAAATGGTTGCCTGTAAAGTCGGTTTTACGGGCGAAGATTTTACGTGACAACGGTAGAATATTTATTGATATGAATATAATTAAATTGCACAATAGGAACAAGGAATTGAATGAAAATAAGAATTGCACAAATTTTAACTATAGAAATATATTTTGTTTACTAAAACATTGTACATGTAAACTTAAACTTAACTAATTCCTATTTGAGTGATTTTGTTGAGGATAGGACGATGATAGGAGAAATATGAAATGAAAGGAAGTGTTTCTGCTGTAATGTGTCTTGCGAAAGTCAAGTCGATAGTTGTTCCTTTTAACGTAGTTGACTTAGAAACGTTTGATACGCAATCAAGATTATACGTATTTTTCATGAATTTAAGAAACGAGTTGTCAGGCTTTACGTTTTTGTTAAAATCACCACACAGAAGAATCGGTATACTAGAATCAACTTGCACGAACGGTGGCACGTACTGGCTGTTGTGAATGTACGGACCGAGTCCTTGCCATAGTAACATTCCAATATCCTGCATACTAGCTCCTGGATGAATATATACAGCACCGAGTATAAACTTAAGCTAGTATTAGCGGCGAAGCAAGTAACTTCAGTCATGCACATGTCACCCTTGGTTTTAATGACACGAGTTACGTCTGTAATCGCAACTTGGAACACTTCCGCCGTAGATGTCGATGATAATTTACGATAGATCGCCACTCCACCAGCCGCGTTGGTATTTGAAAATCAAAACACTTATTCAGATCGAAGGTTCAAATTTTTGCTAAATAAATTTGAAATTAAATAAAATTTGTAATTGTAAATGATGAAGTTGAAAATTAAAACATTTACTTAAATTAGATGTTAAAATTCTTGCTCAAAACAGTTTAAATAAAGTTTTCTTATATCTGCCACTTTTTCTTAATATTTGTAATTTTAAAGAATCAATTCGAAAATCAAAACATTTATTCAGATCGAAGGTTCAAATTTTTGCTAAATAAATTTGAAACTATTTAAAATTTGTAAAATAATAATTAATTAATTAATTAATTTTAAACTAATAATTTACTTAACACTATCAACATTTATCAATAGTATGACATAACCTATAAACTCAGTTTCTCAACTTTTGTGTCAATCTAACAATTAATCAATCAATCATAGTTTACGATAATGAAATATCAGTGTACAATTATTTACCTTCATTGTTGTAGTTGTTGTAAATGACGAATCTAAGCACTCCACATTTTCACTACAGACACAGCTGACGATACTTTAACCACACGTGTTAACTTGTATTATAACGCTTTCTTGTTTTTCCAACGCCAAGAACGTTCGAGAAAGACAAAGACAGAGACAAGCATGCGCCGATTCAATGCGCCTAATTCTCTAGCGCTGCGCGCGCAGCTGCGCGCGCAGCACTCTCGTTCGATGACTCATCGTAACGTTACCGGGCGTTACACTTTTTCATAAGTGACTCCCAGCCGCAACCTAATTTAAGACGTTGTCACGTCAAAAGGCCGTGTCAGTACCCTTTATTCAAGGCTAGCAAACGCTATGTTTCAATAGGATAATGCCCGACCGCCTATTGATGATGTTGAACGTTCCTTCCTACATACAGATAATATTTTTTCTGGGTTGAATTTATGTCAAGAAAGGATTTAATATTTCATACCGCGACCACTCTAAAGTCCAAGTAGATTTCGAGAGAGATATAAAATTATTTATTAAAATTTGGAAATATGCAATTTTGTTTTGATTATCCGTTTTAAAGTGTGACTGCGGTTATTATTTTAATTTTAGAAATATCTATTTTATATTATAGATAGAAATATTAATCAAAGTTTTATTCCGGTTTATTAAAACGCTTATTGATATTTCAAAAGGTTATTTAAACTGAAAAATAAAAGTGAAGAAATAAGATGAAATTTGAAATATAGTTACTTCTATTATTTTATTTCATATTTTCACAATATAAAACTATTCTGAAAACATATATATATATATATATTTAAAAAAAGGCATCTCCTTATCGTGCAACTGAAAGTTGCTGATGGCTTGCGCCATCTATCGGAATAAATATCAACTATTCTCGTTGATTTCTAATTATTCCAGAATTGGCCAAATACCCATTCTTGATTAATCAAGAACGGACGCGTTTCGGACTATTGACCCAAGAATGGGTATTTGACCAATTCTGGAATAATTAGAAATCAACGAGAATAGTTGATATTTATTCCGATAGATGGCGCAAGCCATCAGCAACTTTCAGTTGCACGATAAGGAGATGCCTTTTTCTTAATTTATGCACCTTATCCCAGTACAATGTCACATTTGCACTATTTTTTCATATATATATATATATATATATATATATATATATATATATATATATATATCATATATCATTTCATAAATAATTGATATTTTATAAGTGAATTTTGTCAATGATATATTTTATTGAAAATATAAAGCAATTCTTAAATCGAAAATAATTGAATATTTTACCATTTGACACTTTAAAATTAAAAATGAATATATTCGCGAGATCTAATATATATTTAAAAATATATTTAATTGTATTATGCATTTATGAGAATATGGTATTTTCATGTACAAAAAGAATCATACATCTCTATAAAATGAATAAAACAATGCATTTTCTTTATCAACCCAGATACACTAAGATCAGATAAAGAAGGCCGTTCTTTCATTTGAATTCTGTGGTTGTACCGCTACCTATATATTAGTATATAACAGAAACATATAAGATAGAAAGGAAAGAACATGGCAATAAGGTAAGAAATAATGAACCTACATCTGTCATAGTTCGCACATGACAGAAACAGGTCACGTTTTTAATCTTGAGAATGTTAAATGCCAATATCATAACACCGTTTGGAATCTTTCATATCATTTCATCATAATAGAATCAATAGGAATATTGACTCCCTTCTAAAACCTATACATATTGAAAAACAGGTAATATGTATTTAATAAGCATTCAATTTTATATGGTAATGCCACGGGAGTATGTATATTCGTGAAAATAACAAATTGCAGTAATTTTAATAAGTGTAATATCAATATTTATACACGCAAACACACGCGGAGATATTCTTGAGTCCCCATTCACACGCAAAAGCTTTACATATGATTGTAAATGTTTTCAATTAATAGTTAGTCAAGAGGAACATATGCTTGTAATAGAGAGTAATACTAAAAGAAATATCATTTGTTTTTAAATAATTCAATGAAGAAAAAATTCAAGAAACATGTGTAACTATTGTGAAAAAATAGTACAAATGTGACATTGTACTGGGATAAGGTGCATAAATTAAGAAAAAGGCATCTACTTATCGTGCAACTGAAAGTTGCTGATGGCTTGCGCCATCTATCGGAATAAATATCAACTATTCTCGTTGATTTTTAATTATTTCAGAATTGGCCAAATACCCATTTTTGATTAATCAAGAATCATGTATCAACAATCAGCAATGCATACTTAATTCATTAGATAATAAAAGGCATATATTGGATTTAATAAATATTGGCAAAATAAATATTTTATTAAATCCAATATATGCCTTTTTTATCTAATGTATAATTATATTTAATGGATATAAAAGATATGGTGGATTAAACTGGCGAAACCGCTGAGAGGGTTCACCACCGATGAGCCATGACCTCCGTTTACTTTTTCATTGAATAGAGGGCAGTAGATAATTTTTTACTTTTTAAAAGAATCCTACGCGTCTATAATAGTTTCGAATTCACATAACATGTGGTCCGCCAATGTATCATATTATAATAGGTATATCTGTCTATCTCGGCAAAAAAACGCGCGGATTCTCATATAGGTACATAAATATAGTACACACATTAGTTTTGTTGATCTCAGACAAAAGTCAACCTCTCTCCAAATATGATGGTGAGGTTATGAATTTTGTAGCGTAGAAATCAAGCCTTGAAATATCCTAAGATGTAAAAGTATTTATTGATGACGTCACGGCGACTAGTCGACAATTATTAGCAACTCAACCAAACTATCTATATCTAGAGAATCTTGAGCAAGCAAGCAAAGAGATATTTTGATAATTATTTTACATAAAAGATTAATATATATTTATATAATCTGTTGAATAGTTTCTTTGAATAATTAAATTTAATTAATAAATTATTTCTTCGTCACAATATAATCAGTACAGGTTGGCTTAGCTTTCTCACATCCAAGAACTTCATTAGTAACTCACAAGACAATTTGATTTTAGCCAAAGGGCCTATATAAAATGACATTTTAGTGGATTCGGATTTTTTCATAAATTGTCTCTTTAGAAGGCCTCTTTATCACCTCGTTGACCACAGCTGGGTCGGTGTAGATGTCTGTTCGGCAATGCCCGAGGCATTGCATGATGGTTTGTTAAGGTGATTGAAGCAGCGTCGAAGATGCGAGATTTAGAAGCTATGCGATTGTAGCCAACCATCTCTCAAATACTGTTAGGCTTTTGTTTGAATATGTTATGCTGCCCCTGTTGTGGCTCATTGACCGATAGGAATCTGCGTCTCATTAAAAAATAAATAAATACCTCTTTTATTTTTAATAAATATATTTTCAATGAAATATCTAGAAGGAAAAAGTGCATATTTTCGTACAACACAAACACTCAAACACATGTATATATAATAAAAATAGAATCTACCAATCGTTAAAATAAAGGTTGCTGACGGCGTGCGCCATCTGTCGGCATAAATATGAACTAATCGCTAATGGCCATATACCCATTCTTTATTAACCAAGAAATGCTAACCACATAAGGATTTTAAGTGGATCCTTCTTTGGTGGAGACTCCACTCATAGAGTTGTGTTGAATTTGGAGCGTGGGGGCACCTCTGGAGGACGAAGTGGTCTCTCTGCTACGTCATTTCCAGCCTTATCAGCATCCATCGGGAGCCAGTACCTACCAAAGCTACCTTTATCCCGCGAGCAACGTCATCAGCATCAAGAAATTCTGCAAGGACCTCTTTTTCCACGAAGATACAAGATAACAGATGGCGCTCTAGTGCATCGTCACATAAACGTGTTGCAAGCTGTGACAGATGGCGCAAGCCATTAGCACCTTTAATTGCACGAACATGAGATGCTTAATTTCTTAATTTAACCGCCTGATCCCAGTATATTTTTTTGGGTACTATTTCTTTCAAATAACTATTTGTCATAAATTTGCAGGAAGATGAAATTCAGGTACTAAAAGAGACACTTCCATCTTTAAAAATACATAAAATAATACATCCAATTTATCTTTAATATCATGGCTCATTCTTTATCATCACTATTACGTCTTGATTGGGGTACTAATCAAAATTTATAGTTTTTAAAGAATAAAATATTCTATATACAGTTACGAGCGTCATGCGTTCTTCATCTCTGTCACCGTTTGCTTTTTCTTTTTTGGAATGGCGCTCTCCTATTGGTTCGCTACGATGGCGCCGCCACTGCGCGAGACACTTTGTTTTTGACTTTGCCCCTACTCGCTTTTTGGTTTTTGTAACTATTGTATTGGAGCGGGTCGCTCCTTAAAAAATTGCATATATTAGTTAATAACTAAATGGAATCCTCTCTTTCTTTTTCCCAGTAAGAGACGCCTACGGAAGCCAACAGTACATAGACAGATAAAGCACATAGGCTATAGTTATTAACTAATATATGCATTTATTTAAGGCGCCAATTTATAATTGTAACAAATAGTATTTGAATAAAAATATTCAATCGGGTAAAACACGGGCGTTAATGATCCAACAGGTCCACGTGTCTAAATTAAAACACGGGCGTTTCCCGGGTCATTCGGCTAGTTTTAATTATAAATTCAACTTTTGAAATAACAGTATTTAGCTTTATATTGAATGTATCGCAAACATTCAGTAGTAAGATAAATTTATTATTGAATTTTGATATATATTTATCTGATAAAATTCAGGATTCAATATTTCAATCTGTCATACTTCTACTGTCCTTACTACGATGGAAAATATTGGTATGACCTGACTCATCATTATTGAATCCTCTCATCGGTTTCGAAATTTAATCCAACAGGATTGGCTTAGCTTTCTCTCATCCAAGAGCATTAGTAACTCACAAGACAATTTGATCTTAGCCACACACACACACACACACACACACACACACACACACACACACACAAAAGGCCTATATAAAATTACATTTTAGTAATTTCGGATTTTTTCATAAATTGTCTCTTTAGAAGGCTTCTTTATCACCTCAATGACCACAGCTGGGTCGGTGTAGATGTCTGTTCGGCAATGCCCAAGGCATTGCATGATGGTTTGTTAAGGTGATTGAAGCAGCGTATCTAATAGTGTATTGTACGATTCTTTTTCTCTATGTGACATTGAAGGCAGGAATATTAGTTATGGTATATCAGAAAACTATGGACATAAGCTCTTAAGAGAGTAGAAATAATTTGAAAAGGGAAAATAAAAATCAGGTAAAAAGTTTATTTTAATTTTGAATTTGCAAGCTTTCGAGAAAATATACTGCTCTTCAACAAGCTATTACTCTATGTACATTCTCTAAATGAGCTATTTTAATAATATAAATAAAGATTATTTAGAGATTGTACATAGAATATTAGCCCGTTGAAGAACAGCATATATATTCCAAAGCTTGAAAATTCAAAATTAAAAGAAACCTTTACCTGATTTTTATTTTTCCTTTTTCAAATTATTTCTGGTTAACTATTGCTCACAGTAGAAATAAATACAATTTTTCTCCTCGCAGTTAGGACAGAGCTTTTTCAAATTTGAAAAAGAAGAAATTGTATGCCTTATAGTTTCGAATTTATTGATTTTAGCATACTTTTTCACCGTTTCTATTATGACTAAGATATCCCTTCGGAAGGCCTGGCCCTTGATCGCACTGATGTAGCTTTAAAATGTAAATGCAGTTCTCAAAGTTTTCACTTACCAATGAAAAATTATCTTTTGGACGAATTCCTGAAGAAAAAATTGAAGAATGATTATAACAATATTTAATTCTCTCTCATAAACGAAAAAGCATTTATAAAATTGAGCAAGGTATCTTAATTTTAATTATAATTATTTTTATTAAAAAAAACAAGTTTAACCTTTTTATAAAACATTCTTTGAAGGTAAATTTTAAATACACCTATCCCCCGATTTACACGGTACTTGTTTTACACGTTTTCGCTTTTACACGGTTTTACAAATAAGTTTTTTTTTTGTTTTTTTCGCACTATACTAAAATGCGATATTCTACTCTATACTACCTATGTTGAAAAGAATATTGGGAGGCTCTGAATCATGAGGGGGCGAACACCTATTCAGATTTGACCGTTTAATATACACCTATCCCTCGATTTACACGTTTTTCTCAGGAACGTATCTACCGTGTAAATCGGGGGATAGATGTATACTATAAAGCTCCTCAATGAATATCTTTACACCTTTTTTGGTACATATATTTATTAAATAAATAAACGAATCTCTCGCTGAAGATCTTACTTCAATGGTAGAAATGAGAGAATTTGATTCATCAGCTTTAAACCCATTTAGCGGTTACAGAAAATCAACACACAGTTAGTTATTTGATCATTTATTAATAATGAATATAAATGAAATATGAGAGAGAAAGAGTTGTTTGAAATATATAATATATATAGACTACATAATTTTCAAAATAATGGATAAATATATTATTCAATTATATATATATATATATGAAAAAAAAAATAGTACAAATGTAATATTGTACTGGGATAAGGTGCATAAATTAAGAAAAAGGCATCTACTTATCGTGCAACTGAAAATTGCTGATGGCTTGCGCCATCTATCGGAATAAATATCAACTATTCTCGTTGATTTTTTAATTATTCCAGAATTGGCCAAATACCCATTCTTGATTAATCAAGAAAAGCTAACCACAGACGCGTTTCGGGCTGTTGGCCCTCATCATTTATATATATATATAATTATGTGTGTGTGTATCTATCGCAGTAAAAATTAATATAATGATTATTGTTCAAAGCATTTTATTGTTAAATTGAGAAAATAAAGCGTTTGGAAACTTGTACCACGTGCTGCATGCTGTTCCTCGATTAAGCTTAAGGTGAGCATTGAAGATTTCGGATAAATTAATTAGTAAAAAGGACATTTTGATGAGAGAAAAATCGATGCATAGAAAACGATAGTTGCTTAAACTATATATTTTAATTATGAAGAAAATTTAATAGAGTGTGTTCATTATATTTATATTAACCCATCAAAATATGATGATACATTGAATATAGGGTATTCTATATACAGTTACGAGCGTCATTCATCATCTCTTAATCAGTCAGTTTTCGTCTCTGTCACCGTGTGCTTTTTTTTTGGAATGGCGCCCTCCTATTGGTTGGCTACGCTCACGCCACCTTTGCCCCCCCCCCCCCCACTCGCCTTTTCGTTTATGTAACTATTGTGTTGGAGCGGGTCGCTCCTTAAATAAATGCATATATTAGTTAATAACCAAATGGAATCCTCTCCTTCTTTTTCCCAGTAAGAGACGCCTACGGAAGCCAACAGTATATAGACAGATAAAGCACATAGGCTATAGTTATTAACTAAAATATGCATTTATTTAAGGCGCCAATTTATAATTGTAACAAATAGTATTTGAATAAAAACATTCAATCGGGTAAAACACGGGCGTTGCCCGGGTCATTCGGCTAGTTAGGATATATTTAAAGTGAATTGCCTTATTCACAATTCAATGTCCTTTTTTAAATCTCACCATAAAATATCTATAGTCAATTTCATTTTAAATTTCCTTTCAATTTATCGTCGGAAATAATATGCCATGCATATTTAAATATTTTATGAATCTCCATACAAGACTAGAATTTTAACCAATTTTTGATATAAAATTGTGAAAACACGATATATTTTTTTACATCTATAAATATATATTAATATGGACACGATATAATATTTACATATAACGATTTGAATATAGAGCAATCCATATTTAAATCTTTAGATAATAAAAATGCATATATTGAAATGAATAATAGATTTATTTGCCAATATTTCGGTTGGCTGAACGCCAACCTTTGTCAAGGCATTAAATATTTTTATAAACAAAAATTAGCGTCGTATAGTGTTATTATATTACAGTTGAAATAATTTTTAAGAATACGCCACTTCCTTTGTATTTCAAAAAAAAAAAATTTAACTGTAATATTATAAAAATATACGGCGCTGAGTTTGTTTATACAAAATTGTAATGACTTGACAAAGGTTGGCGTTCATCCAACCGAAATATTGACAAATGAATATTTTACAATATAAAACAGTGCGGCCTGTGATTGTAAAACGACACTTGAAGTTACACCGCATGAGTTTCTTTTCAACGACAAATTAAAATATTATTTCAAGGTGAAATAAAATTTTGATTTTTCGTTTAAAAGAAACTCATGCGGTGTAACTTCAAATGAATGTTTTATTAACCCAATATACGTCTTTTTATTATCTAAAGATTTAACAATTTAGAAATTGTAAGCACACGATATCATTTACATTTAACGATATAAAATTATAAATCAGATTCATTCATATATGACGAGATATAAAAATTATAAACAAAATATTATTCAAGAATAACGCATCTCCTTATCGTGCAACTGAAAGTTACTGATGGTGTGTGCCATTTATCGGAATAAATATAAAATATTCGTAGATTTATAATTATTCCAGAATTGGTCAAAAACCCATTCTTAATTAATCAAGAAGAGCTACCAAGTACGCTTTTCGGGCTGTTGGTTCTCGTAAGCGTGGTGCAAGCTGTACTCCAAAGACCAAAAATAAACTGGTCATTCAGGCATCCTGAAAAATCATGAAACGGGTAGTGAAGGCCGGCACACATGCGACGGTGAATATTTCAAGTATATCTAAAACCAAAGTGTTTCTAAATATAATTGAATTAAATAAATATAAAAATATTTGCAGAGTTTCTTTATTCGGATATTGGGAGGCAAGCTTTCACGCAGTAGCGCTTTATCAGGCCACTGGCTCTGCAAAGGCGTACAACATACATACAATTGTATACCTACAATTATTATAAAATTATACACATACAAATTATACAATTTAAATTCATTTAATTCAATTATAATATTATTTGCATCTATATTTCAAGTACAAATTTAAAAATATTTTGAAATATTCAATATAAAATCTCTGATAGCAATAACGTATAAAAATATACAAGTATCAGAGTCATCAATCAATTCTTAATTCTGTCACCTTTTGCTTTTGTGAATGGAATAAATACCCAAATATGGCCATTTCTTATAAACATCGGTATTTCAGTGCTAAAATGCTCGCCTGCCACGCTGGCGGCCCGGGTTCGATTCCCGGCCGATGCATTTTTTTTTTTACAATTTTTAAAAATCATTTATATATTATACAAAAATGACATCCACGGCGCCAATTTATAATTGTAACGAATAGTAACTGAATTAAAACATTCAATCGGGTAAAACACGGGCGTTGCCCGGGTCATTCGGCTAGTATTTTATAACAACGATTGGTTCAAAGTTTGTAAAATTAATTGTTTAAATTAACCTCAAAATCGAAATTTATTGGGCGAAGAGATTATCTTTCTTTTTTAGAAAGATGCAATTCTTTTTTTAGAATGACGTTATTTTACTTGCTATTAAAATATGACGCTATTATTAGATAATATGAAGGTTTCCGAACATTACGATTTTCTACAAGTTATAGTGATACTAGCCGAATGACCCGGGCAACGCCAAAGGTGGCGTGATCGTATCCAACCAATAGGAGCGCGCCATTCCAAAAAAAAAAAAAAACAAACGGTGACAGAGATGAAAACTGAAGAATTAAGAACGCATGACGCTCGTAACTGTATATAGAATAATGCTATTATTGGAAGAGAGTGAGAAAGAGAGATAGAGATGCAAGCCTTCGAAAATGGCGCTTTTTCTGGTTATTTTTGGAAAAGATGCCAGTTGGCATTTTACTTGACTATTAAAATATAACGTCATTGTTATAAATATGAAATCTTATGAGCATTACGAGTTTCTACTAGCTATAGTGATATAATGCTATTATTGGGAAAGTCAGAGAGAGATAGAGATGCAAGCCTTAAAAAATGAAGCTTTTTCTGGTATTGTTGGAAAAGATACAAGTTGGCATTTTACTTAACTATTAAAATAAAACTACATTGTTAGAAAATATGAAAGCTTATGAACATTACGATTTTCTACCAGCTATCGTGATATAATGCTATTTTTAGGAGAGTCAGATAGAGATGCAACCCTTCGAAAATGGCGTTTTTCTGGTGATTGTTGGAAAAGATGCAAGCTGGCATTTTGGAGATTATGACTTTTGATGATTCAAATTCTGGTTCGCGTCTGGTTCTGCATATACTGATAAAGTTGTGAAACATTGTATTTTCAAATATAAAAATATTTAATCAATAAAAATTCTATAGAAAATAGACACAAAATATAGGTAAAACTTAACAAGAAAAATAATGAATTAAAGGTAAATAAAATGTGAAAACAAAGGTAAGAGAAGTGGGAGAAAGCAAAAATACGTCATAAAACATCCAAACATGAATCTCATTGAATTATGAAGTATAATTAACTCACACCTAAAAATATTTATAGAGTGGGAACTCATTTAATAGAAACTGTCATTTGTCCATCCAGCGTAGCGTCAAGTAACTGAGGACAAATTGAAGGAATATTGGGCGTCCCTGGATATGATGATAAACGATGACACCACTCTCATAAAGAACAAATTTATCGTCTGCGCCAATGAAACATTCTTCATTTAATATAGCACCCTGGCACTTCATAGATTTTAAATTTGCTCGGGCTCAACGTATTGTTTTGGTCTAGCTTAGTAAGTCACTCAGTAGAATATTGGGTTTAGCTCTAATACCATTGACCCTTTAACCCAATTATTGATCTAACATAAAAATCATTTATATATGAACAAATAATATAATTAATTTTACTAAATATTTGTACCTATAAATTTATATTTCTTCGCCTTTGGAATAAATACTTCCCAAAAAATGCTTTTAAAATCGTATAAAAGAATAATCCTTTCTTTATCTTAAAAACACATTTTAAAATTTATCATTATTGTGTTTCGTTCATTTTAACACATCAGAGGAAGAATTCTAAATTAACTTATTATTTTTCAAAGAAAAATTTTATAATAAGATATAGAAACGAATCTTTAAAAGAATTGTTTGTGATTTTATCTCGATGTAGTTGATTGTTTTCTGCCTGAGGTGAGGAAATTGTTTGTAGGATATGACGACTTTAAAAGGATGTTTATTAAATTTTACTTGAAAGCCGTTTACATGTAAGTCACACTTCCGTATAGATATGAAATATAAAATTGCATCAAACACTAAAAGTGTTTTCTACTATATTTTGAAAACCTTTGAGAAATCTCTAAACTTATATATTACATTTATGATTTATATAGCTTTCATATTTATATCTACAGAATATAGTAAATAAATTCTGAAAACCATAGGTAAATTTGCGAAATAAATTGCGTAATTCATAAATCTATATACCTATTACGATGCACTAGCGCGCCATCTGTTATCTAATTACAAAACTATTTTAAAGGCGTAATATTCTTTTTAAAATAAACAATTTCTACTGTCCTCACTGCAATGGAAAAAAAAACCGCGCAAACTGGTGAAACCGCTGGGAGGGTTTACCACTGATGAGCCAGGCCCTCCCTATAATTTTTCCATTGCAGTAAGGACAGTAGGAATTGTTTTATTTTAAAAAGAATATTACGCCACTAAAATAGTTTTGTAATTTGAAATCTATATATATATATTAAATAGGCAAAAACATTATATCATATTATTCTTACTCTTAGGAAAAAAAAAATCTAAAATTATGTAGAAAAAAAAAATTATATAAAAAAATTACAAAAACTATTAATTAACTAAAAAAATACTAACACCCTTTCAATTCTCTACCTGTTTGAAATCAAAGTGTATGGTTCTTTCTTTATCTCTTTCCTCTCTTTTACTAAAAAAAAAATTATAATCATTATAAATCTCTTCTTTATTCCTATTTATTTTAAGAGTATGTCTAAATGACGGGAAAAAGCCGATGCTAAAAGACGTTACGTTGTTAAATCTTCTTTTCTTGTTAAATTTTCTTTTTATTTTTCAAAATTTTTTTTTTCTATCTAAAATAAAAACATATTATTCTAACATATAATTACTTTTATTACATTTTTCTCTCCTAAATAAGATATAAATATAATACATATAAACAACTTTTTAATCTCATCTAACTTAAACACAAAAATAATTATCAACTTTTATCTTATATATATATATATATATATTCAAAGGTAAATGGCACAGTAGTAATAAAATGTGTATTGTATTGATTTATTCAGTGTAGTCCCCCGTTTTAGCTTTGATAGACCCGCGTCGGAAAGAAGCACAGGTCTTGGCGACGGTGAATTTGACTGGTTAGATCACACATCGCCTATTAATCATATCCTTTACAATTTAGAAGTTGTCGTGTTGAGCTTTATTTACATCTCTTTCAGCAAGGCCCCACACATAGTAGCATAGGGTTTTCAGAATGGGGACTTGCTGACATGAATATAAATTTCATATGTTGATTTTAAAATTCAAAGATATTTTTTTAATATATAATATTTCTAAATTTAAATATATTGCTCATTGGATATTTAAAGTTTCCGATATTTATGTGATATTGTAATATATCTCGGATCAAACTCGATAATTGGTCGAGGTCAATACCCAATACTTGTATATAACTATGATGCTAATTTGTTATTTATTTATTTTGTCCTACCTGGAGAATCCTGTATGGCACGTGTGCCCAATAAAGGCTATTGTTGTTGTATTTCATATTTAATATATGAAAGGTTTTTTTTTAATGCTAAATATAGAAATATTCTAAAATTGGATTTTTTTTTATAAACAGAGTAGTTATGTTCTTCGGGATATTGAAATATAAAAGGTATATAAATTTAAGAATATTCAAATATATATTTATATGTATGATAAAAAGATTGATGTATATTGAAATTGATTGCTACCATTATGAAAACAGATTAAAATTCAACATCTTTGAATATTTTACTAAAATATTCTTAGTCTATTCCTTTTTTGATTATTATTTCATATAAAATATTTTCCTATATAATATTTATACTGCAGGGTAATAAATGAAATATCTAATTATTGTTTTAAATATCTTTTTAATATGTAAATTAGTTTTTAATGTTTTATATATTTTATAATTCAGATTATACTCTCTCTATAAATATAAATTTGAAAATTGACCAATCTATAAATAAATCTTTAATTATAAAAAGAATATATTGGATCAAAATATCATTTAATTCACTAATATATCAGTCGGCTGAACGCCAACCTTTATCAATGTAATATAACATTTTGATGTGTATTAGCGCACCATCTGTTATGAAAATTTGAAACTATTTTAGACGCGTATGATTCTTTTTGAAAATTAAGCAATTTCTACTGCCCTTACTTCAATATGGAAATATTAATGGGAGGGCCTGGTTTCACCACTTATGAGACAGCCCTCCCTTTAATTTTTCCATTGGACTAAGGGGGTAGTAGAAATTGTTTAATTTTTAAAAAGAAGCATACACGTCTAAAATAATTTGAAATTTTCATATTAATGTGTGTCAACACACATACTCAACATAATGTGTGTTGAGACACATACACTACATAATGTGTGTTGAGACACATTAATATGTTTTGATACCTTGATAAAGGTTGGCATTCAGCCAACTGAAATATTGGTAAAATAAATTATATTTTGATCCAATATATGCCTTTTTAATTAAATATATATATATATAATAAATAAAAAGATTAGATTTTCTGCTGTTTGGGATTGTTATTTATATAAGATTATTAGCTGTTGCTTGATTTTGGTATGCAGTCGTGGAAAAGATTATAATAAAATGAAGATTGAATCACGATTTGCTTTAATTGTGCTTTTATAAAGAAAACATAATTTGATAAAAGTACCTACTGGCTTAAGGCGTAAGAATAAAAAATGGAAAAAAAACTTTTTACATAATGTACAAAAGGTTTGAGCCGGCCATCGGGAAGCAACAACAATGTGTTTTTATAGGGGAAGCGTGGCGGTCGATTTAGCAGAGTATTTGAATCTATGAAATATAATTTTAAATACAATAATTTTTTTTTAAATATAAAATTTATTCAATGTCACCTTTCTCTCCCATTAAAATATACTCTAACCCTCAGCCTTTTCTATTGACCGACTCCGCAATCTAGCGTATTCGGATAGTTGAGAAGGCCAAACGACAAGCTCTAGCAAACTGGAGACAGGATAAAGGAACAAGTACCCTGAGGAAAGGCAACTGAAGAGTAAGTTCGATAATCCTGCGTGAAGATGACATCAGAAAGTTCAGCTCTCACAGAATATCAAATGCAGGGGATGCACTTCCCCGAGTGGGACGGTGCAGTGGCCTCTGAATTCTCAGAATTCAACGACAAATAATGTTATAAAGCAGAAAAAGGTGGATAACTAGGGATAATCTTACTAACTAACTTTCTCATTTCCTCCTTGTAATTCTTCAGAGATTATTTTATTTTCTATTTGTGGCATTATTATATGATATTTATATTCTCATATTACCACCATTATTTAATTCAACAAAACCTTTGCTTTTAATAGCATCATCTTTGTACGACAGAATAAATATACAGTGGTACCTCGACATACGAGCGCCCCAACATACGAGTTTTTCGAGATACGAGCCGACGAGCAAGTGATTTTTTGCTTTGAGTTACGAGCGAAATTCGAGATACGAGTTCGGTTCGGTAGTGTTGAAGATATTAATCTGTGATTTTAAATGGGAATTTTGTATGGGGAAATTTGCTTCGAGATACGAGTAATTCAAGATACGAGCAAGATTGCGGAACGAATTAAACTCGTATGTCGAGGTACCACTGTACTTACTTAGCATAAGTTATCTTTGTACGACAGAATGAATATACTTACTTAGCATAAAAAATGCAGATATGCTATGTGATTCCCAAAAACATTATATACAGTGCGGCAAATAATTTTTAAGACTCGCGCTAGATAAAGGCCAATAGCAGAGCCAGTTATGAAATTGCGCATGCGTATATATATTCGAAGCCTTATCTAGCGCGTGGCTTTGTTTCAGCCATTTTGGTTAACTCTTTAAAAACATACAGGCGATTTTTGAAAAGTAAAATTTTTTGTTCGTCGGAATTCTGAGATGGAACAGAGAGCGGTCATTAAATTTAATGCAAAACTTGGTAGAAGTGCATCGGAAACATATATTTTGATGAAGCAAGTTTATGGTACGTTATGTTTGAGTAAATCAAATGTTTTCATTTGGCACAAACGTTTTTCGGATGGAAGAAATACGCTAGAAGATGATAAGCATACTGGACGACCAAGTTCTTCAAAGACACCAGAAAGTATAGGAAAAGTGCGAGAATTTGTTGAAAACAATGATGGCAGAGGTTTTACACATCAACAAAGAAACGATTCGAACCATTCTGCATGAAGATTTAGGTAAAACTAAAGTCTGTACTAAATTTGTTCCACACACTTTAACGGGCGAGCAGAAATCAGTGTGAATTGCACATTGCAGGGACATCATTTCTGCCTATGAAAATTCTGCATTTAAGCAGAATGATCCAATACAGTATTAGAGCTCTGAGAAGCGGTCTGGTGGATTAAATTGGCGAAACCGCTGGGAGGGTTCACCACTGATGAGCCAAGCCCTCCCAATATATTTTTCATCGCAGTAAGGACAGTAGAGGTTCGTTTTATGTATAAAAGAAACATTCGCGCTTTTAAATCCTTTTATTTTATATGTATAGATGGCGCGTTATTGCTTTGTGTTAATTTATTCCTAATGGCCTTGTCTTTATAGTTTGCTGAAGAGCATTGCTCGAAGCAAATATTTGAATGTAATTCTACTGTCCTATAAGCTTATGTCCATAGTTCACTTGAAAACCATTTCTAAGATTCCATCCTTCAGTGTAGCATATAAAAGCAGAATGATCCAATACAGTATTAGAGCTCTGAGAAGCGGTCTGGTGGATTAAATTGGCGAAACCGCTGGGAGGGTTCACCACTGATGAGCCAAGCCCTCCCAATATATTTTTTCATCGCAGTAAGGACAGTAGAGGTTCGTTTTATGTATAAAAGAAACATTCGCGCTTTTAAATCCTTTTATTTTATATATATATATATGGTAATTTAAACCAACAACCCTATATTGTATAATTACTTATAACAAGATTGTCATGTTGTATATAGAAACACATCTATAAATAATTATATGCATGATTAATCTGTGTCATTGCATCACCATATGTAATGTACTTTGTACAAACTAAGGATGAATAAATAAAACTATGTAATAGATGAGGAGCTAAGTTAAAGCAAGATTGAGCATCAAAAACGTCTAAATTCGAGACAACCCTGAAAAGGAATTCGGCAGCCCGTTGCCATCTGGTCCAAAGGGTGCAGAATGCCCCAGACGTTCAAAGTTCAAATTCGCAGATGTCTCCCCCCCTCCTCGGGAATGGTATATAAACACCTCGGTTTTAGCCGATAAAAGTTAGTCAGCAGTCACCCCTTCCACCGTCAGCGTGAGCCCTTGTCAGTCTTAGCCAGGACTACATCATCGTCATGTAAACAGTAAGAACCCTTCTAACTCCATCTTGCTTAGCTCAACTCCTATCTGTTCATGGAACTTTCTTACTACAACTGTGTCTCTTCGTTTTGTGTGTGTGTGAACATTCCCAAGCTTTCCACTCTGCCTCGACCACGACTGCCTGTACTCTGTGAAAACTGTTAAAGGTCTTCCAAAGTGCAGAGAGGTACTGGAAAACTCTCCACGCCCTGACTGTCCCTCTCGGTTACTACAGGTGACCCTCGGTTACCACAGCTTATAGCGAGAGTCGACAGGATAACCCAAACGAAGGACACCACAGTGAAGAAGGTAAGAAGACTGTCCAGATAGAAAAGAGAGAAAGAGCCAAGATGGAGGAGCAAACCAACCCGTCCAACGATACTGCCGAGCAATCTGTCCCCAAACAAGAGACGACATTTGAAGAGGAAGAAACGTCGCCACCCCAAGGTACCTCCACAGACCCGCTGACACAGATCGCCGATGCCCTGAGTAAACTGCTGGTCGCCCGATCTCCTAGGGAGATAGACGTGAGTCCATACGATGGCACCTTTGAAGCCCAGAGCTTTTTCGACAACTTCGATGCCCAAGCAGACCGAGCGGAGCTGACCTACACGGACCGCCTACGCAAGTTACCCTGCTATCTGCAAGGTAAGCCCCTCCAATATTTCCGAAGCCTTCGGTTAGATAGGTTATATTATAATGATGCCCGCCAGACACTGATAGACCTATTCCCAGCAACGACAGAAGCGTCGTTTGCACGCTTTTTGGCCATCAAATTGACACCCCAAATGTCCCTAGAAGACTACTACCAAAACAAAACGGTAATGGGCATGAAATTGAACCTACCCACCAACATATTAATAGAGTCTCTGACCGACGGACTACCTGTCGCAGACCAGCGATTAATCGCAACTGTGCAGCCAAACACCATTAAGACAAGTAGACATAGTAGACAAGGCTCCACATCCAACCTACCACAACCCACCACCGCGGTACAACAACCAGCGGTCATCACGTGTAACGTACCAAGTTACACCGCCACCCTCGCCTTGCAAGTATTGCAATGCTATGCACTGGCACTCCCAGTGTGAACAACGATTGCAACAGAGCCGAACACGCCCAGTCTACAGCGCCAGACCACGCACAACCACTGTACCAAAACGTGGTACCCACACCCGGCCCAAGGTCCAATCTCCGAGCCATGTTCCCCAAGTCCAAGCTGCAAGCCAAGACGACTCTACAAGCCCCGCGAGCAACTCAACGGTAGGAAAACCTGCAACCTTTTTTCGTTGAACAGCTAATAATATGGACTGAACTGTCACCAAATGTAAATTTTCCCTTTTTAATAGACACGGGAGCATCTATTAACATACTTAACTTGGATATTTTAAGAACCATAGAAAATAGATTACCATATAAAATTATTATCCATCAGTACAGTTTAACTATAAATGCAATAGCCAACAATGTAAATACCCTTGGATATATTTTTTTAAAACTTAAAATCGGTAACCTCACCCAAAAACTAAAATTTTTTATAGTAGAAACTTCACTACCTTTTGGTATTTTATCTATTAATACTCTTAAAATATTTAAATTAATTATAGATTTTAATAATCTCCAAATTTATCAAAATAATGATGCTCTCCCAACAAATGTCTATAAGTTCACCAAGCGCAAAGAGGATTTATGTCCCAATCAACCGAGGGAAACAGCCATTTTTACCACCCTCCCCTCGAACCAGTCTTGTTTACATGTGGCGGAGCCTGCCCCTATATTTTCCCCCACTGTTGTATCACCCCCTATATCTCCTGCTCATGATATTGAGTTATCTATACCTTCTAATGTGGCACCTCATTTAGAACATTGTCCACACGAACTTCACCGAATTCTATATGAATTCTCGCATGTGTTCTCTACTAACAAATACAACGTGCCCAAATTGAACATACCCCCGGTAAAAATCAATACCACCACAGATAAAATAATAGCATTACGCCCATATAGAGTGCCACTACACGACCAACAAGAAATACAGGCCCAAATAGAGCAAATGCTCCAATATGGAATTATTACCCCGTCAGTCTCACCTTATGCCAGTCGAATAACTCTCGTTACGAAACGTGACAAAACGAAACGTTTCTGTATTGATTACAGAAAACTCAATGAAATCATCGCTCCAGACGTACATCCTTTACCTTTAATAGAAACCATTCTTGATAAATTGTCGAAAGCCAAATACTACTCTTCTGTAGATATAGCATCCGCATATTGGCAAGTGGAAATAGAACCTAACTCACGTAATCTACTAGCTTTCGTGACGTTAGATAGTCAGTACGAATTTTGTAGACTTCCTTACGGATTTAAAAATTCGCCACAGATATACTATCGTGCCATAAACCAGGTCATGCAAAAATATAAACTAAATTTTGTTACCCATTACTTCGACGATTTCATTATTTTTTCTGACACCTTAGAGGATCATCTACAACACCTACAACAATTTCTAACGGTGTGTCAACACGAAAACATCACACTCAATTATAATAAATGTTCATTTTTTAAAACAAATATAGATTTCTTAGGATACACTGTTACCGCAGGTACTTATGCACCACAGACGCGCAACCTTGATACCATAAATGCCATCAAACCACCTACCAATCAAAAAACACTACAATCATTTTTAGGAGCAGTAAACGTTTATAATAAGTTTATAGCAGATTATGCCCGCTTACGAACACCTTTAAATAAACTACTTAAAAAGGATGTAAAATGGAATTGGGACCAAGACTGTCAACAAGCTTTCACCACTCTCAAAGAGAGTTTAACCAGTAAACCAGTACTACACTTGTATCAAGTCGGTTTACCATGCCGCCTTTATTGCGACGCATCCACCCAAGGGATCGCAGGCATACTCAAACAGGTACATCCAGACGGACAAGTACATCCTGTACAATATTTCAGCCGCGCCCTTAGAGCACATGAGAGAAACTACACCGTTTCCGAACTCGAGTGCCTCGCCATCGTCGAAAGTGTAGACAAATTCCGAATATACCTCACCGGTATAAAATTCACCATATACACAGATCACCAAGCTTTACAATGGCTAAAAACTATAAAAAATCCGTCAGGACGACTCTTTAGATGGAGCCTGAGACTATCTACCTATAATTACGAAATCCACTACCTCAAAGGCAGCCAACAGTACGAGGCAGATTTACTGTCACGAAACCCCTTTGTAGGATTTATCAGTGCTGATATTATAAAACAGCATCAACCAACACAACACACAGCATCCACATTCAACATTGATACAAACGGCTTACATACCATTACCCGAAAAGGTGTAACTAAAATAATAATTCCCGAAGCCCTGCAAAATACTCTCATGAACAAAGTTCACCAAGAATATAACCACCCAGGCATCTCTCAGATGACCCGCATAATTACTACCCAGTACTACTGGAAAGGTATCTCTAAATCTATAGAAAAATTTGTCAGGTCGTGTCACACCTGCCAAATCATTAAAAGGCCCAAAGGTAAACCCTATGGTGCCCTCGGACAAATTCCACCACCTCAACAACCATTCGACTTAATCTCTATAGATACCATAGCTGGATTTTCGAAATATGGACACTCCAAAACATATCTACACGTAATAGTGGATCATTTGACGCGATATGCTTGGACCTTTCCATCGAAGTCCACCAGTACCCTAACGTACATACAAACCCTCAAGACTGTATTACAACAAGGATTTCCAAAACGCCTGTTATCTGACAGAGCGCCCGCTTTTACCTCAGAAAAGTTCCGTAAATTTCTAATAACACATGGTATACAACCCCTGCTCACCACAAGCAATAACCCACAGGCAAACGGTTTAATAGAACGCTTAAATGCCACCATTACAGGCAAACTCAGACTAGCTTATCTAGAAAATCCAAAAGCTTCCTGGACTCAACTTGTTAAACGCGTCACTCAGACGTACAATAACACACCCCATTCTGTCACAAGTTTTCCACCCACCTACTTAATGTTCAATGTTGTCCCCCCAGATCTAAGAACTCATATTAACCCATACCCCGAAATAAATATAGCTCGAGAGATAGCACGCACTCGTACCCAAAATAAGCATAAAAGAGATAAAGAAACATTTGATAAGCAGCACAGGACACCACATTTCGAAGTGAATGATCTTGTTTTGGTCAAAAATTATAAACACCCCGACACAGGTAAATTAGCACCATATTTTACTGGACCATACAAAATAATTGAAATAATTTCACCCAATGTCGTTCGAATAGATCGCCCCAATCAACCTCTCAATAGAGACAGCGACACCATACATGTCAATAAATTAAAATATTACACAGAGAATGTTCTGTACATTACACCTCCTCATACCCGATATGTTCAAAAAGAACAGCGAATGTCCCCAGATGTATATCTCAGTGAATTCAAACATTTGACTCCAGATATCTTCGAAACGCAACTTTACCGAATTATACCGCCACAAACTTCCCAGCCATTCCTACATTTAACTCCAGATTTATTTAATAGCGATCGTTTTAAAACAAACCTCAAGTAGCGACCAGAAAATTTCCCGTTAAATTCAAAATCCTATTCTATCTACATTACACCAACCCAAATATTTCTTTGAAACCGCCAGACCTAGAACTAGAGGAGAAGGAATTTAACGCTGTAGACAAGCCCCAGTAATATAATCCCCGACGATAAACAGCGGCAATTGCCCTTTAGTCGACCCCGTTTCATGTATATACAACGCCTCTCTCCCCGCTAACAAAGCTGTCAACTAAAAATCCGCTGTCGGAACGACCACCATATGTGTTTCCCATCAGCCATTTATATTTTCCCCAGAATTTCACAAATTCCCCGACAGAGTCATAAAAATTCCGGACTGATAGACTAAACAATTCGAGACACCATGTGCGTCACCTAGATCTATCGCCACCCTTCCCCTAACTGTCCCCCAGTCCTACATTCCCCATGTCCCGCATTCTTTTTTTCCACACTTCTTACTACATTAACAGTCGATATCTTAACCTAACTTTTAAAAATATTTGGACAAGACCTTCCTTAAATTGAACATTTTTAATATTATAATCCTGTGTAAATCTCTAATTTTTACTACATATCAAACATTTTACATGTTAAATTGAGATCACAATCTTTAATTATATTCTGTTTTTGTATAAAATATTTTATTTTTATTTTTGCCTTTCAAGTATATAATCACTAGTTTTTAATCCAACATTATATATAAAAAAATCAATTTCATTTTTCATAATATTATTTTAGTATTACAAAAGATTCATTTGGTGTCAAAAATCACTTTAATTCTTCATTATTATTACTTTTATATATTGATTGTTTGATTTTATCCACTTAAACTTTATTCAACCACAATGATATTGCTATATTTTTATTCATTTTATATTTGTTTTTATACCTTTATATAAAATGACTATGTTATCATTAACTTTCGGGCATACAACAATCTATTTATCTAACCACTTCAGTGTACTTTACACTACTATCTTCTTAGTCATTGCTTCACATCAACGTAGAAAAACGATAGTACTGCTTGACAAACTATTTGATCAAAGTTCCCCAGAATTAAAAATCCCAACTTCTGGCCTTGAACACGTTTCAAAAGTTTACTACAATCATCCCTAGAGCATAATCACCCACGCAAACACAAAGCGTCCACAACTCAATTTTTTAGCTCTAGCGGACCACAATCAACCTTTGATTTTAAGTCAAGTCAGATCACCTACTGTCGCTACAACAATTCTACTTAACGCATGACTCCATTTCACCCCTTTCAATCATATTAATGAACGACTTTTTCTTCAACAACTTTTCAACGCAATAACCCTACAATTGTGACAAAGCACTGTAACCCTTATACAGGATCACAGGTGAAACATTGCCTAGGAAGACGCACAAGTCTATATCCTCGCTTTGCACCTGGACCTAAGTATTTGATTACCTGTGTAATACTTACAATTGCATATTCTTTAACCACTAATCCTTTCCAACGCCCGCCAACAATCTCTTAGAACATGATTTTATTTTTATCATCATTATTTTTATCAAACAAAGGTTTTATCTTAATTTCTCTTTTATATGAATATCATAACTTTTAAATTAAACATAAGTCGTATCTTTTAGAATTTGCAGATATATCCAAACAAAACATCTTGTTATAGCCCTTTTTAACCCTCACAGTTTAAATTAATTAGAATAATTTTTAATTACTTACCTGTGTTAGAGAGGCTTTACCCGTTTAAACCCGGATAAACCCTTTCACTCCCGGGGCTCATCTATGGTAATTTAAACCAACAACCCTATATTGTATAATTACTTATAACAAGATTGTCATGTTGTATATAGAAACACATCTATAAATAATTATATGCATGATTAATCTGTGTCATTGCATCACCATATGTAATGTACTTTGTACAAACTAAGGATGAATAAATAAAACTATGTAATAGATGAGGAGCTAAGTTAAAGCAAGATTGAGCATCAAAAACGTCTAAATTCGAGACAACCCTGAAAAGGAATTCGGCAGCCCGTTGCCATCTGGTCCAAAGGGTGCAGAATGCCCCAGACGTTCAAAGTTCAAATTCGCAGATGTCTCCCCCCCTCCTCGGGAATGGTATATAAACACCTCGGTTTTAGCCGATAAAAGTTAGTCAGCAGTCACCCCTTCCACCGTCAGCGTGAGCCCTTGTCTGTCTTAGCCAGGACTACATCATCGTCATGTAAACAGTAAGAACCCTTCTAACTCCATCTTGCTTAGCTCAACTCCTATCTGTTCATGGAACTTTCTTACTACAACTGTGTCTCTTCGTTTTGTGTGTGTGTGAACATTCCCAAGCTTTCCACTCTGCCTCGACCACGACTGCCTGTACTCTGTGAAAACTGTTAAAGGTCTTCCAAAGTGCAGAGAGGTACTGGAAAACTCTCCACGCCCTGACTGTCCCTCTCGGTTACTACAGGTGACCCTCGGTTACCACATATATATATTCAAAGGTAAATGGCACAGTAGTAATAAAATTTGTATTGTATTGATTTATTCAGTGTAGTCCCCCGTTTTAGCTTTGATAGACCCGCGTCGGAAAGAAGCACAGGTCTTGGCGACGGTGAATTTGACTGGTTAGATCATCGCCTATTAATCATATCCTTTACAATTTAGAAGTTGTCGTGTTGAGCTTTATTTACATCTCTTTCAGCAAGGCCCCACACATAGTAGCATAGGGTTTTCAGAATGGGGACTTGCTGACATGAATATAAATTTCATATGTTGATTTTAAAATTCAAAGATATATTTTTAATATATAATATTTCTAAATTTAAATATATTGCTCATTGGATATTTAAAGTTTCCGATATTTATGTGATATTGTAATATATCTCGGATCCAACTCGATAATTGGTCGAGGTCAATACCCAATACTTGTATATAACTATGATGCTAATTTGTTATTTATTTATTTTGTCCTACCGGGAGAATCCTGTATGGCACGTGTGCCCAATAAAGGCTATTGTTGTTGTATTTCATATTTAATATATGAAGGGTTTTTTTTTAATGCTAAATATAGAAATATTCTAAAAATGGATTTTTTTATAAACAGAGTAGTTTTGTTCTTCGGGATATTGAAATATAAAAGGTATATAAATTTAAGAATATTCAAATATATATTTATATGTATAATAAAAAGATTGATGTATTTTGAAATTGATTGCTACCATTATGAAAACAGATGAAAAATTAACATCTTTGAATATTTTACTAAAATATTCTTAGTCTATTCCTTTTTTGATTATTATTTCATATAAAATATTTTCCTATATAATATTTATACTGCAGGGTAATATGCTTTTTAATATGTAAATTAGTTTTTAAAGTTTTATATATTTTATAATTCAGATTATACTCTCTCTATAAATATAAATTTGAAAATTGACCAATCTCTATAAATAAATCTTTAATTATAAAAAGCATATATTGGATCAAAATATCATTTATTTTACTAATATTTCAGTCGGCTGAACGCCAACCTTTATCAATGTAATATAACATTTTGATGTGTATTAGCGCACCATCTGTTATGAAAATTTGAAACTATTTTAGACGCGTATGTTTCTTTTTGAAAATTAAGCAATTTCTACTGCCCTTACTTCAATATGGAAAAATTAATGGGAGGGCCTGGTTTCATCACTTATGAGCCAGGCCCTCCCTTCAATTTTTCCATTGCAGTAAGGGCAGCAGAAATTGTTTAATTCTAAAAAAGAATCTTACGCGTCTAAAATAATTTCGAATTTTCACATTAATGTGTGTCAACCCACATACACAACATAATGTGCGTTGAGACACATTAATATGTTTTGATACCTTGATAAAGGTTGGCATTCAGCCAACTGAAATATTGGTAAAATAAATTATATTTTGATCCAATATATGCCTTTTTAATTAAATATATATATATAATAAATAAAAAGATTAGATTTTCTGCTGTTTGGGATTGTTATTTATATAAGATTATTAGCTGTTGCTTGATTTTGGTATGCAGTCGTGGAAAAGATTATAATAAAATGAAGATTGAATCACGATTTGCTTTAATTGTGCTAATAAAGAATACATAATTTGATAAAAGTACTACCTGGCTTGAGGCGTAAGAATAAAAAATGGAAAAAAACTTTTTACATAATGTACAAAAGGTTTGAGCCGGCCATCGGGAAGCAACAACAATGTGTTTTTATAGGGGAAGCGTGGCGGTCGATTTAGCAGAGTATTTGAATCTATGAAATATAATTTTAAATAAAATAATTTTTTTTAAATATAAAATTTATTCAAAATGTCACCTTTCTCTCCCATTAAAATATACTCTAACCCTCAGCCTTTTCTATTGACCGACTCCGCAATCTAGCGTATTCGGATAGTTGAGAAGGCTAAACGACAAGCTCTAGCAAACTGGAGACAGGATAAAGGAACAAGTACCCTGAGGAAAGGCAACAGAAGAGTAAGTTCGATAATCCTGCGTGAAGATGACATCAGAAAGTTCAGCTCTCACAGATGATATAAAATGCAGGGGATGCACTTCCCCGAGTGGGACGGTGCACTGGCCTCTGAATTCTCAGAATTCAACGACAAATAATGTTAAAGCAGAAAAAGGTGGATAACTAGGGATAATCTTACTAACTAACTTTCTCATTTCCTCCTTGTAATTCTTCAGAGATTATTTTATTTAAAATATTTATATGATTTTCTTTTTATATTTTCTATATGTGGCATTATTATATGACATTTATATTCTCATATTACCTCCATTATTTAATTCAACAAAACCTTTGCTTTTAATAGCATCATCTTTGTACGACAGAATGAATATACAGTGGTACCTCGACATACGAGCGCCCCAACATACGAGTTTTTCGAGATACGAGCCGACGAGCAAGTGATTTTTTGCTTTGAGTTACGAGCGAAATTCGAGATACGAGTTCGGTTCGGTAGTGTTGAAGATATTAATCTGTGATTTTAAATGGGAATTTTGTATGGGGAAATTTGCTTCGAGATACGAGTAATTCAAGATACGAGCAAGGTTGCGGAACGAATTAAACTCGTATGTCGAGGTACCACTGTACTTACTTAGCATAAGTTATCTTTGTACGACAGAATGAATATACTTACTTAGCATAAAAAATGCAGATATGCTATGTGATTCCCAAAAACATTATATTTGAGATTTATTGCTATAAATATTTTAATATTCATTCCGTTGATATTTATTCCTATAGATGACGCAAGCCAACAGCATGAGAAGGAGATGTATATCTTAATTTATGCACCATATCCCAGTATAATAACACATTAGTACTATTTCTCTACATTGTTTCGCGTTCTCACACAATTCTGGCTTCAACTACCTGCTTTGTGATTTTTCAGGATGCCTGAATGACCTGTTTTTAGGTCGTTGAGTTACAGCCTACCGATAGATGGCGCAAGCCATCAGCAACTTTCATTTGCTCGATAAGGTGGTGCCTATTTTTTCAAATTTATGCACCTTATATATAGATCCCAGTACAATATCACATTTGTACTATTTTTCCACCTTTTTTTTTCTTTCATAACTTTTCTTATTGGAATTATTTAGGGCATTAATCGATCCATAGATTTTCCCGACATATATGATAGCATAATTCCGGAATATCCTACATATATAGTCTCCTTCTTCCCAATATCATTCATACCATTATCCAGCCTTCAATATTTATTTGGTGTTTTTGGTCGTAATGTGATCTTTCCTTTGATCAGGTATTGCCTCAATAGTACATAGGTTAGAAATAGTCGTTATTTCTCCTTAAAATAAAATTTTATTTTTCGTTTAAAAGAAACACATGCGGGATAATTTTCAAATGTTGCTTTCAATAGTATATCAACTAAAAATCCATAGTTTATGATTTAACTGTATTTTGTTAATTATTATTAGCATATCCATCTCTTATATTCACTGTGCTTTCTTCTATATATATATTATATAATCTAAAATACAAATATATATATATTTTTTAAACATATATTTCATTTTCATTCATTGACTGTTATATATTTTTTGACCATAGATTAAAAAAAATACCACTTTAATTATTGTTGTAAATATGTATAGTTAACCCTACCTTTTTTAATTAAAATCACGATTATAGAATTCATTGTATAAATTCTATATTGCAGTGCTAAATAATTTTATGTGTAATTTTAATTCAAGTAATTCAAAATAAAATCTACTTGAAAGGTAAATAATTATCGTTGCTTTTTCACGACTGCACCCCTTTTTCAACAACAAAACACAAAAATAATTCTAACACAACATATATTTATATATATATTTGATTAAATCCTCTCAACTAACTATGTGATGAGGTCTGGTAGCCTCTTGTAGAATCCTGTCGACTAAAAATGTGATGAGGTATCCAGTCGACTTAAACTATGGTGTGCGATCCTGTCGACTCTCGCTATACTGTGTTAACCGAGAGGAACAGTCAGGATGGGGAGTTTTACAGTACCTCTCTGCACCTTGGAAGACCTTTTACAGGTCTCACATATATATTGAAAAAATAAAAGGGTCATGTGTTAAAGTGAAAATAATGAAGGCATACCCTGACCAGGAGCACACGTGCTTTTTAGATGGCAGAATGTCATTTCTTTCTGTTATTTTTTCATGTGTAAGCGTATTCACGCAAATTTGGTCTAAATACCCAATTCTTGGTTTCTAAAGAAGCCTCTGGAACAAAAAATATTTTTGGTCGCAGTGGTACAGCCTGCTCCACGCTGACGAGCGCCAACAGCGCGAAACGCGTTCGTGGATGGCCTTTCTTCGATTATCAAGAAATTGGGTTGGCTTAATATCAGGGAACAGGCTAAATCAATGTTTAGTTGATTTCTGTTCTACTAGATGGCGCTCTCTCTCTCTCTGCCATCTGAAAAGCACATGTGCTACTGGTCAGGATATGCCTTTTTTAAAATCAACACCTGACCTTTATATTTTTATTTTTATATTATTTTTTCCACATATATATATAATATATATTTTGATCACTGGAATACAAGTGTTTTTCATAATAAGAGTTCTTATACAAGAATGTTTTATTTGTAATTCGCCATTTTGAATCACTTTTTTTTTAAATAAAAATATAGAATTTTATAATAATTTTAGTTTGTTAAGAGAAAGAGAGAGATATTAATTTTTAAATAATAAATTTAACTGTTTAAAGCATATTTCAATATAAAAATAAAAATTAATAAAATTATGAAAATTACTTATAACCATTTATTTTATTTTATTATCATTTACAAAGCACGCGATATCCGTCTTGGATATTTGCATGCATACACAAGTTTGGGAGCTTATTTAGAGTAATTATTAATATGATTTTAGTTATTATAATATAAATTATTAACATATTTGTCAGTAATTAACGATTTAATTACCCTATAATGAATATTAGTGAACATCACAGTTAAGAACAGAAATTTAGAGCTATTTACAGCATATAACTATATACCAGTTATTATAGCCAAGGCTATCTATTACTTAAAAACATTCTACGAAATCTATTAAAATATATATACATATATCTATTATTAACTATTTGATTTAGACAATTTATATTTATTTGATTTTTGACTCTCACACACAAGTCCTCTACAAGTCGACAATCCGTTAGAATATGTACAGGATTTTCTTCTTCTACACCACATGAGAATTTAGGCGAATCCGTCATTCTGACTTTGTACAAATATGATCTAAAGTTACCGTGTCCAGTAAAAAATTGGACACTGTAAAAATTTGGCTTTACATATTTGGGTATTTGGGAGTCAGTGAAGAAGGACTTGAAAATGGTATTAGTCTTCTCATAGTATTTCTGCAATTTTCCCTTATATAATTAGAAATTATATTCCTACTTGAAGAGTCAAATCGGTTGTAATTTATTTCGGTTTTCAACATGTTAGATTCAATATAATCAGTAAGTTTGGGGACTTGTGCAAGTATATGTGTAGAATCCGATGATGTTGTACTGTAGGCCTGTATACAATGTTTTAATATTTTATATTGAAGAGAATTTAGTTTGTCCTTAAACTTTTTGTTTATGAATGGATACCATATTTGATAACCATAAGTAATTGTACTTCGATATAATGTCTTATGCAATATCAGTCTTCGTCTAAAGTCCAGACCCCATGCTTTCTTTGTCAGGCCAAATAGGTATCCACTAGCTCTAGTTACTTTTATGATCATTTCATTAACGTGAGGCGTAAAGTCCAGTTTGCTTCTGACTCGGTGATTTTTAATAGTCACTCCTAGGATCTTAAGTTCTTCAACCGGTTTAATTAACTTGCTACCTGAGACTATTATATCGCTATTGCATTTATATAAATATATAATATTTTTGTTTTTTCATCTGACAATTTTAATTTACGACTTTCACACCACTTATTGACTTTTTTAAATACATTATCTATTGTCTTTCTTAGTTGTTCAGGAGTTTTATTCCAACATATTAACGTAATATCATCTGCATATCCTATTGTTTCACAGTTATCATCCAGATTATTATTCAGTATCTCATTAATAAGAATATTCCATAATGTGGGAGATAGTGGTCCTCCCTGTGGACATCCTTTACTTAGTTTCTTATTAATTTCAGTTGAGGAATATCTAAATCTTATTCTTCTATTATCAAAGTATGATTGTAGAAGTTTTATCGTTGAAGCCTGCACACCATCTTCATCTAGTCTTTTCATCAAGGCCGGCCACCATGCATTATCAAACGCTGCACTAATATCCACTGCAATTATTGCTTATATAACCATACATATTATTATTGTTTTTCAAATAATTTTCTGAAAAAGTATATGCAATTATTTTCTCATTATTTCCGATTATCACGCCGAACAAATAACTATAAATAATCTGTTCTAAAAACATTGAGACCTGGATGATTAATTAGCACAAGTAATCAATATAACTAAAACATATAATTAACAGATTAGCTCTGTCACGTGATCAATCTAAATAGGACTTAAATTTTCTTACTATAATTTGGGTTATTTTCTTGTCAAGTTATATTTTGATAATCAATGATACACATAATATTTTTTATGACAAAATAGCCTTCTATAAATTCAGGAAGCCCATTTGAAAACCATAGATAGTACTTTGTTTCAGCCTTCATTTTCACTAGAGAAATGACCTTTTTTATAATTCAATATACTTCCAGAAAATTTCATCTGAATAATTTTTCGTTATAAAGAAAATCTATCAGAATATAGAATACTGATGGTGATATCAAAACAATCATATCCTTCCATATAAATATATATTACATAAAATAAGCATATCCTGACATCTTACAAGAGTTTTTAGATGGCAGAGCGCCATCTAGTGGAACAGAAATCACCTAAACGTTGATTCAATCTGTTCGTTGTTGGCTTTTCTTGATTTATCAAGAAAATTGGTTGGCCAAATATCAGGGAACAGGCTAAATCAACGTTTAGTTCATTTTTGTTTCACTAGATGGCGTTATACCACATTAAAAAATCATGTGAGCGGTCAGGATATGTCTATTTTTTTTTTAATATCAACACAAAAGCATATTTTTAAAGATTATTTTCACACACAATATATTTAATTAAAAAGGCATATATTGGATCAAAAAATTAACACAATATATATGTAGTGATGCTGATGAATGGTGAGATTCAACCTACCTAGTCCTTTTGTGTTATCCACTAACGCCCGAAACCACTCTGACAACTGTGGCCCCTAGACTGCATAACCTGCCTACCACAACATATACATTTAAAGTTTTAGCATGGTGCATATCTGCTCTTTCCATGAATACTTTGCAAAAAGTATTTTCATACATTATAAGAAAATGTTGCCAAAATTCGTGAGACAGATTTCCCTATTTATAGATATCCACCCGGGGATTCAAACCAAAATATTATGAGATGTATTCATGTGCATTAGTTGTTCTGCTACGCCAAGTGATGGCTTCTACCATCTAAAATGATCATGTGAGCGGTCAGGAATTGCAAATTTTGTTTTTAATATAAACACCTGACCATTTTCCTATTTTACTTTTTTTTTCACATTAAAAAGCGTATTTACTCAAAATTGGCCTCAAATACCCATTTCTTGATTTCTCAGGAAACCTTTGGAACTGAATATTGGTAGTAGAGGTACAGTCTGCACCATGCTGACGAGGGCCAACAGCCCGAAACGCGTTCGTGGTTGTTTTTTGATTTATCAGGAATTGGGTTGGCCAAATATCTTTGGAACAAACTAAATCAAGGTTTAGTTGATTTTTGTTCCATTTCATGGCTCTGTTATCAAAAATACTAATGTGAGCTGTCAGAAAATTCCAATTTTTATTTTAATATTTTATTATATAAACCATGCTAGCTTTCAAGCTAACGGCTCTTCTAAATTTCTAAACAATCCCTATATATTCATTTATACAAATTCATTTTATTTTGAAGCTTTAATTTTTTTCAGGCCTGTAGAAGACACAAACACGTTATAACTTTCTTCGTGAATATAAACGTTAAAAACTTATATTATTTTAATCTTTATTACTATTTTTTTTTTAATTAAGATTTATATGATGTATGATTTTTGATTTTACAAAAGAAGTCGCTCAAAGAGGTAGTCGTTTAATCAAATGCGGTGGTTGCTCTTTGGAGGTGTCACTCTGCATGAAGTTTTCACATATTGACCTTATTGTAAAATATATTGTGGTCTTTTACCATTGATTAATTGAAGTCTTCTATTTATAAAAATGTGAAGAAAACTAAATAAATTGAAATACTTCTGAATAACTAAAAGAGAAAAGCTTGTTAAGTTTATTCGAAAAGAAAACTTGGAATTTTGGAAGTGAGTAATTTACTTAGTAAGTGGCAGTGAAAAATAATTTAAATAAATGAAAGAGGGAAGTAGGTATTTGGATAGATAAAATATTCCAGCTAAATATTCCAGGCCTTTAGGAAAATATAAGATCTCTGTTGAATATTCCTACCTGATCTCATAAATATTTATATAATAAAGAATATACATATTAAAAACAAAGAAGCCATATCCTGAGCAGGAGCACATGTGCCTTTTAGTTCCTGGTCAGGATATGCCTTCTTTGTTTTTAATATCAACACTTGAACTTTTTATTATTTACACACACACACACACACACATATATATATATGTCGTGGTCAAATGAAGAGGCGCAACCGTTATGCCAAGCCAACGGCGCACACCGCGATGTCTGCCACCTTTATTTTTTGTACAGTTTTTATAGATGGTTGAATTTACATATTTACATTTTAACACAACCTTAATATATTTACATACTTCTTTTGACCAAAATAAATTATATCTCTTGGGCAATAATATGTAATATTGTTTTGCAAATGTCGATGTAGACGACGTATGGATAAACTGCCAGTCGTGAACGTGAGGCGAGTGTTGATGTTCTTCCCACTCGCGGACAACAAGAAGCAGAGGCAGGGCTAGATGTTAGCACCGAGAGTGATCGGGGACAGCCCACGGGACAGAGGTAGAGGCCATGACCCAAACTTGGATGCCTATCACCGAGACACGGAGAGAAAGACAGAAGCGGCCTGCCGAGAAACACACCCTAGAACCATCTGCTGACCCCCTGCCAAAACCTGTCCTGTTTACAGGGGTCGTCTATATAAATCCCTGGAGGGCCCATCTGTCTGGGCGTTGGCATTTTCCTCCTCTGTCTCCAGCATGTCCCCAGCTGACCGCTCTTTGGATGTTTATTTTGACGTCACCAATTTTAGTTCAAATACAAATAAGGGTTTACAGGTATTATTAATAAAGATATAGCATATATACAAAATATGGGGGTGGTATCAAATAGAAGCGGTGCACATTTTAATAGAAGGGTAGGATCTTATAAGGTATCGGCTATAATTGATTGGAAGATATGTGACATATATTAAAAGTGTCATTATTATACAGTTTAAAATATACGATATAAATATATTATGAATAATTTATTTGTTATTAGATAAAGGATTGATCAGACAAAGAATTGTTAGATAAAGGGTTGAAGGTGTAGTTGTGATAAAAGAAAGATAATTATTTACCATCAAGTAGTTTTTTATTTCTGATTACTTAAAGAAAAATTACACATTAGTTATTTTCACAATCATATAGAATATATAAAGTTAATCTTATATTAGTGATTTTAAAAAGTTAGATATGTTAACTACGCATATTTACAAGAAAATTATTCTAAAAACGATGATAAAAAGTAGAATTATCAATGAATAATATTGAAATATTTTTGAAACATATAATATATTTCAGTTTTTTTTATTACATAATATATATATATATGTGACAATATAGTGGTAAATGTGTTGAGGAGAGAAATAATCACACGACGAGTTGTTAGAGCAATCATTCAGCCAGCCAGCCGAGAGAGAGCGAGCGAGACGTTATCAGCTGAACGACCGTTTTCCCTGTGTACACAACCGGGGGATAACCAGGAAAGTCGCCAGGTGGTGACGCCCCCCCCCCCTCAGGAATGTGGTCAAAATGGTTGTGAGTTAGTTGTCTAAAGTGTCTCGCTTTAGCTGCTCATCTCTCTCTCGTTGGCTGTTGGTTTGTTTTATTAATCCTGGAAGAGCATATATTATGACATATATATATATATATATATATAGAACCTCCCGTGAGAGACCTCCTGGGAAAGGTGATATTTCATTTTGGCACATTGGATATTATTATAATATATTGTCGATAGAATTTTATAAATTTTTACTCTAACTTACATCAATAACTTTTATAACGCCTTTAGAACAAATTCTTTTGCTGTTCTTGCAGAATATTTTTACATATTATCTGTGAATAACCGTAATCTATATAGAGCTAATTTTAACAAATGATTTCGGATCTTTTTGAATATTTAGTAAAAGGTTTCATTAAAAATATCCAAAATGCACTTTGTTGATTAAAATGTACACATGTCTAGCAAAATTCACTTCTGTTTTTATATGTTATTATAGTTGCGTTTGGCTGTCTTAATTCAGGTGAATGATGTTGGGTTTGTAAAAGTAATCTATTTGGTATTCTATTCTTTATCCTTGTTAGCTAAATTCAATGTTACCAGCCCCATCATGCTCCAATACTCCCTAACTAACATTATTTTTAAAATAATCATAGAATAAATATATTTCATTCTACAAATTATATTTGAACATATTTTAAATTAACAAAATATGAATTAAAGTAGTATTAGCGCGCCATCTGTTATGAAAATTCGTAACTATTATAAACGCGTATGATTCTTTTTAAAATTTAAAACAATTTCTACTGCCCTTACTGCAATAGAAAAATTAAAAGGAGGGCCTGGTTCATTGTGGTGAACCCTCCCATTAATTTTCCATTGCAGTAAGGGCAGTAAGAAATTGTTTAATTTGTTTAAAAACAATCATACACGTCTATAATAGTTTCGAATTTTCATAAATAGTGTTTCAATTTTTTTTTTTCAAAAATGTATTTGAGTGAGAGTTAATTAGCAAATACGTATATTAAAATAAAATATTCGTATATTAGTTTTATTAAACATTTATCAAAAATATATTATAATATTTAAGGAATTTTATGAATATATTTGTTCAGGATATTTCCACGAATTCTATCTAAGATCCAATTTGTCTTTCGAAATATCCTCTTTATTTGTTCCCATAAAATATTGATGTATTTTTCATGGGATCTAAAATCAATTTCTTTAGGTGGAAAGAAATATATGCATTATACAGACCTAATATTACTATTTTTAGTGGAAATTATCTAGATATATATATTTCTAACTTACAATATGAAAACAAAAATATATTTTTACTGAGAAATTTTACATAATAGATTATTTTAAAATAAAAAAAGCTTATTTTGGATCGATCACATTTATTTTAGAAAATTCAATATTTCGACGAGGTTGCTTGTCCATTTTCTTCTGGGAATCAAATTCTTTGTGAGCTTATCATCCACGTGATGCTCGAGAATTTAATCTTATAAGCTTACAATGTTTGAATCCAAGAATAAGATAGGCGAACAGCCTTTTCGAAAGATTGAATTTTAAAAAATAAATGTGATTAATCCAAGATAAAAGCATTTAAAATAGATATCTCGATTTTCAGAATATTAATTTATGTAAGTATTTTTAAAATAGCTTTTCGCTCTCTTATAAAAATAATCAATGTTTCGAAAAAGTGGTCTGTCCTCCTTTAGATGATAACAAAATATATTTTGGACAAGATTTCATATATATATATATATATATATATATATATATATATATATATATATATATATATATATATGTATATTAAAAATAAAAAGGCATATCCTGACCAGGATCACATTTGCTTTACAGCACATGGAACAGAAATCAACTAAACATTGATTTAGGCTGTTCCCTGATATTTGGTTTGATTTTATTTTTAATATAAACACCTGACCTTTTTAGTATTTATATTTTCTATTATTATACCATGTGTAAATCATATTTACGCAAGATTGGCCTTAAATACCCATTTTTTGGTTTCTCAAGAAACCTCTGGGACCAAAAATATTTTTGGTCGCAGTGGTACAGCCTACTCCACGCTGACGAACGCTAAAAGCGCGAAACGCGTTCGTGTAGAGCTTTTCTTGATTTAACAAGAAATTGGTTTGGCCAAATATCACGCTCCTAGTTAGGATATGCCTTTTTTATTTTTGATATATATATATAATAATGAAATATATAAATATATTTGAAAAATAGTACAAATGTGATATTGTACTGGGAATAAGGTGAATAATTATGAAAAAAGGCATCTCCTTATCGTGCAACTGAAAGTTGCTGATGGCTTGCGCCATCTATCTGAATAAATATCAACTATTCTCGTTGATTTTTAATTATTCCAGAATTGGCCAAATACCCATTCCTGATTAATCAAGAAAATCTAACCACGAACGCGTTTCGGGCTGTGAGATTTTTTTATAATTGTTTGTTATTAGCATTATCTATTTGTTTGCATCAGCATAATTTAATCTAATCTTTGATAGAGGGCGCTGTTCGTGAGCTAAGTAGAATAATTTGAATATATAGTTTTAATAATTGATTTATATATTTTTTAAAATAGACTATCGTCTTCCCCGTATTTTTTACCTATGTATGGAATTTTGGTTTGAATTAGTGAACTACTGCGAATTTGTATACCGAACATACAAACAAACAAACATACAAACATTGATTTTGATATATATAGATTTCTTTTTTTTTTATTTTAAACTCATTTCAAATATGATATATATACTATTGGCCACATTAATTTAGGTAAAATATGTACACAATTTAATAAAAAAATGTTATTTTTCAGACAGATACAGTATACTGTGAATAAAAAGTGATTAAAATTTCAAGAAATTTATAGGTTTGAAAATAGAGCAATCCATAAATATATCTTTAAATAAAAAGGCATATATTGGATCAAAATATAATTTATTTTACCAATATTTCAATTGGCTGAACACCAACCTTTATCAAGGTGTTATAACAAATTTAATGTGTGTTAACAACAAACTCAGCGACACATAGCGTCAACAGAATTGAGTTTTAAAATATTTTGTATAAATGTATTTATATTGTGAATTATAATTTGTATAAATATAAAATAAGCGCTATTGTTAATTTTCAAAATATTCACACCCATATTTTACAAAACTAATTTTGTCCATAATATAAATGAATATATCAAATTTATTTCTCCACATTGAATATAACAAAATATTTTTAAAACTTAATTCTGTTGACGTTATGTGGCGCTGAGTTTGTTGTTGACACACATTAAATATGTTATAACACCTTGATAAAGGTTGGTGTTCAGCCAACTGAAATATTTGAAAAATAAATTATATTTTGATCCAATATATGCCTTTTTAATTAATATTTTATAGGTATCGATCCTGTTGAATCAATACTCAGAATAGCCATCTCTGGCAGTAAAGACAGCACTTTAACGCCTATAAATTGAGTCAAACAGAGATTGGATGGCAGGTACAGATTCTATTATAGACTCAAGCAATACCACCGTTTATGACAGTAATACTGGTATTTGGTGATGAGACAGTAGGGATTCAAGCTCAACTTCCGAATGAAAGTCTCAAATTCAACCCCATTAAACTCTCAAAAAAAATAATCGCAAGTAAAAATACGGGAATTCATATATGCAAATACCAGTAAACCTGGAATATTTGCATAATAACAAAATCTACTTATAATAAGGGTTACACACGAAAGGTATTTAAGTCGAGAGTAATAAGTAGCTCAACATACAGAAACACATACACTCAATAGGTACAACAACATTTATAGAGAACGTAAATAAGAACACGAGCAATAACAAAAAAAAACAAGTATTCATATATTACACGTTTATAGGAGCGAGAAATAATAGTTTTCATTTTATAATTATATCTCCAAAAAATTGATTTTATTTGGATTTTAAAATGTTATTTATCCTATCTTCAATCGGTTGACTACCACTATTTTTGTAAGCTTTTCTGATAGACCACGTTGTTTCTTGTGCAATTAAATTTGAAAAACAATATTGACGTTTCTGCCAATCGATATAATTAGGAAAATAAATTTTTAGATTCAAGTTATGCCTAAATATATTGTATATATATATATATATATATACTATTTTAGTTCAGAGTTTATAAATAAGAGTTAAAGTATTATAGATGTTTAAAAAATGATGTAGTGATTTTTTAATGTGAAAAAAAAAGTTATATTATAAACTTTGATCCTCGAATTCAAAATTCATTTTAGAACAAAATGGAACTTTGATTTCGATATTCGCCTGCATGCGCTTTAATGCTTCAATTATTTTTACTTTTTTTGTGAAAAAAATATCATTTTTCAAAGGGGAATAACCAAATGATTCTCTTGAAGATTATAAAGACAAAAGCTAATATTCACGAACGGAAAAATATGTCCAGGGTAGCTTAGTGGACATGGCATCTTCCCGGTAAGCGGAACACTGGGTTCGATTCCCATCCCTGGACACTTTTATTTTTCCGTTTATCATTACTCTTCACAATTCATCCTTTCATACTTCATCCCTAAGGTTAGAAATAATCGTTATTTCTCCTTAAAATGAATTTCGAATTTTCGTTCAAGAGAAACACATGCGGGATAATTTTCAAATGTCGTTCTACAATCACAAGCCACATTATATTGTATCATAATTGTATTCTACAATTGTAATTTTTGTTTCAGCTAAATTTCTTCATTAGTTTTACTTCTCGCTCTAAAAACGTCAATTTAGATTCATGAACACATATTTGCCTATCAATATAAAGTTATTATTACATATAACAAAAATAGGATCCTATATTTTTCAGAAAAATATATTTCGGGTATATAGTTTTACCATTGTCATTAAAAAATAATAAACACTTATTGATATATGCCACAAAATTTTAAAATATAAAATTTTCGTGCATTTTCTAATTTTAATTGTATTCAAAAGGTTACTAAAGAATTTTGCCGAAATATGTTAATAATTATTTGTGAACTCATTTACCTGTTGCAACACTAACACTCTAAAGCTCACCATTTTAATACAATAAAGAAAGCTCTTTGGATCACCGCCTTTTACGTATATATCATTTAAAGTATCTATTAATTATGAGTTAATCTTCCACACACTGGAATGTTCTCAAAAAGAAATATGAGTGCTAGTCAGGCAAACCTTTGAGATAAACCTGAGTACCAACGCATGATTAGAACCCAACTGCAGAGACTGCGGCTCCAAGCGTTGCGTGCAAGTGTAACAAATCAATGACCGTAAACCACCAATAACCTGGTGAACAAACCATGTTAATGACCCTGTAATGTTTGTGTGCGTGTGAAATATCGCGTGGTAAAAGTTATGTAAAACCTTTGTGCGTCGGTTGTTGACGTGAGTGATGTGTAAGTGAATTAGTGTATATCTCATTATTATTATTTATAATACTTGGAGCCAGTTAAAGGAGATAGTAATCAGTAAATATACACATTACTTTGAAGGTTGATTATTCACCTTGTTGTTGTTGTTGTTGTTGTCGTGTCCAAAGAAGAGTCTCAGATGTCTCCATGCATCTCCATCACAGCAGCAGCAATATTCACTATTTTGGGTGTGTAAAGCTGCTGCTCTGGGTCTAAGTCAATTTTCTGCAAGGCTGCGGCCATTGCTGGGCATGAGAATATGTGAGTAGGTGTTAGTTCCACACCTTTGCATTCTTTATAAGTTCTTGTTCCATCTGGATGTATTGTCATTCCATTCACTTTGTGTTTTCTTAATAGTAAAGAAATTAGATATTTGCTTCCCTAATAACTACTTGTACTACAGTGAAAACCTATTGGTAGGCGTAACTGTTGAAATTGACAATTGCAGATATTTCTACAATATTTGATATGCAGATATTTGCATAGTTTTAGTATTGTTTATGCTAATTGACATATCTGCCTATATAACGCGGCCTTGTTGGATTTTTGGGCAGTCTAACGGTTAAGCAAATAAGGCAGGCCGGCGTGAGCTGCTTATGTATATATAGTTTGATCTTTTGTCCTTCTTTTATAGTTTTATACCTTTAGGCAATAAAGGTTCTTTCTCTTCCTCTACGAATCTATCATTTTATCCAAAAGGAATCCATGTAGGTTTACTTTATGGATATAAAAAGGTTGAACTATTTTTTAACTCGCAACGTTATTTTTAAAATGAAACAATTTTCTACCTCTCTCACTACGATGGTAAAATAATTGAAGAGCCTGACTCAGCAGTTGGTGAACCCTCCCACTGATGACTAACCCATTATTTTACCATTGCAGTAAGGGCAAGAAAAATATTTTTTAATAAGCTCTAACGCGCCCAAAAAAGTTTAACTTTCTTATACCAGTTGGCACATTAAGACTACATATTATTCAAACGTAAGCCAAACATATGCGAAGTTATTATATTTAATCATGAGACGTTTATATTGTTTAAAAAAAATGAACCTTTGGGGCTTCCTGCTAACATTGGTTGTACCTGTGAAACTGCAAAAAATGTAAAGGTTAATAATCACTAATTAATATATGTAATTTATATGGACATAAAATTACTATTTATTATTTACACGCTCTCTTGAATAATTTTGATTATTTCGAGCGAAACAGTGTACTTGATAGAATTTTATTAATTAATAATTGGGGGTCATATATTAAAAGACGTATAAAATGAAAGGATTTAAAAGCACGAATGTTTCTTTTAAACACAATACAAACTTCTACTGTCCTCCTTACTGCGATGATAATATATATTGGGAGGGCTTGGCTCATCAGTGGTGAACCCTCCCAGCGGTTTCGCAAGTTTAATCCACCAGACCGCTTCTCAGAGCTCTAATACTGTATTGGACGATTCTGCTTATATACGCAGCACTGAAGGATGGAATCTTAGAAATGGTTTTCAAGAAAACTATGGATATAAGCTTATAGGACAGTAGAATTACATTCAATAGATGGCGCGTTATTGCTTTATATTAAAAGACGGTTGATATTTTCCCTAAAGATGGCAGAAAGCCATCAGCAACTAAATTTCACGATTAAAATGTTCCCTTTCATTATTAAAAAAATATTTTATATATTAAATATTTTAAAAATATTGTTATTACATTGAACTTCTTTCGCGTATATATATTTAGGTATGAAAAAACGAAAGAAAAAAATTAATGATAAAAAGATCAGATGTTGAAATCAATATTAAAAATGGCATATCCTGACCAGGAGCACATGTGCTTTACAGAAGGCAGAGCGCCATCTGGTGGAACAGAAATCAATTAATCATTGATTTAGCCTGTTCCCTGATATTTGGCCAACTCAATTTCTTGATTTATTAAGAATGATTTATCATTTTAAATATTTAGGTATATATTCAATTTTGTATGAAAATACATTTTTTCCTCTACCTATTGAGCCTCACCTTGGCGAGGACTTGCTGCTACCTGCTGTTTTTAATTGCCATTACAGGATCTCCTTTTGACTTCTTCAGTTGTTGAGGTGGCCTGGCTGCGAGGGAAACAGCCTTTGCAACTTTTGTCGGTTGAAGTAATGACCGATGATTTTTCCATTTTGAGGATTAAGCCTTTTTCCAACCTTGAGAAGTCGTTCTTTTTCAGAAGTTTCGACTTGGCCAGCCTAATTTACATTATCTTTGTTTTTCGACGTAATAAAATTAAACATCCTTTTGCGTCGTTTGATTCTCTTGTAAATTTACTTTTTCCAATGGGATTCCATTATTCCCTGATAACTCGATTATCGATTGTTCATTCTCATCGAGAATCATGTCATCTTCAGTGACATCCTCCAATACCCGCAAGGGATTAAATATTGGAAGCACACGGCTCTCCATCATGAGAAAATGGGAGCTCGCCATCCGCGTGGCGGCACGGCCAGAGAGATTCTATTTTAAAACTCTATTTATAATAATTGTTAATATAATTTTAAAAATATATTATATATACCTTTAATACAATTTGAAAAATTATTAAATGATATTTCTATTTGTGTGGTAATTATAAAATAAGTAAACGTATTTCGAAGTAGAGTAAGACGTTGTTCAAAAAATATTCTATTAAAATTTAATATGTTACAAATATGATTATATATATAGAAAATAATATATATTTTGAAATAGAGTATATAATTAGGAAAGTAAGAGATCCCCTATAAATCCATTACTTTGATGTTCTACTGACCGACCTTACATGAAAAGTAATCTCTAAGAAAATTAAGACAGAAGAAGGAAGCGTTGTAAAATTTCAAGAGTACAATCCAATCTATAATTCAACGAACGTAAAGTTTTTAATGTCCTCCGTGCATGTTAATGACCTTGTACGAAGCTCTAAAATTCCTTACAGAGTCCCGACCACTCTCTTCTGATAATAGGAAGACTCTCTGACTTGATGTCAGAACCTTTTACCTTCATATAAAATTTTAATCCAATTTCACTTTATAACATAGAAAAAAAAATTGTTTCTAACATAACTTTCAAATAGAGTATTAAAATGTAGAAATAATGTTAAAATATCTGAAATAAATACTTTCGTTTTCAATGTTGAATTTTAATCGATATACCAGAATATACATTTTTGCTAGAGACACGTTTGTTATTATAAATCATCATAGTATCCCACAAACTGAACAGTATCAACAGAAAAATAGATCTTCCAGAAGCTTATCATCCACTCCTGTCCTTTATTTAAACCTCCCACATGTTTATTTCAATAGCCCTAATCATACGCCGTCTCGTGGTTTCAGACTGCAGATTTAATATTTACTTTACTCAAAATCGGTCTTCCGTTAATATTAACATATATAAATAGTTTAAAAACTTTCTTTATATATATACATATATATATACACCATTTGTACCATAGTAATTATAAGTCGCGCTTCATTGTTCGCCTGTTGAAGGGTTTTTACCCGAAAGCTTGCACCTATGCATCAATAAAAGAAACTCGTCTTCCTTCACCATGTTTTTCGTCTAATAAATCATCATGTATATAAAATATATTTGAACATATCTATTATTCGAAACTATTATGGAGACGTTTGATTCCTTATAAAGTAGATTTGAACTATACTTCATCCAAAAAAGTTAGAAATAGTAAATATTTCTCTTTGAAATAAATATTGATTTTTCACAGAAAATAAACTTATGCGGTGAAACTTTAAGTGTTATTTTATAATCATACGCCGCAGTCCTTTATAATGTATAAACAATTTACTTAATTTATTTATATCTACACACAATCTACTTAATTTTTAAAAAGAATCATACGCTTCTATAATAGTTTCGAATTTTCATAACAGATGGCGCGCTAATCCATCATAATATTTATTATTGTTTTAAATTAATTTTTCTAAATTATATGTATATTTTAAATAAGCAATAAATATTATGTATTTAGTACAAGCCATTATAATTGTTACACTTAGAAGGCGATTAGTTACAAACGAAATATTTACACACTAGGAATAAAAGGCAAAGGAATTTATTTGATTCGATTTTCAACACAAATTAAGCAAATTAGGCGTAGTAGTGATTCCTGCAATGTTCTGAGAAGAAGAGATTGTGAAGCTGGTTTCTCAAAAAGAAAGGTCGTGGTGGTGCCTCGTGTAATAAGGATAAATGCTTACGAACAAGATTCCTGTTTTTAAAGACGTAGAAATCTAAACTACCATAATTCCAGTTTATCGTATTGTCAAGATATAATGGGTGTTAGCAGAATGTTAAATCGATGGATATAAAGGACGGTCATATGAAACGACGTAATGGATCTCATCGGACCGCTATCTTTTACAGCCAAGAAAATCGACATGATACCGGGTGACTCTATTAGATCGTATTATCATGTGAAGAGTCATGATTGAAGAAAAAAGGGGGGTTGGTTTCAAATCAAATATTACCTTCACGGTTGGACGCTACATCACAGATAGGAACGCTTTCAATGGCGTGAAAAACGACAAATCTGGATGCAGAAAGTCGTGACATCGTGATTTCAGAAGATTCATGGATCATATTGCAGCACCATCAATGCATTAAAGTGTTTAGCCCCAACGTAGTGAAGGCACTTTGCCCCGTACATTCTACATCATCAAACTAAGTCTATGACCTAGAGTTTTGGTATGGAGTTACATTGAATACCCATCCCGGACACCTCTTATTGGAATACCCAGCTCATTTCCAACAGTACGCGTTACATTTCCGATATGTTAAGGCTCGTAGCAGTATCGTTTATTCGAAGTCTGGAAACATTACGTTTCAGTAGGATAACGTACAAACGTACGTTGCCGATATTTTCAGACTTTTCTACATGATATAAATGCTCGACTCCTGCCCTGTCTAGTATATTCTCTGAAATGTCACCACACTTCTGGTCAATGGTTGACGAGCGACTGGCTTGTCACAACACACCAATCGTTACATAGATGAACTCTGATAACGTGTTGAGGCTGTATGGGATTCTGTTTATTTCCGTTTAATCATTTTCCAGGTGAATAAGGGCTGTTATTGTTGCCAGAGTGGTTCTTCTGGGTACATATTTATACCAAAGCAATAACGCGCCATCTATACATATAAATTAAAAGGATTTAAAAGCGCGAATGTTTCTTTTATACATAAAACGAACTTCTACTGTCCTTACTGCGATGAAAAAATATATTGGGAGGGCTTGGCTCATTAGTGGTAAACCCTCCCAGCGGTGTCCTATAAGCTTATGTCCATAGTTTACTTGAAAACCATTTCTAAGATTCCATCCTTCAGTGTAGCATATAAAAGCAGAATGATCCAATACAGTATTAGAGCTCTGAGAAGCGGTCTGGTGGATTAAATTGGCGAAACCGCTGGGAGGGTTCACCACTGATGAGCCAAGCCCTCCAAATATATTTTTTCATCGCAGTAAGGACAGTAGAAGTTCGTTTTATGTATAAAAGAAACATTCGCGCTTTTAAATCTTTTTATTTTATATGAATATCGTTTTGTTATTCGCATTTCTCTTTGGTGTATCAAAATTAATGAACAGTAGTGCATATATACAATGATATTGCGTTTTGTTATGAAAATATATTTTTAAAGAGAGAGAGAGAGAGGACTACAGCGTTTAACCTGAAAATATATTTATTTTATAACAACTATTTTTATTTTAAATGAAAAGTATAGAGAAATAAAGGACATTTCAAACGATCATTAAACTATATATACTTGTTTTTCTTGAAAATAAAGATACTTCGGCCAGTAAATCTTTTTATTACCTCGACGTTTCGACAAAAATTTGTCCTCGTCAGATGCAAACAAAAATTAAACATTTAGCAAGGCGTTAAAAATCTTTCTAAAGTTCCAAGGGCGTTCTCACGCGATATTTAAAATATTTGTACAACATCTAAAGCAGTGCTTTAACGCCTTGCTAAATGTTTAATTTTTGTTTGTTCCTGACGAGGACAAAAGAATTTTGTCGAAACGTCGAGGTAATAAAAAGATTTACTGGCCGAAGTATCTTTATTTTCAAGAAAAATGAATGACGGCCAGGCAGCCTCTATCTTTACGGTATATATACTTGTGTATATTATATAATATCTAAAATGCAAATATTTTATTTTTAAAAAACATGTATTTCATTTTCATCATTGTCTATTCTTTTATTTTTGACCATAGATTTAGAATACTTTGAATATTGTTGTAAGAATGTATAGTTAACCTACCTATTTTTTATAATTCACGAATATAGAATTCATTTTATAAATTCTATATTACTATGATAAATAATTTTATGTGTAATTTGCTTCAAGTAATTCAAAATAAAAGCTAGTTGATAAGTAAATAATTTATTTCCTATTTTCACGACTGCGCCTTCAATTCCCTATATTTTTCAACAACAAAACAAAATAATTCATAACATATATATATGAAAATATAGTACAAATGTGATATTGTACTGGGATAAAGTGCATAAATTAAGAAAAAAAGGCATCTCCTTATCGTGCAACTGAATATATCTACTTATATATTTGCCTTATTCTGTCTGTTTGTTTGTCTGTCTGAAGCTCACGGATGGGATTTTTCATAACCATCGGTGGTTCAGTGGTAGAATGCTCGCCTGCCACGCGGGCGGCCCGGGTTCGATTCCCGGCCGATGCATTTTTTTTTTTTTACAATTTTTAAAACTCATTTATATATTATACAAGAATGACATCCACGGCGCCAATTTATAATTGTAACGAATAGTATTTGAATAAAAGCATTTAATCGGGTAAAACCCGGGCGTTGCCCGGGTCATTCGTATATAATAATTGTATAAACGAATGCAAGACAAAATCACCGCGAATGTTTCTTTTTTTTAAGACAATTTCTTTTTAAGGCAATTATTGTTATTTATCGTTAATTTTTGTTTCGATTTTATTGAAAAAAAACGATATGGTGCCTTTAAAAAATGATCTTAATTACTATGCAGTTTTCTATTTAGTCAATATACCTAAGTTCATGTTGCAAATGTAATTATCTCTATCGATTTAGTAGGCGAAATGCAAAAAAAAAAATCGACATGATGAAATCTTTATGAAAATTCACATTTTTATTTTTATATTTTCAAGACACACACACAGTTTGGGGCGGGACGTTTCACAAGAGAGACATCCACGGCGCCAATTTATAATTGTAACGAATAGTATTTTAATTAAAACATTTTAAAAACACACAGTTTGGAACGGGACGTTTCACAAGAGTGACATCCATGGCGCCAATTTATAATTGTAACGAATAGTATTTGAATTAAAACGTTTTTAAAATATATACGCACTCGGGTAAAACCCGGGCGTTGCCCGGGCCATTCGTCTAGTATATATATATTTAACAAATGATTGTATATATTATTTTAATGTAATATTTATAAAAATAAATATTTAAATGGACCTCAATACAACACACACACAATAAATAATATATTAAGCATATAATAAGCAGTAAATTTTAAATTGTCTAGATTATAATTTCAAACGAATAAAATTTAAATAAATCTATTCTTCAATATAACGTATATATTTAAAATTTCTCCAAGTCTCTTCAAAATAACTGTATCCAAACAATGCATTAATTTGAAATTTTCTACCCAAAACCCCACGAAACAGATCGATTAATGTACCAATGAGGGCGATAGTGCTAAAACATGTTAAACAAGTTGTCTTTTGTTCGAATTTGCTAAAGCTGATGTTGTCGCTTATTCATTGATTCGAACTTGCGTTAGGAATAAAGGCATTGTTTGGTTAATTTGATAATGCTTTATTCCAATGCATTTATTCAAGGGTAAATTGTCTACAATGTGAATAAATAGCACAAACCTGATATTTTACTGGGAAAAGGTGCATAAATTATGAAAAAGAAAAAGGCATCTTCTTATCGTGGAACTGAAGGTTGCTGATGGCTTGCGCCATCAGATACAGTAATGTTTCTTTAGAATAAATACATATAAATCTCAGTTGCAATGGCAGTGTAGCGGGGGATAAAACAATGTGAATAAATTTATTTCTAATATATATATATATGTCATAATTTGTATAGTTAATGACAAGAGATATAATTTATTTTCGTCAAAATAAGTATGTAAATATGTTACGCTTGTGTTAAAATGTAAATATGTAAATTCATCCATCTATAAAAGCTGGACAAAAAATAAAGGTGGCAGACATCGCGGGTTCGCTGTTCGCTAGGCATAACGGCTGCGCCTCTTCATTTTAGCTACGACATATATATATATATATAGATGAAAATTTTGCCGGGAGGAAATTGATCTTAAGAGACAAGGGTCGCCTCTCCCGTCAAAACAGACGTCTAAAACCAGACGCCATCTATTGACCGTCGCCGCAACTAGCGGCCTCGGGTCGGTGACAAAGCCACAACACCAGCTTTGGTGTTGTGGCTTTGTCACCGACCCGAGGCCGCTAGTTGCGGCGACGGTCAATAGATGGCGTCTGGTTTTAGACGTCTGTTTTGACGGGAGAGGCGACCCTTGTCTCTTAAGATCAATTTCCTCCCGGCAAAATTTTCATCTATATTTTAGCCATAGATATGGCCCAGCCACTTTGCCAGCTAAACACCTCTTTGGCAGATTGTCAAGATTCCATTAGATCCCGTGTGGATCTCATGGAATAAAGTCCGCCCTAGACTGACGAGGGCCATTAGCCCGAAACCATGGTCTCTAGGTGGACGCTTTTCAGTTTGCCAAAGCTGGTGTTGTGGCTTTGTCACCGACCCGAGGCCGCTAGTTGCGGCGACGGTCAATAGATGGCGTCTGGTTTTAGACGTCTGTTTTGACGGGAGAGGCGACCCTTGTCTCTTAATATATATATATATATATAAGGATTTTCTACAATATCGCAATCCAACAAATTCGACCTTCAAATTAAAAAAAAAAGCCAAATCTTGGATAAAAAATAAACGGTTTCATTCTCAGCATGATGTTTTTTTTTTATTTAATTATAGTGATTTTTGAATAACGAGAGTAAGTCCTGGTTCAAATTCACATTAATAGGTACCGCTCAACAAGAGCAACCTAGTTCATGATAATTGAAACAGTGAATAATATATGAAGGTTATTCACATATTAAACAAAATTTAAACGCGGGATTTAATCCCGGTTCATGACTGTCGGGAATCGAGCGTGTTACCCTCTCATCCACCGAGCAAGTCATATAATTGCTTAATAATTTTAATACTTGATAATTATTGATCATAAAATCTATTAAATATATACAATATCATTTTGATTAAAAATATTTATATTTATAATATATTAACTAAACTATAACACACACTAATAATCCCGTAGCATATGTAAAGACATTAAAAACACAAAATCTTTTTCCGGGAGGAAATTAATCCATAGAAGCATAAGAGCGCCTCTTCCGTCAAAATAAACGTTAAAAAGAGACGTCATCTATTGACCTTCGCCACAAACTAGCGGCCTCGGGTCGGAGACAAAGCCACAACACCAACGTCGGAAAACTGAAAAAGTCCGCCTTAGGCTGACGAAGGCCATTAGCCCGAAACCATGGTCTCTAGATGGACTCTTTTCAGTTTGTCTAAGTTAGAGCTGTGGCTTTGTCATCGACCCAAGGCCGCTTTTTTTTTGCGGCGACGGTCAATATATGGCGTGTCTTTTTGACGTTTATTTTGACCGGAGAGGCGACCTATGCTTTTATGGATATATTATATATATTTATTTAAATTAAATTGAACAAAAAGTGTAAATGCAATGAAAATAATTCATCCGTACGCCTGTAAAATTACCAAAACAACTAACCTGATCAAGCGTCATATATCCCTTTAGTAGAAAACCTTTTTAAATAATAACAAAAAACGAATAATAAATATAATTATTTAAAAAATATTATCTTAAAAGTTACTAATAAATGACAAAAATAATAAAACCAATTTGTCGCGATGAAATATAATTGAATAGGTTCCCTAATTACTTTAATATATTTTTTCAATTAGTTATATGAAAGATTTAAAAAATATTAAATAAAGGTTACTTATACATGAGCCATATCGACCAAGGAGTTAGAGCAAGAGGAGAGAACTAAGTATTTCCCCTTTCCAAGTGGTGCCACTGTTTCCCGACCAGTCAAGATAAAAGGACGTACCAGGAAACTCTGTTCTCCTGACATGACTCCCTGCTAAATAGAAACAGCATCCCACTGTTTACTAGTCGGTCACATGACCCTGGGCAATTTCTTCTTGGACTTCAGGGTCGTGGTAGGGCTTCATTCTCACTACATGGACGATACTTGGGTTTTTTTGTCTTCTCCTAGTGTCCGTCACGCCTTCTACTTGATAATTTACACTCGATATTTTTATGGTCATTCGATGGGGTCCGAAATATTCCTTCAATAACTTCTCCCACAAGACAGCGGTACGGACTGGGGTGAACACCTAAACCAAATCACCTTCCTTGTATGTCACCTGCTGAATCTTCTTGTCGTAGCGTTCTTTGCCTTTGCTCTGAGCATACAGGGTGCTAAGACGGGCTAACTTTCGGGAATCCTCAGCGTTCTGCAGTTCTTGCCGGCTGGTACGGCTGTATAGAATCCAACGGTTTTTCCACTTCCCGGCCGTTGAGGAGAAGTAATGGGCTGTATAATGTTGTCTCTTGTCGAGCGATATTGTAGGCGAAAGTCATATATGGTAGGATATTGTCCAATTTTTCTGATCAACGTAAAAATACGTAGGGATCATGTCAGTCAGGATCTTTTTGAGTCCTTCTGTCAAACTATTGGTTTGAGGCTGGTACGCCGTGGTGAATCTGTGAATTGTTCCGTTTAGATTATTTATTTCTCGTATGGTCTAACACATGAAATTCCTTCCTCTGTCAGTGATGATGTCCCGAGGAGCGTTGTGATTGAGTATGACGTCTTCAATAAGGAAGGTTGCTAATTCAGTAATTCCCGCTGTTGTCGCGGTCTTTGTTATCGAAAATCTGGTGAGATAATCAGTCGCCCCTTTTTCCCGTGTGAGATATGGGGAATTTCCCCAGATAATCAATTCTTATCTTTTGAAAAAGAGAAGTAGTTGGCAGTATTGGGACCAGTAGTCCAGGGGGTTTCTGAGACACGCCCTTCCTTCGCTGGCATTCTTTACAATGAGCAACGTATTGCGAAACTGTTCAATAAAGGCCAGGCCAATAGAATCTCTTTCTAACGTGGTTATAGCTTTGTGAAAACTCCAAAAGACCGGCAATTGGAGTGTCGTGGACATCTTTACCTGCCTCAACTGTTTTGGAACTTCAAGATCTGTCATATAGTTGTGGGAGGAATTTTCCAAGAGCCCAAACAACTTCGAGGCATTCATTTTCTGCAATGGAATAATTTTTTTCTGCTTTGGTTAGTGTTCACGAAGTATAGGCTATAGGTCTCTCCGTGTCATTTTGGATTTGTGATCCAGAAATGCCTCTAAAGCATAACCGCTTACATCAGTATGGACATGAGTTTCAGCATCTTCTACGAATTTTTTTTTATCTGAAAGTTAAACTGTGATTAAACGCTTAAATATTTCCAAAAAAATACATATTTGATTTCATGCGTAAAGAAAGATTTTGATGACATTGGTTTCCTCATAAATCAACAGCAAAGCGACACAATCGACTAAAAGATAAATTTTCAAAAGCAAATTAGCTGGAATTTAATATCCGTTGTTTTTATAACGAATGGAAAACATATTTGAATGTATTATATTATGGGTATTATATATTATTCGAAATATGAATCTAAAAACAAACATACAATCATACGAATACATTTTCCGAATTTCCAACTTTCCAATTGCTGTCCCAAATTTCATTTCTTCTGATAGATTCACTACTTTATTCTTAACAGGCAAAGGACCCTTCTTAAGTTTCCTATTCAAACTGAATGCTATCAATGATCCAATATGTGAATGCCGCTTAGATGTTGAATCACCAGAGCATCTTCTTTTAACTTGCCCTCTAACTAATCAAATTGTATGTAGATATTTTGAAACATTACCAAATTCTCTTTGTGTATATACTCTATCTTATGAGAACTTTGTTAAGTTTAGAACTATTTGTACAATAATTTACAAAAGAATACTAATCCATCGTGTAAAGAATTAATCATATAAATGTAAATAATACTAGCACAAGCACAATAGTCCTTTGGACTTCGTGCTTTTGTAACAATAAATAAATAAAAATAAATATGAATAAATACTCTCATATTTTGTGTGATTAATCAATTTTTAAACAGAGACACTCTATAATAATATAGACTATACATTATAAACACTATAACCGCATTATTCATACATAATTCTATATCTGTTGAAATATTCATGTGATTAAGGTGCAGCAATATTTCATTTTTATACATATGTATTCATTTTAAAAGCGAATATGTATTTTTTATTTATTTTTTTACGTTCTCGATAAATTTAACAACGCCATTTGATGAATAATTAAACTAAATAGATACATTTTTCAGATACAATCCAAATTGCAATTTCTTATTATTAAATTAGTTTTTATCAAATACACTCACAGGGGAAAATTGAATGCGTGTATATCGGTATTCAGATAATAACTCTGAAAGATATTTGATACACAGTGACCTTTATTGAAGACAAACGCGATAAGCAAGTTCGAAAAAAATAACACTGTCTTCTTCTTCAAAAAAATAAAAAATAAAAACGGACGAGCGGCGACACCAGACTTTCCACATCTTTAAGTTATATCCACGAGTGTATATATTTTTTCATCTTTAGAAAAATAATATATATAGATATTTTAAATAGTATATATACAAATATTGTTTATTAAAGCATATATGTATTTAAATGAGAAATATCTATAATGTATAGTTTATAACTAATCTCTTTCTAACGTGGTTATAGCTTTGTGAAAACTCCAAAAGACCGGCAATTGGAGTGTCGTGGACATCTTTACCTGCCTCAACTGTTTTGGAACTTCAAGATCTGTCATATAGTTGTGGGAGGAATTTTCCAAGAGCCCAAACAACTTCGAGGCATTCATTTTCTGCAATGGAATAATTTTTTTCTGCTTTGGTTAGTGTTCACGAAGTATAGGCTATAGGTCTCTCCGTGTCATTTTGGATTTGTGATCCAGAAATGCCTCTAAAGCATAACCGCTTACATCAGTATGGACATGAGTTTCAGCATCTTCTACGAATTTTTTTTATCTGAAAGTTAAACTGTGATTAAACGCTTAAATATTTCCAAAAAAATACATATTTGATTTCATGCGTAAAGAAAGATTTTGATGACATTGGTTTCCTCATAAATCAACAGCAAAGCGACACAATCGACTAAAAGATAAATTTTCAAAAGCAAATTAGCTGGAATTTAATATCCGTTGTTTTTATAACGAATGGAAAACATATTTGAATGTATTATATTATGGGTATTATATATTATTCGAAATATGAATCTAAAAACAAACATACAATCATACGAATACATTTTCCGAATTTCCAACTTTCCAATTGCTGTCCCAAATTTCATTTCTTCTGATAGATTCACTACTTTATTCTTAACAGGCAAAGGACCCTTCTTAAGTTTCCTATTCAAACTGAATGCTATCAATGATCCAATATGTGAATGCCGCTTAGATGTTGAATCACCAGAGCATCTTCTTTTAACTTGCCCTCTAACTAATCAAATTGTATGTAGATATTTTGAAACATTACCAAATTCTCTTTGTGTATATACTCTATCTTATGAGAACTTTGTTAAGTTTAGAACTATTTGTACAATAATTTACAAAAGAATACTAATCCATCGTGTAAAGAATTAATCATATAAATGTAAATAATACTAGCACAAGCACAATAGTCCTTTGGACTTCGTGCTTTTGTAACAATAAATAAATAAAAATAAATATGAATAAATACTCTCATATTTTGTGTGATTAATCAATTTTTAAACAGAGACACTCTATAATAATATAGACTATACATTATAAACACTATAACCGCATTATTCATACATAATTCTATATCTGTTGAAATATTCATGTGATTAAGGTGCAGCAATATTTCATTTTTATACATATGTATTCATTTTAAAAGCGAATATGTATTTTTTATTTATTTTTTTACGTTCTCGATAAATTTAACAACGCCATTTGATGAATAATTAAACTAAATAGATACATTTTTCAGATACAATCCAAATTGCAATTTCTTATTATTAAATTAGTTTTTATCAAATACACTCACAGGGGAAAATTGAATGCGTGTATATCGGTATTCAGATAATAACTCTGAAAGATATTTGATACACAGTGACCTTTATTGAAGACAAACGCGATAAGCAAGTTCGAAAAAAAATAACACTGTCTTCTTCTTCAAAAAAATAAAAAATAAAAACGGACGAGCGGCGACACCAGACTTTCCACATCTTTAAGTTATATCCACGAGTGTATATATTTTTTCATCTTTAGAAAAATAATATATATAGATATTTTAAATAGTATATATACAAATATTGTTTATTAAAGCATATATGTATTTAAATGAGAAATATCTATAATGTATAGTTTATAACTAATCTCTTTCTAACGTGGTTATAGCTTTGTGAAAACTCCAAAAGACCGGCAATTGGAGTGTCGTGGACATCTTTACCTGCCTCAACTGTTTTGGAACTTCAAGATCTGTCATATAGTTGTGGGAGGAATTTTCCAAGAGCCCAAACAACTTCGAGGCATTCATTTTCTGCAATGGAATAATTTTTTTCTGCTTTGGTTAGTGTTCACGAAGTATAGGCTATAGGTCTCTCCGTGTCATTTTGGATTTGTGATCCAGAAATGCCTCTAAAGCATAACCGCTTACATCAGTATGGACATGAGTTTCAGCATCTTCTACGAATTTTTTTTTATCTGAAAGTTAAACTGTGATTAAACGCTTAAATATTTCCAAAAAAATACATATTTGATTTCATGCGTAAAGAAAGATTTTGATGACATTGGTTTCCTCATAAATCAACAGCAAAGCGACACAATCGACTAAAAGATAAATTTTCAAAAGCAAATTAGCTGGAATTTAATATCCGTTGTTTTTATAACGAATGGAAAACATATTTGAATGTATTATATTATGGGTATTATATATTATTCGAAATATGAATCTAAAAACAAACATACAATCATACGAATACATTTTCCGAATTTCCAACTTTCCAATTGCTGTCCCAAATTTCATTTCTTCTGATAGATTCACTACTTTATTCTTAACAGGCAAAGGACCCTTCTTAAGTTTCCTATTCAAACTGAATGCTATCAATGATCCAATATGTGAATGCCGCTTAGATGTTGAATCACCAGAGCATCTTCTTTTAACTTGCCCTCTAACTAATCAAATTGTATGTAGATATTTTGAAACATTACCAAATTCTCTTTGTGTATATACTCTATCTTATGAGAACTTTGTTAAGTTTAGAACTATTTGTACAATAATTTACAAAAGAATACTAATCCATCGTGTAAAGAATTAATCATATAAATGTAAATAATACTAGCACAAGCACAATAGTCCTTTGGACTTCGTGCTTTTGTAACAATAAATAAATAAAAATAAATATGAATAAATACTCTCATATTTTGTGTGATTAATCAATTTTTAAACAGAGACACTCTATAATAATATAGACTATACATTATAAACACTATAACCGCATTATTCATACATAATTCTATATCTGTTGAAATATTCATGTGATTAAGGTGCAGCAATATTTCATTTTTATACATATGTATTCATTTTAAAAGCGAATATGTATTTTTTATTTATTTTTTTACGTTCTCGATAAATTTAACAACGCCATTTGATGAATAATTAAACTAAATAGATACATTTTTCAGATACAATCCAAATTGCAATTTCTTATTATTAAATTAGTTTTTATCAAATACACTCACAGGGGAAAATTGAATGCGTGTATATCGGTATTCAGATAATAACTCTGAAAGATATTTGATACACAGTGACCTTTATTGAAGACAAACGCGATAAGCAAGTTCGAAAAAAAATAACACTGTCTTCTTCTTCAAAAAAATAAAAAATAAAAACGGACGAGCGGCGACACCAGACTTTCCACATCTTTAAGTTATATCCACGAGTGTATATATTTTTTCATCTTTAGAAAAATAATATATATAGATATTTTAAATAGTATATATACAAATATTGTTTATTAAAGCATATATGTATTTAAATGAGAAATATCTATAATGTATAGTTTATAACTAATGATTAGGACAAATGTATTTTAAGAAAAAAACATTTTATCGACACATAATACAGAAACTTGTAAAATGTTATATATAAGAGATTGTTGAGAGAATTCCATGAAGGATTGTGAGAAAACCAACCAGGCTGTAAGGATCAATGTAGAACCTGTTGCGGCACAATTTCAACAGGCCTACATTGATTTTTGGGCGGACATTGAGGTGACGAGGTGAACATTTCAATCTCTCAGTTAACAAGAAAAGCTAATTTCAACAATCAATACTTCTTCCTCTATTTTGTCTAGACAATATCTTTATAAAGTTTTATATATTTTACTAGTATTTTCACAGTGTTGACTAACATTGTCTTTTGTTTTTATTTCGTTAAAGGTAAAAACATCCTAATATTAATTCTCTAATTAGATTTTTTATAGTTATTTCCTTATTTCAAATATATTTTAAAGTGTATATCTGTTAAAAATAGAAATTACTATAGTAGAGAAAATAATAATATATTAATAAATTTCAATTTCAAAATTTTATTTTTATATTTGAATTCAAATTGAAAATATAAAACAATACTAAATACATACTAATAGCGATATACATTTTCAAATACTCATAAATAGAAAATGGATAATTCATTCAAATATTTATGAAGTTAACAAAACCATACTTCTCATTTATTATATAAATATATTCTCAATTAAATAAATAAGTTTTTTATTAATTAAAATATCGATTTATGAAAATATATAGTTAATGAAGTAAAAACATTGAGAAAATAACAAAAATCCCATTAAAAAAAACTAACACACTTCATAAAACACTAAATTTTTATTTTCATATATTAATATATTTTTAAAGATATATAAAAAGATAATTTTAGTATATCTTACAGACATTTTGTTACCATTTTTTTTTCAAACACCCAAATTATAAAAATATATAATTTCAAAAATAATTATTTTCTATTAGAGAAAAATTTAATTGAAAAATATTTTGAAGAAAAAGGTTTCCTTTTTTATTTCTCTAATCTTAAAATAACAATGAATTGTACTAATAAAGAGTTAAAAGAATAGATGGCGATAAAAAAATGATCAACATAAGCAAAGTATAGAAATAAGATATCGGTGATCAAGTCTCGATATCACCAAAGATAGATCTACACCAGAGGTACATGGACGTACACTAGAGGTACTTGCTACTCACCACTCGGTGATCCGCTCTGGTTCAGCCGGTCTGCGCTCTTCTTAAGAAGCAGAGTGAAAACCGCCTGGCGACGCATGCGCTGCTGTATCTCAAACTTTTGTCAACCCACGTCACCGTGGCTAGAACATTCCTCACACGTCCATATTTAATGTATGGAGAACATCTTGATGCGTTGTTTTATTGGTCAACGTCTTGCAGCTTACTTCTCCACCACTTCGTCTGATTATCATCGTAAATCTAATTTTTACGGCTGCTTGCTTAATTTTTCAGCAGACGTTCTTTCTGTACGTAAAGAATTAGTTTATCTCTTAAGCAAATTTAGTAAACATTTGAATATGTTTATTTAAGTTTATACAGTATGTTCATATATCTATAATAATTATAAAATTTAAAGAGATTTTATGAAGCTTGTCCAGAGATTAAACTATTTATGAAAATCTTTCATTATAGGAAGCACTTCAAAAGGATAAGTGACTATATTCTTTTTTTATATTGTAAAAAAAAGTATTGAAATTGTTGACATATATACACTTTTCTTGATTAATCAAGAATGGGTATTTGACCAATTCTGGAATAATTAAAAATCAACAAGAATAGTTGATATTTATTCCGATATATGGCGCAAGCCATCAGCAACTTTCAGTTGCACGATAAGGAGATGCCTTTTTTCATAAATATATACACATGTTTTGAAAATAGAGCAATCCATAAATATTTCTTTTCCGTAATATATACATATCAATTTTTTTTCTCCCCATTGAATATGATCAAAAGGTATTTTTTAAACTTAATTCTATTGACGTTATGTGGCGCTGAGTTTGTTGTTGACACACATTAATATGTTGTAATACCTTGAAAAAGGTTGGCGTTCAGCCAACTGATATATTGGTAAAAATATAGATATTTTGATCCAATATATGTCTTTTTAATCAAATATACACACGTGTTTACTAATTTCAAAACAATTAATGATTTATTTTCATATAAATATCTATTAATAATGTTAATGACGTGACGTCGTTATTTAGTGAACCTGCGTTAAGCGGTCTCACCTGCGGCAAGTTTAACGTTTCCTTGAATGTTCACTTAAAGCAGTTTTTTACTTATTTTACAGCCATAATCAAATATCGATTGAGTATATATATCCCATTAAAATGTTTTTAAAATTTCACATATAATATTTATAAATTAGGACATAATGTAAGTTGATTTGGCAGAAATATATCAGAATATATCTTATTTTTAGATAAAAATATACATTACATAAACTATGATGAAATTTATCCTAAAACCTATATACACACAAATAATTTATTAAGACACCAGTCTTATACAGATTATACTCTCCCATTGTAGGCTTGCAACGACATCTCCCCGATGATCATTCGCCTTCATGCAATGGAGGATAAAACAATGAATCAAAGTTATTTTTCCTACTTACTGATTTGTAAAAGTTGCCGAACAACCATTCGACTCGACATGACGCTAGTTAAAATACTCTGTACTGAGGTAAATTGGCTGTCGTTTCGTTTTGAGAAAGAAGTCTCTTTTTCTTCGCTAATATAATGACACTCAAAGATGTAAGGAGATATTTTAATTTATAATTTTCTTTGCAAAGATAGGTGGCATACTGTAATCCCTCACTGAATATTTCAGCAGTGTTTACCTGAAAAAACGAATGGAATATTATTTGTTAAGCAATATAACGTTTTACTGGAAATGGAAGATCGCTAAGTAAATATCTTTCAGTCATAAATTAAATATGTAAGTACTTATAGTGGGGTTAGAATATAAGATTTTCTATTTTAACCTGGTCATTTTGAATAGATTGTTCTGTTGATGTCTTGACTATTGATGGTATTTCCCTCTGGATCAACCTTATATAACTGCAGTGAATCAACCAAGAAAATTCGGTTGAATTGGGTATGTTGGCCAAATTTTTATCGCAAACCTGATATTGATGTTTCTTATTCTTGATAAATCTAATTGTTAGACATATATGGCAAAGTTGGCAATTGTGTCCTTTATTTATATCAATTCAAAACGCTATGTCCCCTTAGGGACACTTGCGCTAAATGTACATACAAATATAACAAAGAAAATATTCAACATGGAAAGATACACAGAAAGCGACTTAGAAAGGTTCATAAATATTATTTACAGTTACATCATTAAATTAAAAAATATATACATATATACACACATATACACACATATACACGCATACACCTATATATTGTTTACAACCACAAGATATGTCCAATATTTACTTGAGATCGTTACATCAAAGACCATTTTTCTTAATGAAGTCTAAAATATATTTACAAAGGAAATTAAATTTTATATATGTGTCCTTACTTGAAATTAAATCACTAGGGCCTAAAGCAATTAAACCGTTGTTGACTCTATAATCTTGAAAGACAGGGCACTCTAGCAAGAGATGTATTGAAGTTTGTTCCCCCAATCCCCCCTTTATTGTATACCAGATATTTATATCAAATATTGTTATTTATAGATATTTAATATAAAATACTTTATAATTGAAAATGAATATTCATATATATTATTGTCATTTATATGCATTTATTTACATTACCAAGTTCTCAGAGTACATCAAATTTTCTATATTTATTCTAGGCAACTTACTATGTATATTCTATATAATTTTCAAAATGTTTTTGCGCTTCTAAGTCTGTGTGCCTCGCGTTATTTTCAGATAGTTTGTGCTCACTATATATAAATTTATTTATAATATGATGCACTAGCGCGCCATCTGTTATCAAAATTCAAAACTATTTTAAAGGCGTACGATTCTTTTTGATATTAAACAATTTCTACTGCCCTTACTGCAATGGAAAAATTAATGAGAGGCCTGGCTCATCAGTGGTGAACCCTCTCAGATTAATAAAATAAAACCGCTGAGAGGGTTCACCACTGATGAGCCAGGCCCTCTCATTAATTTTTCCATTGCAGTAAGGGCAGTAGAAATTGTTTAATATCAAAAAGAATCTTACGCCTTTAAAATAGTTTCGAATAAATTTATTTAATGAAAATTGAGCATCTATATTTTATTTTATTATATTATATTTTTATGATGCCTATATTTAGATTTAAAATTGAAATTTAATAGTTTCTAATATTCCGAGGATCAAATCGATTGTCCTTATCAAAATTATTTGTGACTTGAATTGAATATGTTGCGCAGTTGAGTCACTATCATTTTACAAAAACAAAGTAAGAAACCCTTCTGAGTGAAATGTAGTCTTAATATTTATGATATGTGGTATTGTATAGTGATAGTGATTGCCTGCACTCGTGATTCAGTTTAAACGATTCGATACAGAGCGATTTGTCCCTCTAGGTTTTAGGAAATAATTATATTTCAACTAAATCTAACAAAATAATTAATATATTTAGACGAAAAGACGAAAAAAAAAGAAGAAGAGTTTCTTTTAATAGAAATATATCAAAGCAAGCTTTCGGGCAAAAAACCCTTCTACAGGCGTGATTACAGCATCAAACTTGGCACTATAATGCAGGTACAATGGCTAAAAAGAGAATATATACATATAACTATTTACATATTTGCGGAATAAATTATGAAAATGAGGATTTGCATTAGTTATGACTATCTTATAATTAGAGAGATATTAAATAAATAAGGAATTTTTATGCTTGGAGTTTGAAACTATAGGGGAATATGCCAATGTAAATATATGTGATATGAGGCTTGTACCTATTAATTTAATAGTAATAAATTAAGGTGATATGAATTTTGAATGTGGACGAGTTTCATCTCATGTTCAATAGATATTAAATCTATATACAAATGAGTAACAAATATGCTTCTGATTGTTTAAACGTATTTCTAAACAACTAAAAATTTATTCGTAACTATTATAGACGCGTATGATTCTTTTAAAAATAAAGCAATTTCTACTGCCCTTACTGTAACGGAAAAATTAATGGGAGAACTGGCTCATCAGTAGTGAGCCCTCCCAGTGGTTTCGCCAGTTTAATCTACCATTATACCACATACGAAACCACTAAGAGGGTTCACCACTGATGAACCAGGCCCTCCCATTCATTTTTCCATTACAGTAAGGGCAGTAGAAATTGTTTTATTTTTAAAAGAATTATACGCGTCCATAATAGTTTCGAATTTTCATAACAGATGGCGCGCTAATGTATCAAAAATGTATTGTTATACACTTTTGAGCTATAAATGTTTGAATTAATAGTTATCTTAGTTCATAATGTGCTAATTTTATTGATATATTTCTTTCAATATAAAATTTTTGAATAATGTTAAGAGAAGAATTCTTTTTCATCTTTACTAGAGATAATCTTGAATCTTGGTTTTGAATATAACGTTAAAAAAAAAAGAAAATAAAAGGTTGAAATGGCAACAAAAAAAAGAGAGGATGAAGTATATGTGAAATCAATCACTGAAATAGCACTGATTCCCAGACCTGTGATTTAAAGACAAAACGACACCAATCACCCTTGTTCTCCCAATCTCTCCAATATTTCTTCCCGTGTCCCAACAAATTAGGATTGATCAAAATTGGTTTCCGCCTCTTTTGATTAGCCCACTCACTTCCTACATCGTTTTTGGTAAGAATAAAGGATATCTTGCAAAACGTTTCCTCATATTATTTAAATGATTTTTACAATTATTTTGTATAACTCTTACAAAACCCTTAAAAATTATATTGTGAGCCTTCTTTTTTATTTTATTGTATATAAAAAATAAGGGAATTCGAACATAAGGACGACATAATTTATTTTGATCAAAACGATTCCAAAATAATTAACATAAAAGAACAGAGAAGCAATGAGAGAAAGATTCTGAAAGAAACAAAAAGAAACAAAATTAATAAAATAGCAATCTGTTAATTAATATTTGAATATTCTGCCGCATATCTTATTCAATATAGAAGCTAAGACCCTACAGCTAAAAGATTTAATCGTTACTGACGTGGATCTTACGTATTTGTTTAAGGTTTCCCTCGGCGTCTTTAAAGTGGTCCCTAGTGGTTTTATCCTCGTAGCGTCTATTGGGACATCGTCTTCTTGGAGAGAAATCTTGACTGTGACACGTCATTGAAATGAATTCTGGAGTCAGTTGTGAAAATAGAAGTTTACTGTACCCATGCCTGCCCAGAAGTCGAACCCCTTTTCTACCTTGCGGGCGGAAGAAACAGCACAAGTAAGGGACTGCCCCGTAGGACGATGTAGGGTGGGGACTTCGTGTGCCGCTACGGTAACCGTGAAGGCCTACAGGGAACTCTGAAATGTGGCTGACTAATGGAGCAATGGCACCTCCATTTCCTTGGAGCAACACAATCAGGACAAGACACCACCACCACCACTGTACCTATGGCTTCAAATTTTGATTGGCGATCTTCATTGCCTTTCATATCCAACCCAGCATCACAACCAAAATGTCACCAGAAAATTTGAGGCAGCCAAACAGAAGGATGACAAAGCAATTTATTTTGATCAAACTAATCACCAAAGTAACTTACATTAATGAACAGAGGCAATGAGAGAAGGATATAGTAAAATATATGTAACAACAATAGCTGATTAATTTTAAATACTCTGCTATAATTTTACAAAATTACAAAGAAGTAATTACAACTCTATCTGGATAAAACCATTAGGGAATGGTTTTTTGTTCTTACTACACTTCTTAATACTACCTTTTTTACTACACTTCTATGTATTTGTTTCACTGATAAAACAAAATGCAATATAGCCTATCCTATCAGTGGTACATTTTTCCGTAGATTTCACCAACCCGCTCTAATAGGGCAATTTGACGTTTAACTATATAACAAGCAATTTATGGAATTTTACTGGAAGCTATTCAGAGGAACTATAGACAAGCTTCTGGGGCTCAAGAAATAGGTATAAAAGAAAGTATCACTTCAAAATATATCACTTTATCATAATAATATCACAAATAGGGCTGTCAGAATAAATCGGCTTAACAATGTTGTATACTCTAATCCGCTCTAATTTTATCGATACTATATATCTTTTATTCGATTTAATTTAATAATACACCTATCCCCCGATTTACACGGTAGATACGTTCCTGAGAAAAACGTGTAAATCGGGGGATAGGTGTACACAGAAATAAAAATAAAATGCATTGACAAGTTAAAATATGTAGTCAGCACATAAGCTCGGGATTCCTCGTGAGATGTGTACACAGCGCATGTGTTCAATCACAGTAGCATTTAGTATAGTGCGATAAAAACAAAAAAAAAAACTTATTTGGAAAACTGTGTAAAAGCGAAAACGTGTAAAACAAGTACCGTGTAAATCGGGGGATAGGTGTATTTATTTAATCGAATATTAAAGCGGTATGATGGATTAAACTGGGGAACCGCTACGAGCCAAGGCTTTCAAAATATTTCTCATATTACAGTATTACATTAAGAAAGTAAATTTATTTGAATAAACATTTCATTCTCATATCTAAGATATATGCACATAGATAATATAGTAACAGCCAATTTAAATACCATCGCATATGTCAACTTCTCTCTTCAGCTCTGGATGATTAATTACTGATTGTTAGATACCTTAAGTTCTGCACAGAAGCTGGGCGCTTGAGAAAGAATGCAGGGCAAAGGATACTGGAGGATGACCTATCTGTAAATAGGTAACTGAATGTGAGACAAACTTTATGTTGTTGTAAATGTTTCCTCTTCCCTCTCCTCTTGTTGATGTGTAAATACGGCGAATACTATATGGGGCGGAATGCCCTAAATAAAGGCTTTTGTTGTTGTTGTTAATACAGTAAGAAAGTTTTTGTTTTAAAGTTTTAATCAATCTCTCTCCTCCAAAGATACTGAATATACATAGCAATCTATATACCAAAATTTTCGTTAGTGTTTGCTTCGTGTGCGCGCGTAGTGTGCAACGATTATTGAATTCTATTATTTTTCTAATGGTATTTATTTTTCGTGTTTCTAATTCTATTGTTAATTACCTTTATCATTATTGTTGCATATTTTTCATATTTTTATTTTAACAGGCAGAAATCTTCCAAAAATAAAAAATAATTCAATATATCTGTTATATTTCAATAATCTGATTTCAATATCATGTAACATCTCCATTAGATAATACACTAACAGAGGTTTTAGTTGTAAAGTTTTAAGCAGTTTCCTCCAAAGATACTGAACTATATCTAACGATCTTTATACCAAATGTTTTGTTATCTTTTGCTTCGTGTGTACCAAACTTTGAAGAGGTATTTAATGCCAAAAGTGTTCGTGAGCATCCTAAAAATGCTTTAAATATGAAGTTTTAAAAGGAAATAATATCATAGGATGTGGTATAAAAAAACGGCTTCTTCCGAAAGTAAAACCGCGTATTAAGAGGGTCTTTTTTTTTTTTTTTGCTAATTACATATTTAAACCAGGCGTACGCAGCCAGCTAAATTTGCAACAAATAAGGAAGTTAGGAATTAATTCAGTGCCCATAAATAGGCTTAGCTCGCTTCTTAAAAATAAACCTGATTTGGGAATTGAACAGAATATTGAAAATAAAAAATAAATAAATATACAACTGAGTTTTACTAATTCATCGTCAAAATGTTTGAAATTTCATAAAACAAATAAAATATTTTATGTTCTTGACTCTAGTTCTACCAATTTCAACAATAATCTAGAAAATAGTAAATTTTTCTGGTATTTTATAAGGGAATATATAAATTTCGCATGTAAGTATAAATATTTCAAAATATATTTCAAATTATCTTCATTTAAATTCCAACCTATGCAATTACTTTTTTCATCACAAATGTATATAAAGAATTTTGAAAATTATATTCATAAAACTTTATATTAATCATGAATGCAAATATATCTATAAAGATACTATATACTTTTCTTTTTTACGGAAATACTTCGAATATATTAATCATAGCTACGAATAAAATATATATTTAATACATATAATGGCAGTGAATAAAGAAGATAATGAAAACATAATTCTCATGTGATCTTGTGATCAAGCTATCCAACTCATACATAAATACATATGGGATATACAAATAAGGTCACCCACTACTCGCCTAATTTTTCACGATGTCGCGTCGCATCACCCAGCCCGGTGACAACGGTGACACGGTTGTTTGTCCCTTGACCTATTTAGGTCGCACCGTATGGCATTTTTTTACTTGTTTATGTATAGATTTTGAGATAAAAATACACATATTGTGTGTGTGGATTTATTTGAAATTATTTCTTTACACACAAGGAAATTTTTATTTGAAAGTATATGAAACAATAGTTAAAAACCTAATATTACTTGAATAACACTAAACAAATTTTTATAATATAATTTTTTATATCCCAATATATGCATTTTTACTGTGCCTCAAGAAAATAATATATTGTTGACTTTGCTTAGAATTTTAATGAAATTGATTATAAAAAATAAATATTAATTAAACATTATATTTATTGATTTACAAGAGAGAGAACAAATATAAAAATGAAACTAATATTAAACAAAGGAACTTTTTTTTCGGTTAGCGCCTATTAACTTGTTATCTTCCAAAAACTTTGTTGAAACAATCAGTTAAAATATATATATATATATATATATTAAACAATGTGATATGTAATTAATAAAGTATGACGTCTTTTCTAGTCGTCTCAAAGTGACACCAGATGTTGACAGTTAGTTAGGTTACAGTGGATATTTTCGGACAACCCCGCTCGGTTCTAGGCCATTATCATCTCACGACGGTCCGTTGTCATCTCACGGCGGCCCTCGTGGCCGTCGTTTTGGCTCCTCTCTGCCTCCGCGGCTTCATGCAGGACGCCGAGTTTTCCTCAGTTAATCCTCAACTTTCTCCTGGTCCTGGTGCTACGTGAGACGTACTAGAAAAGCGTCTTTTGATCCCAAACTTTGTCCTTACTGTCCCGTGCGGACTTCCCACTCTGCACGCCTTGCCACTCAACCCGACTGCTTCCAACTCACTTATTGACTTACCCGGGTTTACGACATATATATACAAATAATATATGTAAAATTCATAATAACCTATTTTGGATAAAATAGTAAGTTTAAAATATTGTTTAACATTAATATACCCAATTGTATATAAAGTAAGCAAATTGCAACATTGATAATAGTCAGTTTTAATATATGAATCTCACGCAACATGCTAATCATAAATAAATAATTATATTTAAAAATATTAAATGCCAATGCTATTATCACTAAGCACTTGAACATAAAATTCAAAGAAATTTCCAATTATAAAATATATTGACGCGCGTGAACCCTCCGGTTCTTCGCGACGACGACGCTTTCTCCCTTGGTGGTTTACCTACCCTGGCTCCCGTTGCTCTCCCTCTGCAGCTCTACCCTGCAGACCACCCAATGACCTCCGAGAACCACCACTCAAGTGGATCTCCTTTCCTCTGGCAGTATCTCTCGACCTTACCACTGGTGGGGGGACACGAGAGACTTACCAGAAGAGTAGCGACTGTGGCGTTGGCGAGAGTAACAACAGCAACCGGCACCAATACTTCTAACACTCCATCTTCCTTTATTGTCATTTCTACTACAAATTAAATATAACTATAATTACAATTAATGGGTATTTACATTACGTTACCTCCTAGAGCCAATATAAACGTGTATTTACAAACATTTGCTTCAAGAAACAGGACCACAACAGTCGGCGATTTCCACATTATTTCCAGACTGGAAATAGGGAAAGCGCCATTTATTGGCGGAGGTTGTAGGTGTCTTGAAGGTTCATATACGCGACATGATTGTAATTCTTATTTTTATCATGTTTTTACATTGTTAATTTAAGTTTGTCGTTGTTTTATAACAAGGAAGATGCAAATTACATTGTTGTTGTTTATCATCGTTTGTTTAAAAAACATACATTGAATGTCTTGATGATGATAAATGACTTTTTATGAATATACAAATATCAGTTAATAAAAATAAATGAATAGAAAATTCACAAGGGTGACAATCTATAAGACATAAAAAAAAAATTTGTTTCACGTGCTAATAAATAAAGAATGGCAAACGCTAACAAAGAGTAGGGAGTGGGGATGTAAAATCTTAATTCAAGGGATCACAAGCTCGCAATAAAATATCCCAAAAAGGACCTAATTTGACTTAAACAGAACTATGAAATTGATTAGAACCCTCCTTCCCTCCCACCCATAAAAATCTGCCATTTTTGGGAGAAATGACAGCTTTTATAAGTCCCGAATGCCAATAGTCTGACATCCGAGTTTTTTCCCTCCTTTGTCAGCGTTCATGCCTGTCTTTACCTTTTCTTATTTGCCCTGTGTGCTATAACACTTCAGTAACCACAATATCACCCTTTTCGTCATAAATACAGATGTGTACCAAAAGAAGCCTGTATTTTTTCGTCATGTACCAAAATAGGGACCTTTCCCGTTGGATCCTTAAGCTTCTTTATTGGGTTGTTCAGCCAAAATTCAATGTTTTAAAGCTTTTTTTTTATCAGTAGAGGGGTATAATTTGGTATTTATATGTTGTGGTATGAAGAATGTCGCAGTCGTGGGGTCACAGTGGTTTCAAGCGTCAAAGGGTAACACAAAAGAACAAGGCAGGTTGGATGTCACCTAGAAGAGGCCAGCGCCGAAGACGTGGACAAGGTCTTGGAGGGAGTTTGCTCTACATGGGAGTTAAAGCTAAACTGTTGTTACGTGTTTGCCGGTCGGGGAGGGGGTTAAACAAACTAACAACTTTGTAATGGAATACCCTTTGTTCTGTCTTGGCGCCTGCGGACTCTCAAACTTTATTATCCTGTTTTGTATTATATGATGTCCAAACTGGCAAGTTGAATTTTATTTTCCTTTTGGGCTGTTACACCATAATTATGTTGCATATTGAATCTAATATATATTGAAATATATTACTACATATATATATTGTGAGTGCTATTGCAATCACAAGCCGTCATGTGGCCAAAATGGTTTCAGGCGTTAATATATATTTATAGGTATATAATTATAGCCTTTGTTAAGCATAAGTTGCAAATATTTATTTAAAAATGTGAAGTCAATAGTTAAAACATGACCTTTAAATTCATATTGGTTACCTATAGTATTTAGTAGATTTTGTTGTATTCGTATATAGTTTTAAAATTTAGGATTTGTACTAAAAATAAATATTTGATAACAATATTACTCTGATTAATAAATAAGCTAACGACTTTCAATTACCTGCAAAAATGTATGTCATGACCTTATTATGAAAGAAATACACAAAACTGATAAATACAGTTTATTTAATATAACTCCAAATCATATAAAAAGTAATAAGAGGTTAAAGAAAAAACTTTGTATATTTACAGCAAAATATAACCCACCCCCAATATACCCTATATTTATATTATAACCAAAATACATAAAATTCCTTTGAAATTTAGAACTATAACTCTTCGGTCTGAAAATTCTAACTTTAGCAACTCAGACCTCCAATTAGTTTCAGCCTTAAAATTCACGAAAATGAAAATATTTCCACAAAGATAAATAAAATCTTGTATATTAAAAATAAAAAGTATTAATATTTTTCAACATGAACCTTTCTAAACCTAAATCTGTTTATGTTTTGACTTTGAAGACCTATTCTCAAATCTGGAGATGTGGATCACAAAATCAAAGTTGCTAATCTTTCTCAGGTATTTATCAGACAAAACTTTCAATATTCCTTTAATACATAACCTTAACAAAACCATTGTGATTAATTATAAAAAATAAAAATAACTTTAGAAACATTCTTAAAATTCAATTATATATAAATTAAAAATTAAATTTATAATCAAAAAGAAGTACCAACGGGTACTTCACCTAGTCCATTATTGGCCAACCTCCTGGTATTTTGGTACAAAAGGGAATTCTTTTATAACGAAATTAACTGTGGTTGTTTCGATATACAAATGATATCATTATTTTTAATAACCATTGTTTTTTCGAAATTTATTTTTAAAAAATCTATCATCTCATTTAAATTTAAAAGAAATATTGAAAAATAGAATTTAATCAAAAAGTCAACTTCTTCGATCTATACATAAATTTACAAGATAAGAATAGAAGTATATATGACCTAAGATTGAATTTTGATATCAACATTATTAGTTATATTAGACAAGCTTAAAATATCTCAAAACACTGTACTAAAGAAAATTTTCGGAATATTTTTAGAAATCTACAGAATTAACAACTATTTGAACAATTTTATAAGCAGAATAGAAACTTTAATAAAAGAATTACTGAACAATGTTTTCAGCCAAAATGTAATTAAAAAATAAACATTCTAGCGATCAAAAAGTACATTCACAAAAACAAATTTATGTTATTATTTCAGCCTCAATAATTTGAAAATTTCCAATGATATTGTTATTTGACTTTTGACCGTAAATTTATTTATTTTTCCAGTAAGTTTAAAGTTTAAGTTTAAAAATTTAACCGCCTCTTTTCTAGGTAATTATAACATATTTTCATACAAAAAAAAATATAACATACATTTTGATTTCGGGTTAGAAACATGGAATAACGGGATTGAATACAAATAAACAAACCGTATGCCTTATCGTTGACAGTGATGTTGCCTTCACAAGAAAAGGTTCTCTAAGCACTATAGTGTTGCTTAGTAGCGGTGACGCTACTGATGGAACCTTAAATAGTTTATTTATCTGAATTTGTTCTTACTACCTTATATATTATCTATATTGTATACATTTAAAAATAGTTAAATATTTTTCTTTCACACACTATTCATAATGAATAAAAAGACGTACGGAAGGACATTTAGCCAATTCTGGAATTTAAAAAATCAACGAATAGTCGATATTTATTCCGATATATGACGCAATCCAACAGCAAGATTCAGTTTCCCGATAAGGAGATAACCTTTTTTCTTTATTAATATATATTTACTAGCCGAATGACCCGGGCAACGCCCGTGTTTTACCCGAATGAATGTTTTGATTCAAATACTATTTGTTACAATTATAATTCGGCGCCTTAAATAAATGCATATGTTAGTTAATAACTATAGCCTATGTGCTTTATCTGTCTATGTACTGTTGGCTTCCGTAGGCGTCTCTTACTGGGAAAAAGAAAGAGAGTATTCCATTTGGTTAATAACTAATATATGCATGTGGCAATATCGTTGCGGAATTTCTTGTTGTTGGATGCGAATGGTGAGATTTGATTGAAGCGCAGTCGTTTGAGTGGAAATTTAAGCATACAGTTAGGAATAATCAGGACACGTGATTGGGTTTGAAAATAAAGGCAACGGGTTGGAGGAAAGAAAGTTTGATAAGAGCTGAGCGATTTGACTTATTAATTAACTGATCACATGGCGGTGATTGTACTTAGCTGTGGGATGAGCAGAGGGGGAGAGGTCTAGAGCCGATGTCACCTCCTTGGGAGCCAAAGCGTAACTGACATTTCTTGCTTTTCGATTTAACACCAAGCTTCAGTTTCTCTCTGATTGGTTGAGATATGATCACATGGTGTTTTCCTATTGGTTGACCTACTTAGTGGTTCCTCCCTAATTGGCCGGCGGCTCTCCTTGATGAAAGATGGCCTGCCTGGTATATCCGATTTCGTCAGGAAGTATTGGGTATCTTGACGCTTATAGCTTCGACGGATATTAGATACGTCCTGTTTTTGCCGGAAGTATTGAGTGCATCTTGGCTAAAATAACTTCTGCGGTCACTAGAGACGTCCGGTCTCTGCCCCTGCAATGTTGACACAGGGGTGCCAAAATAGTCGTGCCAGCTTTAGTCTTACTTCCTATATCTTTTGTTACTTTCTTTCCTCCAGTTACCTTGTTCTTTATTAAGTCTTTGAAAATCATACATGATATATACATAGTGGGTCGGGGTTGCATTTAATTATATACAAATTATGACAGATGCGCCCCCTACATGTGAAGAATTCAAGAAGGGGTTAGCCTGAGAGAATTCTGTAAAGTGAAAAATAATTTTGTGGGAAAATTAGTTGTGGGTATGGAGGGGCTATATACAAACATTGCTGGTAATATAAAAGTAAAATAGAATGGTGTTGATGATATAGGTTGAGTATAATTAATAGAAATCAAAAATTTTTAATTGTAAGAAATCAAGGAATGTTATGGTACATAGTGGATTAAAAGAAAAGAAAATGCGCCTAAATGAATTCTACTTGAGTTAAGAAATGAATTCGAGGGGGTTCTATTTAGGCTTTGAAATCAAAATAAAAATAATATAAAAATAGTTGAATGAAATCAAAATTGAATGTGTTTGGTTGAATGGTGAGAAAAAAAAAAAGAAAAATGCCTAACCATATTCTAGCTCGAAATTGGGAATGAAATCGAAGGAATTCTATTAGGTCTTTTGAGAAATCAAAAATAAAAAAAATAAAAAGTTGGAAGAAATCAAAGTGAATGCTTGGTGCGTGGTGAAAAAAAAAGGAAAAATGCCTAATTACTTTTTTGCTTGAATTTTGGAAAGGAATTCGAGGAAATTTCATAAGGTCTTTTGAGAAATCAAAGTAAAATAAAAATAAAAAGTTGGAAGAAATCAAAGTGAATGCTTGGTGCGTGGTGAGAAAAAAAAGGAAAAATGCCTAATTATATTCTAGCTCGGAATTGGGAATGGAGACCGAGGGAATTCTATTAGGTCTTTTGAGAAATCAAAAATAAAAATAAAATAAAAGTTTTTTGAGCGAAATCAAAGTAGAGTGCTTGGAAAAAAGAAAAATGAAAAATAAAAAGATTTCAACAACAAAGGGTGATTTAATGTTTTTAGTTTAATCGAAAGTCAGTGAGTTTTCGTTGATAATTGAGTTGTGGTAATATGAATCAAGTGGTAAGTAGAATGATAATTGATAAATGAAAATGATAATATAACTAATTGGAAAAAAAAATGATAATTAATGATTAAAAGTGGTAATAAGTTGAATAAATTGATAAATTGATTAAATATTTAAATTTTAATTGAGAGAAAATAATGAAAATGATTGATATGAAAAATAAGGTGTATTGGTTGGAACCCTTTGGTATCTACATGCCCTGATCTACATGTATTGATTGCTCCATTTTGCCCTATAAATGTTTTACTTGTTCAATTATGCCCTATAAATTTTTTGTCTCATCTGTAGTGACACTTAGGTGAAAAACGTGATTCTAGCCCTCAAGTGCGTTTATGCTGTGTACAGGAGACATGGAAATCTATATAACCTTTACGTGTAATTTTTTGTCTTTGTGTGTGTGTTGTGAAAAAATGTTAGAAGTCGGTTGTGTAAGAGATGTGTGAGCTAGTTCTAGGTGTTGTTTCGTGGATGTGTAATTGGGTGGTAAAAATCGATATGTAGACTCGAACTGGAATCAAAACCGGTGGTATAGTGAGGTTCCCAGTCGACCTCAATAGGGGATCTTCTCATTGTAATTAGAGATACGGAAGTGGGGTGTGTCGGGCAAACGAGAGGGAGGGAAATTGGAGATCGGACGAAGGCGCTCCGCTTTGTTTACAGAGGCCGAATTTAACCTCCGTGGACTATACTTCCTGTCGTGGTGTTTCAAATCTCATTTCCTGCCGTCTATTTATTTTTGGTGCGGCTCAGGGCTTGTTTTTGGAGCGTGATTTCTCCGACACTGGTTGGTTATCTTTTCAGTTACTGCTATCTCTTCGGAGTTTATTTAGATTTTCTGCGAAGATGGTTCCTAAAATTATGAGAAGTTTTATAAATACTTGTCCACAATGAAGAATTGCTTGTCCACAATGAAGAATTGCTTGTCCACAATGAAAAACTGTTTGTCCAAAATTAAAAAATGCTTGTCCTAAATTAAAAACTACCTCTTGTAGTTCGAAGATTTTCTGATCGGGCATAGCATAGATAAACAAGTATTTAATGAACAAAATTGGGATACAGTTGTATGGCAGAAGTAACAAACAAAGGATAAGAATCAGATGAAATATAGGATATTGCCCCATGTTCGTCCACATTTTTGTAACTGGGGACTCTGAAATATTCGCTTGAACCTTATGAATTGTAGAGTTTGAATGATTGGTAGGTTCGCAGTTCTCCTGTTTGATATCTTTAGGGAGTGGTGTGATAGGATTGAGCTGGTTGTCAGGTTTGCAGTTTTTAACGTCGGGGAAGAGTGATGTAAATCGTCTTGTTGCAAAAATGGCAGGGTCTAAATGCCTGAAAGGTTCGCTGCTGGTGGGTTTGAACCTTAATGACTCTGTTGGGAATAATTCGGGTGTTAAATGTTTGAAAGGGAACGTGTAATTGGGGTTGTGCTTTATATGATAGGTGTTAACGGCGGGTGGTGATATATAATGGATTTTTTCCGTATACAGTTTAAGTTTGTTGACGTGGATTGTGTCAGTGTCTCTTTGAAGTGGTTGATTTGGTCGATCTATGCGGACCACATTTGGTGAAATAATTTCTAATATTGTGTGAGGTCCTGTGAAATATGGCGCGAGTTTCCCTGTATTTGGGTGGTGATATAATTTTACTAATACTAGATCACCTACTTCGAAATGTGGTTGCTTGTGTCGTTGGTCATAAGTGTTTTTGTCTTGTAAATGTTTGTTTTGTGTGCGTGTGTGATATGTTTGGTGTACGAAATTTTGTTTTGTTTGTGGGTTTTACTTGTTTGACGATGTCTTGTGTCATGTGTTATGGTCTGCCAATACATTGTGAAGAGATAAGTTGGTGTAAGTTCGACGTTATTTGTATTTTGAAAATCCGGACGTTGTATCCATTTATTAAATCGAATGGTCGTTGTGACTTTAGTAAAAAATGCTATTCAGTGGCATTAGGGTGGAATTGAGTGAAAAATGAGGCTTACGACGTGAACACGCTTTGAGTGAGAGACGTGTCACAGGCTTGGTGAAAGGCGTCTGTGGCCTGAAGTGAAAAAGTTTTGTGGGTGACCTGTGACACGAATCGAAAAAAAAAAATTGTGAATGAAAAGGTGTCACGCGAAATCCTTGTTTGTACAAAATTTTACCTGTTCTCACTATGAACAACAAATTTATTAAAGTCATATATCGAAATTTCTATTGTTAGAGTATATGGTACCTTTTAAGGTGAACATTTTTTTGTGTTTTGGGTAGACGAGATGATTGTTACTAACGACGGTGCATGCGTTTGTTGGTGGTTGTCGTCTTTTGGCGCGAGTGTCGCGCTTGTTGGGCGGGTTGTGCGTGTTTGTTAGCATGAAAACCGTCCTTTGGATGGATGTTGTCGGTGTATTGTTGTCGTGAATGTCGTGATTGTTGCTAAATACGTTTGTGGGATTGTTGTGAGGTACATTTTTATGGCTTGGCGGCGTATGGTCATGCATGGATTTTGTGTGGTAAGTGTGTGGGCTGTACTGACACGTTTTTTTTTTGGCATGGTGAGGGTTGAAGCCTTTGTGGCTTGTATTTGAGGGCATATAGTATTGATAATTGGGTTGAGTGATAAACATGGTAGTGGGGTCAATGAATGCAGGCAAGGGTTGTCCTGTGTGACAAATTTGATTGTAGTGCGAGTCCTTTCGGACAGGTTTGGTCTAGCCCGTGCGTGCATTCATTGAGTACAAAGGTTAGATATGGTTAAAGGGGTAGGTAGGTTAGATAGAAGTTCAAAGTCAATTCCTTGACGGCATAGGGTGGGTGCCTACCTCAGTTCAACAGGTCTCCTTTGGGACGCCTTGGTTTGGAGTGGTTGGCTTGGGGCTCGGGACTGCTCGCACCGTCCGCGAAATTGAAGTGAAGTCCGGTACTGGAAGATCATTTTGGGATCGTTGGGGCTGTCCCGGATCGCGCGGATTGGTTTCGGGGACTGTGTATGGCATGGCGGTGGTTGAATCCTCGGTGGTCGGTGTCCGGTCTTGGTGACACTCGCCTGGGGTTGGTGGGGGTTGTGTCCGTCGTCCTCCCCGGGGAATGGCGCTCCGGAATTCCGTCTCACTTTGTGGGGCGTTGACACGTCGGATGGCCACGGTCATCTGCCATATGATGGCCGCTAGAAGGCGCCTGGTCGCTTCTCTTCTTGTCCGCTTCTTTTCCGCTGGTTTTGTCATTGCCTTTTGATTTGCTGGTGTCTGGGCTAATTTCCATCTTGATCCTGATTAAGTTCCATAATCTTTATCCTGTCGACTTAACCGTTCTGTGGCAATATCGTTGCGGAATTTCTTGTTGTTGGATGCGAATGGTGAGATTTGATTGAAGCGCAGTCGTTTGAGTGGAAATTTAAGCATACAGTTAGGAATAATCAGGACACGTGATTGGGTTTGAAAATAAAGGCAACGGGTTGGAGGAAAGAAAGTTTGATAAGAGCTGAGCGATTTGACTTATTAATTAACTGATCACATGGCGGTGATTGTACTTAGCTGTGGGATGAGCAGAGGGGGAGAGGTCTAGAGCCGATGTCACCTCCTTGGGAGCCAAAGCGTAACTGACATTTCTTGCTTTTCGATTTAACACCAAGCTTCAGTTTCTCTCTGATTGGTTGAGATATGATCACATGGTGTTTTCCTATTGGTTGACCTACTTAGTGGTTCCTCCCTAATTGGCCGGCGGCTCTCCTTGATGAAAGATGGCCTGCCTGGTATATCCGATTTCGTCAGGAAGTATTGGGTATCTTGACGCTTATAGCTTCGACGGATATTAGATACGTCCTGTTTTTGCCGGAAGTATTGAGTGCATCTTGGCTAAAATAACTTCTGCGGTCACTAGAGACGTCCGGTCTCTGCCCCTGCAATGTTGACACAGGGGTGCCAAAATAGTCGTGCCAGCTTTAGTCTTACTTCCTATATCTTTTGTTACTTTCTTTCCTCCAGTTACCTTGTTCTTTATTAAGTCTTTGAAAATCATACATGATATATACATAGTGGGTCGGGGTTGCATTTAATTATATACAAATTATGACATGCATTTATTTAAGGAGCGACCCGCTCCAACACAATAGTTACAAAAATGGGGGGGCAAAGGTGGCGTGATCGTAGCCGACCAATAGGAGGGCGCCATTCCAAAAAAAAAAGAGCAAACCGTGACAGAGGCGACGAAGAATGACGCTCGTAACTGTATATAGAATATGTAACAAAACCAATTTTTATGAGTACTAAGAACCTCAATACATCTTTTACTGGATTGTCCTGTTTTTCAAGTCGATACAATCGACAATAATTTAATTATAACAGATAAATGTATATTAAATATAATACCTTTTGTAGATATATTTTGAATTATATAGCAAAAATATATGTTTTAAGAAACTAAAAATATATATTATGTTGATTGTAAATATCGCTAGACACTTCAGTCTTTTGTACACAATTCTCTTTTCTCGTTTTTCTCTCCCTTTCTTATTGTTAATATTATATGACTATTTTCTTTACGGCCGAAAATTATTGTAAATATATATGTATAGACAAATGTAATATGGAGAAAAGTCCATAATAGCATAGCGGAACAGATATTGGCATCCAAGACAATTTGGTCACTATCTATTCCATTACCCATTCCTACATGAAAAGAAACTGGAAAGTCGCGAAATTTCGGAGCTAACTCACCACAATGAACAACATGTATATAAAATCTTTACCGCTCTCCTGCTGGATAAAACATTTGTTTATAAATATTTTAATTTTTTTAAGGCGATTGATAAAATGAGAGAAGAAGTGCTCACAACTCAACAGACAACGGCTGATTGCTCCTCCTCCCCTCTAAATTGCTTTTCCTCCTCACTCATGTACATATATAACCTTTTAGGGGAATCCCCTTGCAAGACAATAGTGTCTTAATAGAGGTTTTTGTTGTTGTTGTTGCATAAGCCGAACATAATAGTAATATTAAAAATAGGGATCCAAGATCTTTAATAGTTCAACACATAAACAGGTCATACATTTAACTTATCTCAACCGATAATGTATTATGACTATATCCATAGTAAATAAAAAGATTTATAATAGAATCTATGATAACCAAACAGCAAAAGAGCATAAACAGTGTATTGAAATATCAGAAAAATACGAAACAATATGGACAAATACTATCCCATAGATGTAGGCACTCTTCTATATATAACACAATAGTTTACGAATTTATTAAATTTAATTTGAAGTCTCGAGATATCATTCAACCAGCACGTACCATCCACCACGCACATATATTTTCAAAAAGTTGTTTTTCAAACAGAAATAATGTAATATATTTTTCTCTCAATATATAATAAGTATTTAAAATATGTATACATATTCATATGTATAATAATGTGTTCATAAAAATTTGTTTATTATTAAGTTATTAACGTGATAATCCCGTTGAGGAACTGAGAGAGAAGTCCGAAAACTTAAAAATAAAAAGTTGCACAAGAAACTTAACCTTGGAAGCTTTATTTATTTTATAATAGATAAATGTAAAGGCATACATGTATGACATCGCAAATATCCCTAGAGGGACTTAGCGCTTTAAATTGATATAAATTATAAAATAAACCTATTTAAAAAGAGTCAAAAATATGTTCCGGTGACCTCTGGGTCAACATTAATCCAGACCTCTTAATCCATCAGCCTAATTACTTGTCGCGTGATTAACCTGTTATAGATGGGGCCGTTTAAAAACGGTTAAATGAAAGAACAAAGGAGAGCAGTGCACTCTCTAATTATAGTTATTTATGACTTAAAGTTTTGTTTAGTTAATCACTATATCGCAGATGTGTGTTTTTGTATAGCCGACACGTTTTTATACCTATAGTGATAGAGTAGTCAAATTATGGGTAGAAACTTTATTCATTCTAAATATGGTGAGACGATGTGGAAAAGATAGATTAATACACAAAATTGTAAAAGCTCTTATATTTTATGGGCTTTAAATATAAATAAAATTGCTATAAACTATTCAAATAACATTGCAACTTGAATTATCAATGTGTATTTTTATCTTGTAATCGATTGAGCTTCCTAGCAAAAAAAAACCTTCTTTTTTCGGCTTGTTTTGCGCTGATATAGGCAATTGAGACAATTTAATCTCATTTTAGATATCAAAAGCCAATAAAAGATATGAATTGCTAAGTCCAAGTTGTAATATTAGTCAAATATATATACATATCTAAGTTAGAGGTGCTTCTTTAGTAACATACATATGTGTTTTGAAAATAGAGCAATCCATAAATAAATCTCTAGGCGGTACATATACTAAAATTGGAACGATACAGAGAAGATTAGCATGGCCCCTGCGCAAGGATGACACGCAAAATCGTGAAGCGTTCCAAAATAAATCTCTAATTAAAAAGGTATATATTGGATCAGAATATCATTTATTTTACCAATATTTCAGATGGCTGTACGTCAACCTTTCTCAAGGTATTGTAAAATATTAATGTATGCCAACAAAAAACTAAGCGCTACATAACGTCAATTACATTATTATATAATATAATAATAATGACATTATAATCTTACATGACACATGTTATGTGGCGATGAGTTTGTTGTTTACACAAATTAATATGTTATAATACCTTGAAAAAGGATGGCGTGCAGCCAACTGATATATTGGTAAAATAAATGATATTTTAATCCAATATAGGCATTTTTAACTAAATACATATATGTGTGAAAAAAAGAAATAAAAAAGGAAAAAAAATGTCAGGTGTTAATATATCTATATATATATATATAAATGAATGTATGTGTGTCTGTCCTTTATTCCTGACCAAACCACTCATTGGAACGCCATGAAACTTTGGGAAGTTATTTAGTATAGTATTGGGAAGGTTTCTAGCAAATAAAATTTTTGAAATAACTTTTCGCCTAAAAATAGTCAAGATAAATATTCTAATTTATCTGTTATAATTCAACAATCTGCTCTAAACATTATCATGATGATACGACGATTTTGTAATGTAGAAAATTAGGAAAGACAAAATTCAGGATGACACGGCAATTTATTTGAGACAAGAATAATGATACAATTCCAAGGCAAGATACTATTCCTTTAACTTCCAATTACCGAGGGAACCTATTAATATTGATTTTATTCAACTTATCGAGTATTTTTCAAGGGACCGGAAAAAATGTTCACTTTATCGAGAGATTCGTTATACAAACCTTTACTCGGGTAAAACCCGGGCGAAGCCGGGTACATCCGCTAGTTAATAAATAAAAATACATATAAAAAGCTTTTATTTAAATGCACTAAAAAGAGAGAGAAAAAATAAAATTGTATATTTTTTCATTGAACAATTAGAGGTATCTGAGTGAAAATAAAAGCGGCGGGGGACGATCATATTTAGAGAAGAAGTAAAAATATAGCAAACACTTATAAAAATCGCTAATCAATAGCTACATATTAAATCACATTAGGTTCGAAATTAATGATGATCGTCCCTCGCCGCTTTTATTTTCACTCAGATACATCTAATTGTTCAATTACAGAAGAAAAATAAAATATTTCCCCTTTTAATATATTCAAATAAAATCTTTTTTTTTTTTATGTATTTTTATTTATTAATCATTTAGTTAGTTTTTTTTTTTTTTGGCATGGATTTACAAAACTTAGAATCAAAAGTAAGCTAGAGATTAGGCCTTTAATAGATGGAAGCCTGTTCGCGGTGGATTGGTCAATTCCTTGTAAGGGGCGTAACATAAGACATAAGAGATATAGAAATTTGTTCATTCCTGGCCACTCAGCGAAAACCCAGAAGTCTGAAAATATTTACACTTGCATTGTTTATTGGACTGGGTGAGTGTGGTTTCTATGTGGTCTGGAAGTATATTAAAATTAATTTACAAAATTTGAAAGGCAATTTGGAAATTTGTCCATTTCCGCCTAACCTGACAACCCAACTGTCTGATAATTATCAGACTATATCAAATTATAATTTGTCATCTTGCATTTTCATCGGTTACTGAAAGGTGTTTCGTATTTCAGATTCCTAAGTGCCTTAGAAGTATATCAAAAATTGATTGCAAGTTTGAGGACAGACAGACAGATGGATGGACAGACATGGAAGCAAGTTAAACAAAAAACATATTAAAAAAAAGAACTCAATATTTGAATAAAACAACAAACCCATTAAAATATCGCTTAATAAATCATAAGTTAGTACAAAAGAGAAAACAATATTATATTATGTAAGATACATTATTAATAATATGATACAGTAATATAAAAATAAGTAATAAAACACAAAATTTGCATTTTTATTGTGTTATTATAATTGATTTATTTTCATTTCGTTTCAAATTCAAAATATAATCCGCCACTCTCAAATTGTATGTAGATACTTTGAAACATTACCAAATTCTCTTTGTGTATATACTCTATCTTATGAGAACTTTTTTAAGTTTAGAACTATTTGTACAATAATTTACAAAACACTACTAATCCATCGTATAAATAACTAATCATATATATGTAAATAATACTAGCATGACACAATAGTCCTTTGGACTTCGTGCTTTTTGTAACAATAAATAAATAATAAAAAAAATAAAAAAATAAATATGTAAATACTAAAGCCTAATATATCGCGCGTTCTTAAATTATTTTAACATTTCTCGGTGAAAGTATTCAAGATGTTCTCGCCAACTTCTATGAGATTATCAGGTAAAAGTTTCAATGTGAATCTCTGAAAGGCATTTTAGTTTCATTAGATAGCTGAACTTATGGATTTGCAAGCTATCTTTCTGCTATTCTTATATATTCACGTCGCTTCTTTTTTTGCCTAAAAGAGTGTTTAAAAACGTCTTTAATAGCAAGTTAAGCATTTTCCCTATCGTTATTCAATATCAAATGAACTCTCCCTCATTTATTAACGAATTTGAGACCCAATGAAATTACCTTCATTTACCTCAGAATAATTATTCATTGGAAATTTAATCATCAAACATTTGAGTACATCGTAATCTTCCTCTAAATCAATTAGAGAATTCTTCATTGACCTTAATTTAATGTATAAAAGTGGGGAAAGCATTCTAAATTCGGAGAAAGAGGTTCATTTTCAATATTTTGCCTACGCCCTTAAACTTTTTCTTTTATACCGCAAATTTTTATTGATTCTTTCTCTTTCTCGCTCTACTTACGTAAAGGACAATGCTACACTGTGTTTTTTTTTTTGTGAGAACTATGTGAAATTATTATAATTTTAAGATGGCCGTACACTATCACTAACAGGTAGGGAGGATAAAAAAACGTCTTTAGACAAAAACATCGTTCAGAAGAATAATGGCTATAACATAGTTAGATTGCTGATATTTAAAATATTCAAGATATTAAAATATTCACAGTCACGTGACTTAATCAGTAAATTAGCATTGAGTTCATTAGCTAACCAGGGTACTGTGTTTCTTCCCAACACAAACTTAGAGGTCATATTTTGAACATGAATAGCATATATTAAATATAAGATCATGAGTTTGATTATCTCTTTAAAAATTCTTGTCTTTTCAAATCTAGTAAATTAATATTTTTATTTTTCAAATTTATTCTTTAAGACACTTATTTCAAGGTTGTATTATCCATAAAATGTCCTTCGCATTAGCTATTGGTTAATGTTCTAATTAATTAATATATCAAGTAGAGATAAATTTGTTGAAAATACTGATATATCTTAATGTGATGCACTAGCGCGCCATCTGTTATCAAAATACGAAACTATTTTAAAGGCGTAAGATTCTTTTTTTGAAATAAACATTTTCAACTGCCCTTACTGCAATGGAAAATGCAATGGGTTCACCACTGATGAGCCAGGCCCTCCCAATAATTTTTCCATTGCAGTAAGGGCAGTTGAAATTGTTTATTTTAAAAAAGAATCTTACGCCTTTAAAATAGTTTCGAATTTTGATATTTTAATGTGAACGCATTAAAAATTAATATAAAGGTATATCGTAAATTCCTGAAATTATTATATATATTTTAAAAGAGAATTCATAATATTAATTTTACGTGTCAATTATAATTTTACTTTTATATTTACAATTTTGTGAACACACATTTTATATGTAAACGTTCTTCCCTGATTTATAATATAAAAAAAAATGAAAGCTTGAAAATAAAAGGTTGCACAAGAAACTTAACACTGGAAGTTTCATTTATTATATAACACATTTTATATCTTTACATAGCTTGTTGGATATAATAAATAAAGGTTTTCCGCAATTAAATAATCCTTATTAAAAAGCTAGTGTTAATTAATGACTTTCCATCTCGAGATTTTAAACCAATAAGTACTTGGAATCGATTGACGTTTATCTTGCTGCTGTTGTAGTCCGTGTGAAGAAATCTAATGGTTTTAGATAATTTCTAACTCTTTCTTGAACATGTTTTTATTGGTTAATAACTCCTCTTATTATTTTTTAAAATATTTTAACGGAAATCAATTATATTGATATTTAAAACATATATACCTGTTCTTACTTTTAATCTTGGCTTTTTAAAACCCAAATAACTTTTTTGAAGTATTGACTTTTAACCCATTCATTATAATAAATATATGTTTTATTTTTTATTTTTTGTGTATGTGATTTATAATACACACTTGGAGAGAGAAAACAAAAAAACAATAGACGCATCATGAAAGAGTTATGCAAATTGAACAAAATTGGTTAGGCAAAGGCGTTTCGTTGAACAAGCAAATGATTCAATTTTGTCAGATACTGAATGAATCTGCAACGCTGCAGCGCATCTTAACTGAGAAATTTGTAGGTATATGTAGGATCGTGTCGAATCTATGTCGGATCCTGTTGACTCTATATCGCAATCCTGTTGACTCTATGTCGCAATCCTGTTTATTCCTGTCGACTCTCTGTAGGATTGGGGTTGAATTCTGTCGACTCTCTGTAGGATTATGTCTATCCTGTCGACTCTATGTCGAATTGTGGTTGCGGTGTCGACTTGTGGTGTTGACTTACTGTGGGATTGCTGTGGACTCACTGTCGAATCCTGGCGAGTTGTGTGGTTGGGTGGATATGATTGGATTGATGGCGCAGTCTTGGTCGAATGGTGGTTTTCCACAGGGGAAGAACGAGCACACCTGGATGGGGTAGAAATAAGACCTTGCGAAAGGGAGAATGATGAGACTGACTGGAGGTATTTGGCCTTTCATATGATGGAGCGTACACTACCCTGGTTGGAGCCTATGTTGAGCACACCTAGCTCCTAGCACGGTCACCTACCTTCCTTTTCTTCTTATCCGAGATCATCGTCATTAACTCTCTCGACTTCTCATTTGTGGAGATCCTTCCACGTGCTCTCTGATGATTCGCTATCAATTGGTCATGCTTAAAGGTGATTGGTTGTAGATTTGTCATGATTAAATGTGATTGGCATAGTACCTCCATTGTCTCCATGATTGCAATCTTCCAGGAAGAAGAAGGTCTTTGAACTTAAATTTTATGGGTCCAGGGCAGTGACCTTTACTTCCTGGATGATGCAATCCTGTTAATTGTTCTTTCCCTTTTTGCGAAGCCTAACTTTTATTAAACCTTTTGACGATACATTGCATAGATTGTGGTGGGGTTACATATTCCTATATACAGATTATCACATATATAAAGAGAAAAGTACTATTCCAGCTGATAATATTTTTGCGATTTAATACTATTTACTCACATAGAGACTACATATTTGAATGTCCCACAAACAGGTTCGGGTAAAGTATCCTCGTGGTTGGTCCATTCGGATGATCACTTGACATTTATATATGAGCGATGCCACTATTAAACAATGTTGGGAAGAATGACTGAACCATGACAGAACACAGCGTTAAAAAGATAGCGGGCGATATAGGGAGACGATTTATGTGACGATCGAGAAAATCTTAAAAGAGGCTATCACAGCTTCCATTTCAGCGATAACAACGTTCTGAATCGAACTGGTTCATTAGTGACTGCAAGGACCATAAATAGGCGATTCATAAAAAGGACTGAGTTCACATCGTCCCTAACGCCAATTTGCACACCAATAAGTATGATACCATTGGTGCTGATCTCATTCAATATAATATTAGACTTACTAGCATCTTATTGACTTTAGTGATAAATTACAATTCGAATGGTTCTCTAAATACCAGAATGTAACTTTCGCAAATGCCCAAGACAGCGGTAAGGTACCAAACCTGATTGCCGCTTTCCACACAGCCAGACATCCTAGAGTAATGGTTTGAGATATCATTTTCTTTGGTTGTATCTGCGGCATGATTATATAGCACGGCGAGATTCTATGTCTAGTTGTGTTGATCTTTATATCACGGCATTCGGGCTGATTTTCTAGCAGGATATTGTCTGATCGTACACGACAAATAAATTCTACCACTTACCTTCGCGCATGCACAATACCTTTTCCAGAAAATTATCCATATCTTATTGAAAGTGAACACCATTTAACGCGACATTTGGACTGAATTTGGTAAGTTATCCCGAAGGAAAACATCCGCCAAATCTATTATTAAATATAAATCCCAATATCTGCTGACATTGGGTCCAGAGTTGGATCAATCCCTTAGAGTAATTGATATACTATAATTAAAACCCTGTATCCTTAATTAAACATGCTCTAATAATTAATTGATTATTTTTCTATACATGTATGTGATAATCTGTATATAGGATTATGTAACCCCACCACAACCTATGTATAATGTATCGTTTAAAGGTTTAATAAAGGTTATACAATGCGAAATGGGAAAGAAACAAAGTACAGGATTGCATCGTCCAGGAAGTAAAGGTCACTGCCCTGGACCCCCATAAAACTTAAGTTCAAAGGCCTTATTCTTCATGGAGGATTGCAATCATGGCGACAATGGAGGTACTGAGCCAATCACCTTTAAGCATGACAAATTAATAGCGAATCACCAGAGAGCACGTAGAAGGATCTCAACCAATGAGAAGTTGAGAGAGTCAATGACAATTATCTCGGACAAGAAACAAAAAGAAGGTAGGTGACCATGCTACGAGCTAGGTGTGCTCAACATAAGCTCCAAACCAAGGTAGTGTACGCTCCACCATGTGAAAGGCAAGCTGCCTCTTCCAATCTCATTCTTCTCCCAATCGAAAAGGTCCTTTTCTACTCTAGCCAGGTGTGTTCGTTCTTCCCCTGTGGAACCCTTATCATCCGACCAAGACGGCGTCAACCACCAATCCAACTCCCTATCCACCCAACCACACAATTCGACAGAGAGTCAACAGCATTCCCACACTGAGTCGACACCCCCAATTCGACATGTATATATATACCATATCTACTGATTTAATTCATTTCTAATACTTCCTTGGTATGTCGATTTTAGAATTTAAATGATTTTAGGCATAAATATTTTAGATACTCTAAAGCGAACGATTTATGAATGTTTATAAAATAATGTTATTTACAGATCATTTTTAGATTTTAACTATATTTAAAAAAATCTGAAATAAAAATATCTCACGTAATCCACAAAATATTGCAAATATTTTTTAAAAATATTTTTAGTAAAATACCAATAGACTCCTAATTTACTCTTTACGGGAAATACACATTATTTTAAAAGAAAAAAATGAGCTCCAATGATTATTTTATCAAATCAGACCAAATATATTTTTTGAAAAGATATTATCTGAAATCTCACTATTTCCTTTTGGAATTGTGTTATTAATTCAAGACAAAATATGAAATTTAAATATATCAGTGTATTTAGAAGATAATTTATCACTCTTAACCCTAAAAAATAACTTATTTTTCAAAGATTGAGAAATAAAAAAAATCGATTAAAACATATAAAAAAACTCGTCTCAAATAATAAAATAAATTAAACACATACACTACACAAAAATATCGTACATATATCTTATATAAAAAAAGATATGATTTTCTGCTTGTATTTAGATTATGTTGAGGTTTATGCCATGGAGTTATTTGCTGGTTCTTTTTAGTACTAAATGGTATTGGTGATGCAGTCGTGGCTAAAATCTTGAAAGTATAATAATAAAAATGGTTTTGATCAGAGATTGTTTTATTTGAGCTAAAGTAATATATAAGAACATAATTTGATAAAAGTACTGCCTGGTTTAAGGCGAGTAGAATAAGGAAAACAAAAGATTATTTACATAATGTACAAAAGTTTTGAGCCGGCCAACGGGGAAGAACAACGAGTTTTTATAGGGGAAGCACGACCTCTGGCGGTCGATTTAGCAGTATTTGTAACTATGAAATATATTTCTAAATAAAATAATATTTTAATATAACATTTTAAATAATACCTTTATATAACATATATATGCGATGATATATTATATATTTAATAATATTTAATAATTATAAAGGGTTTATATTGTGTGATCAATAAGAAAAATGCTGAGACAACGTAAAATATCTGGAAATTTATTTTTGGGAGAAATTTTCCAATTTCATGTCACCTCAAGGAATTGCTGTGAGGATCCCAGTGGAACTTCTGGTCTCAGTTAAAGTTTTAAATTCTTTTATCTCCGCACAATTATAGAAATCTTTATTTCTAACCTTTTACTTTCCTAGGAAATATTTTAGTCAATGTTTTTCAAAAACTTGCAATTTTTATTGTAGACGACGTCAACTTATTTAATACACCTTTCAAAAAATCTATAATTATTATCTTTTTATTGTATATGAAATCAGTTTTTATAAATATAAATAAAATAATAATTGATATATTTCTTATATTTTATTGGTGTATATGTATGGGGTTTCCCAATTTAATATTGTTATAACTAATAAAAATTATGATATATGTGCTTAATTGTGCTTTATAATATTTGTTCTGAAAATAACACTTATAACACTATGCGACGCAAAGTCTTTTTTATACAAAAGTGTAATGCCTTGATGAAGGCAATTAAATCCTTTCATTTTATATGTATAGATGGCGCGTTATTGCTTTGTGTTAATTTATGCCTGACTGGCCTTGCCTTTATTGTTTGCGGAAGAGCATTGCTCGATACAAATATTTGAATGTAATTCTACAGTCCTATAAGCTTATGTCCATAGTTTTCTTGAAAACCATTTCTGATATTCCATCTTTCAGTGCTGCGTATATAAGTAGAATCGTCCAATACAGTATTAGAGCTCTTAGAAGCGGTCTGGTGGATTAAATTGGCGAAAACGCTGGGAGGGTTCACCACTGATACCCCAGCCCCTACCAATACATATTTTCATCGCAGTAAGGACAGTAGAAGTTTGTATTATGTATAAAAGAAACATTCGTGCTTTTAAATCCTTTCATTTTATAATATATAATGATTGTGTGTTCTGACGAAAATATTTATTATAACGAATATAAAAGAACTATTTTTATTCTTAGACGCAAATACATTCAAGTATATTGATATTTAAACAAACAAAGAAAGGCTTAATTACACTAAGAATTGGATACCAACACGTTTTCACACATCATTCTCTGCACACATACCCATAGTATGGGGACAATAAGTATTCCACAATACCGCTGTTGGTAAAAAATCGGCCATATACCAATACACTTACTACACGTTAAGACAGCGTTTTTTAGATTTATCTGATATATAATTTTTAATTAAAAAGGCATATATTGGATCAAAATATCATTTATTTTACCAATATTTCAGTTGGCTGAACCCCATCCTTTATCAACGTATTATAACTGAAATATTGGTAAAATAAATGATATTTTGATTCAATATATTCCTTTTTAATTAAAGATATATTTATGGATTGCCCTATTAAAAAATATATATATATATATATATAAAAGGCCAGGTATTGATATTAAAACCAAATTGCATATACTGACCGCGTTTACATGAATATTTCTTGATAGCAGAGCGCCATATAGTGGAACAAAAATATACTAAACGTTTATTTAACTTGTTCCGTCATATTTGGCCAACCCAATTTTTTGTGATTAATCAAGAAAAGTCAACCACTAGTACGTTTCGCGCTGTTCGTGCTCGTCAGAGTGGAGCAGGCTGTACCACTGCGACCAAAAATATTTTTGGTTCCAGAGGCTTCTTGTGAAAACAAGAAATGGTCCTTTAAGGACAAATTTGAGTAACACGTGAGAAAACAATATGTTTGATATCAACACCTGACCTATTTATTTTTTTCTATTGTTTTTTCATATATATATTTTTAGTCATCAAAATAAAATATTTAATAGTTTTAATTTTTTTTAAATATACGTATAGACATTTTAATATTCTGAACAATATGCAATCTTAAAAATTTGATAAAATAAATTTAATATTCGAGCGTGGTGTGATTTTCTTATATAGCAGAGGATTTACGAAATTAAATAGGTCCCCGTACTGACAAGGATAAAATTCATCAATGAAATACATCAACAAAATTCTAAAACCTTACACTATATAGAGAAACAATCTGATTTTAAAACGATTTAAAATTTAATTACTATATATTCATTTTAAAACAAAAAATATATTATTTACTTCAATCTATTCTTTTGGAAATAAATCACTTTTGCATCCCTGTAACAGATTCAGTGACAAAGCTACAACACCAGCTTTGGCAAATTGAGAACTCCCACCTAGAGACCGTAGTTTGAGTCTCATGGTCCTTGCTGAACAATTAAAAAATGATGTTTCGACTTCTTGTCAATTCTATCTACATTTTTTTTATTACATTTTATTAATTAACCAGGCGCAATATTGAAATATTTGCGCCTTTTACAAAGGAAACAAACAAATAAGAACTTATAATTGAATATTTACAAATTTACGTGTATATATATATTATTCGACAGAGTTCATAATATTTATATAGACAAAGTGGCAGATGAAAGAGAGTTAAATGGTTTCGTTCAGAGAACAAACGATGTCTCACTTCTGCAAAATTCAGACAGTTATAGATGAGGTAAAGAGCAGTTTTTCCAGTTTCTCTCCGGGAACAATTTGGTGTTTCTGATAGACCTCTTTCATGTAAGTATTTCTGGAATTTTCCGTGTGATGTGACAAATTGAGTGACTATGAAATTTGAAATGTACTGTGTAGGAATTCCGTTTGGAAAAATAGTGCGAATTGTATAATTAGAATTATTAATGGATTGATACATAATAATAGCTTTACATAGTTGATTACAGTAAGTACAATTATTATTTCAACGATTGGATAATAGGAAAAAGTAGAATACTAATACTATGGATGCAGTGATTATGTACAAGATATATCTGTCATCGATACTGAGTACGATGAAAAATCGCCAAAGGATCTCTTGTGACACCGCGCATTTCTTAGCCGAGGAAGTGAACATAAATCGTAAACCACCAAGACAAAGTGATGCTTATGGCGTGGTCTTCGACATCTTCAGGGAAGATCCAGGACTTCAGGTCCGTCGACCACACGATGATGGAGAACGTCTCTCCGAACCGCCCTTTTTAGATAAGGGAACGTTTTGATTTCATGAATTCATAGAATCATTCAAATTTGTCATTATTTAGCTGCTAGGGTGTATACGCCAATTCTGTGGCCGAAAATTAAATGAAATCGGATCGGGTGAATATTGATCTTTAAAAGAAAAGGTCACCTCTCCCATCAAAATTAACTATACGCATTTAATCGGAACGGTGCATTTGTTTTAGGTCTATTTTGAAAAAAAAAGGTAACCTTTAATTTTGAAGAAATTAAATTTTAAAACTCACTATTAAATTTGAAACATTTTTGAAATGAATCACTTATCTCTCTTTATATTACACAAAATTTTATTTTTAAGAAACAAGAAATATTTTTCATTGAGAAAGTGAAGTAGTTCATGAAAAAACATGAGTCGAAACACAATGTATAATTTCTTCTCATAGAACATAGAATTTTTTCATCTTTAAAATTTAACCTCTTAATAGAATAAAGCGTTTAACTAACAAATATATGAAACAAGGCAATATATATTCTAATTAACCTATGAATATTACTAAGGGTACTTTATTTAGACACTTCTTCAGAGCATATATTTGAATTTTAGTTTCAATATTCTCTTTATAAAAACAGTTTCCAAATATTTTCTCAACAATGGATATAAGAACCTCTTTTAAACATATATATATATGTATATATGAGAAAACAATAGAAAAAAGCACATGTGCTTTTGGTCAGGATATGCCTTCATTATTTTTAATATATCAGCGCGAACGGCGTTCGTGGATGGCTTTTCTTGATTTATCAAGAAATTGGGTTGGCCAAATATCACGGTGCAAGCTAAATAAACGTTCAGTTTATTTTTGCTCCACTAGATGGCGCTCTGCCATCCAAAAAGCACATGTGCTCGTGGTCAGGAGATGCCTTCTTTTTTTTAATATCAACACCTGACCCACTTATCTTTTATTTTCTCTATTGTTCTTTCATATATATATATATATATATATATATATATATATATATATATATATCTCTAAAGAGACAAAGGTCGCCTCTCCCGTCAAAATAGACGTAAAACTAGACGCCATTTATTGACCGTCACCGCAACTAGCGGCCTCTGGTCGGTGACAAAGCCACAATACCAGCTTTGGCAATTCGAAAAGCGTTCACCTAGAGACCATGGTTTCGGGCTAATGGCCCTCGTGGGTTCTAGGTGGACGCCATTAAATTTGCCAAAGTTGGTGTTGTGGCTTTGTCACCGACCTGAGGCAGCTAGTTGCGGCGACGGTCAATAAATGGCGTCTAGTTTATTTTGACGTAAGAGACGAACTTTGTCTCTTTAGATCAATATCCTTCCAGCAAAATTTCGATATATATATATATATATGGAAAAAAACAATAGAATAAAAATATAGAAGCAATTTCTATTTTTTATTGTTAGAAAATATATCCTAATACATAAACCACTGCAAATAAATAAGAAGCTGAATAAAAATGAGGGAAAGTATTCTCTAATCGTTCAAATAAAAGTTGATGTCTTCCGTCATCTGTCGGAATAAATATCAATCAATCGTTTATACCTTTTCTTTTTTATTTATTTATTTATTGTTACAAAAGCACGAAGTCCAAAGGACTATTGTGCTGTGCTAGTATTATTTACATAAATATGATTAATTATTTACACGATGGATTAGTAGTGTTTTGTAAATTATTGTACAAATAGTTCTAAACTTAACAAAGTTCTCATAAGAGAGATAGAGTATATACACAAAGAGAATTTGGTAATGTTTCAAAGTATCTACATACAATTTGATTAGTCAGAGGGCAAGTTAAAAGAAGATGCTCTGGTGATTCAACATCTAAGCGGCATTCACATGTTGGATCATTGATAACATTCAGTTTGAATAGGAAACTTAAAAAGGGTCATTTGTCTGTTAAGAATAAAGTAGTGAATCTATCAGAAGAAATGAAATTTGGGACAGCAATTGGAAAGAATTTCTTGAACAGTTCATTAGATTGAGAAATAATTTTCTTGATTAATAAAAATATGTCAATCACGTACACGTTTCAAGCTGTTGGCCTTTTTCATCGTGGTCCAGCCTGGATAAAAATATATTGTAGATAAATGATATTTTTAAAAAACATATATTCAACAATGCCAAGTAAACTCATATTCATATCAATTTATTCTAATTATTTTATTTTTAAGCTATCAAAAATAATTCAAAATTAATTGTTTATTATAATTAAATAACATACATTTTATATATATATATATATAATTTAAATCATAATATTTACATTTTCAATTTTTATATCACTGAATTATTTATTTTACATGTTTTAATTATGACAAAATATTTTGTGATCATGAATCAAAGCATCTAGAATCGTTACTTTAGGGCTTTATTTTGTTCGTTAAATATTTTCAAAATAGGCTGAAATTGTTAAATTGTTACATTAAATAAATAGTCTACATTTTTAATTGAATTTAAAAAGAAAATAATCCGGTTCAATAATGTTTAAAAAATTATATCTGGTCGAGAAACAGCGCTAGTTTGAGGTGGACCTCATCTTTAAATTTACTACGCATAACCATGCTTAGCAAAGTAGTTTAGCCGATATTGTAAATTATTAAGATTATATTTACATCAATCTCTTTTTACATATATATTATATACGTTTTATAACGTGACAAAATCTAACTCACTCCGGACCAGTTCACAGTTGCCCGGCCATCTTTACAGCCCTCTATATGGCAGACATCAATTCAGAAGAACGTTTTATAAACGTTTTGAAGATGGCCGTAAGAGCATCGCAGATGATTCAAGGTCAGGTCGGCCATTGACGTCAACAACGGATCGCAATATTAGACAGGTATGTGATTTAATTTTCAATGATAGAAAAATTACTATTGATAATATATCAGAAATACTTGGAATATTGTATGGTAGTTGCCAAAAAATTATTGTTGAACATTTAAACATGAAAAAACTTGGTAGTTATTTTAAATTTAACGGATCAACAAAGAGAAACCAGATTATCAATTTGAAAAGATTTAATTGAAACGGCAAATAATGATTCAAATTTTTCAAAAAAAAAATAATAACTGGTGATGAAACATGGTGCTTTCTTTTTGATCCACAAACTAAAAAACAATCACTCGAATGGCACACACCAAGTTCTCCTAGGAAGAAGAAAGTTTGTTTTGACAAGTCCAAAAGGAAAGTAATGCTTGTAGTGTTTTTTCGATTATCAAGGGCATGTCTATTATGAATTTATTAAAGAGGGGGTTACTATTAATAAACAGGCATACAAAGAAATACTTGTGCGCCTTCGTGATGCGATAAGAATGAAAAGAAACCAACTCTTCAGATCAAAACAGTGGAAATTGCTACAAGATAATGCCATTGCTCACAGAACCATTATTGTTCAAGATTATTTAGCCAAATATTCTCTATCTGTCTTGCCGCATCCTTCTTATTCACCTGATATCCCCTCATGTGATTTCTTCTTCTTTCCAAAACTTAAAATGACTTTGAAAGAGAGGTGCTTTTCATCGTCATCAAAAGTAATTGAAAATGCGACGGTGTAGCTAAACAATCTCAGAAAATTTGACTTTGAACTAGCATTTCAACAGCTTTTTTCACCCTGGAAAAGAATGTGTAGATGATCAAGGCTCCTATTTTGAAATATATGATGTTTAAATTTCTATACTAAGAATAAATAATTAATTTTAAAAAAGGTTCTGGAACTTTTTGATGCTACCTGGTATATATAAAAAACATTGTGCATCATTTTATTATCAGAATGAATGATATGTCTTTCTATAAACAAATTTATAAAATTCTACTTATATACAATTTAATATGATGAAAAGAGAGAGCATTAATATATTTCATTTATCAATTATCTATTAATTGTTCTACACAATTAGCGAGTTTCATGACTAAACATGTACCAACCTGTGATATGCGATAAAATTTACCAACCCAAAAAATTTATTTACATGTCGAGAAATTCAATATCTTCAAGGCCAGACACCGACTAGAAAAACATGTGCATTATTGGAAAATATCTGGTGGAGAAATGTCGTGTTTTTTATTACCTAAGTTGTTTGCTACCAATCTTCTAAAAAATATATCGTATATTAGGTTTGAATATATCGCAAACTATTCAAAGGTATTTCAAATACTAGTAAAAGTATTATCTTCATAGTATTACACACAACACCCACACACACATATACCAAATATATTTTTCATCGCAGTAAAGCCAGTAGAAGTTTGATTTATTTGCAAAAGAAACATTCGCGTAATGTCTTAATTCGTTGTATATAGATGACGCGTTATTACTTTCTATTAAAATATACCTAATAAAAATAATGTTCAAACTAATCCATATGCTTATATAAAAACGGCGAGCTTGAATCTGTGAAACAAAAAATATATTTTTTCAAAATATTCTGATGAATTGCTACCTTTATAGCAATTTATGCACCTTTTTAAAATTTTCAATATTTCGAAATGAAATATGTTTCGCATAATAGTCTGTTTGTGATCGAAAATATCAATTTATATCTAAATATTTTCAGTAAAATTGATTTTGAAGTTGATTTAATGTAGGGTACACAATTTCCTTTGATATATATTTATAGATCTCATATATTCTTCATAATATTGCAATAACGCGCTATCTATATTCATAAAGTGAAACTACCAATATACGATTTTTCACTCTTTTCAAGCCCGTCTTCTGTTCTTAGCTGAGGTGAAACATTGTAAGCGTTTTTTGCTCGAGTGGTGAATCCTCTCAGTGGTTTCGCCAGTTTAATCTACCATACCGATTTCTTATAGCTCTACTATTCTATAAGATTATTCTGCTTATATTAGACACTGTATTATTGAGTTTTAGTATCGGATATATAAGCAGAAAAATCTGTAAGGTAAATTGGCGAAAACGCCGAGAGGTCTAATCATTGATGAGCCAGGTCCTCACAATATTTTTTCATCGCAGTTAAAGATTGCAGGGGAGTGTGTTTTATTTGAAAAGAAAAATTGTGTTCTCTAATATTTTCACATATTGATATCTTACTTTAAAATATATTATAAAATTTCGAAAAAATATCAGTACATGTAATTTTACTGTGAAATCCAAGAGAAATGAGACCAAAATCAAATTAAAGGATGTTAACAGAGCTGAATCATAAAATACTGTTATCCATGAAATTGTTCTTATTACTGAGTGAAAAGAGTGAGACGAAAGAGCAACTAAAGGTTCTGAAAATTCGTATTTTTGAATATCATGATGATTATTTGCGTTTTTCGGAAAAGCATAAAGAACACAATCGGTTTCTGAAGGGAAAAGGATCTTCAAGAGTACAACATGCAACATTTTGGATAGGTCTTTATTTGATTTCAGTGACAACTGCTTAATTCAATCACAAGATGGAAGGACAAATTTTCAAGAAGAGAAAAGACAATAAAGAAGAATAAAGATGGGATTTCATTAAAAATTTAAGAAAAAAGTTTGATTTTCTATTCGGATATGTTTCTGAGGCATTGCTGAAAATGTTAAGATTAGAAGATTAGAATTCAAAAAGAAGTTAAAGCAAGAAACGGAAGCCAGAATTCTTCGGCAAAAAGGAAGTATGAATGAATGATTTGCAAGTATCCAGATCATGACTTCTTTCTGGACGAAGCATCATATTTAACCCTTTCTCAATCCAAGATCAAGGAAAATAGAGACAACTAAGCATTTGACTCTTCATTTATTTCTACTCATGTCCAAATGAAATAAGAAAAATAAAATAATGAAAATCCGTCTGTAAATTTCGTTCAGCCGACGTGGTCTCAGTTATATCCGAAAGTCGGGGTACGCCTTCAATGCTGAACGATATCGAGACAAAGGTCTAAGTAACTGACTGAGTCTTACAACTTCAGGACTGAAGCATTTGGTGATTACGTTAATCTTCCTTTGTATTTACAAAGCTGTATGAGCATACGTTGTATATTCAATCGTTGTACATTGTACCATTATCTGTTAAACTAGTTTTATTTTAATATTGTACATATAAAAATAACATATTCAACCACGTATATTCAACTTTTGTATTTAGAATACATATTAATGTTAAATTAAAAAGTTATATATTGGATCAAAATATCATTTATTTCACCAATATTTCAGTTGGCTGAACGCCAACCTTTTTCAAGGTATTATAACATATTAATGTGTGCCAACAATAAACTAAGCGCCACATAACGTCAATAGAATTAAGTTTAAAAAATATTTTTTTCTATATATATTATTTATATTATGGACAAAATAAATTTTGTAAAATATGGGTGTAAATATTTTGAATATTAACAATACCGCATATTTTATATTTACAATTATTCGTACTATGTGTAAAAAGATTTTTCAAAACATATTACTGTATATTGAAATTATAACTGTAAACTGTATAGTTAAAATTGTATATTAAACCGTTGTATATTCAATATTACGTATATTTAGCGTATTTATTTATTGATACAAAAGCACGAAGTCCAAGGGAATATTGTGCTGTGCTAGTATTATTTACATATATATGATTAATTATTTACACGATGGATTAGTAGTGCTTTGTAAATTATTGTACAAATAGTTCTAACTTAACAAAGTTCTCATAAGATAGAGTATATACACAAAGAGAATTTGGTAATGTTTGAAAGTATCTACATACAATTTTATTAGTCAGAGGGCAAGTTAAAAGAAGCTGCTCTGGTGATTCAACATCTAAGCGGCATTCACATGTTGGATCATTGATAACATTCAGTTTGAATAGAAAACTTAAGAAGGGTCCTTTGCCTGTTAAGAATAAAGTAGTGAATTTATCAGAAGAAATGAAATTTGGGACAGCAATTGGAAAGAATTTCTTGAACAGTTCATTAAGTATATTCCATTCAAAAAATATTTACAATGCTGTAGCTTGAAAAATAGAGGCCCTATTGAGAGATGTTTCATTTATTCGAAATACCAACCATCCCTATACATATAAAAGTCAGTGTATGTATGTGTGTATGTTTGTCGGCTATACACGTCCACAATACGTAGCTAATCTGACTAAATTTTAACAGTTAATAGAGTAGAATCTGGAAAACCTATAGTGAAAATTTAGATCTCTATCTCGAATATTTATCGAGTTATTTGCAAATTTGTTCTTTCGCTCGAGAGCAGCGCCTCTAGCGGTGAAGATGGGAGATAATATCAGCTGACCTAATGTACATGTAAAGTTTGGAGCTGTACGTTTGACATGAGTGACATCCACGGCGCCAATTTAATTCGGCTAGTTTATTTATATTTCTAAAAAATCGATTTTTAAATATTCAAGTACCTTTAATTATAATTGATTTTGTAAATGGTTACGTTTTTAGACTTTTATAGGAGGAATACTTGTTTACCTAAATTATAAAAATTATGAAAGTAAATAGAGAGAGAGAGAAAGCATTAAGGTGAAAATATTAAGCCTCTAGAGATGGGCTTTTTTTCAACTTTTATTCACAAATCTATTAAGCTTTGGGGCACGGAAGCTCTTTTATAGGAGTAAAACATGATACAATAAAAATCGCCAGAAATATGAAAATTTAAATTTAATCAAATACTATTTGATCTATGATTTTATAAAAAATGGTGTAGATATAAACTTTTATTATTTTATATTTCCTTTTTAAGTTATTATGCAAATATGGGGACGTTTGCAATATAACTATGGAAGCAAGGATTAGCTATTAAGCTCTAATTATGGTTTCACATCTGTTTCACATATTCGAGGAGATTTCTTTATTTGGAGTCTATGGGATGGGTTCAGAGGGTATAGTATTGAAGCGATGCAGCAAAGAAGTAGAAGAGAAGAAGTGGGCAAGCCAAGAGAAGAAGGTATGCAGGGGCCCCTTCAAGGAAGTGTTGATTGACAAATTCCAGAGGAGGGGGCGGCAGACGGGGAGTCAAGCTGGTGTCGTCGTGAAGGAAACAGCCGAGTTAGCGGCCGGCCTGCCGGGGGTTAGTGCACCGAGAAGACCTGGCAGTCTGGGGAGAGAAGTCTGTCTGGTGACAACGGGACCTGCAGCAAGGATAACGGCGGGGGCGACAGACGCGGCAAGTTGGCTACGGGAAGTGGGCTCCGGGACCGTGTGGGTGAACAAGAGGAGGACGGTGCAAAAGAGGGACGAGGAGGACCCTACTAGGGGCGGCATTGAAGGCAAGTTCATCATCTACTGTATATAGCTATTAATCTACTTTTAAAGATCTGGTAATAAATACATAGTACTAAGCTGTATCCAAAACGAACCCACATTGTTTTCTCAGAAACCTTGAACGCAAACATCGACGGCTGAGAAGAGTCGTAACAGTATTTTATAAATTTCTGGAATGTCTATTCTTCTGTTGATTATATTGTGCTTTCTCGATATGCTGGATTCTATGATGAGTCTCTGTTTTTATTGGGAATATCAAAATAATTGATATTTTTGGTTCTGATAGGGAGATGAAATTGCCTGTTTCTCTTATATGATAATATATTAATGATGACTCGAATTTCATACATCCATTCCAAATCCCTAAACTTGGCTCCTGTGGATTTTTGTGCTTGTGGGTTTCTGAAAATAGCTCTTTTACCTATAAAACTAAAGAAACTAGATGGTTTCTGGAAATTTGTTGAGTACATTTGAGATGGTCTTGACCAAATATTCTAAGATGAAGCCGTATTTCCTGAAAACATCGATGCAGGGCTGTTGCTAAAGGTCAAAGCTTACACAATGAAAGTGATAATAAAAACCAAAATAAAAATAAAATATCTAAATTTCATCAATAAAAGAATCTGTTACGCTCTAGACAACATGGTTTTATTAAAGCTTAGTTAACTATCAATATCACTGCTTTGAATTCAATAATATAGGTAAAAATTGAGCACAATCAAAAATAATTTATTGCACTAGTTACAATAGATTTCTCCGGGGATTTTGACAATGCATAATGGCCAGCGATCATCAAAAGAATAGACTTAGACGATTTATATGAAATTTTGATCGAACATCTACAATCCTATATAAATCTCAGGAAATATCTTTCAATTACTACAATATATAAACTGCTAGCCATATGTTATCTTCAAAATGAATTTTGTTGTAATATCTCTTGTTTTTATTGGTGTTGCAATTTGGGTGGCCAGCAATGTATATAACAACTTTAAAACCAATTACAAAGGGCGCTACGCGATCTCCACTTCTATAGACAAAATTTTATGGAATCATTTTTGAAGTAATTTAGAGTGCCTAATTATGAGAGTTGATTTTTATGCGGATGATATATCATTGATATGCTAGAATGAATATCTTGCACCACATAAAATAGTAATTGATATATCATAAAATGTGGGTGCTATCCAATTATTGGTTGAAATTAGTTCATAAAAAACTAACGTTTTATATTTTTATAATAAAAATATCTCACTAATATTGAAAACGAAATAAAATCACCTGTAAAAAAAGTTGGGTAAGTAACGAGTGTATTTTCTGCGTGATTTTAGTATTGCCCCTCTGAAATCTCTTGAATAGTATGTTTAATTGATTATGAAATATAAAGGCTAATATATATATATCCTTATATTCATAAAAATCAAATCCAAAATCGATGTTTGTTATCGCGTTGCGCAAAATCTAGATAATCAATCATCATGAAATTTTGCATGTAGGTAGCTGAAGATTTCGTTTAACACATAGGCCTTTCAAAAAATAAAAATATCAATGTGTTTTTTTTCTTTTAAATGTAAAACCAAAACGAGTTTGTTCCAGCCTTTTACCGCTTGGCGGCAGCACTGGGTCCAACGATAAATGAATTTGATTGGTTAATAATTTTACACGCAGTTTTTTTACACGATGAATGTTTTTGAAAGGTAAGATTATCCAATTGCCGTGAAACTTTAGGAAGTTATTTACTATACTACTGGGAAGGTTTCTGGTTTGAATTTGATTTGAAATAAATATTCGTTGCAATTTTATTTTCAAATTTTCTACTTCCACTCGCAAGCTGCGCCTCTCGCGGTATCTAGTGATAATTACATTTATAAATTATAAAAATGCTAAAATGTCTTCGAAGTATAATAAATTCAATATTTATTTTGAGGATTTAGTAATATAATATTCCAATGACGTTGTAAAAAAACTTGGCATTTCAATATTAATATATATTTAAAGAAAACATCTTCATTATAGTTTAATGAATATTTTCAAAAAAATATGTGTTTCAAAAATATATTTAAACGGGTATAACAATATTTGTATATTTATATATGTTTATAAATCTATATATAGGTGGATTGGTTGTTTTCTAGAATCGTTTTAACAAATGTTCGTTAGACAAACTTTTATTCGGGTAAAAGCCGGGTACATTCGCTAAATAGATTATTGTCGGCTATGCACGCCCTCAATATGTAACTAATCTCGCTGAAATTTGATCAGGACAGAGAGTTAAATCTGTAAGAGGTTTTTGTCACACTTTTAACCAAGAAAAATTCTAAATAACCAAGTACTGAGCAACAATATTTTTTTAGTCAGAAATGATTATGATAATATTGCTGTATCATACTTGATTGACCTGAACAAAATTCTTTAGGGGAATATTCACTAAAGCAGACCACGGGCGAAGCCAGATAATAATTTTTAGTTGGCAGGAACAAAATTCTACCAGCGAAACATTCACTCGAGCAGAAGACACACGAAGCCAGGTCATCTCTATATATAAAATATCGTTTCTCGGCATTTTGGCTAAGAGCATGTAGTATATCTCTAGATATTTATATATATCTTTTTAAAAATCTATTCAGTAGAGAGAGTGGATATGTTTGCTCGAAAAATGTATTTTATATATTATATAGATATATAATGTAACGAATATTATTATTATCATAATATTCTGTGTGTTCCGGAATATTATTATCAATTATATTCTTTAGGCAAACTTTCACTTGGATAAAACCCGGGCGAAGCCGGGTACACATCCGATAGTATATATATATATATCGTGGATGGCTTTTCTTGATTTATCAAGAAATTGGGTTATCCAAATATCACGGAGCAAGCTAAATAAACGTTTAGTTTATTTTTGCTCCACTAGATGGCGCTCTGCCATCTAAAAAGCACATGTAGCTCGTGGTCAGGAAATGCCTTCTTTATTTTTAATATATATATATATATATATGAAAAAAAAACAATTGAAAAAATAAAATAAAAGATAAGTGGGTCAGGTGTTGATATTAAAAATAAAGAAGGCATCTCCTGACCACGAGCACATGTGCTTTTTAAGATGGCAGAGCGTTATCTGGTGGAGCAAAAATAAACTAAACGTTTATTTAGCTTGCTCTGTGATATTTGACCAACCCAATTTCTTGATTTATCACACCACACAATTTCCACGACAATTTCCAATCACCACACATATAAATAATTAGTTCTCTCTCTTCTATCAAATATCTCAACATTCTGAAAGATTACGCTCGAAATACACAAAAATTATCTCTTCAAATTAGGTTCTAAATTTAAAGAACGCGCAATATTTTTAATTGCTCTAAATATAAATGATACCTGTGTATTCAAATGTTTAATAGATTTCTGATCCTATAAAAATAGGTTTTGACAAATACTAAAATATTTCGAAATTTGATATGTTTACATGATTCTGCTAAACTTCACAATTTCCATATTTTACCACGCCAAGCAATTGAAGTCAAGGAGCTGAGACATTTTATAAGGATTTGAATAGAGAACTGAAGAGTGAATGACCTGAAATCAATCCAGGCTCAACAACTTTAGAAGCTATGCAAATAATATTTTACGAAGCCTTCTATTTATCTTATATAACTTTCAAATCTAGGCAAATATTTATTTCTAATACATTCAGCCTCTTTTCCAATTGATTGAGATTGAAGGTATTTGTGGTCAATGGTTGTTTGGAAATTTATCTTTGATATATATAATCATTTTATTTGATGATTATATTGGATTTATTATTGTTCAGAAATTGAGAGGTTTTATTTCAAATATTTATTGCATAAATGTGTGTCATAGGTACTTATTTATTCCTAAACATTATAGCTAAATACACCACCATTATAGACACCAAAAATTATAACTAGATACATTTTGGTAGTATTTTGAAACAAATATTTATATCATTACCTTATTGAAACCATTAATATTATTCATTCAGTTAATACTCAAATAAAGTAAAGCATGAAGGAAGATGAGTTTCTTTTTAATAAACGCGAGCGAGCTTTCGGGCTACACGCCCTTCTACTGGCTCTTAGCTTTTTAGCCAGTAGAAGGGCGTGTGGCCCGAAACCTCGCTAGCGTTTATTAAAAAAGAAACTTATCTTCCTTCGTGCTTTACTTTATTTGATTATCTAAACAGGAAGAGTTCTATCGCTTACTCAGTTAATACTGTTTTAAACTAAATAAATATTTATAATAACGAATAGATTCAAAAAGGATAAGTTTCTTTATTTGAAAAATCAATTCGAGCTTTCGGGCGCAAGCTGCCCGAAAGCTCGAATTGATTTTTCAAATAAAGAAACTTATCCTTTTTAAATCTATTCGTTATTATAATTATTGAAAGGATTATTCGTCTTAAATAAATCTTTACAGTTTTGTATCTAAAAATAGATCTAATAAAATCTTTTGGATCATAGAATAGATTTTAAACAATTATATTTATTAAAAGAAAGACATCTTCTATTCGGGCAAATGAGAGTTGCTGATGGCTTGTGCCATCTGTTGGAATATTTATCAACTTATCGTTGATTTTTTTATTATTCCGCGATTGGCCAAATACCCTTTCTTAATTTAATAAACGATGAACTAACTACGTACGCCTTTGGAACTGTTGTCCCTCATTAACGTGGCGAAAGCCATTAGCAACCTTTAGTTGGAACAATTAGGAGATGTCTTTATCCTAATTTATTAACCTGATCCAAATAAAATATGCTTTTGGTACTCTTTTTTTCCATATAATTTTATTTATATTCATTAATTTTCATATAGACACAAATTATTTTTTAAGAAATACAGTACATGGGGAAAATATAAACAAAGATACTATATAAAGTAATTTAAAATATAATATAACGCGGCTTATGATTGTAAAACGAAAATTGCAATTATACCGCGAATGTTTCTTTTAAACGAAAAATCGAATTTTATTTTAAAGAGAAATAGCGATTATTTCTAACTTTAAGAATGAAGTATGATAGGATGAATTGTGTAGAGTAATGATAAACGGAAAAATAAAAGTGTCCAGGAATGGGAATCGAACCTACAGTGTTCCGCTTACCGGGCAGATGCCATGTCCACTAGGCTACCCTGCACATATTTTTCCGTTCGTAAATATTATATAAAGTAATTTAAAATACAATATAACGCGCGGCTTATTATTGTAAAACGAAAATTGCAATTATACCGCGAATGTTTCTTTTAAACGAAAAATCGAATTTTATTTTAAAGAGAAATAGCGATTATTTCTAACTTTAAGGATGAAGTATGATAGGATGAATTGTGAAGAGTAATGATAATTCTCGCTATTTCTCTTTAAAATAAATTTCGATTTTTGTTTAAAAGAAACATTCGCGGTATAATTGCAATTTTCGTTTTACAAAGATACTATGTAAAATTAATTATATTCACAGTGTCTAGGAGACTACCCCAAAGATGAATATTCTCTCCTCACCTTAATCATAAATAGAAAAATTTATTACATCACAATGTAGTTATTAATTGAAGATCTAATCGCCTTTCACAGACATAACCTCCAATGAGAGAATATTTCAATGGTTAACTGATATTTTATCAATATCATAGAGCGTCACTCATTGAAGGATCTCTCTACAGGACTCTTTAAATATTAATAATTATAATGAGATATGAAAAGATGAATTTTAATTTTTATTGCAAATATATAAAATAATTCAATCATGAATATTGACTAATATTATTTATAGAGAATATTGTGAATTTTGGTATTGTTTGAATTAGAAAAATAAATGACAAGAGTAGTACGGTTTGGTTGCATATCAGTCGCCATGTTGAAAAATGAAGTTTTTATCAATGACTTTTTTGAAGTGCGAGGGTAGGTTAAAATTTTCTTGGTCTGATAATAAAAACTCCGATTTTCAGTTGAAACATTTTATTTTTTACATCATCTCCCTTGACTTAAACACATTTTCTATTATATCAGTATTCTATCTCGGAAGTGAGAGTCTGAAAGGCTGTTAAAATATACATTTTCAGCCCTCTCAACTTCTTAATTGGATGCGAAGCGCTTTCCAGAAACAAGTTTCCTTAGGTGTGGAAAGAGATCAAGTCTGAGGGTGCCAAATCAGGAGAATAGGGGGTATGGTCGAGCAAATCGTCCTTTAAATCCTGCCCAAATATTGCCGTAGAGTTGATTAGGAGTCAGTTATTTTTCAGACGAGCTAGTTTTTAAGGTTTCCTGAAAAGTATAACCAATCGAAATTTTTCTTTTATTTGTAATTATTCAGAATGAATACAGGCTAAACATTCCCCTGCAAATGTCGACAAAAAAAAACTTAAAGGTAAGTTCGAAATTAAGTTAAGTCCCCTAATTTCGAGTGGTAATTCAAGATGTTTCTGTATTTTATTCAACTCTTCCCTTATTCATAATTTGATCGAAGGGATTATATTAATAAACATAAATACACACTAATATTTTGAGAATAAAAATGTGTGACACATGAAATGAAACTACCTAAATATTTTGTATAAATATATACATGTATAATACTATATATAACTTAATATCTTTGCAGTAGATTGCTTGAAACATTACAGCTCTATTAGTGTATTATCTATATATATAAAGGATATTAACACGTATGGGTGTGGTAGCTAAATTTTTCAAATTGTTATAATATATTTATGGTGTATAAATTAATTTTTCTTTAATTAAATTTAAAAAAAGCTCTATGAAATTTAAATTTAAAAAATGAGTAAATGTTTTGAATAGGAATAATACTATATATGTCTAGCTTGCTATATTTTTGCATGGCTATAAAGAATAATATAATTTACATATGTACTAAAAAAAAAAAAATAAACGTTTCTTCTACCCAACGGTGAATGAATTTCTGACTCAGAATCCCTGATAACACTTATTAATTCCTATAGATATGGCGAAGGCTATAAGCAAAGTCCTGTTGCGCGATCGAAAGGATTTTTTTCATGTGTTTTTACACATGTCAATTTTACTTTATATATCATCACTTCTTCTTCTTCTTTCTTATCTTCACACTGGGTGAAGTAGATTGCGTCTGCCTTTGTCATTAAGACTGGGAGCACTACTCAGTGGCAGGCCGACTTAGCTCCAAAAGAAATGGCCGCCTCTGACATGAGGAACAGACGCCATGTGCAGCCGCTCCTAACATGGAGTACAAACGCTGCTCATCCTGTATTCCTGGATTAGGAGCCCTTACAGGGTACTATCAGCCGGGCCAGCTGAACCCAGGTTTTTTAGTGAGCTTGTTACTGCTCCCCCTCCTCCTTTTTCATCCGGGCTTGGGACCGGCAAAGGATGAGTTATATATCATCACTAAAATTGCTTTGTTTCAAATTTTATGCGTTTTTATTATTGGATTTTTATCGTGGGAATATCACTATCATGTGAAATGTATTTGGAGAAAAATTTGGTTTTGTTTTAAAACATATTTTAAGGTTGGTTTCAAATTGTAATTTCTCTATTGGGCGGATATATTAATTCATAATTAAAATATTTCGAAACATTTTTTTCTCTCTCTATCTCTCTTACTACGCATATTGCTTCAATAGCTAAAGAATTTAATTAAATTAGAAATTTTCTAAAGAAAACCTTCTTTAAAATTTGAAATATTTTGGTAAATAATTTTCATATGTAATATAATTTTCGTTAGATGGTGTAATGTCTCCGTTGTGTGTAATGCCCGTGAATTGAGTTAATATATTTATAATAATGGAATTCTATATACAGTTACGAGCGTCATTCTTCATCTCCTAATAATCAGTTTTCATCTCTGTCACCGTTTGCTTTTTTTTTTTGGAATGGCGCCCTCCTATTTGTTGGCTACGGTCACGCCACCTTTGCCCCCCCCCATATTAGATAATAACCAAATGGAATCCTCTCTTTCTTTTTCCCAGTAAGAGACGCCTACGGAAGCCAACAGTACATAGACAGATAAAGCACATAGTCTATAGTTATTAACTAATATATGCATTTATTTAAGGCGCCAATTTATAATTGTAACAAATAGTATTTGAATCAAAACATTCACACAATCGGCTAAAACACTAGCGTTGCCCGGGTCATTCGGCTAGTAGAAATATAAACACTAAACCCCTTTTTAAAGAGTTGTCTTTTTAAATATGCTAGATTATAAACCATTTAGAAGATTTAAAAGAGATGCGTATATTACATTTCTCTTTATTTTACATTTTTCATTTTAAAATTAGAATATAATAAATAAATGGTAGTTTTAAAAGCCTATTATGTTTTAGAAATTATATTCCTGAAATGTTAACTTACCTTATTTATTAAACAAACTCACGTTCGTATGCTTTTATTTCTTCCTATTTATTTTCTAGATTTCTCTTTACAGAATAGTTTCCTTTTATTTAGTGCACTTAACTATTCTTTAGGAGTTTTCTTGTGAGTTGTACTTAACGTGGAAGGAATGGTTAATGGTATCTCTTTATATATATATGTGTTATAGGCTAATGGTTTCTCTAATCAAATCGTATATAACATTTATATATCAAAAATGAATCTATTTGAGAATAAATCCACATTAATACATTGAAGATATTATAGTAAACGAATAATTGCGCTGCAAATATTAAAAAATAAAGATACAAAACCTTTCGAAATGAGTTTCTTTTATTACAATAAACGCGAGCTTTCGGGCTGAGCCGCCCTTCTACAGGCAAAAATGAACTATTTGATAATGATTCAAATAGTTCATTTTTGACTGTAGAAGGGCGGCTCCAGCCCGAAAGCTCGCGTTTATTGTAATAAAAGAAACTCATTTCGAAAGGTTTTGTATCTTTATTTTTTAATATTGAAGATATTACTATTATATTTGATAACCAAATTCATTTTTATCATCAGCATACGGAAGTGCATTATGTATAACCTATTATTAAATTCCAATAGAGTAAGGGAGACTACACAGGGAATGTATTCAATTTAAAAATGTATAAAGCAACTGAATCAATTTTAAATTACTTAAAGGATAACACGTCTCAGATTAAATTTAGATAACGCGTCTATTATATTGTTGCGGAGATCAAGTAAGGGCAAATTTGGGAATAATTAATTTATTATAAAGGGTATTTACCTTTTAGTTCTCCAATAAAATTATCTACAAGAGGTATTTATAGGGAGAGAAAGTCAGATAATATATGAAAACATATCCCCAGGTAAAGATAAAAATAATGAGCGTCGTCACCCACCGAGGCGTCTCGTTTTCCTTATTTGCCGATAAGATTCCGAGAACCCCTCACACCTATTCAACGCCCGACTGTACACTGCTCACATTATCCAACAAGCTCTGCAAGATGTACATATGCTTCTCTGGCCACCGTACTCTTCTGACCTCCAACCAATCGAGAACGTCTGGGACATTATTGACGCCGTTTGCATGCCTTATCTCAGCCGCATTCAGAAGACGAAAGGTGGCAAGAATTCCAGAATTGGCCAAATACCCATTCTTGATTAATCATGAAAAGCTAACCACGTATGCGTTTCGGGCTATTGGCCCTCGTCAGCGTGGTGCAAGCTGTACCTCAACGACCTCAATGAATAGTTGATATTTATTCTGATAGATGGCGCAAGCCATCAGCAACACTCAGTTGCACGATAAGAAGATGCCTTTTTCTTAATCTATGAACCTTATCCCAGTACAATGTCACATTTATACTATTTTTTCACATAGTTTCACGGTCTCACGCAATTCTGGCCCCATTTCATGATTTTTCAGGTTGCCTGAATGACCAGTTTTTTTTTTTGGTCGTTGAGGTACAGCTTGCATCACGCTGATGAGGGCTAACAGCCCGAAACGCGTACGTGGTTACCTTTCTTGGAAAATCAAATATGGGTATTTGGCCAATTCTGGAATAATTAAAAATCAATGAATAGGTCATATTTATTCTGATAGATGGCGAAATCTATCAGCAACTTTCAGTTGCACGATAAGAAGATGAATTTTTCATGATTTATGAACCTCATCCCAATACAATGATCACAATTGTTTTATTTTTCGCAGTGTATTAAGTAAAAGGCATTTCTCCTGATTGAAGCAAATAAAATTTGCTAAAGAATTGCGTCACATCTGACGGAATGAATTTAAGTTATTTTTGGAATCTTATTTTTTTGATAATTCCAGAATTCACCTAATACCTATATTATAATTATGCATGTATATTTGGAAGGTATAATAGGAATACAGTGGTACCTCGACATACGAGTTTAATTCGTTCCGCAACCTTGCTCGTATCTTGAATTACTCGTATCTCGAAGCAAATTTCCCCATACAAAATTCCCATTTAAAATCACAGATTAATATCTTCAACACTACCGAACCGAACTCTTATCTCGAATTTCGCTCGTAACTCAAAGCAAAAAATCACTTGCTCGTCGGCTCGTATCTCGAAAAACTCGTATGTTGGGGCGCTCGTATGTCGAGGTACCACTGTATTTATTTGTTATGCTAGGTATAATTAAAAATAACTGGTTATTTGTAATTTACTCGACACATGGCCTAAGACCTAAGCAACCTTTAGTTATACGAACAAGAGATACTTTTTCTTAAATTATCCACCAGATCACAGTACAATTTAACCTTTCTACTACTTTGCATATATATAAATACATTTTACGTTTACTATATTAACCATTCTCACACACACAACAACACACAAAATTTCTGTTATTAAAGAGACCATAAATAAAGACTAAGACGTCTACCAATATACGAGGTCTGTTAAAAAAGTATCCGACATTTTATTTTTCGCGAAAACCTGGTGTATTTCAATGAAGCGTTCGTGCATGAGGTACCCTTGAAACTTCATGCACTTGCGTGATTTTCCCCGTCTCTCTCAATAGCCTCAGTTGATGGCAAGTAGCATAGTGAGACAATGTGCAGTACCCTCGAGAGAGCTTCATTGTAAGGACACTGAAACAAGGCTACTTTATCAGATTTTACATAAACTGGGCAACAAGGTAGAAACCATTCAGAAGATTCAGACAGTTTCGATGACGATGTTATGGGTGTCAGAGTAGAAGTATTCCACGTCAAAAAGACCAAAGAAGACCCGTCAAGTGCACAACAACGTCAAAGTGATTCTTACCGCGGAGTGGTACATTCCGAGTACGCACTACAGGGTCAAACAATCACCAAATATCAATACAGGAATATTCTCTTTTGCCTACGTGATATTGTGCGGTGCAAGAGACCAGAGTTGTGTCCAAAAAGAAAATTGGCGCTTCTATCACGACAATTTTCCAGCACTTTCCTCGTACTTTATTCAAATTTCTTGGTGAAACACCAGAACACTTGGTTTCCCAGTCTCTATACTCTCCTAATATAGCTCCCTGCGTGACTTCTGACTGTACTCCGAATTCAAAATCCGTTGAAATGAAAGCTATTTCAGACAAGATAGGACATTATAAATGCAACGACAGCCGAGCTAAACACCATTCCAGAAAGATGCTTTCTCGGAACATTTCCAACAATGTCGGTACCCATGGTAAACGGTTTGCGGATTTCGACAAATTAGAAAGAAGGAATCATATATCGCCGCAACTCTTTTTATTATTATAGCGGTTAAGGAAGCTTTCGGGCAAGCCCTTCTTCAGCTAATTATTTTCGTTTATTTTGTTTTATATTAAAAACTATATATAATCTCTCTTTGTTTGTACAATATAATTAGCTGAAGAAGGGCTTGCCCGAAAGCTTCCTTAACCGCTATAATAATAAAAAGAGTTGCGGCGATATATGATTCCTTCTTTCTAAAATGTCGGTACCGCTGGGAAAAATGTATTGTAAGGAGGATTACAAGGCCAAGATACCAGAGTAAAGTTGGGGAATGAGGGGTGGACTCTAGCGGCCCCCGCTGCCATGTGGCAGGCGCCGAAAACAGCATTTCTGTGTGGGGGAGGACAGAGTCTGGTTACATCTGTGGCAAGGAGAAGACGTGGAGACTTGCCTCACGGCGTGTGGATGATCCTACAAGGCGGTGCCAGGAAAGACTGACATCGGAGCTACCTACAAGGCAGTGTGGGCCAGGCTGCATGTGTATAGCGTGGAGCGGAACGCTTCACAAGAAGACGTCCACGGCGCCAAGGATTCTTCTGACGAGGAGGTCGAAGACAAGTCCTACTGTTGTATTCCTTCTATTAAGTGAGATACAATAAAGCGCTAACTTTAGCTGCAGTCCCTTTGAACTCACATGTGTATCTTTGTGGCATACTGAGTAGACAAAGTACAGCGTCTGGGTACGACGTAACAGTATGTAGCCTCAAGGTGACTATTTCAAGGGTGATTAGGTTTCCAGCGTTCCAGGTATGCCTGTGTTTTTTTCCCGCCCGAAGGTCGAATACTTTCCTGACACACCTCGTATATTAATCCTTTACCTTCGCTTGACTTATAATGCCGCATTTAATTAATAAATATTTGTCTTCCAGATATTATCTTAGATTCACAAAATTTATTTTTAATGAAAAATCAATTTTTTATATAACCAACTTTTATTGGTTATAATTGGCTCCACCTGAATGTAGAAGCGCCACTACAAAATATTTTATAGAATATATTTAATAGAGAAATATAAGTTCGTATATATATATATATATATATATATATATATATATACTAGACGAATGGCCCGGGCAACGCCCGGGTTTTACCCGAGTGCGTATATATTTTAAAAATGTTTTAATTAAAATACTATTCGTTACAATTATAAATTGGCGCCGTGGATGTCTCTCTTATGAAACGTCCCGCCCCAAACTGTGTGTGTCTTGAAAATATAAAAATGTGAACGGAAAAATATGTCCAGGGTAGCCTAGTGGTCATGGCATCTGCCCGGTAAGCGGAAGGTCGTGGGTTCGATTCCCATCCCTTGACACTTTTTTTTATTTTATCCATTCTGACCAAAATCTATCCGTGAACTTCACACAGTGAACTTCACACAGACAGAATAAGGCAATTATATAAGTCATAAAATAGCCACGCTCAATAAATTAAAACAGCAAGTAGGTAAACAGCGTGGTAAGTTTCTTTATTGGGAACTACGAGCTTTCGGACATCAGCTGCCCTTCATCAGGTACAATGGGTGGTTGGAAAAAGTGAACCAATATATATATGCAGTAAATTAGCATAAGAGAAAGCTAACTAACATCTATTTAAAATAATTAAGAAATTTACATAGGAACTAAAGATAAAAGTACGAAATTTCTAAAAAATACGAAATTTCTAAAAAATGGACTAAAAATCTGTATATGACGGATAAAAGGTAAAACACGATAAAAAAGGATGGGAAGACAAGAAAAGCGTAGGCATCAAGGCACAATGAAGGAAGGAAGCGAAATAAGATGTCAGTGGCCAAGTTTAGAAAAAGCGGTATATTGAGGGGGGAGATCTATTTTTCTATTAAAACTAGGGATGGAGTTGGACACGAGAGCCTCCAGGACCAAACGTTGATATTTATTCTTAACTTCACTGTATACCGGAATCGTGTTGCGTAGATTAAAAGAGTGGTTAAATTCGTGGCTGTGTTGATATAGTAGTGACTTACGATCGTGGGAACGGATGTTACGTTCGTGTTCTAGGACACGAGTGGCAATGGTGCGGCCAGTTTCTCCGACGTATGATTGTGGACAGTCGTTGCACGGTATTCTGTAGATGGCATTGGAGGAAGATTGGGGGCTGGGCCTGACGGAGCTTTTTGTGAGGGGATGGCGTAACGATGTGCCTAGGGAAGGTGATTTTTTAAAAAACGTGCGGATGCCAAATTTACCGCTTTTTCTAAACTTGGCCACTGACATCTTATTTCGCTTCCTTCCTTCATTGTGCCTTGATGCCTACGCTTTTCTTGTCTTCCCATCCTTTTTTCTCGTGTTTTACCTTTTATCCGTCATATACAGATTTTTAGTCTATTTTTTAGAAATTTCGTATTTTTTAGAAATTTCGTACTTTTATCTTTAGTTCCTATGTAAATTTCTTAATTATTTTAAATAGATGTTAGTTAGCTTTCTCTTATGCTAATTTACTGCATATATATATTGGTTCACTTTTTCCAACCACCCATTGTATCTGATGAAGGGCAGCTGATGTCCGAAAGCTCGTGGTTCCCAATAAAGAAACTTACCACACTGTTTACCTACTTGCTGTTTTAATTATATAAGTATATAATCCAAATTGTGCCTTATCACACACTATTTTTTTATTTGGCCTTATTACCTTGTGTTTATAATCTATGACGTAATGCCGGCGGCGCGCGCCCGTTGGCTGCCGGCGAGCACGTGACCTCCCTGTGCGCGCGCATCCGTGACAGCGATGAGGAATTGATTGAGGAAAGACGGTCGTGACTATATATGTTGACTAGACGAATGGCCCGGGCAACGCCCGGGTTTTACCCGATTGAATGTTTTTATTCAAATATTATTTGTTACAATTATAAATAGGAGCCGTGGATGTCACTCTTGTGAAACGTCCCGCTCCAAAATTTATATGTACATTAAGGTCAGCTGGTATTACCCCTCATTTTCACCGCTAGAGGCGCGAGCGAATTGACCTTTTGTAAATATACATAATTATAAAGATAGAAGCTTCTATAGAAGATAATGATCATAATGATGATGCGCGCGCATCCGTGACAGCATCTTACAGCGCCCGGGTTTTACCCGATTAAATGTTTTTATTCAAATACTATTCGTTACAATTATAAATTGGCGCCGTGGATGTCACACTTGTGAAACGTCCCGCTGCAAACTTTGTGTCTGAGAAGCGATATTTTTATAGAAAGATGATATGGCTTTTGTTTTCTGCTCGAATGAATGTTTTTCTGTTAGAATTTTGTTCCTGCGTACAAAATAATGAACTGGTTTCACCCGTTGCCTCTGCTTTTTGGAATTTTTCCCGATATTATTTTGTATCTGATAATCAAACATGATACAGCATAATCGTCATCATCATTTTCTGACTGAAAATATATAGTTTTAATAATTGATTTATATATATTTTTAAAGAGCCTATCGTCTTCCCCGTATATTTTACCTATGTATGGAAATTTTGGTTTGAATTAGTGAACTACTGCGAATTTGTATACCGGACATACAAACAAACATACAAACAGACAAACATTCATTTTTATATATATAGAGATTTACTCTTCATTGTTGGCTTTTTATATTATATTTACTCTTCATTGTTGGCTTTTTATCTTACATTCACTCTGTTGGCTTTTTATATTACATTTACTCTTCATTGTTGGCTTTTTATCTTACATTCACTCTTCATTGTTGGCTTTTTATATCATATTTACTCTTCATTGTTGGCTTTTTATCTTACATTCATTCTTCAAGGTTGGCTTTTTATATTACATTCACTCTTCATTGTTGGGTTTTTATCTTACATTCACTCTGTTGGCTTTTTATATTACATTTACTCTTCATTGTTGGCTTTTTATCTTACATTCACTCTTCATTGTTGGCTTTTTATATTATATTTACTCTTCATTGTTGGCTTTTTATCTTACATACATTCTTCATTGTTGGCTTTTTATATTACATTTACTATTCATTGTTGGCTTTTTATCTTACATTCACTCTTCATTGTTGACTTTTTATCTTACATTCATTCTTCATTGTTGGCTTTTTATATTACATTCACTCTTCATTGTTGGCTTTTTATCTTACATTCATTCTTCATTGTTGGCTTTTCATATTATATTTACTCTTCATTGTTGGCTTTTTATCTTACATTCACTCTGTTGGCTTTTTATATTACATTTACTCTTCATTGTTGGCTTTTTATCTTACATTCACTCTTCATTGTTGGCTTTTTATATCATATTTTCTCTTCATTGTTGGCTTTTTATCTTACATTCATTCTTCAAGGTTGGCTTTTTATATTACATTCACTCTTCATTGTTGGGTTTTTATCTTACACTAGCGGACCCGCCCGGCTTCGCCCGGGTTTTACCCGAGTAAAGGTTTGTCTAACGAATCTCTCGATAAAGTGAACATTTTTTCCCGGTCCCTTGAAAAATTCTCGATAAGTTGAATAAAATCAATATTAATTGGTTCCCTCGTTAATTGGAAGTTAAAGGAATAGTATCTTGCCTTGGAATTGTATCATTATTCTTGTATGGACGTACCTGGCTTCGCCCGGGTTTTACCCGAGTAAAGGTTTGTATAACGAATCTCTCGATAAAGTGAACATTTTTTCCCGGTCCCTTGAAAAATACTCGATAAGTTGAATAAAATCATTATTAATTGGTTCCCTCGGTAATTGGAAGTTAAAGGAATAGTATCTTGCCTTTGACTTGTAAGAATTATTAGGTAGAAAATCTTACTTTTGATAAATTATCTTTAAGATAACAAACTTAGTGATAATAAAACTTATAGATAAAAAAAACTTGTTTTCATCGTCGCAATTGGGGCGCTGCTTGCGAGTTAAATCTACAAATCTGCAAATAACTCTAAGGATATTCAAGATATTCATGAAATTATTTTTCAAAAACCTTCCCGGTGATATACCTAATAATATTCCAAAATTTCACGGCGATTGGATGTATGGTTTTTGAATCTATAGAGTACAGACAGACAGACATTCAATTTTATATATATAGATTAGCAGTAATTAAACGTAACAGTAAGAAAATGTTGATTTTAATATATGTAAATAGAGTCTCTTAAGAAAGACCACCTAAAAACATGACTCAACTTGTTTCTCCTGTAGGTGGTCTCTCATTGGAGGTTCTAATTGATATTAAAGAATCTCTAATAGACTTTTAATAAGAGACTGCCTCTCGGAGAGACGGTTTAAGCTACGATTTTAGGCATCCTCTCAATGGAAGCTCTACTGTATCTACTTTTTCACACTGTTTGGCTTAATAAATGCCATTTTAACCATTTTAAATGTGTATCAATCGAGTTTTTTTTTTATATTTTATATCCAAAATCACTTCATTTCAATTCATAGGGAATTCTTAACATTTTTTTTTGTCTTCATTCAGCTCACTTTCTATTATATTTTAAGCCATTGTTCCATTATACATATTTAATACCGTTTACACTGATTTACTTTCAAAAATGTCGATGAAATGAGTAGTTTGGTCCGGCATAAAGAAGAGGCATATAATCATTTTTTTCTATATGCATGATAATATTATTTTAATTTTATATATATAGATAGATAGAGATTTACTCTTCATTGTTGGCTTTTTATCTTACATTCATTCTTCATTGTTGGCTTTTTATATTACATTCACTCTTCATTGTTGGCTTTTTATCTTACATTCACTCTTCATTGTTGGCTTTTTATATTATATTTACTCTTCATTGTTGGCTTTTTATCTTACATTCATTCTTCATTGTTGGCTTTTTATATTATATTTACTCTTCATTGTTGGCTTTTTATCTCACATTCATTCTTCATTGTTGGCTTTTTATCTTACATTCACTCTTCATTGTTGGCTTTTTATATTATATTTACTCTTCATTGTTGGCTTTTTATCTTACATTCATTCTTCATTGTTGGCTTTTTATATTATATTTACTCTTCATTGTTGGCTTTTTATCTTACATTCATTCTTCATTGTTGGCTTTTTATATTACATTTACTATTCATTGTTGGCTTTTTATCTTACATTCACTCTTTATTGTTGGCTTTTTATCTTACATTCACTCTTCATTGTTGGCTTTTTATCTTACATTCATTCTTCATTGTTGGCTTTTTATATTACATTCACTCTTCATTGTTGGCTTTTTATATCATATAGAAAATCATAGTTTTATCTAGTGAACATTTTTTCCCGTGTCACATTGCTGTGTCATCCTGAGATAATCTTACTTTTGATAAATAATATTTAAGATAACAAACTTAGTGAAAAGAAAACTTGTTATCATCGTCACAATGGGGGCGCTGCTTGCGAGTTAAATCTACAAATCTGCAAATAACTCTAAGGATATTCAAGATATTCATGAAATTATTTTTCTAAAACCTTCCCGGTGATATACCTAATAATATCCCAAAATTTCACGGCGATTGGATGTATGGTTTTTGAATCTATAGAGTACAAACAAACAGACAGACAAACAGACAGACAGACATTCAATTTTATATATATAGATTCACTCTGTTGGCTTTTTATATTACATTTACTCTTCATTGTTGGCTTTTTATCTTACATTCACTCTTCATTGTTGGCTTTTTATATTATATTTACTCTTCATTGTTGGCTTTTTATCTTACATTCATTCTTCATTGTTGGCTTTTTATCTTACATTCACTCTTATTGTTGGCTTTATATCTTACATTCATTCTTCATTGTTGGCTTTTTATATTACATTCACTCTTCATTGTTGGCTTTTTATCTTACATTCATTCTTCATTGTTGGCATTTTATATTACATTTACTCTTCATTGTTGGCTTTTTATCTTACATTCATTCTTCATTGTTGGCATTTTATATTACATTTACTCTTCATTGTTGGCTTTTTATCTTACATTCACTCTTCATTGTTGGCTTTTTATATTATATTTACTCTTCATTGTTGGCTTTTTATCTTACATTTATTCTTCATTGTTGGCTTTTTATATTACATTTACTCTTCATTGTTGGCTTTTTATCTTACATTTATTCTTCATTGTTGGCTTTTTATATTACATTTACTCTTCATTGTTGGCTTTTTATCTTACATTCATTCTTCATTGTTGGCTTTTTATATCATATTTACTCTTCATTGTTGGCTTTTTATCTTACATTCATTCTTCATTGTTGGCTTTTTATATCATATTTACTCTTCATTGTTGGCTTTTTATCTTACATTCATTCTTCATTGTTGGCTTTTTATATTATATTTACTCTTCATTGTTGGCTTTTTATCTTACATTTATTCTTCATTGTTGGCTTTTTATATTACATTTACTCTTTATTGTTGGCTTTTTATCTTACATTTATTCTTCATTGTTGGCTTTTTATATCATATTTACTCTTCATTGTTGGCTTTTTATCTTACATTCATTCTTCATTGTTGGCTTTTTATATCATATTTACTCTTCATTGTTGGCTTTTTATCTTACATTCATTCTTCATTGTTGGCTTTTTATATTATATTTACTCTTCATTGTTGGCTTTTTATCTTACATTTATTCTTCATTGTTGGCTTTTTATATCATATTTACTCTTCATTGTTGGCTTTTTATCTTACATTCATTCTTCATTGTTGGCTTTTTATATTATATTTACTCTTCATTGTTGGCTTTTTATCTTACATTTATTCTTCATTGTTGGCTTTTTATATTATATTTACTCTTCATTGTTGGCTTTTTATCTTACATTTATTCTTCATTGTTGGCTTTTTATATTACATTTACTCTTTATTGTTGGCTTTTTATCTTACATTCATTCTTCATTGATGGCTTTTTATATCATATTTACTCTTCATTGTTGGCTTTTTATCTTACATTCATTCTTCATTGTTGGCTTTTTATATTATACTAATGATGATGCGCGCGCATCCGTGACATGAGGAATTGAGGAATTGACGGTGTAAAGACGGTCGTGACTATATATGTTGACTAGACGAATGGCCCGGGCAACGCCCGGGTTTTACCCGAGTGCGTATATATTTTAAAAATGTTTTAATTAAAATACTATTCGTTACAATTATAAATTGGCGCCGTGGATGTCTCTCTTGTGAAACGTCCCGCCCCAAACTGTGTGTGTCTTGAAAATATAAAAATAAAAATGTGAACGGAAAAATATGTCCAGGGTAGCCTAGTGGTCATGGCATCTGGCCGGTAAGCGGAAGGTCGTGGGTTCGATTCCCATCCCTTGACACTTTTTTTATTTTATCCATTCTGACCAAAATCTATCCGTGAACTTCACACAGACAGAATAAGGCAATTATATAAGTAGATAATCCAAATTGTGCCTTATCATACACTATTTTTTTATTTGGCCTTATTACCTTGTGTTTATAATCTATGACGTAATGCCGGCGGCGCGCGCCCGTTGGCAGCCGGCGAGCACGTGACCTCCCTGTGCGCGCGCATCCGTGACAGCGGCCGATGAGGAATTGAGGAATTGAGGAAAGACGGTCGTGACTATATATATTAATAATAATAATATACTAATAATAATTATTATTATTATCATTAGATAATGATCATAATGATGATGCGCGCGCATCAGTGACAGCGATGAGGAATTGACGGTGGAAAGACGGTCGTGACTATATATGTTGATAATAATAATAATAATAATAATAATATAATAATTATTATTATTATTATCATTAGATAATGATGATGATCATAATGATGATGCGCGCGCATCCGTGACATGACGGTGGAAAGACGGTCGTGACTATATATGTTGATATGGTAATTCAAACCTACAACCCCATATTGTATAATACTTGTAACAAGATTTTCATGTTGTATAATAGAAACACATCTATAAATAATTATACGCATGATTGACATGTGTCATTGCATCACCATATTGCCACGTGGAAAATTAGGGAAGACCAACTTCGGGATGAGACAACAATTTATTTCAGGCAAGAACAAACTATGAATGGTAAACAAAAGATAAGCCACGAGGCAAATTTACAGAGTAGAAAAATATGAAAATAAAAATGACCACTGTGTTAATAAAAATAATAAAATTAATAAATACTTTGTTACATAGCATCTTCTCTATGGGAGCTGTGACCCATAGCTAGAAATTATTGAAGATACTGACATGGATCTGACGTGCTTCTGCCAAGGATTCTATCGAGTGTCTTGGAACTTTGTCCCTAGTACCTTTGCGTCCTTTTTCCTGCGGCGTGAAGAACGGCTTTGCCGTCGTATCGTCTATTGGGACATCGTCATCTTCGAGGGAAGTCTTGGTTTTAGCACGGCGGTGGAATGTTAATAAAAATAATAAAATTAATAAATACTTTGTAACAATATGTAATGTATTTTGTACAAACTGAGGATCAATAAACAAAACTCTGTAGTAGATTAAGAGCTGAGCTAAAGCGAGAGGTTGAGATAAAAGTCCAACAACCCTAAAGAGGAATTTTTCAGGTCGTTGCTATCAGGTCATTGGGTGTAGAATATCGCTGCCGCACCACGCTCTTGTTGCACCCGCTGAAAATCAATACTCCCGCATACTTCCTCTCTCAACAAAGCTATATAAGACCTCTGCCCTAGCCGAAAATATAGTCACTTCATCATCAGCGTGAGCACTTGTCGATTGTACCCAGGTCCACCTCATCGACCATGTAGAACAGTAAGAACTCCTCTATCTTCTTCTTGCTCTTAGCTCGACTTTTATCTGTTCACGGAACATTCCTACTACAACTGTGCCTCTTCGTTTTATGTGTGGACATTCCCAAGCTTCCCACTCTGCCTAGATCACGACTGCCTGTACTTTTTGAGAACTGTTGAAGGTCTTCTAAGGTGCAGAGAGGTACTGGAAAACTCTCCACGCCCTGACTGTCCCTCTCGGTTACCACACCACAGCGAGAGACCCTCGGTTATCACAGTATAGCCAGAGTCTACAGAATGACTAAAACGAAGTATAACCACAACGAAGAGATAAGAAGCCTATCCAGATAGAAGCAACAAAGAACAAAGATGGAGGAACAAACTGACCAATCAAACGAAACGACCAAGCATTCTCTCCTCCAACTAGAGACTATATATCAGGAGCAAGCTGTCAACCCCCCAACGACACAGCCGAAGATCCTTCAAAATAAGCCGGTGAGACGTTCCCCACCTTCGGCCTTACAACGCAACCACCTTCCAGGCGAAATGCCGCTGTCGCCAAACCGAAGTTACATGCTTCTACAAGCCCTACATGGAGCGCCAGGACGTCAACAGGACGATAACCAAAGACCAAGTCTCCTGACTGAACAATCATCAAAACTGTAAGTTTTAAAAAACAAAGCTATATAACTTTCTCCTCAAGCTCACAACTTGATATTCCATAAATTTAGTGTTTATTTTCACTGTAATCATTTTAAATCAATTTTTACCATTTTTATATATCATATCAATTCAAATTTCAAATCTTTTACAACCTCATTTATCAAATTCTACTTTATTTTAAGAAAATTATAAATTTTATTTCTTTACTTTTAATTTTACATAAGAAAGAAAAATCATTAATATTATTTTTAATTACTCTAATCATAATTCTAAACTAATTTTTGTTTTTCTTAATACACTGCGTGACATTGAAAATGGAACACCAAGAAATAGTGGCCAGAAAGTGATGAAACTCGGCAGACAGAGAGAGACAGGGACGAACAATAAGTGATCTTTATTTCAAAATGATAGTCATAATACAGAGCGAGAACGGCGTCGGCTTAGTAGCAAGTAGGACCACCGCGGACGGCGATGCACGCAGCAACACGTCTAGGTAGAGAGTCAATCAGAGTACGGATGGCGTCCTGAGGGATGGCTCTCCATTCCCTCTCAACCATTTGCCACAGTTCGTCTTCTGAACGCGGCTGTGGCAAGGCATGCAAACGGCGTCCAATGATGTCCCAGACGTGCTCGATTGGTGAGAGATCAGGAGAGTACGGTGGCCAGGGAAGCATCTGTACATCTTGCAGAGCTTGTTGGCTAATGCGAGCAGTGTGCGGTCGGGCGTTATCCTGCTGATAAAGGGCATTGGGTACCCCCTGAAGGTAGGGGAGTGTCACCGGTCGCAGCACATCATCAACGTATCGTTGGGCCGTCATAGTGCCCTGAATACGAAGTAAAGGTGACCTGGAATCATACGCGATTGCGCCCCAAACCATGATTCCACGTTGTCGCACGGTGGGGCGTTCCACAATTGCTGCCGGATTGGACCTTTCTCCACGTCGACGCCACACGCGTACACGACGACTATCACTGGACAAGCAGAAACGCGACTCATCTGAGAACACGACCCTGTGCCATTCCGTCATCCACGTCGATCTAGCCCGGCACCATTCCAAACGTTGGCGCCTATTCGGTGGGGTCAATGGCAGTCTTCTTAGCGGACGGCATGAGTGCAAGCCATTAGCAACCAATCGACGGGAAATGGTTCTGGTCGAGATGGAATGATCTAGGGTGTCTTGCACATGTTGCAGGATGGCGGTACAAGTGGCTTGTGGGGCTGCCACTGCTTGTCGAAGGATACGCCGATCCACACGTGCTGACGTCACTCTGGTTGCACCGACATTCCTATAAATTGCCACATTTCCTTGTTCCAACCATCTTCTCCACAGTCGGTGCACCGTGGACGCACCAAGGTGTGTATCAGCTGCGATTTGACGTATGGACCAACCTGCCCTTTTCAGTCCGATCACCATGACCCTCGTAAAAGCGTCTGTCTGCTTGAACTGCCTCCGTTTACGATGACCTGGCATTTTCTGTTATTACACGTGTCTTTTGGCACAAGAACAAAATTTCTACAATGATTTTCCTTGAAGAAATAACGACACGAATACTGTCCTTTCTGCAAGTTCCTTCCCTTATATCTTACTCCATGTGCGCACGAGAGCTGCGCATTTTACATCATTTGCATAACTCGGTTAGGCGCGTCTACCCTGAAATTTGCATAATTTTCTGACCACTATTTCTTGGTGTTCCATTTTCAATGTCACGCAGTGTATCTTATTTTTAAACCAAAACACTAATTTCTTAATCAAATTCTTAAAATATTGCAAAAATCATTGTCATAGTCACCATTTTAAGTAAGCGCCCCAATGCAAATTATTTGTCACTTAACGACCTTGTCCTTTTACTAAGACTAGCAAATTTAGCGCGCCTTACGTCGCTCTAATAAAAGAAATTAAAGCACATACAATCCTGCCTTCTTCACAGACATAATAACATTTATGAAGAAAATCACACAAACAAAAACGAATATATCGAATATAAAGTTATAAGTCAAAAACAATTGAGCTATATATTATATTAATTAATATAATAAAGAGAAACGGTCATTTTTTTTTCTTTATATATATAGGTTTTGCAACTTTAAGACATTTATAAGAGACAACAATAAAAAACCATAATATAAGACAGAACAATTTAATTTTTTTTTTACCTTAACAACATTTTCATTTTCTTTGAAACTCTAACATCAATATGTTTTCGTTATTGAAAAACCTTAATTGGAAATAACATTATTTTAGAGTACTGTTTTAGTTTTGTTAAGGTCCTTTTAATTTAATTTAAAAAGCACCTTTTTGATAACATTCTAATATTTTAATATATTGCATTTATAATTATATTATATAATTATATTTTTCTTACTATTTTATTTAGTGTGTACTCTCAGTTGTACTCTCACGGCATAATATCAACATTTTATAGTATAATGTAAAAATGTATAGTGTAAAAATTCAAAATATATATATAATATAATATAATATAAAAAATAATATAACAATGTGACATAGATCAATAAGTTTAAAATTACAATTTTCGATATATATTGAAATTTTATTCTATTTTATTTTGAGCGTCTATTTTGAATATTCACTAAATATCGAAATGAATATTAACTAAATATCGAATAAAGAATATAAATATATGTTTGTAAAAATTAATATTTAATAAAATACAAAATACGCATAGGCATATTTAATATAAGCAATATTAAAATAGCCAATCTATGGCGTATTTAAATATTGGCGTATAAAATAGAATATAAAGAGAGTAGTTAGGGAACAAACATACATACAGACAAACAGACATCATAGATAATCTTAAAATATATAAAATATGAAAAATGACCTTAACAAAATAAAAACGGTGCTAAAATGAACAAATTTATTTGTAAATAAAAGTGTTGCAAAAGTGTTGAAAGTGTTGAAAAAGAAAAAAAAGTTTAAAATGAAAAATGTTAAAATGTTAAAAATGAAAAATGTGCTGAGAACATGTAAGAAAACATCTACCTATGTTTCCCCACGTGACGCAGCGGAGCGTGACCTCGGCTGCACGGGTGAGTCAGTTGTTGTTTGGCTCTCTGTATAGATGGACATTAAAACATGGTGGCAGCGATAACTGGATAAAATACGAACCCGTATATTGCAAAATATCGATTTTTGTGTACCTTGGAAGATAATTCAACATGGCTCAGATTCAACCTCCAGAAACTTTCGACTTCTCGACTCCCAACGAATGGCCCAAATGGAGGAAGAGATTCGAACGATACCTCGTGGTCAGTGGAATGAAGAAGAAAGAGGAGGCGTACAAGATCGATTTGTTCATGTACTTGATGGGTGACCGCGCGGATGATATATTCAGGACCTTCAAGTTCGAAAAGGAAGAAGAGGAAACGAAAATTGATTCCGTCCTCAAGGCGTTCGACAGCCACTTCTGTGTCAGAAAGAATATTATCTACGAACGTGCGAAATTTAATTCAAGAATCCAAGAGGATCGGGAGCCAGTGGACGAATTCATCACTTCATTGTACAAATTGGCTGATAGTTGCGAATTTGAGGGTCTTCTTGAGCAGTTGATCCGTGACCGAATAGTGGTTGGAGTGAGGGACAAAGCTTTATCTGAAAGAATGCAGTTTGACAGCGAACTGACTTTGGAAAAGGCGGTGAAAATGGTTCGACAGCAGGAAGCCGTTCGACAGCAGCAAGTCGACCTACAGCGTCCCTCAACAAGCCAAAAGGTCAATCAGGTGAAGTTCAACTCGAAGAAACAATCACCGAAACAACAACAGCAGCCTTCGAGGAAGAAGGAGAAGTCAGCCAAAACAAGATCACGATGTCCAAAATGCGGAGGTTTCACCCACAGGGAAGGACAGGCTTGCCGTGCTGAAGGACAAAGATGTAACCTATGTTCAAAAGCTGGCCATTTTGCAAATTGCTGCCCATATAAGCAGGCGAAGACTGCGGAAGTCAAAGCTGTTTCTGAACTTGATGAAGAAATTGGTTTTCTCCTGGAGGTCTCAGCTGTGGAGAATTCATCTAATCTCGATTATGATGAACGCGAGTGCAGGAGGCGATGGACAGCAGAAATCCAAGTGAACGGGAAAAAGGTGAAGTTCAAGCTCGACTCCCAGGCGGATGTTACATGTGTTCCTCTGTGTCTCTTCAAGAAGATAATGGGACAGCAACGACTAGTGAAAAGTGATATCAACCTTAGAGCTGCTGAATTTTCCGAACTTCAGACTGTGGGTATGTTTATATCAACGCTGCGAAATGGCAATTATGAAATCAAGGAGAAGATTTATGTCATTCGTCGTTTGAGTGAACCTCTTCTGAGTCGCCGGGCATGTGAGCTCTTGAACCTGGCGAGGCGGATTGAAGTGGTTGCGACGAGAATTAACCCGATCAAGGAATTCCCTGAAGTATTTGAAGGACTGGGACAGATCGGAAACCCTTACGAAATCAAATTGAAACCTGGAGCAAAACCATATGCTGTGCATACTCCTCGACGGGTACCGATACCTTTGATGGAAAAGCTTAAAACAAGATTGGAAGAGCTCGAGAAGGCGGGAATCATAGCACAAGTTAACGTTGCGACTGAATGGTGTGCACCGACTGTGATTGCTGGTAAACCGAATGGCGACATACGACTCTGTGTGGATCTCTCAAGGCTGAACGAACATGTACAGCGCGAAGTGCATCCTATGCCAGTGGTGGAGCACATGCTGGGGCAACTGGGGGAAGCAAGATTCTTTTCGAAACTGGACGCGAACAGTGGCTTTCACCAGATTCCGTTGAGCCCGGACTGCCAGCATTTAACGACCTTCATCACTCCTTTTGGGAGATATAAATACTGCAGAATGCCATTTGGAATCTCACTCGCCCCAGAGTATTTTCAGAGAGTTATGTCAATAATCTTGCAAGGCATGGATGGTGTAATGTGTTACCTGGACGATATCCTGATATTTGCCTCCGACTCCAAGACTCACGATCGAATTCTTCGTTTAGTGCTCCGAAAACTGAAAGAGGCGAAAGTTACACTAAACAAGGCCAAGTGTGTCTTCGGCGTGCCAAGAATTAATTTTCTTGGGCACATACTGGATGAAGACGGTATCCGACCAGATCCAGCGAAAATCGAAGCAGTGGCGAAGATGCCTGCTCCGACCGATGTTCATGGCGTAAGAAGATTTCTTGGCATGGTGAACCATCTGGGACGCTTCGTGGAAAATTTATCTGAAATTGTGGCACCACTAAACCAGTTGTTGGTGAAAGGTCAAGACTTCGTTTGGGATTGCAGCCAGGAGCGAGCATTCCGAAAGTTGAAAGAATTGCTCACGACTCAACCCATCTTGGCAGCATACGACGTCAGGAAACCAACTATGATGTCATCCGACGCATCTTCATATGGCTTGGGAGCGGTACTGAAGCAAGAAGGTAAGAATGGAATCTGGCGACCTGTTGCTTATTCTTCTAGAACTATGACACCTACCGAAAAACGATATGCTCAAATCGAGAAAGAGGCTCTCGCAATTACATGGGCTTGCGAACGTTTTCAAGATTTCCTGCTTGGAAAGCGTTTCCGAATTGAGACCGACCATAAGCCTCTCATTCCTCTATTTTCGACGAAAGAATTGAGTTCGCTGACCCCAAGACTGCAACGTTTCCGAATGCGTATGATGAGGTTTGGATTCGAAATAGTGCATATCCCTGGAAAGGAGCTGCTCGACGCCGATGCATTATCCAGACAACCACTTCTTGCAACCGAGGGAGGTGAAAACGAACAGCCAACCTCAGCGCACATAAATGCAGTTCTCTCGAGTATAACCGACAAAGACGAGATGTTGACGAAGATTTTTGAAGCTCAACAAGAAGATACGACCCTGAAAGCAGTAGTCAACTACCTTGAGCAAGGCTGGCCAGATAAGAAGAAGATGTCACAGGCTCTGCTCTCTTATTGGCATGTCAAGGATGAACTCGGCGTTCAAAATGGACTACTGATGCGTAGCTGTCGTCTTGTTATTCCAGCAAGTATGAAACTGGAGATCCTAGATAAGTTGCACGCTGGGCACTTCGGGATTACAAAAACAAGACTTCGCGCACGTGAGACGGTATGGTGGCCTGGATTTTCGGAGGAGATCGCGGAAACGGTCAGAAAGTGCAGTGTCTGTATCCAGGAAGCCGTCTCAAAACATGAACCTTTGATACCAACGAACTTTCCTTCACGACCGTGGCAGAAGATTGGAATGGATTTGTTCAAGTTCGAGAATAAGTGGTATCTAGTCGTCATTGACTATTATTCTCGCTTTCCTGAAATGATTCAGCTGGATCGGCTCACAGCCAGTGTGGTGGTGCGTAGTTGCAAATCCATATTTGCCCGACATGGAATACCAGAAACTGTTGTAAGCGATAATGGGACGCAATTTGGAGCTGCTCGTGAATTTGCAAATTTCGCAAGGCAGTACGGATTCACACATGTCACTTCAAGTCCTCGATTCCCGCAGAGCAATGGGATGGCAGAAGCAGGTGTGAAAATTGCTAAGTTGATCCTCAAGAAAAATCAAGACCCATCGCTTGGACTCCTGGAGTATCGATCGACCCCTTTGGAGAACGGTTACAGCCCTGCTGAGCTTCTCATGGGACGTAAACTCCGAAAGACCTTGCCAATTGCACCAGAGAATCTTAATCCAAAGTTGGTGGACTCTCAGACCCTGAAAAGAAAGGAGGGGAAAAGGAGAAAGGATATGAAATCCAGATATGATCGACGCTGCGGAGCTACGGACATGGAGGAGCTATCCGAAGGTGACACGGTTTGGATTACAGATATGCGAACCTGGGGGATTGTAAAGCAGAAAGCATCGACACCAAGGTCATATATGATTGATACTCCAGTTGGGACTTTACGTCGAAACAGGTTCCATCTACGAAAAGGAGATACAGTGCAATATCCAGCCGACCCATCGACGCCGACCTTTTCGGGGGAGGAACTGGTTGAAAATGAAAAGACCCCAGTTGTGGATTATCCCTCTAACGACTCAGAAGACGGCCAGATAAGAACCCGGAGTGGACGAATTGTTAAACCTGTGGATCGCCTTCATTATTAATTATATTATGCATTTAAAGTTTGTAATGTATATATATATTTCAAGTCTTAAAAAGGGGGATGTGCTGAGAACATGTAAGAAAACATCTACCTATGTTTCCCCACGTGACGCAGCGGAGCGTGACCTCGGCTGCACGGGTGAGTCAGTTGTTGTTTGGCTCTCTGTATAGATGGACATTAAAACAAATGTCGTCGTTAAAAGTACGCATTTAAATATTTAGACTATAAAAATTAGAAAAGAGAAGGCAAGTATGAAAAGTCTTTAAAGTGTAAATTATGAATATTATCAAATATGTATAAATTACGAATTTAATATAATTAAATAAATATATAAAATAATATTTAATATAATTAAATTACGAATTACGAATTTAATGTAATTAATTACGTAATATAAATACGAAATTGTAGTATTTTAAATAATTACAACTCTCTTTAAAGCAACAAAAGAATTATTTATTGCATTTAGCAAGACAAGAAAAGAAAACTAACAAACACGGAAGCCAAAAAAAAAAAACAAAACTTATAGGTTAGTTCCTATTTCAAAACTAGCTTTCACACAGAGTATTCAAAAATAAAATACGACAATCCCTCCCCTGTGTGGAAGCTTCTATCAAACAAGTCCGAGAGAGTTTATACAGTTTTTAAGTTTCTCCTTGGGAAGACTCTTTGTTAATAGGTCCGCTTCCATTTCGTCACTCCTAACAAATTCAAGGTCGATTGTTCCTTCTTCCACAGCATCTTTTATAAAATACAATTTTCGGTTTATATGTTTCGTCCGGGAAGTTATTTTTTCAGATTTAATCCACTTGATAGCAGATTGACTATCTGTTTTAAGCGTTGTAGGAAAGTTCGCATCCTTACATATTTCTTCTAAAAGTCCTTTAATCCATTTTACTTCGCACATCCCTTCGCATATCGAAATCAGTTCGGCTTCGCATGTAGACAGAGCCACCAAACTTTGTTTCTTGCTTCTCCAACTGATCAGGTTGTTTCCCAGTTTAACTGTGTATCCGTAATAGGACTTTACATCACTTGTTGAACACCAGCTTGCATCTGTGCTGACAAGAATGCTATTTTCTGATGGCTTGTATCTTAACATTTTATCTCTGGTGCCCTTCAGGTATCTATATATTCTCTTAACTCCTGTTAAATGTACTTCTCTTGCATCATTGCAGAATCGGGATAAATTGCTCACATTAAAAGAAATATCTGGACGAGTTCGGGTTGCCAAATACATCAGGGATCCGATCATCTCTTGATACAATGTCCTGTCTACTGGTTTTTGGAGTCTTGACATTCATCAAAACTTTGGTCTCGATCTCCCGGAGTTTGTACAATGTTACATTCTTCGAGTGCAAATTTCTTCAAGATTTTATCGATATAATGGGCTTGTGATAGATCAAAACCGTATTCTGTTTTCTTTATCTCTATACCAATGAAAGGTTCATTCTCCCCTTTTTCTTTTAAAGCAACAAATCTTCCTATCTCTGATGCTAGTTTTTCATTAAAGGTTTTATCCGTTCCGGCTATTATTAGATCATCCACGTATAAACCCAATATTCCATATTCCTTTCCTTTTCTAAAAGTGTACACACATGGATCATATTGCGATCTTTCCATTCTCAGTTGTATCAGTATCTCGTTGATCTTTTTATTCCAACAATGTCCCGATTGTGGAAGTCCATATATACTTTTTAACAATTTGCAAACTTTGTCTTCTTCACCTTTTTCAACAAATCCTTCCGGCTGTTTCATAAAAATAGTTTCCTTCAATTCTCCGTAAATATATATATATACATATGATGTTATAACCAAATTCAACTGAGCTGCTAGGGCTACAATTGCACGAAGACTTTCTTTTCTGATCACTGGTGAAAAAGATTCCTCATATTCAACGCCATATTTTTGATTACAACCAATAGCAACTAATCTAGCTTTTCTTCTATAAACACCTTCACTAGGCGTACTCTTTATGCTAAAGATCCATTTGCAGTTTATGATCTTCATATTCTTTTCTCTTTGAACGAGAGTCCATACTTTATGCTTGTTAATAGAGTAAAGTTCTTCTTTCATTGCTTTCGAGCCATTCATATTTATTCTCGCAGTTAATCGCCTCCTCATAATTTTCGGGAATACTTTCTTCTGGTTCTAATATATAATTCACGTTATTTCTTTCTTTTATTCTTTGCGAACGTCGAACGCCTTGTTCAAGCAATTTCATTTCTTCTTCTCTCAGTTTTGCTCTGTGTTTTTGCTCTAAAACTTTTTGTGTATCTCCCTTTTTGCGACCTGACCTTACAATTCTTTCCTCGTTAGGTTCGTCTAGCGTGGGAATCGTTTCTTCATTCAGTTCTGAGGTTTCTGGACGCGTCCGGTGGTCGATTTCAATATCATCTTCCTCTTCCTTTTTATATGAAAAATGGTCGTAATTTGTGTCTTCTTGAAGATTTTTTGCATAATCAATTCCTTTCTCATTTTCGACAAATTTTACTGATCTTACTTCTTCTATTTTCTTAGTGATTATGTCATACACTCGATAAGCCTTTCTTTTCAGAGAATAGCCTACAAAAATACCTTTTCGACTTTTAGGCATAAATTTACTTCTATGTTGTTGTGTAATGGGCCAAAACGCCAAACAACCGAATATTCTCAAATGTCGAATGGAGGGTTTTCTTCCTTTCCATTTCTCCATTGGTGTATCAAGCTTGATTGACCTATGTGGAGTACAGTTTTTTGATATATGATGCAGTAGCGACTGCCTCTGCCCAGAAAGCCATGGGTAATCCTGAATCAAACAATAATGTCCTTGCTGTTTCAATTAGGGTTCGGTTTACTCTCTCAGCAACTCCGTTACTTTGTGGCGAGTAGGTGGTGGAGAGTTGGTGGTGTATTCCATTTTTAATTAAGAAATTCTTGAATCTGTGATTAGTGAACTCTGTTCCATTATCAGTTCGCACATCCTTTATTTTCAGGTTTAGCTCATTTTCCACTCTTGCCTTAAATTCTTCAAACTTCCCCAAAGTTTCATCTTTGTTTTTCAGAAAGTAGACAAAGGTTCTTCGGCTGAAGTCATCAACCAGAACAAAAAAGTATTTTGATCCACCTAGAGATTGGTATGGCATTGGACCACACAAATCCATATGCACCAATTCAAGGGGTTTGGTTGTACAGTTGGTGGTAACGGGATGGTAAGGTTGTCGAGTCAATTTCCCCATTACACAAGCTTCACATTCTGGCAAGTTCTTAATTTTAACATTTAACCCCAATACCACATTCCGTTGAATTATCTCTTTCATGTACGCTTCGTTCAAATGATTCAGTCTTCTATGCCACAAGCTGATATTGTCATTTGAGAAATTATCTTTTGTGGTCATGACATTCTCCGTCTTTTCCGAGTATTCATCTCTGGACCTTGTTTCCATTACATACATCCTATCCTGGATTTGAGCCTCTGCAATTAAATCATCCTGTTCATTGTAAATCTTTGCTCCATCTCTATTGAAAATTACAGTATTTCCTTTGTTAGTTAATTCGTATATTGATAAAAGATTAGACCTTAAGTTAGGTACATGCAGAACTCCTTTAATTTGAGCATTCTCAATTCCGTTTTCGGTACAAGTAGAAACCTTGATATCACCTTTAGCTGTAGCATGTGTAACTTTACCTTCTTCTGCCAAATTTATCTCACTTTCATAAGGTATTACATTTTCCATCCAGTCCAAGTGTGGGGATAAGTGCGTAGTACACCCTGAGTCAAAACACCAGGTTTGTATCTGACTATAATTATTTGAGGAGTTTCAAAAACTAGATCTGTGCTGGTATTGAAAGTTTGTTCCGCAGGCTTGCTTGAGACGGTATTCGCATTATTTCTGAAATTTTGTTTGTTATAGTTCGAATTTGAATTTGCATTTCTTCTCCCATGTTGTTCTTGAGTTCGCTTATTTTTGAACCAGCAATCTTTAGCTAAATGTCCTTTTTTATGGCAAACAAAACACTCCTTTTGTCGATTCTGTTGATAGTGATTTCTTCTGTCTTTACTTCTGTAAGCCTGTTCATTTTCATCAGAATGACTCCCATTCATCTTAGAATTCATTCGATTCTCTTCCTCTCTAAGTGACTGCCGAATTTCATCGAGAGTTAAGTCTCTTCTAGTTCTCAGTACAACAGCGATCTTTTCCAATCTTGGATGGATACCTCGCACAATATGAAACGCTAGTTCTCTTTGGGATATTTGGTGTCCGAGTGAAGAACTTTGAGAGGCAATATTTTTGGCTCTAGCCATATATTCATTAGGATATCCACAGGATTCATTATTTTTCATCTTGATATTCTTAAGTTCAAGTCCAATATCAATGATCTTATCTTCTAGGTTGCCCGTGTAGATTTTCTTTAATTCATCCCATACTTTCTTTGCTTTAGTTTCATCTAGAAACATTCCTGCTTGTTCATCTGATAGAGTTGTAACTATAATTCCAAAGGCTTCGTCATTCTTTTCACTCCATATTTGCCAAGCGACTTCATCTTTTATATCAGGCTCGGGATCCGAAATTACGCATTTAAATAATTTCTTTCCACGTAAAAGTGCTCCGACTTTTAAAGCCCAAATCGGATAATTTGTTCCTGTTAAAGGTTCAATTTTTGTCGTTGGCGAAAAATTGCAATCCATTTTAGCCTTGTTTTTCAACTTTTAAAAATTAAACAATATAGTTTAAAGGTAGTTTATAATTCAAAAATGTTTTTTTTTTCTTAAATCCTTCTATTTAAAACTTTCTTTTATCAATATAATTCAAATTCTATTGAAATATATTTCAAAATTTACATACCTTGATGCAGAAGAGATCTTTGTTTACCGATTAGAATAAACGTATCAAACTTCTGATAAAAATATTTTCGCTTTTTCTCAAGTTTTAAATTGAACCGCGGTCTGCTACCATAAATTGAAGTAATTTTAAATAATTACAACTCTCTTTAAAGCAACAAAAGAATTATTTATTGCATTTAGCAAGACAAGAAAAGAAAACTAACAAACACGGAAGCCAAAAAAAAAAAAAACTTATATAGGTTAGTTCCTATTTCAAAACTAGCTTTCACACAGAGTATTCAGAAATAAAATACGACAGAAATATTGTCGTATAAAATAAAATATTAAGAGAGGAGTTAGGGAACAAACAAACAAACAAACATCCAGACATTTTTTGCGCTTTAGACTATAAAAATTAGAAAAGAGAAGGCAAGTATGAAAAGTCTTTAAAGTGTAAATTATGAATATAATTAAATAAATATATAAAATAATTTTAATATGATTAAATTACGAATTACGAATTTAATGTAATTAATTACGTATATTTTCATTTTCATTTTTCAAATTATTTCGTTTTATTTCAATCAATGGCCGAGCGTGTCGCTAACGTCGAGCTTAACGTCGAGCTAAATGCGTATTTTTGCTAACTGCGTTATTTTTAAAAGTTTAAATATAATTTCGAAGTTACCTGAATAATTCCGGGACTAAATGTAATATGTATACGAAATATTGTCGTATAAAATAAAATATTAAGAGAGGAGTTAGGGAACAAACAAACAAACAAACAAACATCCAGACATTTTTTGCGCTTTAATAATAAGATAATTTACATGCCTCCATAATAAATGACAAGATTTTGAAAATATCAATTTTTAAATATAAATTAACATAGGTGTAAAACATATTTCTTAATTTCAGAAATCTCCTGTGATTTATCTCCTGAGAGGCAATATCTCAAAATCATAAAAACTGTCTTTCCCAAAGCAGTTAAAAATAAAGATCCTGTCCACTTCCCCGCCAGTAGCTAAATTAGTTCACCGCCTGCCAAACCTATTACAATCGTTAATATTCGAACATAAATACACTCCCTCTTCCTTTCCTTTTACATGTGTAATTAAACATCAACAAATCTCTCTCAACAAACACTACAACACCTCACACATCACATTCTCCAAATTGGCAACAATAATTAGCGCGCGACACACACACACATATATATATATTATATAATCTAAAATACAATTATTTTATTTTTTAAAAACATTTTATTTTCATTCATTGACTGTTATATATATTTGACCATAGATGCAAAACATACCACTTTTAATTAATATTGTTGTAAATAATGTATATTTAACCCTACCTATCTTTTATTCACGATTATAGAATTCATTTAATAAATTCTATATTCCTATGATAAAATAATTTTATGAATATTTTTACTTCAAGAGATTCAAAATAAAAATCTACTTGAAAGGTAAATAATTATCGTTACCTTTTCACGACTGCACCTCTTTTCAACAACAAAACACAAAAAAATTCTAATCATAATATATATATATTGAAGTAATAATTCCTTCACTAAACTTTAAGAACGAAATAATTGATGAGGAAAGAGTTTCTTTATTACACAAAATTAGATCACAAGCTTTCGGGCACAATCACCCTTCTACTGGTGATACTCTTACTACATACTCTTACAAATCGGCGGCCATAGCACGAATTCTGAATAGATATGGTGTAAACTCATATTTCTCCAACACACTCAGTCTGGCAACCAAACTAAAACAGACAATAGCAAGAAGTAGTGTAACCATTGATTCCCTTAATACCCACAATGCCATTTACTCCATATCATGTGAGCAGTGTGATGCCAAGTATGTCGGAGAGACTGGGAGAATGGTGAAGACCAGAATGGTGGAGCATGATAGATCGGTAAAAAGGAAAGATCCCCGCTCTCTAGTTTACCAACACATACGGGACACAGGCCACACATTCAATATCTATAACCCCTCGGTCCATTATCATGAGATTAAGAACAAACACCAGCGATTGGTCCTGGAAGCTATACTCACCAAAAAATTTAAAAGCATCAATAGAGCAATAGACCTTCCTGAAATATATGATAATTTAGTACTGGAACCTCCTACCTGAAAGATTTAGTTTTCATGACCTACTTATACTTTTACACGTCAATGGCATTTTTGGTTTATTTTATTTTATTTTATTTCTATTTTATTTTGTTTTATTTCGTTTAACAGTCGTTGTTCATACTTAGTTTCTTTAATAGCCATGTATTGAATGTTTTATACGTTTATTTACTTGCTTTGCTTAACTTTTATGAATGATCCTCCAATATTATGTTAATTTTCTCTGGCACAATTTTACATATGTCTTATTTTCTTACTTTTTGAATATATATATATAGCTGAATGCCACTAATAATTTTGTCTCGTTTTACACCAGTAGAAGGGTGATTGTGCCCGAAAGCTTGTGATATAATTTTGTGTAATAAAGAAACTCTTTCCTCATCAAGTATTTCGTTCTTAAAAAAAATATATATATATATATATTCTTATATCTATAAAAATGAAATCCAAAATCGATGTTTGTTATCGCGTTGCGCAAAATCTACAGAATAAATCATTATGAAATTTCGCATTTAGGCAGCTGAAGATTTCGTTTAACATATAGTCTATTCAAAAAACAAAAAGGTTAATGTGCTTTTTTTTCAAATATAAAACCAAAAAGCGTTAGTTCCAGCCTTTTACCGCTTGGGCGCAGCACTGGTCGCGACGATAAATGAATTTGATTGGTTAATAATTTACATGTGGTTTGTTTACACGATGAATGTTAGTTTGTTTACACGATGAATGTTTTTACAAGGTAAGATTGTCCAATCGGCTTGGCTCATAAGTGGTGAACCCTCCCAGCGGTTTCGCCAATTTAATCCACCAGACCGCTTATCAGAACTCTAAATACAGTATTGGACGATTCTACTTATATGCGCAGCACTGAAGAGTGGAATTCAGAAATGGTTTTCAAGAAGACTATGGACATAAGCTTATGGGACAGTAGAATTACAATTAAAATATTTGCATCGAGCAGTGATCTTCCGCAAACAATAAAGACAAGGCCAGTTAGGCATATATTAATACAAAGCAATAACGCGCCGTCTATACATATAAAATGAGAGGATTTAAAAGCACAAATGTTTCTTTTATAAATAATACAAACTTCTACTGTCCTTACTGCGATGAAAAATATATTGGGAGGGCTTGGCTCATCAGTGGTGAACCCTCCCAGCGGTTTCGCCAATTTTATCCATTAGACCGCTTATCAGAGCTCTAATACTGTATTGGACGACAGTAAATCCTTTCATTTTATATGTTTAGATGGCGCGTTATTGCTTTGTATTAATTTATGCCTAACTGGCCTTGTCTATATTGTTTGCAGAAGAGCATTGCTCGATGCAAATATTTGAATGTAATTCTACTGTCCTAAATCTAAAACTTGAAAAAAAAAAACTTATCATATCATAATTCTAAACTTATTTTTGTTTTTCTTAAGATATTATCTTTATACCAAAATACCAATATCTTAATCAATTCATAAAAATTTACAAAAATCATTGTCATATTCACCATTTTATGACGCCCCAATCAACCTCTCAATAGAGACAGTGACACCATATATGTCAATAAATTAAAATATTACTCAGAGAATGTTCTGTACATCACACCTCCACAACCCGATTTGTTCAAACCCCACAGCGATTGCTTCAAGATGTATATCTCAGTGAATTAAATCATTTGACTCCAGATATCTTCGAGACGCAACTATTCCGAAATTTACCGTCTACAACCTCACAGCCCTTTTTGCATTTGAATCCCGGTATTTTCGAATAGGCAAGAAATATGCCAACCTCAAAAAAAGAAGAGAGAGAAAGTCAGTTTCAAGTAAATGACAAAAATAACAAACACCACGCATGAGAGACCCCCCAGTAATAGGATCCCCGTATCTATTTCAGTTACATATCCCCCGTCCAACGTCCTCCCTCCCTCACAAAGCTATTATCTTGACCGCGATCTTCATTATCGCCTTTTTTAAACACATTTTTCACACTAACCATTTAGGTTTTCTCACAAATCTCACCAACGCCTTAATCACAACACAACACATTAAACATTTAGCATGCTAATTTATATCACCAATTAAAACAACTTGGTTAAGTCTGATTTAGACTTTATAACGCGAAATAGAAATCATTCTCTATATACCACCATTATGGACAAACGATCATTTCACATATTCCCGCTTCAGAGAGTCGTAAAAACACCGATGTTTACCAAAGGGATATGATCTAGTTACACACTACAGTTTCAACTTCTCTTCAAATGAGACAATTTTTGTTCAATTTTCCACTACCCAACATTTATCCAATCATAAATAACCTTTAATTTTATTCTAATTTTTGTATAAAATCTTGAATAATTATTTTTATTTTTTACCTTTCAATTATAAAATAAATTTTTAATCCAACCTTATTTCAGAAAAAAAAAAAAATTATAATAAAAAACTCTAATCAATACTACTTTTATTTTCATAATATTATTTTAGTGCTTTAAAACATTTATTTGCTTTCAAAAATCATTTTTAATTCATTATTATATCTTTTATATATTACATGTTTGATTTTGTCCACTTACACCTTTTATACCCGCAATCATATTTCTATCTTTATATTCACTATATTTTATATTTGTTTAAATAGCTTTATTATATAACAATATTTATCATCAACTATCGGGCATCTACAACAATCGTTTAAAACAATCCTATTCTATAACCACTTCAGTATACTTTTCATCACTATCTTTTCAGCCATTGCTTCACTTCATTGTAGAAAAACGACAGCACTGCTTGACAATTTTTTTATTTCGTTATTTCAACAAACTCTTTGAACACAGTTCCCCAGATTTACAAATCTCAACTTCTGGCCTGAACACGTTTCAAGAGTTCATTTCAATCATCCGCAGAGCACAATCACCAACGCATGCACAAAGCGTTCACATTTTTCAACTTTCAACTTTTTTATCCAGCTCTAGCGGACCACAATCAACCTTTGATTTCGAGTCAAGTCAGACCACCTACTGTCGCTACAACAATTTTACCTATCACATGGCTCAATTTCTCTCCTTTCCCAATCATATTAATGAACAACTATTTCTTCAACTTTTTAACCCAATAACCCTAAAATTGTGACAAAGCACTGTAACCCTCATATAGGATCGCAAGTGAAACATTGCCTAGGAAGACGCTCAAGTCTATTTCCTCGCTTTGCACCTGGATCTAAGTATTTGGTTTACATGTGCATTCCTAACAATTGCATATTCTTTAACCCCTAACCCTTTCCAACGCCCGCCAATAATATCTTAGAATTTTTAATTCCCTTTCACATAATCATATTATTATGTATTTAATTTAAACAACGGTTTTATCTAAAAATATATATTTTTATATTACCAATAATATAACTTTTTAATTGAACAAGTTTTATTTTTATTATTTTCAGATATATACAAACAAATCATCTTGTTATAGCCCTTTTAAACCCTCACAGTTTAAATTAATTAAAATAAATTTTAATTACTTACCTGTGTTAGAGAGACTTTACACGTTTAAACCCGGATAAACCCTTTCACTCCGGGGCCCATCTATGGTAATTTAAACCAACAACCCCATATTGTACAATACTTATAACAAGATTTTCATGTTGTATAATTGAAACACATCTGTAAATGATTATACGCATTATTGATATGTGTCATTACATCACCATTTGTAATGTACTTTGTACAAACTGAGGATAAATAAATAAAACTCTGCAATAGATTAAGAGTTGAGCTGAAGCAAGAGATAGAAGTCAAAAACGTCTAAAATCGAGATAGATGGAAGTCCCACAACAACATCTAAAGAAAGATAGGAAACTGTCAGGACGGCGCCAGTGTTCAATTTTGTCAGCCGATCCACGCTCTTCTTACATCTGCTGAAATGCAATACTTCCTCTCTCGGCAAAGATATATAAGTCCTCCGTCCTAGCCAAAAAGATAGTCACTTGATAGTCACTTCACCATCAGCGGAAGCGCTCGTCGGTTGTCACCAAGGTCCATCTCATTCACCATGTAGACCAGTAAGAACTCTTCTATCTCCATCTTTCGCTTCTAGCTCGACTTTTATCTGTTCACGGAACTTTCCTGGTGCAACTGTGTCTTCGTTTTTTGTGTGGACATTCCCAAGCTTTCCACTCTGCCTCGACCACGACTGCCTGTACTCTGTAAAGGTCTCCCAAGGTGCAGAGAGGAACTGAAAAACTCTCCACGCCCTGACTGTCCTTCTCGGTTACTACAGGTTTGCCCCTTTCGGTTACCATACCACAGCGAGAGATCCTCGGTTACCACAGTATAGCGAGAGTCGACAGGATCGCACACCATAGATGAAGTCGACTGGATACCTCACCACATTTTTAGTCGACAGGATACCTCATCACATATACATAATTCATTGAGAAAATAAAATAAATAATTAATTATAAAATTCACAAACGTGACAATATCTTATTTAAAAAATAATAAATGTTTTTAGAAAAATTGTTTCAAAAATATATTTAAACGCATATAACTATATTTATATTTATATATGTTTATAAATCTATATATAGGTAGATTGGATGTTTTCTAGAATCGTTTTAACAAATGTTCGTTAGGCAAACTTTTACTCGCGTAAAAACCGGACGAAGCCGGGTACATTCGCTAAATACAGTTATTTACAAATGTTCATTTGTGGCAAGATACTATTCCTTAAACTTCAAATTACCGAGTGGACCAATTATTATTTGTTTTATTCAACTTATCGAGTATTTTTAAAGGGACCGGGAGAAAATTTCAAATTATCGAGAGTATAGATAAGTGTAAGTTCAGTAGGGATTGGATGTTTGCTAGAATCGTTTTAACAAATGTCCGTTAGGCAAACTTTTACTCGGGTAAAAACCGGGCGAAGCCGGAAACATATATATATATATATATTGTTGTCGGCTAAGCACGCCCTCAATATGTAACTAATTTCGCTGAAATTTGAACAGGAAAGAGAGTTAAATCAGGAAGAGTTTTTTGTCGCGCTTTAACCAAGAAAAAATATAATTAACCAGGTACTGAGCAACAATATTTTTTTAGTCAGAAATTGTGATGACAATATTGCTGTATCATGCTTGATTGAAATAAACAAAATTCTTTAGAGGAATATTCACTAAAGCAGACCACGGGCGAAGCCAGATGATAATTTTTAGTAGGCAGGAACAAAATTCTACCAGCGAAACATTCACTCGAGCAGAAGACACACGAAGCCAGGTTATCTCTACATAAGTATATATAAAATATCGTTTCTCGGCATTTTGGCTAAGATAATGTAGTATTCTCTAGATATTTATATATATCTTTTTAAAAATCTATTCAGTAGAGAGAGTGGATACGTTTGCTCGAAAAATATATTTTATATATTATATAAATATATAATGTAATGAATATTATTATCATTATTATCATAATATTCTATGTTCCGGAAAATTATTATCAATAATATTCGTTAGGCAAACTTTCACTCGGATAAAACACGGGCGAAGCCGGGTACACATCTGCTAGTATATATATATTGTCAAGTAGCTCCATCCAGATAGGACACCTGTCAATCATCCCTGGACCCCGGGGGGGCACCACATGATCCCCCCCCCCCTGATCTGTAAATAAGGAAAACGGGACGGTGGCGGATATTAGGATAATTTTCAACTTTGAGTAAGTTGTACTTTCTCTCTCTCTCCCTATAAATACCCCTCATAATAAATTATTTATTCCCAAATTTGCCCTTGCTTTATTTATCTCCGCGACATATTTTGGTGGAGATGCTGGGTAAGTTAGGGAAGACATACTGAAGACCGCCGAGAAGACCTTGAAGCCATGGGTGCTGTGATCTACATTTTCGGAGACTGACTCCAGGATTCCACCGCCGTGCTAAAGCCAAGACTTCCCTTGAAGATGACGATGTCCCTATAGACGACGATACGACGACAAACCGCTCTTCACGCCGCAAGAAAATGGACGCAAAGGTACTAGGGACAAAGTTCCAAGACTTCGATGGAATCCTTGGCAGAAGCACGTCAAATCCACGTCAGTATCTACAATAATTGCTAGCTGTTGGTCACAGCTCCCATAGGGAAGAAGCTATGTAAAGTAGTATTTATAAATTTTATTTATGTAACATAGTATTTCTTAATTTTATTATTTTTTATTTAACAGAGTGGTCATTTTATTTTTATATCTTGCGACTCTGTAAATTTCCCTCGTGGCTTATCTTTTGTTTACCTTTCTTAGTTTGTCCTTCCCTGAAATAAATTTTGTTTCCTCCTGAAGTTTTTGTCTTCCCTAATTTTCCACGTGGCAATATATAGATGGAAATTTATATACAGGGTGATTCAAAAGTCTTGCACAACTTTAAAAAGTAATAACTCCGCGAATATTTGCGCTACAGAAATGCGGTAAACACCATTGTGTTCAGAATGCAATGGGATTTTTATGGCAAATAATGAGAAATTTGAAATTGATTTTAGTTACAATTTTATTCGCTAGATGGCGCTCTACCAGAATCAGAGATTCAGCGGCCAAATTATATAAAATCCCTTTTATGGCAAATCTTATTTTTATAATGTTATAGAATAGTTTATTGTTCTGACAACCCGTTTAAAAATTAGGTCCCCACCATCTCTAAAATCGATCCTGTACATGACACCATGTGAGACGCCATCTTGGCCTCCTGAAAGGACAATTAAATCCCCAAAATGGCGTCCATCGCCACGACACTATTCCAAACATCGTCTAATTTGCGTTTATAAGTATTGCATCACGTGGGGAACACACTAACCTAAATACTTACTATATTTTAAAATCGTATTCACTTATATCTTTACGATCCTTGATGTGTGCCATTTTATATTTTAGAATCTATCCATATATTTTAGGATATTTCTTTTACATTAAGATATTTCTTCTCCTTCCATCCCTAAGGGGTTAAAACCATTAGCCAACCTATATAAACATCACCTGAAACCTTATATTCTTTGACATCATTTGTTTTAATTTTCCATGGCCTACGTCTAAGCTAATTTTAACTTAAAAATTTTGTTTTAACAGTGACGCCTTATACCAACTATCCCTTCTTATATCTTGATCCTTCCAACTCTGCCTTCCATACTTCTCTCGTCTCTTGATCATTTTCCATTGGCCTTCTATGCCTTCATTCTAACCACCCCTCGCCCATCGCAGAGTTCCTGTTTGCCGATTTTTTTTATTGATTTGTCCCAGTGGACTACTCCTTCCTCGCCATCCCATCCTGATGGTGTGTTCAGGAAAATCCATGGCTTATTATTCTTTTATTTACACCCGGATCACCGTCACAGCATTCTTTATTTCATTCTTTTTTTCCTCAAACCCGGGTTCAATCAATCAATGGCAACAGTCGAGCCCTGTTTTCACAATCTACCTTCCATCCTCTAACCTCTTCAACGGTTCCTGAGACTCCTGCTCGTCAACATTTTTAATTTTTTATTCTTTAATGATTCATCAACCTGGTACACTCTTCCTCCCCATGTTAACTCCACACGGAGAGCTTGGGTAACCAGCGATATTTTTTTTCTCTAACGCTCGACGACTCAGGCCATCATCAGCACGATGCGCCCGCTCATTTTTCGTTTAATTTTATTTTTCATCTGGTCGAGCTCAATCACCGACAGCAGCGCAGCTCTTGAGCCACCATCTCTTTTTAACCTCTCTCAGAAAAAATTTCTTTCCCATATTCTCCCATTACCTACCTCCCCTTCGATCTTCACACCTTTTGCCCATCTGATCTAATGCTACTTACATCTTGAGATTGCTGAACCCTGAAAACAATACTTCGCTTCTAAGCTCGTATTGCAGGGCAGGACTCCTGAGATGTCCTTTGCAGAAACCAATTCAGACCTTCTTCCTTTATTCCTCACTGCGTCACTATCTATCGCAAACCTTTTGCTTAAGTCAATTTTCTTTTATATTTTATTTTACTTTTATTACCTCTACTTCTCCTCCTTCCTGTATTACATCCCTGAAACTATGTTGTAAATATTCAAGGCACCTTAAGTAACAAAAAACTGTAACTAGTATACCAACTTTCCCAAATATTTACTTTCGCTATTGTGTGTGTTTACTTTAAATTTATCCTTCCTATGTACTCCTCTTATATATTTTTTATAGTTTTATAATATTATATCAATGTGTCACCACTACTCCCCTTTATCTTTATTTTATTCTAGTAACTAATTTGTGCCCCAAATTATTTCCCATTTAATAGGTTTGCTAGCTTTTCTCTCATTTATGTGTAAATAGACTTACAGTTTTACTAGTTTTGTGGTGTTGGACTTTGTTTTTTAACTTACAGATGTAGATAAAACATTTCAATATTAATCGATAATATCATTTTGTTTATTAACCATCAAAATTAATGCCAGCAACTACCAATCAACCCTTTATATATTATTACCTTTAATATTTTTATTTTCTTCTAATTTTTTTTCATCATGTTTAGACCTAGCATTTTACAACTTCAACTATTTTAGGCACCATTTTAAAAACCTACACCTAACAATATTTATAATATTTCTTAAACATATAAAACATTTATCTTTTTTTTTCTTAATAGATTTTCAAAATGTTATTCTTGACGCTTCCCTTACAACCTCTAACTCTATCCCATGAACCTTTCCTCCCAACTTTTTACATCCATCAAGAGATTATTGTTCGTCAGCCATTTTATTTTTTTTTATTTGATTAAACTAACTAGAAGACCCTTCCTCGCTGTACATTTCCCAACAGTGAGCTCAGGAGACCCAGTTAGATTTTTTTTTTCTCTCATCGTCCGGCTCATCATTTTTTCATTTTTCAACTTTTTCTTTTCACCACACAAGTCGGACAAAATCAAAATTGACAGCAATAAATCTCTTACACCCACCTCTCCTTTTCCGCATCCTTCAAACCTCCAACTACCTTCTAAGGGATTCCAGTTCGCCGAACATTTTTGTTTTTTTTTCATTGATTAATCCGACTGGAACAATCCTTCTTCGTTATACCCATTCCCAATAATGAGTTCAGGATATCCAGCGCGATCTTTTTATTTTATTTTTCTCATCGCCCGACTCATCATATCAATTCACCATTTTTTCAACTTTTCACTTTTTTTTTTCATAATTCAACCGGGCACAATCATTATGGACAACAGGGATCCCTCTTACCTCTACCTCTCCCTTTTACCTCCACCAATCTTCCCACCTCTTTTCACTGTCTGAACTAATGATGCAGACGGAATATCTTGGACCTTCTGTTAATGAAAACAATGCCTCACTTGAACAAGTTCGCATTGCATTGCAGAATGCTTGGGATACTACTTTGCAGTAACATGCTCAGATACCCCCTTTCCCTTTTTCAACCTTAGCGTCACATTATATGTTCAATCAATAAACTATCTTTTTTCTCCGCTCATCTTTTATGCAATAAGATATTATTTTCCTTGTACGATTCATTTTACCATATTTACCATTTTGTATTATATAATTTCTCTTAATCTTTTATCATTCATTTTGTGCGTTTTTATTTTTATAACCTTGATTTTTTTTTCTCATTGATACACCACCATTACAACATCTTTCTCTTTTAACTTGTAGCTTAATAATAATTTTAACTAATTTGTATACAAATTATTTCATTTATTTTTTATAATAGGTTTGTTAGGTTATCATTCATTACATGTCATTCCTCCAACCAAACCTTCATCACCGGGGGCACATTCTGTAGTATATTTTGAGTTAGTTCACAACCTTCTTCTGATATTTATCATATAACCCCATATCTATATATAAAAATATGTATCGAACAATGGAAGTGACAAATAAAACAAAGAGGGAGGTAGACCAGACGACAAAGACCAGACGAAAACAACCCGGCGCCAGAAAGTGACGTGATTACAGTAGCCAATCAGGAATCGCCACATATGCGGGCGTCCCAGAGTATATAAAGGCGTAGAAATTAGACAAAGGGTAGTTGTTTTCAGAGCGACGCCGTTATACGGTCAGTGGGATCTCTCACCCCCCTTCTATCCGCGATGTAGGCTTTGGGCATCCGCGTCGGCCGTGGTCCGCTGCCTTCGTCCGTGGTCTACCTCTTCCTCTTGGAGTTACCATCTAGACCTGCCTCTGTCTCTTGCTGTCCCAGTGCGGGAATCCCATCAAGCACCCACTACCACGGCTGCGCAGTACATTCCACATCGGGTTTACTACATATATATATACACAGTGTGGCAAACAATTTTTAATAATGGGTTTGTAAAATAAAACAGAAACAAGCTAATTAAATTTCTACTATTTCTTATTCAAAATAATCCCCTCCGGATTCAATACATATGTTGCAACGATTTAATAAGGAATTAAATGCCTCTTCCAGGCCACTTTGAGGAATCGCCTCCAAAGTGCTCGTCGCAGCTCTCTGGATGGTCGGGATATCATAAAAAAAAACAACCTTTTAACTTCAATTTTATTTTTGGGAATAAATAAAAGTCAAATGGTGCTAAATCAGGCGAGTACGGAGGATGATTCAACACACAGACGTTATTTTTGGCCAAAAAGCGACGAACAATGAGTAGGGAGTGACTCGGTGCATTATCATGCAGCAAACACCAACTGTCTTCATCGCGATATTCTGGACGAATGCGACGAATTCTGGCAATAAAACGTTTCAAAACGTTTAAATAATACTCTCCAGTAATGACTTGTCCAGCGGGAACAAATTCTTTGTGGATAATAACTCTACTATCGAAAAAGGAAATCAGCATTGTTTTGATTTTTGATGGCACTTTTCGCGTTTTTTGGCCTGTGGAGAGTTTTTGACTTCCATTCGGCACTTTGGCGCTTTGTCTTTGGGTCATACTGAAAACACCATGTTTCATCACCCGAAACAATTGATTTCAGAAAGTTTGAATCATTTTCATAGGCAGAAATGATGTCCCTGCGATGTGCAATTCTCAATGATTTCTGCTCGCCCGTTAAAGTGTGTGGAACAAATTTAGCACAGACTTTAGTTTTACCCAAATCTTCATGCAGAATGGTTCGAATCGTTTCTTTGTTGATGTGTAAAACCTCTGCCATCATTCTCAAGGATGTACTGCGATTATTTGCAACAAATTCTCGCACTTTTTCTATACTTTCTGGTGTCTTCGAAGAACTTGGTCGTCCAGTATGCTTATCATCTTCTAGCGTATTTCTTCCATCCGAAAAACGTTTGTGCCAAATAAAAACATTTGATTTACTCAAACATAACGTACCATAAACTTGCTTCATCAAAATATATGTTTCCGATGCACTTCTACCAAGTGTTGCATTAAATTTAATGACCTCTCTCTGTTCAATCTCAGAATTCCGACGAACAAAAAATTTTACTTTTCAAAAATCGCCTGTATGGCTTTGAAGAGTTAACCAAAATGGCTGAAACAAAGCCACGCGCTAGATAAGGCTTCGAATATATATACGCATGCACAATTTCATAACTGGCTCTGCTATTGGCTTTTATCTAGCGCGAGTCTTAAAAATTATTTGCCACACTGTGTATAACTTTAAGATCCAATAAAGGAATATCAACAATACACTGTGGTCCAATATTAAATAAAAAATATAGAACGAAGAAATTTTAAACATACATTTTTAAATTATGCTCTTTGGTGAGGAAAAAGTTAATTATATTGCGGGATCAATATTTTTCCAGGTATTTAAAAAAAAGCCTCATTAGGGGACCACCACTAATTATTATAAAATTCTCAAAATGAGCCTTCTTACTGAAGAAATTAATCCCACTGCTACTAAATATAAAATCTTAGTTCAAGGGAAGGTTCTGGGAGGTAATTGACAAACTTCAATGTTTCCCCCAAAGGCATTCCTGACATAATCTAGTGATTTCAGGTTCGAGATAGGGCTTACAAATTCATCCCCTGAATATTTTCAATTTCGAGGAAAACATTGACTAGCACAACCCTGAGAGTGGGCGAAAATTAGATATATCCTCAATAGAAAATAACTGAAAAAACTCGCATGGGCTTGAGTCTTCTTCTTTATTTATCTCACTGGATGAAGTAAAAATGCGTCTGCCTTTGTCATTAAGACTGGGAGCACTACTCAGTAGCAAGTCGAGTAAGCTCCAATATTAACTGGCTTCCTCACACGAGGAAGAGGCGTAATGGGCAGCCGCTCTTAACATGGAATACAGACACTGATCATCCTGTATACCTAATTCAGGAGCCCTTACAGGGTAATATCAGCCGGGCCAGCTGATCCCAGGCTTTTTAGCGAGCTTGTTAGTGCTCTCCCTCCTCCTTTTTCACCCGGATTGGTACAGGTAAAGGCGGAGTTTATTCAAGGTGTAGTAATATAGTTTTTATATATTTGAGCTGTTAATGCGCCTCCCTCAATACTTCTCGATAAACTCAAAAACTACTGAACCAATTGGTACCAAATTTTGCAGTCGTTTTTATAAACCTGAATAAATTTTTGGAAACATTTTAATTAGTATTTTTGGATATTTATTTATATTTTTAATTTGAAAACCTTTTTTTACGCGGGGTAAATACGAGGCGAAGTAATAACACCAGGCCAATTGAGCGACAAATGAGCGTTCTGCATTTTTTTCAAGTTACTTGCGTACATTTTTTTAAATGTCTTTTTATACGAGTGGCACTTTTTTTTTACTAAAGTATTGAGTATTGAGAGAGAAATTTATATTACTAAGTTACGGTAAGTGCACACAATACAATTTAAAAAAACTTTACCAAATTAGCGTTACTGTATGTAAATAATGGATTTCGTATTTTATTAATTTTGTTCTGTCCTTTTTTTATCTCTTTCTAAAAAAATCGTTTAAGATGCAGTCGCAGTCATTAGCAAACACATATGTTTTCCTAATATCCATGTGCTCTTTTATTTTTTACAGAAAAATACTTACATGCCAGTATTTTGGATTATTATTTTTATAAACCTTTTTTTTTTCTCATTCTTACTGAGAAGATTGGCATCGCAGGCGAGATCCATCGCAGTCACTCACTCAACTGAGGCGATTTCAAGGGTTAATGCGCTGGGGCGGGTACCTCGGGGGTTGGGTGTAAAAGCTGCCATCCATTTAAACTACATTGATTTTTAAACAACTAAATAGATTTCAAAAAATAATTAAAACAAATACCTAAACATTAATACAATTTTTGCCATCAAACACACGTTTTACCTGTGGTTTATGTGTCACTTCTGTATTGCTTTTCTATGGCACTTCTACTATTTATTATTGATGTATTTTCAGTATAAAGGAAATTACACTCGGGGAAATTTTCGGGCGAAGCCGGGTCATCCGTCTAGTATTGAATATTCATAAAAGATTTAAAAATTACGTTACACTAAATAATATAAGTAATCAGATGGATTTTCAGAATATATGACAATTTTTTTAAAAGTAAAACATGTGTATATAGTATACTATATATCAAATTTATTTTATTTATTTTTTTGTTTTTGAACGTTGAATGTGTTCACCTTGTTTCCCAATATCGAGAAAAGTCATTATACTTGCAAAGTCCGCTTATGTTGCCAGGAAAATAGAAATGTGGAATATACATATTTTCGCATTTAATGTATGCAATTATGCTATACGTACATTTGCATGATCTTATACATATATACTTTGTGTATATGTATATGATATGTGTATAATAGAATGGCCCCATTAAATGCAACCATCTAGCACATTTGCTATATCTATTTCAAATAATATATCAACACAATAATAAAAGTATTCTGCACAATCGCCATCAGACATTGCGATCAATACAATCCATTATTAATTATCAAACATTTATCTTAGTTTTGATAATTGTCTTTTTTTTTGGAATAAAAATACTTACTTTTCTGATATGGATGTTGTATATTTGTAAAACTAATATTTATTACCCATTAACGTTTATAGGGATATGCAAAAAACAAAAGATTTTATGCTTACCCAAAGCAAACTTTGTAATATATTTATAATACAATATGACGCAGCTTATGATTGTAGAACGACGTTTGACAATTATCCCGCAAATGTTTCTTTTGAACGAAAAATCAAGTTTTTATAAGATATAATGACCGTTATCCGAACCATTTAGACCTAGAACAGCAGGACTCACGGCTTATAAAATATATTGGGGCTTCAATATTCAACATATATTGAATATTATATTCATCACATCTAAAATATATTAAAATATTGCCACCTGGAAAATTAGGGAAGACAAAAACTTCAGGCGGAAACAAAATTTATTTCAGGGAAGGACAAACTATCAAAGGTAAACAAAAGATAAGCCACGAGGGAAATTTAGAGTCGCAAGATATAAAACATAAAAATTACCACTCTGTTAAATAAAAAATAATAAAATTAGAAATACTATGTTACATAGCTTCTTCCCTATGGGAGCTGTGGCCCACAGCTAGCAATTATTGTAGATACTGACGTGGATTTGACGTGCTGCTGCCAAGGATTCCATCGAAATCTTGAAACTTTGTCCCTAGTACTTTTGCGTCCATTTTCTTGCGGCGTGAAGAGCGGCTTTGTCGTCGTATCGTCTATAGGGACATCGTAATCTTCGAGGGTAGTCTTGGCTTTAGCACGGCGGTGGAATCCTGATGTCAGTCTACGAAAATGTAGATCACAGCACCCATGGCTTCAAGGTCTTCTCGGCGATCTTCAGTTTGCCTTCCCTAACTTACCCAGCATCTCCACCAAAATGCCACGTGGAAAATTAGGGAAGACAAAACTTTAGGAGGAAATAAAATTTATTTCAGGGAAGGACAAACTATCAAAGGTAAACAAAAGATAAGCCACGAGGGAAATTTACATAGTCGCAAGATATAAAACATAAAAATGACCACTCTATTAAATAAAAAATAATAAAATTAAGAAATACTATGTTACATAAATAAAATTAATAAATACTATGTTACAATATAATCAAAAAGTTTTCAGCCCTCTCCATTCATTTGTAAAGGAAGCAATGCCCGGATATGGTAAGATCTATTCGGCTAGAGGAAAGAAATAATAATTAGCCAAAAAATTATTTTAGTATCAATATTGAAAGATACTAACTTTTTCCATTAGAACCACACAATATAAATAAGAAAAAAGGCTAAGAATACAGTAAAACAAATACATACCCATTAAGTGCATTTTCCTGTTTTAAATTCAAAATCCTAATTTACAAAAACAAAAGAATTATCTAAGCAGTCAAATAAAGAACTAATTTCTAAAAATAATAACATCAGAGTAGCCACAAAAAGTATTTTAATATACTTAGTTTATATATTCTAATTGTGAATTTTTAATTCATCTGCTTTTATATGTAATTAATTGTAAATATACGATGATAATTATTCATAAAATGTATTAACTTTTGAGAAATATTTCCTAAATTTAAATTAGAATATAAAATAAAAACATTATCGATTAAAAATTTAAAATAAATGTTTGCATTAATTTGGAGATCTTTCCTTAGAGATTGTCATCAACTTGATATAAATTTCGAAGTATATATAAATTTCCTAATAATGTATTCTATAATTCTTTAAAATTTGAGAGACGTGATTCATATTAGCCGACAAATATTGTGATCTACCTTTATAGTTAATATTTTTATGCGATTTGCTATATTTTTTATAGTAGTTCCCGTCTGTATAATTATTTATAAAAATATGTATGTTAGAAATGGGTCTCATCATATAATTCTATTTTAGATTTCAAAATATGAAAAAAATATATACATGGTAATTAAAGCCAACAACCTAATATTGTATATAATATAACAAGATTTTTCCATGTTGTATAATAGAAACATATCTGTAAATGATTATACGTATGATTGACAGATGTCATTACATCATCATATGTAATGTACTTTGTACAGACTGACAAGAGATTGAGATAGAAGTCCCACAACGAGGCCTAAAGATAGGAAACTGTCAGGGCGTTGCCAGAGTGTACAATATCACTTCCTATCCACGCCCTTATAGCATCCGCTGAAATCCAATACTGCCTCCTCTCGGCAAAGATATATAAACCTTAAACAGGGCCAGAAATAAACAGTCACTTCACCATCAGCGGGAGCCCGCGTCGGTTGTCACCAAGGTCCACCTCATCGACCATGTAGAACAGTAAGACTCTTCTATCTCCATCTTTCGCTCCTAACTCGACTTTTATCTGTTCACGGAACTTGCCTAATACAACTGTGTCTCTTCGTATTTGTTTATGGACATTCACAAGCCTTCCACTCTGCCTTGACTACGACTGCCTGTACTCTGTGAGAACTGTTAAAGCTTTTCCAAGATGCAGAGAGTTACTGGAAAACTCTCCACGCCCTGACTGTCCCTCTCGGTTACTACAGGTTTGTCCCTCTTGGTTACCACATCACAGCGGAAGACCCTCGGTTATCACAGTAAAGCGAGAGTCGACAGGATCTCAAACCATAGATTAAGTCGACTGGATACCTCACCATATATACGGGAAGGAAATAGATTTTTAAAGTTTCTATTTAAGATCAAAGAACTTGCGCATAAAATTAAATCCAAAAGACAAAAACCTCTCGCAATCAGTATCTTTTATCTATAATTAAAGATACTGATTGCGAGAGGTTTTTGTCTTTTGGATTTAAAGTTTCTATTCAATAATATCCCTAGTACACATAGTGTAGGCCATGATGATCATGTTGGATAATATTTGGCAATTGATTTTATTCTAAGTGCACTACATGTCTACACATGTGAAAAGTATTGGCAGTATAAATAGGTTCTTGCGGTTTTGATAAGGATAGCACTCCTAGTTAACTATTCCACTGTTTTATCTGGCAACACCATTATGTTGAAGCGTCATCATAAGGCTTTCTTTTTCAGTAACCGTCATCTCTCTGAAGCGTAAATAACCTAGTTTCTGTTTGCTCCTAAAATGTCAACTTTTGTACAAAATAATATGTTTTTGCGGGGAGGTTTGCTTCATTACTTCAATATGAAGAAAAAGGCTGCTGAGTGTCATCATAGTTTATGGTGGCCATGCTTTAGCTGAACGAACGTGCCAGAAGTGGTTTGCACGGTTTAAAAGTGGCATTTTTGATTTGGAAGACAAAGAAAGACCTAGAGCGCCAAAAAAGTTTTAGGATAAAGATTTAGAGGCAAAGCTCGATGAAGATCCAACGCAAAAGCAAAAGGAACTCGCAAAAACACTTGAAGTCACTCAACCAGCTATTTCCATCGCTTAAAATAAATAGGAATGATCCGGAAGGTCGGAAATTGGGTGCCGTCGAACGCCGTTTTTTCACGTGTGAACAACAGCTCCAACGTCAAAAAGAAAGGAGTTTTTGCATCGAATTCTAAGTGGCGATGAAAGGTAGTTTCATTACGATTATCCAAAACGTCGGGCAACGTATGGGTACCTTTTTCTTAAAGATGCATGTCTCATAACAGGGCTGAAGGTTTCTTCAAAGCCAATTCCGTGAGTTTGTAGGTTGGTTCAGAATTTTCCTCTTGGTGTTTGATGGTAACTGATGGTAACCCATTTGCCTTTTATCATTTTTGATCTTTAGGCCTATCAACAATTTTCCACACATCATGGATATGCATGGAATTTATTTCCTCAATCATGGCTAGGTGCCATAGATTTTTGTTTTATGAATTAATTGCTACTTCATAGGTCTTAGGGGTTTCTTGAGTACTGTATGCTAAAAAAAATTCGTACCTTTTGGTCATTCTTTGAGGTCGAATTATTGCATCTAAAGTTGATGGTTCAATTTCTATTTCCCTATTTTTATTTTGTGTAAAATCAGTGTGCGACTCATCATCTGAATCACTAGAAACTGAATTTTCTTTAATTACATCTTGATTATTCACATCATAGTTTGAATCTTTATTTGGATAAAAAGCAAAATATTGAATATTTTATTATTCTGAAGAATTTGGTTTTGAGATTCTGGAATACCTATTTTAGTTTTATCACATTTTACATCACTAGATTCATATATACACATTTTTCATAATAATTGAGTCTGTAGGCTTTTCTAAATTGGGAGTATCCTACAAATATAGATTACTTGGCTTTTGGTTAAAGTTTATGTCTTTTTGTATCAAATATTTTAAAATATGCTTGGCATCCAATTGTTTTTAGGTGTCTAACTGAAGGTTTTCGACCAGTCCATAATTTGATTGATGTTTTCTTATCTTTACGTTTGGTTGGTGTGAGGTTGAGTATATATGCTGCAGTATTAGCTGCTTCACCCCAAAGTTTCAAAGGTAGGTTCGCATCTAACAGCATTGTGCGAACTTTATCTAATATGGTTCGGTTATCTCGTTCTGCAATCTCATTACTTCTTGGAGTTGTGAGTTCATGTTTGTTTCCTTTTTAGGTGAAAATTTGATTTAAATCATCATTTATGAATTCTCCTCCATTTTCAGTTCTAATGGCTTTTACTTTTAAACTAATTTCATTTTCTCTTCTTGTGTGTGCGTAAATAGATTTTTTAGTCCGGAATCAGTTTCATCTTTGGGGTGCGTGAGAATTCTATGAAAAATCTTCTAGTATATTGATCGACAACAGTCAACATATACTTTGATCCACCCAAAGTTGAAATTTTCATCGGGACACATAAATCAATGTGTAATTTTTCTATAGGAAAATTAGTGTTTTCACTAAAAGTGGTAGTTCCTGCTTCTCTTGGCATTTTACCTAAAGGGAAACTTTGGCAAAAATTCAAATTTCCTTGTAAAAATATGTAAACCAACTACCATTTGATTTTGATAGAGAATTTCTAAATAGTTTTCATTTATATGACATAGCCTTTTGTCCCAAATATCAAATGAAATTTCATTTGTTTTCAGGCAAGTTTCATCAATAATTTGATTAAGTTCCTAATTTCTAGAGAATTTAATGGTAAACAAGTCTTTGGTGAAGTTACAAAAACAAATTGGTTTACCTTCTTTAGAGTAAATGTTGTGAATGCTCCTTTATCATTAAAAGTAACTTCATTGCCTTTTTTGACAATTTTTGGGACTGAGAGTAAATTTGTTCTTAAATCAGGTACAAAAAGTACTTCTCCCAGTTTTATATTGTTTTCTTCTTCATTTTGAATCATGTGCTTCATTTTAACAGTTCCTTTGGCTAATGATGTTATGCCTTTTCCATTTTCAGCAAAATGGATGGTTCTTTGTTCAAAATTTTCATTTAAAGTGTTATCTGTCATTAGTCATGTGTGAAGTACATGCAGAATCCAATTGCCAAATTTGAGTATTAGAAAATTCTGGGCAAAATCTGTATTGAGAGCAAATTCTTATTTTTCATTTGAAGATTGACCCTTGAATTTCTGAAAAATTTGCTTCTTCTTTATTATTTTGTGAAAATGGAATCCCTTTTGATCTGTTCTTTGTATACCTATTATAAGTCTTCTTGATTTTTTGGATTGTGCCAACATTTGTTTTGAAGATGGCCTGATTTATGGCATATATGACATGTTTTAAAGGTTATCTTCTCTTGTACTTTAAAGGCATTATTGCATTTAATGTTATGCTTTTTTCTTTCAAAGTCAAGAAGCTTTTGTCTTATATTTCCTATAGAAATATTTCTATTCATAATTAGAGCTGTAGAAATACTTGTGTAATTATCTGGGAGGCCTTCAATTATGTATCTGATTATTTCTCTTTCAGATATTGAATTTCCTAGCTGAGATATTTGATTGCCTAATCCTTGAGCTCTAGTTATATAATTTTCAATATTTCCATTGCGCTGTTTCTTCAATTTTTTTAAAATAGATTCATTACCTTGTCTTCTATTTCACCTTCAAATCTTTCTTTTATTAAATTCCATATTTCTCTGGAATTATTTATTCCTTTGTAGATAATTGCAATCTCAGGAAAAATACTTAAGATCATATGTATATCCAAGGGCTTCCTTGTTTTTCCTGCTCCAATCTTCATAAATTTTAATAGATAATGGATCATTTTCATTTTTAGTTGGCATTTGATTTTGAATCACTACAAAAGGTTGCTTAGCTTCAAGTAGCGCTTCAAACCTTATACTCCAATTATCATAATTTTAGGTTTAAATTTTCGTGTTGATAAACACGTTCATTTTGAAGCGTTAATTTATTTATGTTCAACTTTTTAAAAATAAATTCAAATATTATGAAGCCTGTTAGAACTGACTTCTTTTTAACCACGCTTTCCTATAATATGTTGTTAATTTTCGATTGAAGAGCTAGAGCAAATCGATTTAAAATATATTTATTGGCTTTTCATACTAGCACAACATTGAAAAAGTAAGAAATTAGAAAATGCAAAATATTATACATATAAATACAAAATGTTATTTAAAAAAATTAAAGACCATCCTTTGTTCTTAATATCGAAACATTCTTCTTTGTTCTTTAATTCATTATTTATATCTTTAAATATTTTAGCGCAATATCCAAATAAATTCAAATGGGGGAAGTTCACATTTGAATAGTGCCAATTCAAGCGTCTCTAGCACATTTTATGGAAAATGATTTTGAATGTCTTCCTAACGGAGTAGGTTCAATTGGTACGAACAGATAAATATCTTAAGTAGAAATAAATTGAATTAACATTGAGTTTGTATACATTCTGGAATAGATTAAAAAATTAGTTTTTTTGTTATATTTGATTATCGCAATTCCGAGAGCAAACATAATCGCGGATTAAAACAAGATTTGAATCAAAATTATTTTTTTTAGTGTTAAAGAAACCTTTGGTTAGTTAACAAAACAATGGGAGCATTGTGTAGCAATTAGATCAGAAGAAATTCCGTAAATATATTGAGAGTGCGAGAAAAATGCAAGCTATATAATGTAAAATAATGCAATGATATATATCGGAATAACACTAACTTTTAGTATAATTCCTTTTGAAAATTTCTGCATTTTTTTTTACTAATATGTATATGTTCACAAAGTAAAATAAATTTAGGAATTAAAATTTGTTTCTTGAGAAAAAGAAACAAAAATTCATTCCTAAAGAGAAAGATCCCTTTTTGCATATATTACAATTACATTACAATATGTATCTAGGATCTACTCTACAACTTCTCTCACAAGCTACACCATCTTTTGACAGATCCGCCGACGCCATAAATCCTCTAGTAGGATGTTATAAAAACAATGCCGCCCCTGCACTGATGAGAAATGGGTATTTTCAAGAAGTCTCTGCGACCAAAATATTTTTGGTCGCAGTGATACAGCCTGCTCCACACTTACGAGGGCCAACAGCCCGAAAGGCGTTCGTGGATGGCTTTTCTTGATTTATCAAGAAAATGGGTTGACCAAATATCAGGGAACAGGCTAAATCAACGTTTAGTTTATTTCTGTTCAACTAGAAGGCGCTCTGCCTTCTAAAAAGCACATGTGCTCCTGGTAAGGATATACCTTCTTTGTTTTTAGTAGATATATCCTAATTTATACTTAGCTATATAAGTTAATAATCTTATTTAAGCTTGTACCATATTAATTGCCATTAACTCTGTCCCTATCTGCTTTCACCACATATTCCATGTAATTAATTATAACTTTATTAATATAACTTAAATCATTATTATATTTGTACCATAGGATAGGCCATATGTCCGTCTGTCTGTCTGTCCACAAATCTTGTAATTGATTTTTAATATACTTTGGCACACCTTTCAGAACCCGATGACAATGCAAGTTGACAAATTTTCAGACTTCTGGGTTGTCAGGGTGGCCGGAAATGGACACATTTCCAAATTGCCTTTCAAATTTTGGAAATTAATTTTAATTTACCTCCAGATCACATAGAAGTATGAAAATTTTAACACTCACTCAGTCAAATTAATAATGAAAGTTTTTAGGACAAATAAATAAAGCCTCCGAGGTTGTGTTTCTTTTTTAAAACATTTAATAACGCTCAAGCTTTCGGGTATGGTGGCCCTTCTACAGGAGCAACGCAAATGGTAGTGAATCGTCAGCAGCTGTTATATATTTACCTAATATATTTACATCTTTGCAAATTTTTTATAAAAGAACTATTAATTTCTTGATATATGCTAAGTATTGAAATATTATTAATGTTTATCCAGAATATTTACATCTTTCTAAACTAACTTAAAAACTATTATATAATAATTTAACTTATGAGATTTGAATTGGCTATGGAAAATTGTTATGAAATAGGAGTTATTGCATTAAATATGGGGAAGTGTACATTTTTTAATTGCTATTTATGAGTTCTGTATATGATTCTGGAATTTCAATGTCCCTATTGATGCTTGCGTGTTTTAATGATAAAAAAGCTTCTAAGTACAGTCTTTTCTGTTTGTTGTTTATGTTGGTATAGAAAGTTTTTGGGTTATTTAGGTTGAAGGTGTGACCTGTATTTTGTGTGTGTTGGAATAAAGGGGATTTCTTATCTTTTCTATTTATGGATCTGGTTTGCTCATTTATCCTATCTATTACTTGTCTGCTGGTTTCGCCTATGTACATACTATTGCATTGGTTGCATTCTATTGAGTATATTGCTTGACTGTTGTATATTGGTGAGTTATGGCTATTGTTTTTGGTTATGGGATTTCTGACTATTGCGCCTATGTTGGGTGTGTTTTCGTAATATGTTTTTATACCATATTTTCTAATTTCTCGGGCTATTGTTACGCTATATTTAATGATATATTAACTGAAATAAATAGCCTCCATAGTGAATTAAACTTTACCATAGAAAAATAAAACAATCATTACTTACCATTCCTTGACATCCTCATTACTAAAAACAACTCACAGTACACTTCCACAGTATATTACAAGCCTACATTCCAACCCAATTTCATCCAATATTCATCATACTGCCCACTAAGCCACAAAATCAACACAGTAAAAACCCTAACAAAACGGATACACACACCTTACTCCAACAACACATGTAAAGCAATAGAAACTAAAAATATAATTCAATATCTTACCTCAGCCGGATACCCAAAATATTTCATATTAAGGCATTTTTATAACCCCAATAACACAAACAATAGTCAAACATATAAATCTATTTGCATCATACCGTACTCCCCTAATAGCGTAACAATAGCCCGAGAAATTAAAAAATATGGTATAAAAACATATTACGAAAACACACCCAACATAGGCGCAATAGTCAGAAATCCCATAACCAAAAACAATAGCCATAACTCACCAATATACAACAGTCAAGCAATATACTCAATAGAATGCAACCAATGCAATAGTATGTACATAGGCGAAACCAGCAGACAAGTAATAGATAGGATAAATGAGCAAACCAGATCCATAAATAGAAAAGATAAGAAATCCCTTTTATTCCAACACACACAAAATACAGGTCACACCTTCAACCTAAATAACCCAAAAACTTTCTATACCAACATAAACAACAAACAGAAAAGACTGTACTTAGAAGCTTTTTTATCATTAAAACACGCAAGCATCAATAGGCACATTGAAATTCCAGAATCATATACAGAACTCATAAATAGCAATTTAAAAATGTACACTTCCCCATATTTAATACAATAACTCCTATTTCATACCATTTTCCATAGCCAATTCAAATCTCATAAATTAAATTATTATATAATAGTTTTTACGTTAGTTTAGAAAGATGTAAATATTCTGGATAAACATTAATAATATTTCAATACTTAGCATATATCAAGAAATTAATAGTTCTTTTATAAAAAATTGTAAAGATGTAAATATATTAGGTAAATATATAACAGCTGCTGACGATTCACCACCATTCGCGTTGCTCCTGTAGAAGGGCCACCATACCCGAAAGCTTGAGCGTTATTAAATGTTTTAAAAAAGAAACACATCCTCGGAGGCTTTATTAATTTGTCCTAAAGATTTCACAGAGGTTATAATTTCGGAATAATGAAATTGCACAAGTTTTCAAACTTCTGGGTGGTCGTAGTGGCCAGGAATGAACATTTTTCTTTATTTATTTTTAAGTTTTATATTACCCTCCTTACAAGGCATTGACGAATCTGCCGCGAGTAGATTTCCGTCTATTTAAGGCCTAATCCCCAATGAACTTTTGATTCTAAGTTTTGTAAATTAATCAATAAAATCTAACTAAATAATTAATAAATAAAAATACATTAAAAAAAAAGAATTTATTCAAATGCACTCAAAAGGAAAAAAATAAAATATTTTATCTTCTGTTATTGAACAATTGGATGTGTCTGAGTGAAAATAAAAGCGGCGGGGGACAATCATATTTAGAGAAGAGGTAAAAATATAGCAAACGCATCAAAATCGCTAAAGGTTGCTACATATTAAATCACATTAGATTCGAAATTCATGACGATCGTCCCCCGCCGCTTTTATTTTCACTCAGATACATCTAATTTCTCAATTACAAAAGATACAGTATTTTATTTTTTTCTTTTGAATTAGTGAATTTGAATAAATGTTTTTAAAAATGTATTTTTGATAATAATTTCTTTAAAACCGTATTAGCATACTGGACATTATAAATAAGTGAGAAAGAGAAATCAATATTTTCTTCTCTATAAAAGGTTTTCGATCCAATAATTTCCGCACTCCCCCCACCATCTATAAATGTTCTAAAAGTTTTCGAAAGTTTTCCATATGAGCACATGCTATGATAATGCTTTAATACAGCAATAGATATATTTTAATACAACATAATTTTCTTTTCATTTCTAAAATAAAATCTTCGAAAATGTGTCAGATTCAGCTGTAGTTAGGGGCATTCAGCGTTTCTCCACAATGAATAAGCTTTAGGAGACAAAGGTGGATAACAACGCACTGTTATAGTATTGTACCATATATCTATTGCATTAACTTACCCACCTCAATATGTTGTGGCTGGATCATCGAAGTACTGCCCCATCAAACATCGTTGCTTCTAAAAATAGCCAAATGTTCCAGCCGAGATTGGCTAATATTGAAACATGTTCATATCATAGGATTTTGCCAGCGGGCCAGATGTTGCGGCCGAGATTGGCTAATATTGAAACATGTTCATATCATAAGACTTTGCTATCAGGCCAAATGCTGAAGGAGAGATTGGCTATATTGACACATGTCCATATCAAAGGAATTTGCCAGGGTAGCAAATGGTTTAGCTAGAGGTTTAGCTAGATTTAGCTAGATTGAAACATGTCCATATCATGGGACTTTGCCAATAGGCTAAATGTTACAGCTTAGATTGGCTATATTGAAACATGTCCATATCATAGGAATTTGCCAGCGGCGCAAATGTTGCAGCTAAGGTTTAACTAGATTGAAACATGTTCATATCATGGGACTTTGCCAACGGCTCAAATGTTGCAGCTGAGATTGGCTATATTGAAACATGTTCGTATCATAGGAGTTTGCTAGCGAATCGTATGGTGCAGCTGAGGGTGAGTTTAATTTAAACATGTTCATATCATAAGATTTGGAGCGAAAAAGGTTTTCAGACGAGATTGGCTATATTGAAATAATTCATATAGAAACATTCATATCATAGAACTTTGCTAGCTGCCCAAATGTTGCAACCGAGCTCAGCTTAATTGAAACATGTTTATATCATAGGACTTGTCAGCGACTAAAATGTAGCAAACGAGTTTGGCTATATTGAAATTATATTATAGAATATTTTCCATGGCCAGATTTTGCAATATTATATTGCATGTCAAAGTCCAGCGCTTTCTTGACGTTGAACTTAAGTGGAGTATGGTGATCTTCAAACCACGCGTTTCCTCAAAGGCCATTGGGAAGCACGCATCTTTCTTGATTCTATTCATAATCACGAGACATGCGTTGATTTATATTGCAGCTATGTTTTTTTTTATTCTTTCGCACAGAACCTTTATATGTATACCTTTATCGTGGAGAGAAAGGGCAGAGATTATGCTAGCATTCTTCAGACAATCTTCGATTTGGTTGATGAGAAAGTTTCCAAAATCTTGGTAAATATAAACGCACTAAACGTGTTTCTCTGGAGACGTTCGCGATTAGAGAATATATCAGGGAATATAATATATTAAAATATTTAAATATTAAAAAAAACTTTGAAATAAAAGCTAAAATATTCATGATTTTTTCTCTACTGTTGCTTGGCTCGCCCAAACAATGGATCGTAATCTTTTGAAATAAAATATAATTTCGTAAATTTGTAAATTATTTTATTTTTGTATAAATCTATATATCTTATTCCTTTGTGTGTGAATGTATCATAATCGGGGCACTCAATACTTTAAATTCTGAATATGTCAAAGTCAACTACACCAATACATCTCTTTGCGTCGTTTCGTTTTTCGATTTTTTCGAAGTTGCGTCGCTGCTTAATTTTTTACTGATTTTCACTGTGCGTCGTTATATTTTAGAAGTTGCGTTGTTTTGGATTCGAGTCTTTAATTTTTTTGATTATTTTTTTTCCTAAAAAATGGCAACACCTTTGTTTTTGATTACGCCTTCACATATTTTAACTTTGCGTCGTTTCAATTTGCGTCGTATTTTTTTGGAACGTAACCCCGACGCAAAGCGAGGTATGGGTGTACATTCAAAACACTATATAACCTGATAAAAAAGACCCAATATTTTTCGATATTATTAAAGAACATTTTAATATGTAGAGTGATGCATAAAACTGAATACTATTTTGTAAGAAAATCATTTAACTGGTCGGATAGTAATGATAGCTTTCTTTTTGACACCAACCTTATATCATACTTTATAAATGTCCATTCTACGAACATATAACGGAAAGAGTTTTACCCTAAAAATTACATGTAATTGATCATGATTGTATTAGTGCATCGTCAATTTTTAAATTTATATAATCATATTTTATTACTTTTATTATATATATTTATACACGTACAAAGAACCACCTAAATAGCTGTAGGGCTTTGACATCAGGGACCATATCTGTCAGGGCAAGGAGCACAGCACTGAACAGAAGTCAAGAGTTTATTTTAATATTATTTTGATGTTGAAAATAAGAATATCTGTAAAATAAAATAATTAATAGATAAAAATACTTAAAAAAAAAAACTTATATTCAAATGCGCTAAAAATTAAAGAATAAAATTGAATATTCTGTCATTGAACAATTAGATGTATCTGAGTGAAAATAAAAGCGGCGGGGGACGATCATCATGGATTTCGAACCTAATGTGATTTAATATGTAGCAACTGATTAGCGATTTTTATAAGTGTTTGCTATATTTTTACCTTTTCTCTAAATATGATCGTCCCCCGCCGCTTTTATTTTCACTCAACTACATCTAATTGCCTAATGACTAAAGAGACAATATTTTATATTTTCCCTTTTTAGTTCATTTAAATAAAATTTTCTTTAAAATTTATTTTTACTTATCAATTATTTCACATGTGTAGACATATAGTACACTTTCAATAAAAACAGTCGCTAACTACTTCCTACCATGAACACCATCCATCGCTGTACGACATGTATACCTAGGAATAATTTTTAAAAATGTTGTAAGATGAATTTAATGCCAAAGATTTTATGAAACCATTCTATATTAATTGGTTATATTTGTTGTTGTTTTTTTATCTTTTTCGTGGGGGGTCGATGGAAGGCTGGTTAAACCGTTTGGTTTTCGACCACTACGACCCGGGTTCGATTCCCGCATTGGACACATTTTTCTGTTTAAAAAAAAAATGCTCCATTGGCCCCCGAATCTTGTTAAAGTCCACCCCACCAGCGAATGCAAGTAACAAACGGGGCTCTGGCACATTTGTAAGTGCAAAGTCGAACTGCTTTTCACATGTGTATACATGTAGTGCGCTTACAGTAAACGCAGTCGCTAACTACCTACCATGATTATCATGGCCTGTACCACGTGTACTAGGGGTAAGCAAAAAATAAATATTTTTCGTGTGTGACAGAAAGAGAAAAGGAACTTGAATTTCAATACACCGATTTATTAAAAAGTTGGTTTCTTTTAAAGCATCATTTTTTTAGCTTTCTCAAACCTGAAACTTTTATATAATAGTATTGATCTCGAAACACAAATTAGAATATATTTTATTTTTTAATAATTTCTTCCGCTGCCTTCCAAATGTTCTCCTGAATCTTTTCTCACAGATACGCAAATAAAAAACCTCTAAGTACAAAAACATTCACACAAAGGTACACAGACACGTATACTATGATCTCAACCTCTGGGCTTAGAAGCGATATTTTATGTGTAGAAACGACCTGGCTTCGTGTCTTCTGGTCGAGTGAATATTTTGTTGTTAAAATATTGTTCCAATTTTAGTATATGTACCGCCGAACAATTGTTCCTGCCTACTAAAAATGAACTGGCTTCGCACGTGGTCTGCTTTATGGAATTTTCCCCGGAAAGATTTTGTATCTGATAATCAAACATGATACAGAAATATTCTCATCATCAATTTCTGTCTTAAAAAATAACTAATTATGCCCAGAACTTGGTCAATCAAAATTTTAGATCCTATATCCTATATATGAGAATTTGATCCTACCTTGCATATATATATATTCTATATATTAGATATATAGAATATATATAATATACTAGCGGATGTACCTGGCTTCGCCCGGGTTTTACCCGAGTAGAGGTTTGTCTAACGAAAATTTGTTAAAACAATTCTCTATAAACTTATTTAAAAAAAAAAGATATATTTTGATAATTTGAAACTCATAAATTTGAATCTCTCGATAAAGTGAACATTTTTCCCGGTCCCTTGAAAAATACTCGATAAGTTGAATAAAATCAATATTAATTGGTTCCCTCGGTAATTGGAAGTTAAAGGAATAGTATCTGGCCTTGGAATTGTATCATTATTCTTGTCTCAAATAAATTGCCGTGTCATCCTGAATTTTGTCTTTCCTAATTTTCTACATTACAAAATCATCGTTTTATCTAGTGAAAATATATTTCCCGGTCCCTTGAAAAATACTCGATAACTAACTTTGATTTGTGCGCAATTAATAGGTAGAAAATCTTACTTTTGATAAATAATCTTTAAGATAATACTTAGTGATAATAAAACTTATAGATAAAAAAACGTGTTATCATCATCGCAATGGGGGCGCTGCTTGCGAGTTAAATCTACAAATCTGCAAATACCTCTAAGGATATTCAAGATATTCAAGAAATTATTTTTCAGAAACCTTCCCAGTACTATACTAAATAGCTTCTCAAAGTTTCATGGCGTTCCAATGGGTGGTTTGGTCAGGCATAAAGGACAGACACACACACAAACATACATTCATTTTTATATATATATATAGATCGATATATTCCAAATATATTCAAATAGATGAAAGTATCATATATCATAATAATCTTCTAGCGCCATCTCTCTATCATTGAAAATTATATATGTGTGATGAAGTTACTGTTGACTCTTGTAGAATCCTGTCGACTAAAAATGTGATGAGGTCCTGTCTACTTAAACTGTGGCGTGTTCCGTATCGACTCTCGCTATACTGTGTTAACCGAGAGGAACAGTCAGGATGGGGAGTTTTCCAGTACCTCTCTGCACCTTGTAAGTCCTTTAAAAGTTCTCACAGAGCACAGGCAGTCGTGTTCGAGGCAGAGTGGAAAGCTTGGGAATGTCCATACAAAAAACGAAGACACAGTTGCACTAAGAAAGTTCCGTGAACAGATAAAAGTTGAGCTAGGAGCGAAAGGAGATAGAAGAGTTCTTACTGGGCTACATGGTCGATGAGGTGGACCTGGGGTACAACCGACGAGGGCTCACGCAGATGGTGAAGTGACTGTCAAGTGACTATTTATGGCTAGGACGGAGGCTTTATATACTTTTTCCGAGAAAGGAAGTATTGCATTTCAGCAGCTGCAAAAGAGCGTGGATCGTCTGGCGAAACTGTACACTGGCGCCATCCTGGCAGTTTCCAATCTATTTTTCGATGTTGTTTTGTGACTTCCATCTATCTGGAATTTAGACGTTTTTGACTTCTATCTCTTTAGCTCAACTCTTAATCTATTACAGAGTTTTATTTATTTGTCCTCAGTTTGTACAAAGTACATTAAATATGATGATGTAATGACACATGTCAATAATGCGTATAATCATTTACAGATGTGTTTCTATGATACAACATGAAAATCTTATTATAAGTTTACAATATAGGGTTGTTGGTTTAGATTATGCCTTCTGTAAAGCACATGCGCTCCTGGTCAGGATATGCCATTTTTAATATTGATTTCAACACCTGATCTTTTTATCTCTTATTTTTTCTTTCGTTTTTTTAATGTGCTAAGCGTATTTACGCAAGTTTGGCCTTAAATACCCATTTCTTGGTTTTTCGGGAAGCCATTGGGACCAAAAAATATGTTTGGTCGCAGTGGTTACAGTCTTCTCCACGCTGACGAGCGCCAACAGCGCGAAACGCGTTCGTGGATGGCTTTTCTTCATAAATCAAGAAATTGGGTTGGCCAAATATCACGGAGCAAGCTAAATAAACGTTTAGTTTATTTTTGCTCCACTAGATGGCGCTCTGCCATCTAAAAATCACATGTGCTCGTGGTCAGGAGATGCCGTCTTTATTTTTAATATATATATATATATATATTAAAAATAAAAAAAGGCATCTCCTGACCACGAGCACATGTGCTTTTTAGATGGCAGAGCGCCATCTAGTGGAGCAAAAATAAACTAAACCTTTATTTAACTTGCTCTGTGATATTTTGCCAACCCAATATAATGAATATAATGAAGGCATATCCTGACCAAAAAAGCACATGTGCTTTTTAGATGGTAGAGCGCCATATAGTGTAGTGTAGCAAAAATATACTAACGTTTATTTAACTTGCTCCGTGATATTTGGCCAACCCAATTTCTTGATAAATCATATTTAAAAAACCAATAGAAAAAATTAAAAGGTCAGGTGTTGATATTAAAAATAATGAAAGCATATTCTGACGAGGAACACATGTGCTTTTTAGATGACAGAGCGTCATCTAGTGGAACAGAAATCAACTAACGTTGATTTAGCATGTTTTCTGATATTTGGCCAACCCATTTTCTCGATAAATAAAGAAAAGCCATCCACGAAAGGTTAAATCAACGTTAGTTGATTTCTGTTCCACTAGATGGCGCTCTGCCATCTAAAAAGCACATGTGCAGAAAATATATTTGTCTATAACCACAGCATATATTTTACTTCAATTTATAAACCTACTAGACGAATGGCCCGGGCAACGCCCGGGTTTTACCCGAGTGCGAATATATTTTAAAAACGTTTTAATCTTCATTTAGATCTTCATCTTGTCTACACCTTGTATACATCTTGCTTCCTAGGGTTGCCCGGCAACGCCCGGGTTTACATGATTAAATGTATTATTCAAACACATTAAACATGTGCCCGTTGGCTGCCAGCGAGTAAATGTCGGCGCCCGTTGACTCCCGGCGAGCAAGCGACCGCTCCCGTCGGCTGCCGGCGGGCGAGTGGCTTCCCGGCGCATGCGCGCGCCCGTTGACTCCCGGCGAGCAAGCGACAGCTCCCGTCGGCTGCCGGCGTGCGAGTGCCTTCCCAGCGCATGCGCGCGCACAGGGATGCCACGTGTCGCAGGCCGTCCAATGGGCGCGCCCCGCCATCAGATTCCACCGCGTTCTAGATGAGCTATTTAGAATAATTTGAATATATAGTTTTAATAATTGATTTATATATTTTTCAAAATAGCCTATCGTCATCCTCGTTATTTTTTACCTATGTATTGAAATTTTGGTTTGAATTAGTGAACTACTGCGAATTTGTATACCGGACATACAAACCAACCAACCAACCAACAAACATACAAACATTCATTTTTATATATATAGATATACAAGATCGACAATCTAACATAAAAAAGTAGAGAAATGTTGTTTTCCCAGAAGGTCCATCGATAATAACTAAATAGCGTGCCAAAATATGTTATACTAATTTATTTTTGTGTAACTAATATTTTAAAGATAAATATTTTTCGGTCAAGTGTATCATTTAAGAGTATTCTTCTCTTTTTTTTTTGAGTCAATGTGGATGATTTATTATGTGTTTTCATACAAACAACCTAGCCTATTTGTTGGAGGAAGTCATTTCCTGATACGGATAAAAATATGCCAAAAAAAAACTTTGTTAAAAATGTTTTGTATTTTTCGCGTTTTGTGGTAGAATAATGTATGCCGCATTATGATAGATGTATAATAGGTTTTATATATTATATAGATGCATATTAAAAATAAAAAGGCATTTCCTGACCACAGGCACTTGTGCTTTTTAGATGCATATATATTTTTCAGAAATACATGTATTTAAATAAAGAAATAACGCGCAATGTATTCTACAAGGTGGGATCAATAAATAAGGTGAATTATAATTTATTAAAAAAAAATAAGAACGATATTAAAAATTAGGACTTGATTTATTCAAAATAATCACCTTGGCTTTCTATACATCGTCTCAATCGTTCTGGCAACTTGTAAATACCCTCTTTATAGGCACTCTTATGAAGCGTGTGAAAAAAATCTTGCACCACTTTCTGGACATCTTCATCAGAGTCAAATCGCTTTCCCTTTAACTCCTTCTTTAGTGGTCCAAAAAGGAAATAGTCAGAGGGGGCTAGGTCTGGACTATATGCAGGATGTTCTAAAACTTCAAAACCTAATTTAATGATTGTAGATACAGTTTTACATGATGTATGCGGCCTTGCATTATCATGAAGGAAGAGAACACCTTTACTAAGCTTCCCTCTTCTTTTGTTTCTTATACCGGGCTTTAGCTTATTTACAAGAATGTCACAATAAAGGTCGCTGTTCATACGTTGCCATGATATTTTCTATCCTCCAAAATTAAGTTTTCAACCGCATTTATCGTGCTTGGCGTCGCTCTAACACTTGGTCGTCCAGGTCGCTCAATATCGGAACATGTAATTCGTCCATTTTTGAACTTGTTAACCCATTTATAAATGTTTTTTTTTTTGAGACAAACAAGACTCCTCATAGATATTTTTCATTCTTTGGCATATTTGAGATGTTTGAATACCTTCTGCATTCAATAAACGAATAACTGCACGTTGTTCAAGCGTGGTGCAATCCTTCAAGGGAGCTTCCATTTTAGTTTATTTATAAGTTCCAATATTATAACCTCTGTGAAATCTTTAGGACAAAATAATAAAGCCTCCGAGGTTGTGTTTCTTTTTTAAAACGTTTAATAAAGCTCAAGCTTTCGGGTATGGTGGCCCTTTTACAGGAGCAACTGCTCCTGTAGAAGGGCCACCATACCCGAAAGCTTGAGTTTTATTAAACGTTTTAAAAAAGAAACACAACCTCGGAGGCTTTATTATTTTGTCCTAAATAATTATTTATAAGTCTCGCGCCGCGCGTGGGAAAAAAAGAACAGAACACCTTAAATAGTCTCTCGATGTTCTATTTTAATATTCTGTGGTTTAAATTATTTTTGCTTTTTTAATTTTTAAGAAATAAGATAATTCACCTTATTTATTGATCCCCCTTGTATATACAGTTACGAGCGTCATTCCTCATCTCCTAATCAATCAGTCATCAGTTTTCATCTCTGTCACCGTTTGCTTTTTTTTTTGGAATGGCGCCCTCCTATTGGTTGGCTACGGTCACGCCACCTTTGCCCCCCCCCCCCCCCCCCCCATCATGCCCCTACCCCCCCTGTTAAAAGTCATGACATATAGTATGTAAATATATTTTTTAAATGTATGACTAGGAATGTAGATTTCTATTGAATGTAGAAATTATTATGTAAATTTCCCTTTTGAATGTATATAACTTAGCCGTGTTTTTTAAAAAAAGAGTTTTTTTTAGTAGAGCAGAAGAGATTTACAGGTGTAGCCGCTGGTTTTATCTTCCTTATTTTCTTTCTTGCTTGATCACCCGAGGCAGCCCAAACAATATCAAGACTTTGGGTAAAAGTTTTTATATGTTAAGGGAGGTTTCTTTAATTTGACCTCTTATACCTTAACATTTGTGGCGTCCCCGGGTGGGCTGCGTGGTCTGGTCAAGCAGAGGAAGTATTGGAGCCTGCCGAGTAGCAGAGGAAGTATTAGCCTGCCGAGTAGCAGAGGAAGTATTGGCCTGCCGAGTAGCAGAGGAAGTATTGGCCTGCCGAGTAGCAGAGGAAGTATTAGCCTGCCGAGTAGCAGAGGAAGTATTAGCCTGCCGAGTAGCAGAGGAAGTATCAGCCTGCCGAGTAGCAGAGGAAGTATTGGAGCCTGCCGAGTAGCAGAGGAAGTATTGGAGCCTGCCGAGTAGCAGAGGAAGTATTAGCCTGCCGAGTAGCAGAGGAAGTATTGGAGCCTGCCGAGTAGCAGAGGAAGTATTGGAGCCTGCCGAGTAGCAGAGGAAGTATTAGAGCCTGCCGAGTAGCAGAGGAAGTATTGGAGCCTGCCGAGTAGCAGAGAAAGTAGGAGAGCCTGCCGAGTAGCAGAGGGAGAGTGAGAATCTGCGGAGCTCAAGGGAAAAGTGAAGCTCAAGGTTTAAAGGAGCTCAAAAAGCCCGTTGTTAAAGGTTAAAGGGAGCTCAAGGGAAAAGTGAAGCTCAAAGTTTAAAGGAGCTCAAAAAGCCCTTTGTTAAAGGTTAAAGGGAGCTCAAGGGAAAAGTGAAGCTCAAGTAAGGATAAAGAAGTTGAAGAGGCTCAAGTAAGGATAAAGAAGTTGAAGGAGTTCGAAGGCAAAGAAGTTGAAGGAGCTCAAAGGCAAAGAAGTTGAAGAAGCTCAAGGGAAAAGAAGTTGAAGAAGCTCAAGATAAATCTAGGAAGACAAGACTAAAGCTAGCGAGGTGGAATGGAGGAGGTGAACAAGAGACGTCGTAGGGCGGTGAGAGGTAACTTTACAAAATTAATTAATGATTTAAATATCGAACTGAAAGAGCCTTCAATTGATAGTATAAGGGTGGATGCAAAATTCGATAGGATAGAGGTTCTCTATGTAGAACTTACGAATCTAAACGAGCTATGCCAGTCAGTCATATTAGCCAAAGATGAGGCTACTGACGAAGAGGTCGATAGGGAATTTGAGGAGTGTGAAATTTACATAATGGAAAGATTTTATTTAAAGGCTAGAATTCGCGTTATGCGTGAGCGGGAAAGGGATGCTCAGGCCAAGACTTCTCAAATTCCACCAGGGGCGTCTAGTGCCTCTCCGAATTCAGATACCGATAATCAGAAAGTTATCAAACTTCAGACTACTTCTACGTCTCTATCGAAAAGCCCGGAAGAGTCTATGAAAGATGAAATTGAAGGCGTGGAAAAAGAGGATTCTGTAAAAACTGTTAGAGCTACGGATGTGAAGCCTGCTCTAGCTAAAGCTAGAATGCTAAAGGAAGCTTGTTCTGCTCCCTCTATAATAGATATACAATATGAGGGCAAAAAAGGTGCCGTGAGTGCTATTAAAGAAAAGGAATTGAATGCGGCAGTTGAAGGCGGTGAAGGGAAGGAAACAGAAGCGGCAGTTAAATGCAATGAAGTGAAGGATTCTGAAACTGCAGTTGATAGCTTTGTAGGTGTGAAGTAGGCTGAGGCTAAAGACAAAGCAAAGGAAGCGGAAGCAAAACCCGATAAAGTGAATTCTAAAGACGGAGATAAGGGAGATGAAGTAAAATAATCTGAAGGTCAAAAAGCAGGAGATGAAGGCGACGGAGTGAAGGATTCTGAAGCGAAGCCTAAGGGCGACGGAGTGAAGGATTCTGAAGCGAAGCCTAAGGACGAAGGAAGGAAGGATTCTGAAGATCAGCCTAAGGGCGACGTAGTGAAGGATTCTGAAGCGAAGCCTAAGGACGAAGGAAGGAAGGATTCTGAAGATCAGCCTAAGGGCGACGGAGTAAAGGATGCTGAAGCGAAGCTTAAGGGCGACAGAGTGAAGGATTCTGATGCGAAGCCTAAGGACGAAGGAAGGAAGGATTCTGAAGATCAGCCTAAGGGCGACGGAGTAAAGGATGCTGAAGCAAAGCTTAAGGGCGACAGAGTAAAGGATTCTGTAGCGAAGCCTAAGGGAGAAGGCGTAAAGGATTCTGAAGCGAAGCCTAAGGGCGATGGAGTGAAGGATTCTGGAACGGCAATTAAAGGTTATGAACCGGTGAACAATTCTAGAGCAGCAGCTGAAGGCGCTGATCAAGTGAAGATTTCAGATGATGAAACTGAATCGATTGATGATAATGAGGAAAATGAGGAAAGAGTTGTCAAAGTTCCAGCATCGAGGAAATTGGTGAAAGCAAGACTAACTGGAGATACGGAATTTAAGATAAAGGAAAGCGCAAGGTCTCTTACGAAGGAGGAAACTGCTAATGAAAAATGTGAAGATGCAAATTTAAAGAATAAGGAAGATTCTGAAGCTGAGTCCAAAGGCGATAGAATAGGGGATTCGGAAGCTGAAACCAAGGGTAATGGAGTAAAGGATTCTGGAACAGCAATTAAAGGTTATGAATCGGCGAACAATTCTAAAGCAGTAGCTCAGGGTACTGATTTAAAGGTGGAAGAAAAGCTAGATGTAGAACAGGGTACTGATTTAAAGGTGGAAGAAAAGCTAGATGTAGAACAGGGTACTGATTTAAAGGTGGAAGAAAAGCTAGATGTAGAACAGGGTACTGATTCAAAGGTGGAAGAAAAGCTAGATGTAGAACAGGGTACTGATTCAAAGGTGGAAGAAAAACTAGATGTAGAACAAGGTACTGATTTAAAGGTGGAAGGAAAGCTAGATGCAGAACAGGGTACTGATTCAAAGGTGGGAGAAAAAATTATTGATCCAAAAGATTGGTTGAGTGAGGGGTTCATTGAAGGAGTCAATGAAAATCCACATGAGGTGGAAGGACACTATTTGCCCCGTCACCTTTTGTTTAAGAGTGAGTCCAAAATGACGCCTATACGGCCGGTATTTGACGACGCTTCCAGTCGAAGACACAACGGACTCTCCTTGAGACGATATTTAAAAAAGATACCCAATCTACTGAGGAGAATTCCTGAGATAGGGATAAAACTTCGGGAAAATAAGTTCGGAGTTTTGGCCGACATGAGGAGATATTTCCAGGTGATGGCCATCAAGGAAAATGATTGGGACTACCTCCGATTTCTTTGGAAGAAGAAGATGGACGCTTATGGGGTAATCTCCGGTGGTGTGTATGGAGAGGGTGTCGCAGTGTGCCGAGGAGAAGATGGTTTTCCTGGATAAGAGCCTGGGCTCCCTGCAACGGTGTCCCACCTACCGGGATCCCCCCATCACGGTGGAACGGATTTTTTCTTTCTTGTTTTACAAAAAAGAAAGGTGGGGGTATGTTAAAAGTCATGACATATAGTATGTAAATATCTTTTTTAAATGTATGACTAGGAATGTAGATTTCTATTGAATGTATAAATTATTATGTAAATTTCCCTTTTGAATGTATATTTATTTATTTATTTATCAAATCAGACGCGATATCCCTACAAGGGATGCTTGCGTCAATAACAACACTAAATTCAGATACTATATTACATAAAAAAAATTAAATAATTACAAGATTTGAAAAGATAAGAAAGAGGACATTAAAATCATTCTTGATTTTACATCACAACCAACAAAATAAACAAACCAAAAAATATATATAAACAAATAGGTAATAATTAAGGTTTTTTTAACCAAGAGAGAAAATCATAGATATATTTACAGAATTTTCTAAATTTAAAATACGAGTCCTTACTATTTACAAACATAAAAAGATACTTGTATTCGATGTTTTCCCGGTTTCTGTAGTTCTGGAAGATTGGGCACTCAAGAAGCAGATGACTGGAATCCTGCTTTCTCTTTCCACATAAACATCCCGGATCGTCTATAACTCCTATTCGAAACAGAAAATCTCCGAAATTTCCATGACCAGTAACGAATTGCACATTGTAAAAGTCAGGGCGGAAATATTTTGGAATGCCCAAAGGGAAAAAGAGACGAAAGTGATCACTTGTATTAGAAAACATATCTTCCAATCTTGTTCTCAAAAATCCTTTTATAATTGAAGGAGAATGTGGACTGAACGTTCGTTGGTCTTCCTCGCTTAGTTGGTCCAATTCATATTTAATCAATCTTGATTCGATAAAATCAGTCAGGAATGGGATCTCTGCCAGACAGTGGACACAATTTGAGGAAGATGTTTTAAACGATCTAGTAGCCCAAAGAACAATTTGGTATTGCATCGAATTTAATTTCTGTTCACAGCGGTTATTTATTTGGTAAAACCAAATTTCAGCTCCATATGTTAGAATAGGTCTAATTAGCGTCTTATACAAAATTAACCTTTTATTAGAGTTTATACCCCATATTTTGCCGCTGAGGGAAAAAAGCAGATTTTTCATGCGATGCGCCTTATGCAAAATCTCATTGATGTGCGGGGTGAAATTTATTTTTGTTTGAACCTATGATTAGATAATTTCATTCCCAAAATTTTGATTTCATTTGAAGGCTTTATGATGGTTTTTTGAAATTCCAGCTGGAACCTATGGAAATTGTGAAAGTGAATCAAGTTTGTTTTTTCTGGATTTATTTTTAAATTGTTTGAGCGACACCATTGAGTGACATAGTTTAGGGTGTTCACTAACTCAGTTTTTAGACCCTCTAAATTATAATGCCAACATACAATAGAGATGTCGTCCGCGTAGCAAATAATTTCAGCTTTTGTAGATTTAAATTTCATTAAAATATCGTTTAGCAAGATGTTCCATAATAACGGTGAATAATTCAGCAGTGAATGTATATAACTTAGCCGTGTTGTTTAAAAAAAGAGTTTTTTTAGTAGAGCAGAAGAGCTTTACAGGTGTAGCCGCTGGTTTTGCCTTCCTTATTTTCTTTCTTGCTTGATCACCCGAGGCAGCCCAAACAATATCAAGACTTTGGGTAAAAGTTTTACTTGTTAAAGGAGGTTTCTTTAATTTGACCTCTCATACCTTAACACCCCCCCCCCCCCCCCACTCGCCTTTTCGTTTATGTAATTATTGTGTTCGAGCGGGTCGCTCCTTAAATAAATGCATATATTAGTTAATAACCAAATGGAATCCTCTCTTTCTTTTTCCCAGTAAGAGACGCCTACGGAGGCCAACAGTACATAGACAGATAAAGCACATTAGGCTGTAGTTATTAACTAATATATGCATTTATTTAAGGCGCCAATTTATAATTGTAACAAATAGTATTTGAATCAAAACATTCAATCGGGTAAAACACGGGCGTTGCCCGGGTCATTCGGCTAGTATATAATAAACGATAGTCTTAAAGCACGAAAGTTTATTTTTACACAAAAAAAAAATTCTACTGTCCATTTTGCGATGAAAAAATATTGCGAGGGCTTGGCTCATCAGTGGTAAACCTTACAGCGGTTTAGCCAATTTAATCTATAAAACCGTTTCTTAGAGCTCTATTACTCTATTGGATGATTCTGCTTATATTCGTTGCACTGAAGGATGGACTCTTAGAAATGGTATCCAAGCAAAGAATGGACATAAGCTTCTATGTGTAAATATACTGTCCTAAACGCTTATGTCCATAGTTTGCTGAAATGTCATTTCTAAGATTCCATCCTTTAGTGCACATCGTATATATAAGCAGAATCGTTCAATACAGTATTAGATCTCTAAGAGAAGCGGTCTGGTAGATAAAATTAGCGCAACCGCTGGATTAGTTCACCACTGATGAGCCAAACCCTCCCAATATTTTTTTCATCGCAGTAAGGATAGTAGAAGTTTGTTTTGTGTGTAAAAAGAAACTTTCGCGCTTTAATTCTTTCTCGTTTATTATACATGTAAATTAAAAATAAAGAAGGCATCTCCTGACCACGAGCACATGTGCTTTTTAGATGGCAGAGCGCCATCTAGTGGAGCAAAAATAAACTAAACGTTTATTTAGCTTGCTCCGTGATATTTGGCCAACCCAATTTCTTGATAAATCAAAAAAAGCCTTCCACGAACGCGTTTCGCGCTGTTGGCGCTCTGCCATCTAAAAAACACATGTGCTCGTGGTCAGGAGATGCCTTCTTTATTTTTAATATCAACACCTGACCCACTTATCTTTTTTTTTTCTATTGTTTTTTCATACATGTATATAAAATTAATTCACAAGATTCACATAAATTTTGACGCGCACATTATCTTCTTGGAAATATTTGAAACCACTTATCGGCAGTTTAATGACTAAGAATATTGTAACAAAGTATTCATTTTTTATTAGCAGAGTAATATTTTTTATGTTTATATTTTGCTATACTCTGTACACTTCCCTCTTTTGCTTTTCTTTTGTTTATCACTCATAGTTTGTTATTTCCTTAAATAAATTGTTGTCTCATCCCGAAGTTGGTCTTCCCTAATTTTCCACGTGGCATTTTGGTGGAAGTGCTGGGTAAATTAGGGAAGACAAACTGAAGATCGCCGAAAAAGTCTAGAGGCCATGGGTGCTGTGATCTACATTTTCGAAGACTGGCTCCAGGATTCAAGCCAAGACTTCTCTCCAAGATGACGATGTTCCTATAGACGATACGACGACAAATCCGCTCTTCACGCCGCAAAGAAAAGGACACAAAGGTACTAGTATCAAAGTTCCAAGACTTGGATGGAATCCTTGGCAGAAGCACGTCAGATCCATGTCAGTAACTACAATAATTGCTAGCTGTAGGTCACAGCTTCCTTAGGGAATCTTCAGACAAAAGTACTGAATGATGATAAATTTTACTACAGCATGTGTTAAATAGTTACTCTTATCAAGTGTGTAAACAAGATAATAGATAAAAAGAAGATAGTTTTTTAAGAGCCCTAAAAATATATATTCTTAGAATTAGAAGCGGGAAAAACCCACTTTTTTCTAAATAAAATTAAAAGCATATCTGTAAATTTTAAAAATTAATTAAAGTTGAAATTAAAATTGAAAATTAATTCAAAATATATCTGTGAATATCATTGATATTTCCTCTCTTTTATTTTGCTTATATCCCAAGTACACGTGGTACAAGCCATAGTAATCATGGTGGATAGAAGTAGACGACTGCTTTTACTGTAAGTCGCCACATGTCTAGACACGTGAAAAGCAGTTCGACTTTGCACTCACAAATGTGCCTCTATCCTATAAAACTATTTCCTCTTTCTTCTATTCTGTTTATTGTAGCACATTTCTTCTGATTTAAAAAGCAAATTATATCTTTTCAGATTGTGTTAGAATTTTATAAATGTTTTTATTAATTTTACTCTGATTTATACAGATCTTAATTTTTAATAATTATATTTAGAATGGTATACTTTTATTTTCATGAAATCTTTCTGATATCCACTACTCTTTTTCCTGATTGAGTTGTACATTTATCTCTGTCAGGCTTGAACTAGGACTGTTCACGAGAAAGAGTAAAGTCAGTTTCTTTATTCGATTATAGAATGCCTTGATTTCTTTGGCAAATTATTATCTATTGGGAAATTTACATATGATTTCTTTATTAATACATCTCTCTCAATACTGATACAGAAAAAAAAAACCTTTGGAAAGGTTTTGACATAGGCTTTGAGGACTAGAGAAATTTAAATAATTAAAATTTAAAAACACATTTTTCGAACTCTGCACTTTCGCAAACAAGAAATGTTTTTCATTCACACTTATAATTAAAAGGATGTAATATGTCTGTTAAAAATGAATATTGTTTATGAATATTAGGTTTAATTAAATTGTATTTTTTTTTTTTTTTTGTTTGCGGAAGAGCAGTGCTTTCGAAGCATGTTTATAAATTTATAATTTTTTTTATTTCTACTGTCCGAAAAAAAAAAATCTCATGTCCCTAGTTTATATAAAATATTTAAATTTGTTATCATTTCAATCAATTATACTGAATATACAGTTAAACTTGTCTATAGCGTCCCCCTCTAAATAGCGCCTCCCTCTCTATAGCGCCCGATTTTGAATACGTAGTACGATGCGATTTACATTAAAAGTGGCATGTCTATAGCACCCCCTCTCTATAGCACCCTATTTTGGTGAGTCCCAAGAGGGGGCGTTAGGCAGGTTTAACTGTATATATATTTATATCAACAACAAACAACAACAAAAACCTTTATTAAGACAATATTGTCTTACAAGGGAATTCCCCTAAAAAGTTATATATGTACATGAGTGAGGAGAGATAGGGAAAAGCAATTTAGAGGGGAGGGGGAGCAATCAGCCGTTGTCTGTGGAGTTGAGCACTTCTTTTCTCATTTTATCAATCGCCTTGAAAAATATAAAATATTTATAAACAAATGTTTTATCCAGCAGGAGAGCAGTAAAGATTTTATATACATGTTGTTCATTGTAGTGAGTTAGCTCCGAAATTTCGCGAATTTCCATTCTCTTTTCATGTAGGAATGGGCAATGGAATAGATAGTGGACCAAATTGTCTTGGATGACAGCATTGCAGAGGTAGCAATTTAAAGGGTCGCTGTTCCAAAATCCCGTGATATCCTCGCGGAAAAGTAGCCATAGAATCCTTTGACGGGCTATAAATCGTTTATTTTTCAAAGGGAGGTTTGATTTAAAATATCTAATTAAAATGAAAAATAAAAATAAAATGCCTTTTTAAAAGTTGAACCTACATATAGATTTATAAACGTATATAAATATTGTTATATACATACATTTAAATATATTTTTGAAACATAATATTTTTGAAAGAATTTATTAAATTTTTATAAGATGTTTTCTTATGATATGTTCAAAGCTGATATTTTAAACAATAATACACAATGTATTTATTTTCAAAAAGGAGAAATATTTCTAACATAAATTAAACTTTATTATTTAGCATTCAACCCGTAAGCTCGTGGGTAAGCCTCGTTGAGTGTCGCTCGCGCATGCGCCTCTGATACACCTGTATAAATGAATGTATTCGACAGTACAGCCGTTCTAGACGCAGTCAAACAGAATAAAAGTATCCTATGTCCGTCTGCTGGTTCTAAGCTAACTCCCCACCAAATTTCATCCAAAACGGTTCAGCCGTTCTCGAGTTATAAATAGTGTAACATTTTTTACGACTTTCTTTTATATATATAGATTTATTTATATTCAAATATTTAAATAATTAAAAAGGCATATATTGGATCAAAATATCATTTATTTTACCAATATTTCAGTTGGCCGAACGCCAACCTTTATCAAGGTGTTATACCATTTTAAAGTGTGTCAACAACAAACTCAGCGCCACATAACGTCAACAGAATTAGGTTTTAAAAAAATATTTTGTTATATTCAATGGGGAGAAAAATTTTATATATATTTATATTATGGACAAAATAAATTTTGTAAAATATGAGTGTGAATATTTTGAAAAATTAACAATGAAACTATTTTATATTTAAAATTACTTATACTATGTGTAAAAAAAATATTTATCGTATAAAAAATAAATAAAAATAACAAAATATATATAAAAGAAAATGTTAAGCTAAAATTTTTACCGAAAACACAAAGCGTAAAAAATGTTTGAAAAGTTGGTTAAAATAAAATAGTCAAATATGTTAAAGAATATGTTTAGAGGAAAAATAATTAGGGTCTATCTTATATTTTAAAATATTTGTAATAAGTACAAAAATAATTCATTAAGAGATAAATGTAAAAGTATATGTATCTATTAAAACATTTGAAAATAAATTAAAAATTATTTAAACAAAAAACTGTCAAACTATTTTTTTTTTAAGTTTAACAACAAAATATGTGTATGTGGTAATTTAAGAATCATAAACACCGTGTATTTACTCACCACCTCTTCTTACACCCCCTACTCTAAGATGGACTTTTAATCATTGTACCCAATCCTTCTTTAATCAATTTAACTTTGTATGTATCGTTTTTGTGCGATCAATTAAATAAAGAGGTACATCTAGAAGGAACGTGGAAACCAATACTAAACTACCAAAACCGAAACCTGAGATCAATCGCCCAGACACCGCGGCGCCAGACGTCCGATGACGTAACGCTTGAGCATATAAAAACGGCTTGCCCCGCAGCCAATGAGAGTCAGATCAGCAGATGCAAGATAGCAGACAGCAGCAGCAGATATATCGTTAGTAAGTTTTTGTGAACGGGGTGGATAGCCCGCCGGCCGCAACTTGGTTTCTGCGTTCCTTCTCTCTGATCCCTCGGATTCCCCTTTGATTCGTCTCTATGTGCTTTACCACTCACCACCATCACGACTGCGCAATCACCAGCTTTCCGTACGACTCAATACAACAGACCAAACCACCGATTTACCACATGTATTTAAAAATTAATTTCAAAATTTTATGGAGATCGATGTATCTATAATTGAAAAAAATATATAAAAATGCATTAAAATGGAATTTTAAATAATTTAGGATGAATATATGTGAAAAATAAATTGAAAAGCTACGGCTCTGAACGTATCGCTAGAGTCCTAAAGAGGCATAACATCATAACTACCTATCAATCACATTTAAATTTTAAAAAGGCCCTACGCCATCCAGACACTAAACAAATTAACAAAATGGAAAACAAAATCAACGTAATTTTCAAAATGCCTTGTAACAATTGACAAGCTAATTATATATAGGGGAAACCAGCAAACCACTCAAAGATCGTATAAATCAACACAAATCAGGATTAAGAAATTATAACCCACTGTCTTTCCTTGTAGATCATGCACTGAACAACAACCACACTCCAGATTTCGAAAATACAGCTATTTTATACCAGAACATTAATGAAAAACACTGCCGATTGTTCTTAGAAAGCTGGGCCTCTGCAGAAGACAAAGAAAGTATAAATAGGAAAATTGCTTTACCTGACATTTATACACCATTTAGATCTTAAATTTTTTTGTCTAATTATTTTAATTTCAATTAGGTAATTTTTATTTTTATAATTGACTTATTATATACTATTTTAAAGGGAGAGGTGCCGTTTTTTTAATTATATGACATTGCTTCATTTTATTTATTTTTTTTTGCTTTAATGAATTTTTAAATATTGTTGTAATACCCGCGATTTCTTAAATTCTATTTTCACACATCAGTAATAACCTGTAAATTATACACACCACTTGTTTAAATATTTTTACATTTATCGCTTCAAAACGCAAAAGTATTGATACATTGAACATATAACATATTACATGCAATACATTAAACATTTTTAGTTTCCATTTTTTTATTTTTTTCTCATATATTCTCTCATCCTAAATTGTTTTAAATTACATTTTAATGCATTTTTATAAAATACTTTTTCAATTATAGATACATTGATCCCCATTAAATTTTGAAATTAAATTTTGAATACACACATTTTATTGTTATATATAAACTTTTTAAAAATAGTTTTTACAGTTTTTTGTTTAAATCATTTTTAATTTATTTTCAAATGTTTTAATAGATACATATACTTTTACATTTATCTCTTAATGAATTATGTTTTGTACTTATATTACAAATATATATATATTTAAAAATATATAAGATAGACTTCATTATTTTTACTCTAAACATATTCTTTAATATATTTGATTATAAATTTTATAATAATTTTTTCATGCACAAATTTCCCCCACCTACTTTGTATTTTAAACGATTTCAACTGTGATATTATAACACTATGCGGCGGTGAGTTTGTGTATACAAAAATGTAATGTCTCGATAAAGGTTGGCGTTCAGACAGCCGAAATATTGACAAAATAAATCTTTTATCAAATCTAATATATATATTCAAATATTTTTTTCACTGAAAAAATATATTCCTAAAACAATTCAAATTTTTCAGAATGTTGCTAAGTAGGCTTATATTGGGGCAATTTACTCAATCCCGAGATTTGCACTGGCGTTATGAAGTTGTCCTAATCACGATGAAGATTTGCCAAATGGTGTTGTCTATTCACTTAGCCGCGGTCACGTCCGGCCCAGCAGAACATTAAGTCGTCCCCAGACGGCACTGTCGCCTTCCGCCTCCCTGAATAGATATTTAATGCCACTTTTCTTGTAAACACGTCTTAAAAATAAAACTTTTTATTTCATTCAAAACTTTTGAAAATATTATATGCAAACTACAAAGCAATCCATATGGTATTCATTAATGAACATATAAGAGTGATCATGCATTTATTAATATTTTTCGATATTTCCACAAGGCTGAGAACGTCTATCTTCTTCTTTTGAAACTTCACTGAAACCCTTTTCTAAGTGGATAGATATTCCAGATCGAATCTAGAGAAGTGCTTTAAAAAGATATGTGGGAGAAGCCTGGTCAAATATCAGAATAAATCAATAAATACTTAATTCAAGATGAGATTCTCATAAGTAAACCTTTCAAATATCTAGGTTTAAAAATGAAATGTACATTCTTAATCAATTAATTTAATCATATGTGGAATATATTGTAGTGGGTTATCTCTCGGCCGTACGATGCGCGAGCTCAGCGTTTTGCAACATGGAGATTGATGGGGTTCAAGCTAGACAATCCCTATTAGGCATTGCCATTACCACTTAACATTAATATATAGCTCTCTTCCAAGAAAGAATTTCCAAATCAGAGAAACCCGCGTAAATTTATGAAATAGAGGTTTAAATTTCAATTTCAATGGCATAAAAAAAAATAAAAAATCAAATTAGGCAGACTCTAGATTGGAAAAAGCCTAGAGTGCCCAAAAGGCCGAAAATGTCGAATCAGCCCTCAATATTTGTGAAGGCTGAATCCATTGAAGCGAGGCTATCTCAGAAACCAAGGAAAGAAATAAAGAGATGCTGTTACAAATATCAGAAGCACCAAACAGAAGCAGGTATCTTATCAAGGCTAGGTCGGCAGCGGCGATATCCGACTAGTGCGTCATCGTCAAGTAGAGCGCGTACTTCCATCCAGTACAATATATAATGGCGCTGGAACAGATTCTGGGGTTATTTTCGGTGTAACAGCTGATAAATATGTCCGGGCTGTTCGGAATAGCCAGCGTTGAATTCGTAAAGCGCCTGGTTGAAGAGGGCCTCATCATCTGAACCACTCTCCTAAAAGCTTGCTTCACCATATAGGAAAAGAGCGGAAAATATATTCTTTTGGATTCTCCCACTTTCCAACAAAGACAAAGACGTCCTCGCGGCGCTGCGACACTACTGCAAGGTTGTCTCAAGGAGACAAGGAGGCCTTCAATTTTCTGAATAAAAGACGGAAAATTCACACATTCCGAGCTGATAATCACCTCCAAGACAGAGTAGACACCCGCCTACTTTACCTCCCGCGTTAGGTGTGGTGAATGTCACCGTCAGAGATATCTGCGAGCTACCTGCCCCTTTGTGTCAAAAGGAGATCGTCATCAGGACACCCAACAGAGCCTAGTCTCGACGCCATTTCCTTCTGGGCCCGCGACTTCCAGAAGCTCCGCCTCTCTGCCTCAACCGCGGAACGTTCTATGTCCGTCGGGCGGGCCCCCTTGACTCCTTCCAGCCCTCCTTCGGTGAACCGTTTCGTCTTTTACCGGGAAACTCCAGTCCCCCAGCCTTCTGCTCCAGAGCAGAGAATCAGAACATTGCCGTCACTACTAGCGCTTTCCTCGATAACTATTGTTCGAAAAGTGGTCTTTGCGAAGGATTTCCAAGTAAAGACTGCACACCCATCCAGGCTTATAAACCCAAAACCCAAAATAAATAGCTTCCGCAGACTGCTGAGGATCAGATGGAAGGGCTGTATGACGAACAGGACGTTGACTCGTTGATAGAAGAGGCGGTTTCGTCCTGCCCTGACAGGGTAGAAGTCCACGATCTACTAATGCCTGGGCATAAACCTATTCTAAGAAAATTCTCGAAATTGTAATTTCGAGTGTTAGGGACAATAAATACTATTTAGGTAGGAGACTGTTCAAATTCAAGACGACTTGTGATGAGACACTTGATGAATTTTAGAAGTCCCTTCAGGGATCAATCTAGTGTAAAATTTTAATTCAAATATATACATATTGTTTTGATCTTTGATTTTTGTTTTTGACTATTGATTAAGGCCGATAAACGTTAATTATATTTATTTTTCTCTCCCTCTCGACCACAAGGCGCTCGAAATCCGTGTTTTTTAGAGATGGATAAAAAGGATATGGATATGTCCAATATGGCATATCTGGGCAGAAAGCGCAAATCAACAGTTATCGGCTGAAGGTATTATTATTGTAAAAGAACAATATAAATAACATAGATATCGGCGAAAATAACTACAGGGTGGTCGAAAAGTCTTTGCACAACTTTAAAAATTGATAACTCCGCGAATATTTGCGCTAGAGCAATGCGGTAAACATCATTATGTTCAGGATGCAATGGGGAATTTTAATGGAAAATAATGAAAAATTCGAAACTGATTTTAGTTAAAATTTTATTTGCTAGATGGCGCTCTACCAGAATCAGAGATTCAGCGGCCAAATTGTTTGATAAATTGAAAAATATAACTGATCGACACGTATTTTTCCTTTTTGAATACCAGGAGAGAACCCTAATAATATCAAATGATGAATTAATAAAACACCATTTCGCCAAGAGTAGAAGAAATGGATGACGATTTTTAAATTCAATTCGAGAAATGTAAAATCGGTAAATGCAAATTAAAACTTGTAGCAAAGAAAAAATTATATTTTAGATGCGGTTTTGTAAAATAGATTGAATGTTCGAAAAACACTGCTGATATCAATGCACTATTTTTGAAATGTTAATATAGTACCAAAATTATGATGGCACTACTAATAGGATTTCTTGCTATAAGAAATGTATAGTTTCTTGACAAATTGGCGATACTTGACTATTTAACTGGAAATCTGTCATGATCCAACAAATGAAATATAGAGGGGAGTGACAAAATATATTTGTCGTACTTTATTCCAAATATCCTATGGGCTTGTCAAATGTTTTCATTGCCTATTATACTGTACACAATTTTATAAATGTGTCCCTTCAAATAAAAATCATTTTTAAATCAACCTTTTGCGTTGAATAACGTGGTAATAAACTCATTTGTTTTTTTATATTTGCGCAAAAATTCTTATGTTAGGGGTGTACAGAGAATATTCCTTATGCCATTTATTCTGATGATCGAAAAGCGATAGACTAAACATAAGGGGTAAAATTGTGTATAGCAGTGTTGTTCGAGAAGTAATAACACTTTGGTTTGCACATTATATAAGATGTGAGCAAATGACAAACAAAGAAATTACTGTTCACAAAATTAAAAGTCAAGATGTGAGGACAGCATTTATTATACCCATAACCCAACACAAAGAGCTGCAAAATATTGGTAGATAATGTAATACCTCGCAGCTTATATAACACATGAGGTAACTGCCTTCTCTCTTGTATTAGGTCACAATCCTTGCTCAATGTGGCGCCCTCTTCATTCTCAAACACCGCCTGCAGACGATAATATGACAGATTGGACAGCATTAAATAACATATATGTTCAAATTTATGAAACGTGCCGTCTGATAGAAGCCTTCAACATGGCCAATGTGGTAGGACGGCAAAACCACATAGCCAAATATCGCAAGGCGTCAAGTCTGGTGATCTTGGAGGCCACTGGTGTATAAAGTGGCGATTTATCACACAATCTCCACCTAACGTAACCTTCAGCAATTGTTTGGCACCGTGTGAGATTTGAGGAGGTCCTCCATCTTGCATGAATGTTATTTCTCTTAGTGCTTCTCTGTCCTGGAATATGGGAATAACCTTTTCTCTCAAAAGTTGAACATATCGTTCACCAAGTTACAGAAACGGTTTCAAAATTTATTCCATTAATTTATTTAAAGAAAAATGGCCCAATAACGAAAGAAGAAGTAAACACCAAACTGTAACCCTGGGCTGATGGAATAAAGTTCGCCTTAGACTGACGAGGGCCATTAGCCCGAAACCATGGTCTCTAGGTGGACGCTTTTCAGTTTGCCAAAGCTGGTGTTGTGGCTTTGTCACCGACCCGAAGCCGCTAGTTGTAGCGACGGTCAATAGATGGCGTCTGGTTTTAGACGTCTATTTTGACGGGAGAGGCGACCCTTGTCTCTCTCTCTCTCTCTCTCTATATATATATATATCTATATAATCTCACGTCAAAATAAACCTTAGAACTAAGCCTCATCTTCAACAAGGGAACAGATCTTTATTTTTCAGATTAATATTCTCATGTAAAATTTCTGCGTATATTTATTAATGCATAATTATTAGTATAATACTTAGGTATATATCGGAATTTTACAAATTAATAAATTCAAATCATATTTCTGGGTAATTGATTAAATATTTATTATAGTCCTTAGATTTTCTCATTAATCTTGCCTCGATATTCATATTTAATAAGTTAAAATTAATTTTGAAGTCACCAATAAATATTATTTATATGGAAAAACCTTTAGAGTTACGCACACACACATAAACAAAAATTTTTATTATAATGTTTTTATAATATTTAATATTATAATATTTTTATACTCACATTTATTACTTTGAATTATACTCAATATTTATTTATGAACTGTATATTTATTATAATGCTTATTGTAGATTATTATTTTTATTATTTCCCCTCGCGATATTTCCTATGGTCTATATAAATAAGGAATATTGATAAGTGTGATAGGTTAGAATTCTCAGACGAACGATAAAGTTCGAAAGCTTGTATGATATGTTATTCTAAAGAAATTCTTTTATTTTTGGTTTTATGTTGTTCAAAATATGAGAAATATTTTTTGGGTGAAATTTATATAAGGCAGAAATCAAGATTTATTCATAAAATATTGACTTTTTTTAAAAAATAGATACGATAAATATAGCAATTCCAAATTTAGTTATGAAATAAAAATAGCTTGAAAATACCTTTCTAAAAACCTATAAATAATTTTGAATAAAAAAATACTATAGAGAATAATTCCAATTGAGTTATGGATGAAAGAAATTAGGACAGTCGTTAAAAGGAAAAGCATGTTTTGAAAATGACAGCGTCAATATCAGAGATGTGCGAGATTGTGGTGCCAATCGGTGAGGTATTGACATCTGCAGGTGGGAGTTGCCACGAACTGCTATTTGGCCGTCAATAGATCGGAGTCTTTGTGGCGGCAGCTCTAGGATTATTCTGTCCTAAACAACACACAACACAACATACTGTTGGGGTTTTGTTCCTCTTTCTTTATATAGAACACGCGGAGAGTTGTACAATCATCTATTTAAATCTATATTAAAAAATAATTAATGATCATGTGTGTGCTGTTTCCGAATACGATGCTAGAATAATTTACCTGTGAAAAAAAGAAAAAAAGGTTAAGCGTTGCTATTGTTGCGTTGTCGGTTAACAAAGAATGACTTCCGTGGGTACAAAGGATCTTTAGGACTTTATTTAAGCCTAATCGATAAAATAATTACAGAAGAGCGCGAAAAATAAAACAACAATAAAGAACACAGCAGTTACAAACTCACCAACTGCAGCACGGTGAGGGAAAGCAGGAACAGAACAGGAGACAGAAGTTCGTAGAACCTTCTAGAATCTTCCAGGAAGTACACCAGCGTCGGCGGTAGGCAGCAGTCCGACCTCTTGAGACAGCAGCTTGCTTGGAGTACACCACGTAGCTTCGTTCTTCGACTTGCATGAGTTCTTCATCCCTATATATCCCCGAGTTGTTCTTTTCAGAACGGTCATGGTTGGTTAGCCAATCAGAAAGCCGCCAGCGCTGAGCATTGTGCAATTGCTACTGATTGGCCAATCAGTTGTTCTCCGATTTTCTACATCATTCGTGTACGTTCTGAAACATTCTATTCTAGAATGCGCCATTTTTTTCTACGTAACAATATTATAAACGAATTAGGCATATCCTGACCACTAGCATGAGCTTTTGTAGATAGCAGATCGCCATCTAGTGGAACAGAAATCAACTAAACGTTGATTTAACCTGTTCCTTGATGTTTGGCCAACACATTTACTTGATAAATCAAGAAAAACCAACCATGAAGGCGTTTCGGACTGTTGGCCCTAGTCAGCGAGGTGCTCATGTTAGTGATCAGGATATGCCATTTTTTTTAATATCAACACCTGACATTTTTTATATTTTATATATTTTTATTCGACATGTTTAGCGTATTTACTCTGGTTTGGCCTCAAATACCCATTTCTTGATTTCTCAATTAGCCTCTGGGACTAAAAGATTTTTGGTCGTAGAGGTACAGCTTGCACCACGCTGACGAGGGCCAACAGCCTGAAAAGTGTTTGTGGTCGGCTTTTCTTGATTTATCAAGAATATGTGTTGGCCAAATATCAAGGAACAGGTTAAATCAACGTTTAGTTGATTTCTGTTCCACTAGCTCGGTTCAAATCACATTAATAGGTACCGCTCAGCAAGAGCAACCTAGTTCATGATAATTGAACAATGAATAATATGTGAAGTTCATTCACATATTAAACAATTTTTAACGCGGGATTCAATCCCGGTTCATGACTGTCGGGAATCGAGGGTGTTACCCACTCTTCCACCGACTTGTTTTTTATATGTTACACTAGATGACGGTTTTCTATCTGAAAAAAAAAACGATCATAGTAGTGGTCAGGGTATGCCTATATTGATTTTAATAATTTACCTATGTTGGCATAAAATATATTTCACTTTAGAAAGGTGTCATATGATCCTTTCTTCGCTGCACTATACATATTTACACTATTACGAGCTAATTCACATATTTCGCTTATTCTGAATACATTTCCATAATATTTGATCCATCCGGATGAAATGCTGGTATATGTATATTTCACTTTGTAAAGGTGCGCTGTCAATCGTTTCCTCGCCATAATATCCATATTCAAATAATAGCACACTAATTTGCATATTTTGCATATACTGAACACGTTTCCACAATAAATGAATAAAGTTGATCGTATTGGGTAAAGTGGGTTTTTATTTATAAAATAGAACTTCATCCTAAGATCATTATTCTTTTTTGTGTTTGTGAAAATTTTGGATGATTATTTCTTCCACGTTTCTGGCTAAAATTTGACACGACGAGATTTGAGTCTGAAAGATGCCACTAGTTTCCACATTGTAAATAAATCCAGTAACAGGTTTATTTACATAACTCTTAGATGATAAAAGGCATATATTGGATTTAATAATATACCGAATATGATTTCCTCTCACTGATCACTTCCATACATATTATATTTGAATTTTACATCCTTCGGCCAACTCAGTGCCGTATAAAATTACAGTATTTCAAACTTCAAAATATCTACACAAAAGATTCAAGTAAAATGAATTTACTATTGCAAAGAAAGATAATTGATTAGTTATGTTGAGAAACACATTGTTTTAGTTCATTACCTAAATATCTGTTGCAAACATATTTAAAATATATAATAATATTAATAGTTACACAAAATTGCCACTTGTTGCATATGCATATTTTAAATAGTTACATTTTTATATAACTCCGCCTTTGCCGGTCCCAAGCCCGGATGAAAAAGGAGGAGGGGGAGCAGTAACAAGCTCACTAAAAAACCTGGGCTCAGCTGGCCCGGCTGATAGTACCCTGTAAGGGCTCTTAATCCAGGGATACAGGATGAGCAGCGTTGGTACTCCATGTTAGGAGCGGCTGCATATGGAGTCTGTTCCTCATGTCAGAGGCGGCCATTTCTTTTGGAGCTAAGTCGGCCTGCCACTGAGTAGTGCTCCCAGTCTTAATGACAAAGGCAGACGTTTTTTCTTTACCCAATCATGATGGTTGTCAACTTTACAAGCTTGATACCTTAGTGTGATTGCGTGGAGATAAGAAAGAAGAAGAAGAGAAGGACATTTAAATTAAAATATACATTATCAATAGAAATTTCGACATCCTTCCATTATATTTACAGGTCAAATCTATTTAGCATTTTATTATACATATTAAGAGGATTCATTTATTATCATTTATTTTTTATAAATGTACACATTGTGTAAATTTGTGTGTTTATATTTGAAATATTAGCCATGGAGTGCGTTCTGTGAATATTTTATAAGTCGTCTTGTGAAGGCACATAGCAAGAAGGCAATAGACACACACACAAAGCCTTATACAGATTCTTATACTATATACAGATTCTTATATAATCTTATACAGATTCTCCGTACAAGGTGCAATATCAGGAAAAGAGCAGCACAGGAAACCAGTAGTTCCGCAACTATATACAATTATTAGTAATATAAGGGAAATTAAAATTTAATATGAAAGGTCGACGCCATCGCCTCAAGTCTTCAATTCCATAAGCGCGGAACAGAAATAGGGACTAAGTAATTTAGTTCGCCATAAATATAGCATCCAGACACAAAAAGGAGGTTTACTCCAGCACAGCCATCCCTATCACCAGCTCCGCAATAAGAAGGCAATACAAATTCGTTTTCTTATAACAAAATAATTGTTGCTTCCATAATTTTATATGCATTTATTTCTATTATGAGAAATATATTAACTTATCAAATTTGTAACCCAATAGGGCTCTTAGGTCCTAAAGAATATTTCCTTTTTGAATGAATGCATTAATTTAAACTTATCAGGGAAAATAACATATGAAGAGAAAAACTTGAAGTTGAAAATTTAAAATAATTACAGAGACTTAATCGTTTGGAAAACAATAGAATTCATCTTAAGCAGAAAGCAAATGATAATAATCCCCAGCAACATAATAATTTATATAATGATGTAAACCCTTACTTGTGTCAAACCAATATAATACCCAATTACAGTACAAGTGAAGCACAAGGTATATTAAAATTCCTCTAAGCTTCAGAAATTTGCAACTAAAAGGTGGGTAAATCAAGCAACACTCGTGTTTTATTTTCAACTTGCTCGGCCTCAACTTTCCTAGCACAACGTCTCAAAAATATATAAATATCAACAGTCCATTAAGGGCATTGAATTCACCTTAGCTTACGTCCAAACAATCTACAGTAATCTAATGAAATTGCGCAAAATATTAAAAAATGAATAAATATTATATATATATAACAATAAGCTTTGACTTACATAGATATATCCATACATAGATTGTGTCGTCTATTTTGACGGGAGAGGCGACCCTTGTCTCTTTAGATATATCCTCGTTGGGAGCTGTCATGGGCAGTATTTTCAATGGGCATTATCAATGCGAAGGGCCAGACTTTAGGACTTGGTCGCCAACATATCGCTTCCCAGGGGCTCTATGTGCAGGTCCCTATTTGCTGCACTTGTGCCGTTCAAAAACGATTCCACCGTGCTCCTGCCAAAAGCCATATTTTGCAGCTCTGGCAACTCCATATAGGTTTCGACGCGCCCCTTTTCGAGGGCCAGATTTTGCAGCCCTCCCGGCTTAATTATATAAAAGCGTTTTTATATGACATATATTTGATTTCGCGAAACCATTATACCAATGAAAAATGAGCAATACTTCCTAAAATCCATGATTTGAAAATTATAATCCAATTGTGATATATATAGGTAGTGACTCGATAATGTAAAGTTCCTGCTTGGATGTTTCATAAACCCTCGAAGGATTTTTCCGCATATCGGTCTTCATATCAATCAAGTAACACAGAATGGATTGAGCATCTGCGCAGACATTTTGACATCAGGGGTTTCGTGAAACAAATATGGTCTACAAATAACTTTATTTATGTTAATTTTTTTTTTTGTGTTTAACCGGTTTTCTTGCAAAGTTTCGTGCAAAAAATAATGAGGATTTGAGTCACTGCGAAGTTGTTAGAGCATCAATTTCATCATATACAAAATCAGATTGTTTTGATTCAAACGGCGGCTCATAATTTGGTGAAACAGCTCCAAATTTACTCCAGAACGAGTATATTTCTTTTTTGGAAGCCTTTGCGCTGCAAATTCAAATGTAGATATTTAAACAATTATTCTTATCAACTTGGTAAAAATGTATAAATTATTTTTTCAACGTACGCAGAGTTCAAATAAACGTCTGACTTGAAAAGAGAGTTCTTAAAAATGGCTTTAAAAAATGTAACAATTGTTTTTACTATGGCGATTAAAAATCGAAGAAAAATATTATTTTCATTTTTCTTTCGAGTTAAATATATATTTAAAGTAATATGAATTCATATATTACAAAAGCATTCAAATTTCATCAAATACAACCACCAAATTTTCGCTTTTAATATTTAAAAAACAATATTAATTAAACTAATATTTTTGAATTAATCGATATATTTTAACTATCAAAAACTTGACGTAACATTATAAATTAATTAAAAACTGATAATTCAAAAAGAAAATAAGCATACATGTTAATATATGAACGAAAGGTTAACAAACAAAAAAGTGTTGCTCGGCTATTTTTTATATATTATAAAAATAAATATATATTTTTAAATATTCTTATTAGGTATCAAAAATTTTCAACTTACATTTTAAACATCAAAAATGAATATATTTCAATATATTCACATGAAAAAAAAAACTTATTATATAATATTTGAAAATAATCGTTCAAAATTTGAAAAATAAATTATTTTAGCGCTAAAAAACGATATATCAATTCAATTAAATGATTATTTGTATGATATCGTGCTTTTTTAAAAAAGCTAGAAATGGATAATTAAGAAAATTCATGCGTTTTAATTATTTTTGAGCAAGATTGAATATTTTAAAAATAGGTTTCAAAGCAACGATATCAATATATATTAAAAGAATTTAAACGCGAGTAATATAAAAAAATATATCTATATTTTTTATATCAGAAGGTGATTTACTGCTAAATTTGTTTTCAAATATTAAAAAATAACGATCGTATATTAAATTGAAATTGTAATATTGAAAAAATATTTTCAATTGTTTTTATGTATTGATATCAATTCTGCAATACAGAATTTTGAGTCCTACCCCCTGGCCATAAAATACAATAGACGGTGGGAACACATAGCAGGTTATAGGCCGAGCATTTTAGCGACCCTGCCTGACAAATCGCAGAGACAATGAAACGATATTGTTTGATTAGCGCACAACAGCGATTATAAATGATGGCATCATATAAAAGACCTCGTCATTTTAGTCGCTGCGCCCTCTTTCGCGATTATATTAGGTTCGCGCTTATTCATTTCTGAAGACGATACCAGATAGTGACAATCATTTTTGACACCTCATCCTGAAAGAAATGCTCACTCGAGCACCCAGCAATCTGATGAAGGACTCGGACGCTCAACTCGACGGACTGGTTCTCGCGAGTTTAACCGGCCAACCCACTCGCGTCTTTGAAGTTTCCCATTCTAGGACTGACTAACATCCTGTCCGGGCTTGCTGATTAATACCTTGTTGCCAATTGTTTCCTGGTACGGGGTCGGTAAGCGAGTGATCTAAACCGTTGGTTTTCGACCGCTACGACCCGGGATCGAATCCCACGCGCGCATTGGGCACTTTTTTCTAATAAAAAAACTCAATATCTCCGATTCTTGAAAAATTCCAATCCATCCAGCGAGATGCATGTTACCAAACGGCACACTTCTAAGTGCAAAATTCTAACTTATCTTTACATGTGTAGATATGTTGCACACTGTAATGATTCCATATGCAGATTTTATTCTTGGAGAAAAAGTGCAGCATATATGTAAATATGTATTAATTTTCTGATAGAAAATTAATTATGTAAAAATGATTGGATATATATAGAGTGTAAGAGGAGAGTGAAAGGATCCCATTTTATAGAAATATACCGTGTGGTGTTCGTCAACTGCTATTTTGTTAGGTAGAGAACATGGCACACACTTACAGTGAAAGCAGTCGCAAACTTCTACCCAACATGATTATCAAGGCCTGAACTATGTGTACTAAGGATAATTTTAAAAAAGGATTTTCCAGGTATATTCTCTTTAGATTGCATATAAGTCTCCATTTTATCATAAATTTGTAAAATATAAATTATAATATTCCACACAAGGCTTGGTATTCCTCTCAATATAAAATATAATCCGTAGGTGTCAAATTGCAAAAAAAAAATAATAATAAGAGCATATCTCAGTAATATTTCTTTGAACAAAATTGTCTTTCAAACCAAAATAACATCACTCTCTAATTCGAAATTAGAGAAAATTTTACAATCCTTATTATTTTTATAAATTAAATTGCTATCCATCAGTGAAATATGTAACAAATAATTTTTTTTGGCAATATGTTTCTTTTCAATAATATGATTAAAAATTATATCTACATTGTAGAGCTAATATTCAATGCTATTATTGAAAATAAACACATTGCCAAAATTTTTATTTGCTACAAATCCCTGTTATTCTATGTTTTTTTTTTTTACAAATAAAAAGTGAAATCCCCTTTTTATAAAAATAATTTCATATTACTCATTAATATAATTATACAAATGAAAAAGTGAGAAAGAGAGAGATTCCTAAAAGACTACGTAATGACAACCAAATTGAAAGGAAAGATGAAGAAGTCGAGAATAGAGCTATTCCATCGATAACCTATCATGGTAATGTAGGATGATGACTCCACATCACCATTAGCGACTCTCTCCTATTTTAATTGGGACCATGTCTTCAGATCGTTATTGAAAAAAGGCTACTTTTGAATATTACCTTAATTAATAGAGCATTCATTCTATCTCCATAATTTATTATCATATTTATTAATTAAATAGACATCTTATAAATGTATTCCCTTCAAAGTAATTTATTTAATCGTCGATACACATGGTAAAATATCTCTATCACGTAATTATCCTGTTTTCTAGCCTTATGTACCTGCATTTGTATTTTCTTGTACATTCACCCCGTTCTTCTTTAGCTGGCTTTTTTTCTGAATAATTTCATACTAGAGAGTCGCATAGGACGGGCTAAACACGAAATACACTGTACACGTTCATCTCTGACATATAATCTAATAGAAGCAACAAGGAATCCAGGTTTAAATAGTAAAATATACATCTCTCTCTCTCTCTCTGTAATCAACCATGAATTGCTCTAGTTGATTTTATCAAATATACACTCTATATATAACAAAAGAAGAGACCAAACGGAGCTATGGCACATTTATAAGTACAAAGTCTAACTGCTTTTCACATGTGTAGATATGTGGTGCATTTACAGTTAAACCAGTCGCCTACTTCTATCCAACATGATTATCATGGCGTGTACCACGTGTACAAGGGATAAGCAAAACAAATAACAAAAGAAAATCGACGAACTAAGAAAAATATCTCCGATTGGGACAAAGATTGGTGTATGTGAAGAAAGGAATATAGAGGAAAAAACGATTAAAATTTCAGAACAATTAATTGCTTAATTCCAGAGTTTGTTCGTCACAAATTGAGAAAGTCAATTTATATTTATTAGCAGTTTTATTTCACATTAATGAGAATGCTAACTTTATTGATAAAAAGGTTCTATAAATAAAATTCTAATATGAAATTCATAGGACCAATAAAACTAAAATCCCTATAAAGATTTGATGGCTTAATCTAAGTGTTCTAGTTGGCATTTCTCTTCTTAAATTTTATATAGCTGAATAGAACTTCAAACTATCATTTATGGTTAAATGTAATTGGTTATGTGATTATAATATGTTCTTTTAATTATATATTTTATAATTTATATCTGTATATTCAAGTTGTATAAAATATAATCATTCAAATTTATATTAATATTCTATATACAGTTACGAGCGTCATGCGTCATCTCTGTCACCGTTTGGTTCTTCTTTGGAAGGGCGCTCTCCTATTGGTTGGCTACGATCACGTGGCTACGATGGCGCCGCCACTACGCGAGACACTTTGTTTTTGACTTTGCCCCCCTCCCCACTCGCTTTTTGGTTTTTGTAACTATTGTGTTGGAGCGAGTCGCTCCTTAAATGAATGCATATATTAGTTAATAACTAAATGGAATCCTCTCTTTATTTTCCCCAGTAAGAGACGCCTATGGAAGCCAACAGTACATAGACAGAAAGAGCACATAGGCTATAGTTATTAACTAATATATGCATTTATTTAAGGCGCCAATTTATAATTGTAACAAATAGTATTTGAATCAAAACATTCAATCGGGTAAAACACGGGCGTTGCCCGGGTCATTCGGCTAGTTCTATTATATGAAGAGGTGTATCCCTATATGAGAAAACTAACAATGAAATTCTCTATGAACGTGAATTCCTAAATAGAAAATTTCAAAGAGTCCCTGAACATAATGAAAGCAAAAAAATACTCCAAAACAAATCTTTAACCAAGTCAAACGCAATAAACAATATTGAAAAGAATGCAAAACTATTAACCTATCCAGATAATTCTATGATAAGACAGATGAGAATAAAGGTTGACGAAGGAATATATATAACAGGATAATGGAAATTAACTCAATGAGTTTGTATGATGAATTTATTTTGTATTTATAATGTAAATTTATTATTTATGTACATCTCCTTTATTTTATTTATTTTACTAAAAACTCAATATATCCCTACTCGGGATATTTGCGTTAATACAAAGTTATTTTTCGCAAGTATATACAATGGCCTGATATCCTAAAGCTAGTAAGAATATCATAAATATATATATATAATAAATCATTAAACTTTTTATATTTTTCTTAGTATTTACAAATATATTGAAATATTTATTTTTAATATACTCCTGTACTCTGTACTTTTGAAAAATTGGGCACCTATCCACCAGATATCTTGAATTCTGTGTTTCTTCACAGCAGAAAAACAACCCGGATCTATAACTGCTCCGATCGATAGTAGTATTTTTCTAAAATATTCATTGTCTGATATAACTATTTCATAAATTTAAATGGATATAAAATCCAAACCACAACGGAAAAAAGCTTGAACAAATATACCTAATGAATTCATGTTAGACATGAGAGAACCCATTAACCTCCATGATAAATATTATAGCCAATCATTTATTATTCTATTTAAAAAAGTATCACCCTTTATTTTTATATGTTGCTACCCTGTAAACTTCCCTCATTGTTTATTTCTTGTCCTTGCCTTAAATAAATTGCTTTGTCAGCCTAAAGTTGGTCTTTCCTAATTTTCCACGTGGCAATATATTTGAACCTATATTGATAAAAGTGAATACTTTTTTCAAATTAATTTTAGAGAATGAAAATATTTGGAAGAATTTTATTTTAATATGTGTTTTGCATATATATAGGTTTCTCATATATATATAAAATATATATTGATTGGAAACAAACTAAGTAAAACATATTGGAAGATTGTTGTGAAATGAACCAAGAAATTCTAATTCTGACATTATATATATATTATATATAGTAGTTAAAGCTTAAAGAAAATTAATTTAGGTTTTATATATTAATGTTGAAAATAAGAAGGCATTGATTTTGTTATCTAAATTCAGTTTCTCCGAATATCGATCTATTGACTCTGGCTTGGAGCTGTGTCCCCTGAGAGAACCTAGATATGTTTTATCAAGTCATTTGAGAATAGCGAACAAATATATATTTAAATAAATGCTGGAATATAATTGTATTTGAAAACTTATAATTCATAAAACCTTTAAAGAACAACATATTTGATGTTTGAGGTCATAGGGATCACTTATAAATCCAAAATGAGAAATATTTGTTCTAATCTAACTTCTGATCAACGTACACTTCCAGGAGAGACCAGTACCAGTTATTAGGGGAATCTCTCATGAGGTGTAGTACTATATATATGTGGTAAATTAAGAATCCTAAACACCTGTGTAAATACTCACACACCACCTCTTCTTACACTCCCTACTCTAAGATGGACTTTTAATCATTGTACCCAATCCTCCTTTAATAAATTTAACTTTGCATGTATCGTTTTTATGTGTTCAATTAAATAAAGAGGTACATCTAGAGAGAACGTAGAAACCAAAACTGAACTACCAAAACCAAAATCTGAGATCAATCGCCCAGACACCGCGGCGCCAGACGTCCGATGACGTAAGGCTTGAGCATATAAAAAGGGCTTGTCCCGCAGCCAATCAGGAGTCAGATCAACAGATGCAAGATAGCAGACAGCAGCAGCAGATAGATCGTTAGTAAGTTTTTGTGAACGGGGGGGATGGCCCGCCGGCCGTAACTTGGTTTCTGCGTTCCCTCTCTCTAATGCCTCGAATTCCCCTTTGATTCGTCTCTGTGTGCTTTACCACTCACCACCATCACGACTGCGCAATCACCATCTTTCCCCACGACTCAATACAACAGACCAGACCACCGATTTACCACATATATATATTAAAATAAAAAAGGCATATCCTGACTAGGAGCACATGTGATTTTTAGAAGGCAAAGCGACATCTGGTGGAACAGAAATCAACTAAACATTGATTTAACCTGTTCCCTGATATTTGTTTTGATTTCTGTTCCACCAGAGGGCGCTCTGCCTTCTGAAAAGCACATGTGCTCCTGGTCTGGATATGCCATTTTTTTTATATCAACACCTGACCTTCTTATATTTTATATTTTTTTGTTATTTTTTCATATATATATATATGTATTGAATATATATATATTAAAATCAAGAAATGCATAACCTGACCACGTTTACACGAACATTTAGATGGCAGAGAGCCATCTAGTGGAACAGAATTTAACTAAACGTTGATTTAGCCTGTTCCCTTATATTTGACCAACCAATTTCCTTGATAAATTAATATACCAATATCAAGTAAGAGCCTAAATCAACGTTTAGTGGATTTCTGTTCCACTAGATGGCGCTCTGCCATCTAACAAACACTTGACCTTTATTATTATTTTATTTTTAGTATTCTTTTACACACATACATATATATATATATAAGATTTCTATATTTGATGGTCAGACTGTATACACACCAACTCTTAACGCAGATCCTTTATTATAAAGCTACAGCTTATATAAGACCTCAATTCAATTTCTAAGAAAATAAATATAACATTAAGTAGAGGAAGTAAAATTGTCTCATAAAATATTTTATTGCTCAAATTGTTCCTATTAATGTTTAAAAGTGAGAGCTCAGAAAAATATGAGAAATAAAAATCCGTTATTATAATGGACAGCTCTCTCTTCAAATATATATAATTGGAATAATATAACTTCAATTTGGAGATTTGATTGCGCAATTTATTCCATTTTAAGGTAAGCCATGCTATATTTATAGCAATACATAATCACTAGTATTATTTTGAAAACAAAATCCATTTATGATAAACCATGGGAGATTATTTAATTTTCTCAATTATAAATGCATTAAATAATTCATCTTGGTCAATTAAAAAGAGTTTTATTTTACAAAATACATGTGTATATATAAAGTAGTACAGATGTGTAAATTGTTTCCAATAAACTCAAAGGTATAAACCTGTCAATAGACCTCCCTAACCATTACTAAAATATTCCAGATTGAACTCTTGTAATTACAAAGACTAAATATTATTTTTCTTTATTAGCAATACCTAATTTGTGATTATAGCTCTTTTGTTGGTATAAAATGTTTCCTACCTTTTTTGCATATAGTTTTTGCAATAGTTTTACATATTGTTAATTTCTTTATATAATATATAATCAAATTCATTGCTTCGGTATGTATATTAGGTCATGTCTCAGTCTTTTTTGTAATATACACCAGTTAAAGGAACGAAGGGTTCTAAAGCTCGATATACACGAACTGCCAATAAAGAATAGTTTCGACTTCGCCCTTATTCTCGTGATATGTATATTCTATTTAAATGTTTTATATAAAGAAAACCCTGAAGGCGTTCAACCGGATTGGAAGGAAATTGGTACCTGGTCGGGTCTTGTCAAAAGTAAACCTGGCGATAGTTTCGACCCTGATACTTTATATTAAATCAATCTTTTAAATCTTGGATCAAACAAATTGAAATGTGGAGAAAAGAGAAGAAAATTCACTTCTCAGAGTGTGTGTATATATATGTGTGTGATACCAACTTAATTGTGGAAGTAGATAACCAAATGGTGATCTAATATGGGTGCAATCGTCGTAATCCTATCCGTATTAGTGAACTGTGGTGCATTTATAGAAATTTCTGAATCCAACTGTGCATCTTGAATGCCATGCACTATGAAATGTGCACTTTTTAATGAGCTCAAGATTATCATGGAAAATAAAAGGTTCAACTGTTGAAATTTTCAGACGTCCCCATGCATTTCTATCACAGCAGTCGTAATGTCCACTATCTTGGAAGTGTAAAGCTGCTGCACTGGGTCCATGTCAATTTTATGCAAGGCTGCGACCATTGCTTGGCATTAAAATATGTGGGTAGGTGTTAGTTCCACACTAGGACAGTTGTTGCATGTCCTATAGGTTCTTGTGCCATCTGGATGTATTGTCATTCCTTTATAGTGTTTCGTTCTGAGTCTTGTTATTGTTTTTGTAATTCTTCCCACAAAGTTTACTTAGAATATTTTATCTTTTCTTATTTTTTGTTGAATTATCTTGTATTTTTCCAAAGCATCAGCGTCAAATACTAACATTTTCTCATTCCTTTGGCTCAACTTTCGGGCTTCCTTTGCTAATTAATCTTCCATCTCATTACCCCCGATCCCAACATGGACAGGCATCCATTGTAGAATGCAGTTCTTCTCCATAGTTCCAGTTGGATAATGTCATTAAACACTAATAATTTCTTAACTATTGGTAACACAAAACAAAAAATGAAGTTATCTTAATATATTTTAATGATTATTGGGATGAAATTATTAGTTTTCCGTGATTTTGAACTTGGACGGCCAAAGTAAAAATGAATAAAGAGCCGCTATAGATACCCAATTATAAATATTTTGAAAAATTGATTAAAAATTTTAATTGGACTAATTGCAGCACCACTTCAATCAAAACACCTGGAGACAAAGCTTTCTTTTTATATACAGGATCTAATTGTATCACTATTCATCACCGAAACCTCTCTTCTCTTCGGTAATGAGTGCAACTAGAGATGTATATAAAATATCGATTTTATGTAAATAATAATTTGAATTATTGTAAGCTTCTTCTTTTAACAAGTATCGTGATTGTGATAAATTGTCATTTAGAGAGAGATTTAGATTATTATTTTATAAACCATAGAAAATATTTTTACCTCCTTAAAACTCTTTATTTCCAATTTACTCTATGAATTTCAATTTAAATTCTAAACACATCGATTTGAAAATTATTTTAAATTACTTTCTCACTTTCCTTTATTTCCTTCATCGTTTTTAATAATCATTATCGTGATTCTGTCTTCATCTTTCTATACTCTTACTATCTTCATTTTATTTTTAAAATTTTATTTAAAACGCGATATATTTGCGTCAATACACAGTTACCTAATACAATTATATATACAATTAAATCGTAACAAAACAAGTAAATCAGAAGATTTAAAAGATTGTCCTATAAATATAGCAAGAATAAATATATCCTAAATATATTTATAATTTCAATGATAGTTTTGAAAATTTTCTTTAGTAGTTATAAATTTAGATATTTTTAATATTCTCTCTCATAAACTCCGGTCTTATGTACTTAATTGGTCATTTTAACAATAAGGTCCTGAATCCTATATTTCTTTACCACAGTAACATCTTATATTATCCTGTTGAAAATAGAAGACGATAAGAGAAGGAACTGATCACCGGAGGATTTTATTGAACGGTAGCCAACCTCACACTAAAAGGTAAGATAGCAAACTCTACTAACTAACAAAGGCATCTATTTATAAACAATGCAACTCACAACAGAGTAACAGGTCACTGGTTAATAGCAATAATTATATTATTGTTTTATTTGGAAATCTGAGATAATTGTCATTTCAACAATTCCATTGATACGATTAATGCTAAAAGTCACACATTAGATTCATAATATTCCTTCATGTATATATATGTAACGTCGGAAGTTACCACTGTAATATTTGATGTATTACACTGTAGAATCCTGTCGACTCACTGTAACGTCGGGACGATTACCCTTTGAAGTTGATGGGTTGAATTGATTGGTGATTGATTGAATTGATGGGCGCAGTCGTTGCTGAAGTGTTAAGGTGTTCTCACAGGGGAAAATAACAAAAAACACAGGATTTGGATTGGAAAAGGCTAGCGATCTAGGGAGAAAGGGGTTGAAGCTATTTTTTGACTGAGTTGCTATTAACTATGGCTGTTCACATGATTTAGGATTAGACTTATCTGATCGGTTGAGAGGGTGGTGGCTGGCTTCTAACCGGTTCCTTGGTCGGTCCAGGTGCTAACTCGATGCGGTCCAGGTCCCAACTGGTCTCTATGGTGCCACACTCTTAACTGACTAAAAACCGTTCCCGATTTAACATGAAAACTATTCAGGGTTTTGATTGGCTGGTGTTTGAGATGTGTAAGCTTTCTATTGGTTCCTGGCTAATTCCCTATTCTCTGATTGGGCCTTTGCTATCCTTTTGTTCTGGACTTGTTCTGACCTGATCCAGGAAATACTAGGTTCTTGAACCCAGTTTTATGAGTTCCTGGATAATAAAACCTGCTAATGATTGCTTCCTCTTTGATGGCCTTTCTCTAAATCTTTCTCCCAGATTTCTAAGCCTTGTTTTTATTAAAATCTTTTGAAACATACATTGCATACATATTGTGGTGGGATTACATCCAGTTATGTACAAATTATGACATATATATATATATACTAGCCGAGTGGCCCGGGCAACGCCCGGGTTTTACCCGACTGGACCCGGCTTCGCCTGTGTAGTGTTCGAGCGAGGTTTACTCATGAATGAATAGAGGCCCCAACTGTTTGTAAACTCAATGTAATGAATTTTCTTTCAGCAAAATGGAGATAAATTGCAAACAGCAATATCGAAAATGCTTGTGAAAAAATCTGAAATATAGGATCCATTTCACAAACACATCTAATGAATAGAGTGCTGTTTGGAGGAGTGGTCTAAACTGTTAATTTTTAAAAACCATGACCCGAGATCATTGAATGCAGATTTAGACACTTTGTTCTGAAAAAAAAAATTGCCCCAATGGCTCCTGATTCTTGAAAAAGTCCAACCCCTCCAGTGAGTGCAAGTAACCAAACTGGGCTTTTATTCTTAAAAATTAAAAAAAAAAATCTAATGATTAGTTTGAATAAAGGAAAATGGTCGGCACAACCTGAAAATTTCACTTTGTCCACTTCACTCTCGGCTGTCCAAGAAGAAACAGCCAGAGCAAACATTTTAAAGGGCACCTAATCCGGCATTTACATATCTAAATAGTTAATTTGCATAATTTTCTAATAGTCAAGGGCAATTTTAAAAATACCAAAAATGCAAGACCAAATAAAAAATATATATATATGTGTGATGTTTCAGTAACAGCATTGTTGCCATATAAAGACTAAATTACTGAATGTATTCAGTACCTTTGTCTGAAGATAGCCAAAATGTAACTGAAACCACACATAATGTAATTATTTGTATTCGGTCTTGCTTCCTTTTTTTTTTAATTATCCCTAGTACGCGTGGTACAGGCCATGATAACCATGGTGGGTAGGTAGCGACTGCTTTTACTGTAAGCGCACCACATGTCTACAAATGTGATACATTGCTACCAGCTAAATGCATTTTCACTATGGTATGATTTCCACATGATGGATCTGTAGACACATTATAATCTCTCCAGAGCTTAAGGTAGCAAACAGTACTTTCACATTATATAAATATCAATGCCAAAAGCCAGAGTTATGATAGCTGTTGCAGTGTAATGTAGACCTGCAGGATGGGAAAAAGCAATATTATTTCCGGCTTTAATTTTAAAAGTATTATGAAACGTTCAAAATATAATCTTAACTTTTGAAGAATGAAAAAATGCTAACTTGATGTGTATTAATTTAGTCTAAAAACAAACAGCATGTAAAAGTAAGCACCAATCGAAAGCATTTATTAGCTCTAACAGTGCTGCCCCCAGCGGTAAAAGACTGGAGCTAACGTTTCACGGGTTGGTAAAGTTTATGTTAATAATACATTAACTTAACCATATTCCATGTCTTGCTAACGCAAATTTTAAAAATAATATGCATAAAAATAATGCAATTCTTAAAATCATAAATGAAGCATCATTAAATTAAATGGGAGAGAAATGGTGTTCCAAAATTTTTTTTTGTTGTAAAACTTTGACCTTTATATTTTTACAAATTCTTAATGTATATAACCCAAACCAAATTGTCTATAAAATTCTGCAAACAAATATAATATTATAGAGGCATGAAAATACCAATGGTGTAAAAATCAAAACAGCAAAGTTATCCTGATAAATGCAATGAGCTATGATAAGGTGTGTTGCAGGCTAACAAAAACCTTAATTGAACCAGAAATGTTGATACCATAAAAAAAATAAAAAACAATTTTCAAGAATAGAGTTATGTAAATGAATTAAATGTGAAAAAATTAAAATAAAATAAAGTAAAAAAAGCTTTATTGATGAAACTACAGTAGAGCAATAATGATAACAAATTATTCACAAAATATGTAGTTACAAAAGTCAAGCTTCCCAAAATCATTATTCGAAGAAATCTCTTTCAAAATTGTCAAAATCTATATCAAAGCCCCCTGATAAACAATATTGCGTGTCTTGCTAAAAGTAGAACTAAAGACAAATAAATTTTTAGGGCTGGAAACACGGGAGCATGCTACATAGAGTTGCCCATGCGAGAAACAGGGAGACTCAAGATGCACACCAACTACTTGCAATGTTTGACCCTGAAGCATGTTGAACCCTAGAGCTATTGGAACGCTGAGAAAGATTGCTTCTCCTATGGCTTGGAATACCTACAAACACAAAGCATTAGTAAAAATAAAAATAAGGATAACTGAAAAATGCAAAACATAAAGGACTGAGATTGAAGAAAAAAATTCAAAAATAGTGTATTAAAATAAGCGCGACTCATGACTAAGGCCAAAATAAAAAAAAGCATAGAAATAATCTGAAAGGAGGGGAAAAATACATAAAACTCAGTGAAAACGTAAAACAACTGATTTAAAAAAATCAAATGGAAGAAGACGTAAAAAAAAAAGTATAATTAGCTGAAAAAATATGCACAATAAATATGAGTAGAACATACAAAGATATATATGAGCAGCTACATATTATGAAGCAGATAAATCTAAATACTACCTAAACAAATGACAGCAAAACAAAAAAACAAAAAAAAAAACAAAAAGACAATGGAAGAAGGCCTAAAAAAAGTCTAATTTGGTTGAAAAAACTGCCCAATAAATTGAGCCTATATAGATATATGGACCCGGCTTCGCCCGGGTATTGTTCGAGTGGGGTTTACTCTTGAATGAATAGAGCCCCCAACTGTTTTAAAACTTAAAGTAAAGAATTTTCTTTCAGCACAATGGAGATAAACTGCAAATATCAAAATTAAAAATTCTGGTAAAAATAATCTGAAATATAAGATCAATTTCACAAACACATCTAATGAATAGAGTGCATTTTTGGAGGAGTGGTCTAAACTGTTGATTTTTAAAAACCACGACTCGGGATCATCTCGGCAGTTCAAGAAGAAACAGCCAGATTAAACATTTTTAAGGGCACCTAATCCGGCATGAACATCTATAGCTAAACAACTTTTAAAAATGTAATATATCTGCAATACTGAAATACCCAGACTTGGATTATTTTTTTATTAGGTTATTGTTGGCAGTTTTAGAAAAATGTGGGAAATTAGATATTTTTACAAAAGAATGTGCTTTTTAAAATGGCATAAAATAATTAGGAAATTTGCATCATTTTCTAATAGTCAAGGGCAATGTTAAAAATACCAAAAAAGCAAGACCAAATAAAAAATAAACGAATTATGTGTGATGTTTCAATAACAGCATTGTTACCTTATAAAGACAAAATTACTGAATGTATTCAGTACTTTTGTCTGAAGATGGTAACAATGCTGTTTCTGAAACCACACATAATTTATTTATTTGGATCTGGTCTTGCTTCCTTGTGATTTTTATCTATATTTCAAAATATACCTCAATTCTTTTTTACCTAAAAAGCTTTACATATATATTGCCAAGACCATAAATAATGGTAAAATGTCAAATGAGTTATTAATTAACCCTATATGGGTCAGGACAAGTGAAAATAAGGCCAACAATAGAAATATCTTTCAAAAAAATTAAATTTGAACGCTAGCTTCACACAGGGCACAAAATTTGCTACCAGCTACATGCGTTCTTTTTTACTATGGTGTGATTTCCACAGGATGGATCTACATTATAATTTCTCCAGAGCTTAAGGTAGCAAACAGTACTTTCACAATAAATAAATATCAATGCCAAAAGCCAGAGTTATGATAGCATGTTGCAGTGTACTGTTGACCTGCAGGATAGGAAAAAAGCAATATTGTTTCCAAAGACTTTAAGTTGAAAAGTCACAAAATTTGCTACCAGCTACATGCGTTCTTTTTTACTATGGTGTGATTTCCACAGGATGGATCTACATTATAATTTCTCCAGAGCTTAAGGTAGCAAACAGTACTTTCACAATAAATAAATATCAATGCCAAAAGCCAGAGTTATGATAGCATGTTGCAGTGTACTGTTGACCTGCAGGATAGGAAAAAAGCAATATTGTTTCCAAAGACTTTAAGTTGAAAAGTATTATGAAACGTTAAATATATTATACTTACTTTTAAAAGCATAAAAAAAGCTATCTTGTAGTTTATGGTAATACAAAATACTACAAAAAATGTTTAGCCAACCCTCAAATAAAGCAGTTACTGAAAATTCATTGCTGCTGCTTACAATATAAATGCTATTAGAGCATAAACATATTACATGGAACAAACATATAGTAAAATATATGTAGCAAGTTATATTGTAAAACATACTCTTTTCAATAAATATACTTTTTACAACTTTAATAAAATTTATACGCACTCTAAATATAAGAAAGAAAAAAATAGAATACTGTTCTAAAAATAATATACCTTATGAGATAAAATAGTACACTTATCTTTAAAAATGTAGATCGTTATATTTACACTAATTAAAATTAAACGAAGCAAAATATATGAATAAGCTGCGAAATAAATAATAATTCCAATTAATTTAAATTGAAAAAATATTACTAAATGATTAAATAAAATCTACCTTCTAAAAAGGAAAAGAAAGTTTTTCGAAATGCAATTTTTGTGCTTTTAGCCTAAATGTTAAACCAAAACCTCAACTCCCTACGTGCGAAATTTCACAATACAGTTTTAATTAACCCAGGTTCCGGGGGCGTATTTATTTGATAATGATCGATTAAAATTATTTTCAAAGAGTTTAAATATATAAAAATAATCTTACCTTTTAAAGACACACATTAATCGGGTAAAATTACAAAACAACAACGTGTAAAAGTATTAACCAATCAAATTCATTTATCGTCGCGACCAGTGCGCCGCCAAGCGGTAAAAGGCTTGAACTAAGGAATTTTGGTTTAACATTTTTTAAAAATAGCACATTAAACCTTTTCGTTTTTTGAATAGCCTATATGTTAAACGAAATCTTCAGCTACCTACATGCGAAATTCCATAATGATTGAGTCAGTAGATTTTGCGTGATGCGATAACAAACATCGATTTCGCATTTCATTTTTATAGATATAAAGGATATTGTGAGGCAAAAATAAATTTAAAAAAGTATTTCACGGAAATATCTTTATTTACGGGGCTGCTAACCAGAATGGATGATTTTTGAGCCCCAAAATATTTTACTTCACAACACTAACGTTTAATTGATTAATAAAAAGGTAGATACGTATTCATTTTCAAGCGTGGAGATCTTTTCCAGAGTGGTGCAGCTTTCAGCAAGCATTTAGGGCTGCTTAAGGAAACTTTAAGATTGAAAAGAGAGAGAGAGAATAAAAATGGCAAGAAAAATAGAAAAAATGAAATTAGTTAAAGCGTCTTCTAGATCATGAAAACTTTTTTCAGTCGATTAAAGCCTTACATAAACGATGGCTTTACTGAACAACAAGTACCGACAGAAATACCAAGATTTTAGGCGGCCTCTCGTGTGAATTTTTAATGTATCCTCAATTCCAGTATTCCATCTGTTTCAACCATCGGTTTATTGGTTGTAGATATTTGACTTGAAATATATATAATTAGCGTCAAAAATAATAATGAAAATAATCGTTTATCACTAATAAACTGGCCATTCCTTCAACATTACATCACCGAAAATTCACTATTCCAATATTGCCAACAAACACCAAAGACTAATCATTGAATCCATCCTGTCAAGCAAATTCCAGAGCCTCAATAGAAAAATCGATTTACCTGAAATTTACAATGTAATATTCCCTGCAGCCACCAAACCCCCCTCTGTATCATAAACTCTGCGATTCAATGAATAATCCTTTATTTCCGATTTTTCAAGGGGCTAAACGGCCATCTTTTTCAAAGATCTCATCCCCTCTCGCGGCAAGCCTCGCATTACACTTGGGACACGGGCGTCTCACAAATGTAAATATAAATTAGATCCGAAAACTGTAGTAGCTATTATAATTTTTCCTGTCGAAGGGTGGTTATGCCCGAAAGCTAGAAATAAATGTATATGAAAGATACTTATCCCCCAAGCTTATTGATTTGCACACTAAGTTTTTATGTTAGGTTAAATCAGTTTAGGTTATATTTTTGTTAGTAGTTAGAAAATACCCTCGACTACATTAAATATAAACAACATAATCTGAAGATGAGTCTGATCAATTCCCAAAATCACCAGAAAAATGTTGAGAAAATTTAATTAAAAGAGCTTTTAGGTGAAGTATTTTTAGAATTTTGAGACTAGCTGGAAATACTAAATATTGATTAATTAAACAAAAAATGCAGAAGGGCTTAGCTCGATGAAATTCCTTGGATTTATATTGTCAAGTAGCTCCATCCAGATGGGACAACTGTCAATCATCCCTGGACCCCGGGGGGGACCACAGGTGTGGGGGCTGATCTGTAAATAAGGAAAACGGGACGGTGGCTAAGGCCGTTAATTCAGGATTAACCTTAACTGGGGGTAAGTTGTACAAAACTCTCTCTCCCTATACTCCTTATACTCCATATACTCCTTATAATAAATTAATTATCCCCAAACTTGCCCTTGCTTTATTTATCTCCGCGACAATATGTATGTACCTCTACAGACCTATAAGCTTATGTCCATAGGTTTACTAAACAGCTCTAAGCTTCCTACCATAGAAAATGCAGGTTATATAAAAAATAATACAATACAATAGTAGAGCGGTCTGGAAATTAATTTGGCGAAACCGCTGATATAGTTTAACACTGATTAGCCAAGCTCTCTCATTCAATAACTTTTATTAGTATATAGTGAAGTCTGTAGTGATAATATTTGATGATATTTATTGTTTCCAAATTTTATCGATAGATGGCAATTTAATTTATATAAAAAGAATAGAAAATATTACAACAACAAAAAGCCTTTATTTAGGGTCACTGACCCTATACAGGATTCACCAGAGGTATGCATAAGAACAAAGCAGCGAGACAAAGGAAATAACGATATATACAGAAGAAAAAAAAAACAAGAAAGAGAAAGAGGGAAGCAAGAAAAACAACACAAAAAGAGTAGCAGTAAGAAAGTGAGGAGTGAGTGTCACTTGGCCTTTTTCTGAGATATGGACTTGTGGAAACCATAAAACGCCGTAGCAATATTCTTATTCTGGGTCATATTGTCAATTATTGATGGAAGTGGAGCAAATAGAAAATATTAAGGTAGTTGAATAAAATTTTCAAAATGTATCTATTAAATCTATTTTCCGTCTAGCTTCTTGTCAATTTTAAAAATATTTATATTATATATAATGCTCTATTGATCTCAAATTTTTTCAAATAGTAAAAATTATTAGCAATTTTTTAAATACTCGTTTATATATCTAAAAAATACTTATTCAGTAATTATCAAGTATGGTTATTTTAAAACTGTTTACCTGGCCAAAATAAACCTTTACTAAGTGGAGTTTTACTGAGTATTTACCGAATAAACAATCTAAGCTAATTATGTCTAATAGGGAACAATAAATACAGAGAATGAAATAGGTGGTTTTTATTTACATTGTTTGTGTATGCTAATTTAGAAAATTTCGATCAAACAAGAAGTTTTTTTACATTTGGTAAACATTCAATTGAGATGTTAACTAAAGTTTTAGAAAATATTGGAGGATAGATTATAAATTAACTGATTTTATTCACAACTGACCTAATTTAAAAAATTTTGATTATATTGAAATTATTTGTATATGTATAATCAATTCCATTTTTTCATGCCGATTATGTATTTTCCCTAACAAAAGGCCTAAATAATTTGTTCTGAAGATTAGAAAAGTGTTCACTGTTTGAGTCCCTTTTATCTGAATTGTAAGAATTTTGTTTCAATCTTTATTTTTAGATAGGTATCATTATATATATTTTCAATTCTTTTAATGAATTTTATGGTGATTTTAATTGTACCTTTGCACTTTTTGTCGACAATGAAGAATATACGTATTCAAATTATAATTTTCGATAAAAATATATTAAAAACAAAAAAATGCATATCCTGACCGAGTTCACATGATAATTTCTAGATGGCAGAGCGCCATCTAGTAGAACAAAAATAAACTAAATGCTTATTTAACTTGTTCCATTATATTTGGCCAACTCAATTTCTTGATAAATCAAGAAAGATATGTCGAAATTCGTTTATTACAAATTATTTATTGTTTTATGGAAAAATCTTAGAAAATATGGTTTGAAAAACTATCAAATCACACAGCTCTCAGAAGCAATCACACGCCAATAATTTTAATGTTGAAAATAAATCTAATCAAAATTTTCAAATCGTTGCTCAAATCAATGATTTTAATTCGCCAATATTATGATTCTCTAATCTCATCGAATCAATTTTTTGAAAATTATTATTGATACCCTTTCTTTTTTTTAAGTCCCACTCCGCCATTATATTAAAGTGTTGTTCCTGCATAGAACCTTATAGTTGTAAAAAAAGAACACCACATTAGAACCTACGTTCATTCGTAAATCCCTCACTTTGGTTCGAACTATTATTTCTTTGATTTCAGCCGAAACATTTCTCATATTTCTCCATCATGTTTCACGAAGACGTTCGATTTATATCTATAGTCTAGTGCAGGGATCGGCAAACTTTTGAGTCAGAAGAGTCAAAAATTACAATTTACAAAATTTCGTAGTTTTTAAAGAGCCACAAAATTGATTCTTGTCAACAATAAATAGTACTCGCAAAAATAATATTTGCGTATGGAACTATATAAAGAGCCGCAGCTTCACATGTTGCTCGCGAGCCGCAGTTTGACGACCCCTGATCTAGATGGCAAGACCTGGCCTTGGTTCAATTGGTCAATTTGATTGAAGATTTTTGTTGAAAAAGGATGCGTTGTTTTTAACCTCTTTCCTTCATCATACATACACTATTGACCTATAAGTAGGTCCCTCCGCCTTTAGATGTTTTTAATTTCAAGGCAAATTCAGTGCTCTCTTCCATAGTAGGATGGTGTTTGTAGACTTATAACGCTTTCTGATCTGCCCGCTCCTGGCTTAGACGCTGTAATTCCCTGACCATTCACCGCCACGTGGAAACACCTGGTAGCGATTTTCCCCTCATAAGAGATGGGACCTTATAGTAAAGCATTTTCCAGGATAATCTGGTAAGTCATAAGTGTTATGTCACCGTTAATTCAGGGTGGTGGCATGGGGCAAGAATTTAGAATGCAAAAGGTTATTTTAGACCAATAAAACCCAAGACAACATACGCATAGAATATTTAAAATATTTAACATAATTATTGCTTTGTGTGATTAATTATCATTAATTTCAACAAACAAGGTTATCTTTAATAATCTCTAACAACCCTACCTATACTAAATAAATTGATATTTCAGATTTAATTTTAAATGTAGTTATGAAATCTAAGGAATTAGTAATTCGTTTTCAAATTTTAATTGCTTAGTGTTGAAATAATAATCCTTAGAGGTTTATCACCGAGTTATTGTTCATTTGATATCAGATTTAGGCAAGTTTCCATTAGGTAACTTAATAGTGTGTTTAATCGAAATAAAATACTTAATAATAAAATACAGACTTAGTCTCTAAATATTAAATATATTGAAAATAGATTTAGGCATCTATATCTAACTGCCCAAGCTCTGCTGTTACGAGCGTCATTCCTCATCTCCTAATTAACTATGTCACCGTTTGCTTTTTTTTTTTTTGGAATGGCGCCCTCCTATTGGTTGGCTACGATCACGCCACCTTTGACCCCCCCACCCCCCATCATGCCTCCCCCACTCGCTTTTTCGTTTTTGTAACTATTGTGTTGGAGCGGGTCACTCCTTAAATAAATGCATATATTAGTTAATAACTAAATGGAATCCTCTCTTTATTTTTCCCAGTATGAGACGCCTACGGAAGCCAACAGTACATAGATAAAGCACATCGGGTAAAACACGGGCGTTGCCCGGGTCATTCGGCTAGTAATAATATAAAGAAAAAGACATCTTCTGGTCGCGAAACTAAAAGTTGCTGATGGAATTTGCCATCTGTCAGAATAAATATCAACTAATCTCGTTGTTACTTGATTATTATAAAATCGGCCAAAAAAACCCCTTCCTGATTAATTAAGAAATATTAACCACGTAGGAGTTTCGGGCTGTTGGCCCTTGTCAGAATGGTGCGGGCTATTCCTCAACGACCGGAAAAACTGGTCTTTCAAGCATCCTAAAAAATTATGAAACGGTTATTTAAGGCCAGAATGCGTAAGAATGCCAAACAATGTGAAAAATAGTACAATAATGAAAATTTTTCTGGGTTTAGGTTTATAAAATAATTAAAAGGCATCTCTTGATCGTGCAAATAAAGGTTGCTGATGGCTGAAGACCAACAGTCCGAAACGCGTACGTGGTTAGCTTTTCTTGATTAATCAAAAATGGGTATTTTGCCAATTCAGGAATAATTAAAAATCAACGAGATTAGTTGATATTTATTCCTAAAGATGGCGAAGTCATCAGCAACTTTTAGCCGACCCAGCGCGAGGGGGCCAGGAAGTTCAGAGTGCGGAGGAACCGACAGCCGCCGATGCTGGGTATACCAGCAGCTGATTCGTGGGAACCACCCGATGGTTGAGGCCCAAGATTTTCGATATATTCTTCCGAAGTCTCAGCAGCAGGAGGCGCCGTGTGATCGAGCCCCCACATAAATCTTGCCACACGAGCCTGCAGCCTGGAGATGGTCGAAGATTCGGGAAGGTAAGCGTGTAGGTCGTACTGGATGATCTAAAGCACCAGGGAGATGGCGGCCCTGCTTCTCCCAACAAGGGAGAGGCCGCGCGAGAAGGGCGTACATTTCCGGGAGACTGAATCCAGGAGAGCGAGGATATGGTATTCCCGGTGGGCGACGGATCTACTGGGGGCGATTCTTGTCCCTAGGACCTTGTTCGAAGAGTTCGACAAGGGGGCACCGAGGGGAGAGTCGCCACACCAGAGGCCCGCGCTCTTCCCGTAGTTCACTAGGCTCCCAGAGGCTCGATGGAAGTCTTCGAAGACGGACAAGACCCTCGAGAACGTCTCGTCGCGATGAACAGGAGGACGATGTCGTCTGCGTAGGCGAAGACATTGCTCACCCGGAGGATCGACTACAGGTGGCGACGTCTCAGTGGCTCAGTTGCGAGGCTGAAGAGTTGCGGAGCTGATGGCACAGCCCTGACTCGGGCCATTGAGAAGAAAGATGGCAGCCGTTTGGAATGCTCTAGCCCGTATCGTCACGTCCGTCCCGGAGTACAGGAGCCGTATCCAGCCCACGAACCCGATGAGAAGCGCAAAAACACCATGAGGGATACCAGAAATCGCGATCCAAGAAGTCTAAGGCGGACTCGAGGTCGGCGCAGACGACGGCCTGTAGCGAGATCCCAGCAGTAGCCTCCTTGACTGCATCAGTGATCTAAGCGATGTTCAAGGAGGGGCACCTCCCAGGGACCGTGTAGGTCTGGCACTCCGGCACCAGGGCTGGAAGGTGGGACTAGAGGTGTCTGAGGAGGATGGAGGCGAACTGGGTTTCGACGTACACCAGTTCCGGTCCTCCCTGATGTTGAAGTCTCCGAGGACCCAGGCTTCTTCTTGGATCGCAGCTGCCGCTATTATTTTCAGTTGCTCCAGCCGGTCATTTTCCTCCTTCTCCATTATTTCAACTCAGATTTTTGGGCTGTTTCAGCACCGTTTGGAGGCAAATTTGTTGCGATGCACTTTTCAGTAGCAATGCAGTAGAATTTGCATCTCTTTCGCCAGCAGACGAATTGGCATCGTTAGGAATTTCTTTATTCCTATTAGAAGATTTATATTAATCAATTTTCGCAGATATCTCGCACTGGCTTGAATTTCCGAGCTGGGCCTTCAAGCACACGTGTAGCTCGTCGAGGCCTTTCGGCCAATACCAAATTGGGCACACATTCCTGTATTTTTGCACTCGCCAAAGGCGAAGAATAGCGGAGCTTGAAAAATGTGGCCGCTTGTTCTGGTATGTGTGGTATTGCAATCACTAGCAGCCATGAGGCCACAGTTGTTTAAGGCGTCAATGGGTAAAACATAGGACGAAATAGGTTGGATGTCATCAAGAAGAGAGGCCAGCGCTGAAGATTTGGACAAGGTCCAGGAAGGGTGTGATCTACATTAGAGGGAGAGATGATCTGTCGATGTCCTGATCTTTCGTTTCAAACGACTTCTAAAATATGACCCCGTCCTATCTTGTTTGTGGCAGACTCTCAGTAACACTTTAATTCTTTATTTGTGTAAATAGGATGGCCAATCTGGCGCGTTGTATTGTATCTACTTAAGGGCTGTTATACGATTATGGCATATATGAGCATCTAGTGTATATTGATATATATTACTACATATATAATAGAGAAAAATTAATGAGTAGGATAATGTTTATATTTTGATTTTTGATGTGGATATATTAAATATATAAATAAATATTTAAAGGGTTTATAACGTCAAGATTTAACAACGGAACACCAAGCTAATAATTGGCTTTTACACGTCAAGCTCTTGTCCAAAAAACATCTGGGGTAACGAAATATTCCTTAATCTGGAAGAACAAAGTAAATGAGTAATATAAAAATTCAATATAAAAACTAAACTTTTATTATTTTATAATTTATATATTTTATTTGTTTAGTAAATTTGTAATAATTTGTAAAATGAAAGAAAAACAAATTAATATATGTGATATGGTCCTGTCGACTTATCTGGGATGAGGGATCCTGTCGATTCTCGCTATAGCTGTGGTAACCGAGGGTCAAACCTGCAGTAACCGAGAGGGACAGTCAGGGCGTGTAGAGTTTTCCAGTACCTCTCTGCACCTTGGAGGACCTCTAACAGTTCTCACAGAGTACAGGCAGTCGTGGTCGAGGCAGAGTGGAAAACTTGGGAATGTCCACACACAAAAAAAACGAAGAGACACAGTTGTAGTAGGAAAGTTCCGTGAACAGATAAAAGTCGAGCTAAGAGCAAGATGGAGATAGTAGAGATCTTACTGTTTTACATGGCAATGAGGTGGTCCTGGGTGCAACCGACAAGGGCACACGCCGATGGTGAAGTGACTATGATTTCGGCTAAACCCGAGGTTTTATATACCTTTGCCGAGGAGGGAGACATGCGAGAATTTGGACTTTGAACGGGTCCAAAGTGCGTGGGGCGTCTGCGCTAATCTGCACCCTTTGACCTTGATGGCAACGACTTGCCAAATTCCTATTTAGGGTTGATTTCTATCTCGATCTCTTGCTTAGCTCAGCTCTTAATCTATTACATAGTTTTATTTATTCATCCTCAGTTTGTACAAAGTACATTACATATGGTGATGCAATGACACATATCAATCATGCGTATAATTATTTATAGATGTGTTTCTATATACAACATGACAATCTTGTTATAAGTAGTATACAATATAGGGTTGTTGGTTTAAATTATCATATATATTTATAAATAAACAAATATTTATAGAAATAAAAGTATATTTTGAAAGGAAGAGTATTGATAAGAAATAAATCAAGACCTTGCAATTTTGTCAACAATTTCTCAGAAATCACAATGTCAAATTTGCATGGACTTGGATATCCAAAAAAATTAGTTTTTTTTTTTCAGAATAACTATGACTGTTTTCAAGAGAGATTTTTAAGGCATAAGATGAAATGAAGATTATAAAGTAGAAGATATTGAGATTATTAAGGAATAAAATTAAAAACACTTTCTAGTAATAAGATGTATAGAGCCCCTTGTGTGAAATTATAGAATTGAATGAAAAGAGGATTTTAAAATTTGTTTATGTTGAAATAACAGAGTACGAGAAAAAATTAATAACATGTGACCAGAATTTTTTAATAAAATATGTTTTTTTTTTCATTTTATTTTAATTTTTTTAATAGATTATTGAAAATATTAAATTAAAAATAGGGATGGGATTGTTGAAACAGTAGTTCAATTTAATATTTATAGGTTATCTTTAAAGCAAAAAAGTGAAATTTATTCACAATAAGGCTTAAAATACTCATTTTTGATAAATTCTTCTGAAAAGGTTTCAATATATTGTACCAAAGCCGACTTCATAGTGAAATTGCTGGCTCGGCAACTCTGGAGCTGACGTCACTGCCTGTGGAAGTAACCCGTGCAAGGCCGCGTGGGCACGAGACTGATTCCTTTTTCTTCTCGCGTTGTTTACTATTTAATCTTTTAAATATTTCCTTCTTTCTCTTTAGATAGAATAATAAAAACTATCTTTTTGTTTGTTAAGTTAATTAACCGACTGGCTAATTATTTTCAACACTACATCTGGTGGAGACGCCGGGTAGATTCCCTTCTAGTATTTTAACCTGGACGGCAAGTTGAGAAGAAGCCGACGTTTACAAAGTTTGCCACCACTCTTGGTCGAAATGGTGAACGAAGAAGAAAAGCCGCATGTGCAGCCGGGAGCTTTCACATATCTGCAACAACCAAGAAACCCCCCGAATTTCTCCGGAAAAGGTTCTGAACTAGCCCATCTCTGGTTGAAAGATTACAGCCGCGTTGCTGCCTACAATGGATGGGACGAATCAATGTGCTTGGCCAATGCAGTCTTCTTTCTGGAAGGAGCAGCGAGATGCTGGTTCGACAACGTGGAGGAAAGCATCACGACATGGAATACGTTTAAAGAAGAATTCACCAGAACGTTCGGTGATAAAGAAGACTACGCCAGAAGGATTGAATCGTCCCTCAAGGTAAGAGCGCAAAAGCCAGACGAGTCGGTCGAACTCTACATCCAGGACGTGCTGAACCTCTGTCGACAACTGAACCCGAACATGTCGGAGGAGGACAGGGTGGGCCACCTCATGAAAGGAGTGGCTGAAAACATTTACCGGGCCCTTCTTGCAATTGAAGTGACAACGACCGGGGAATTCACTCAACACTGCCGGCGTATTGAAAAGCTAAATAAAAATAGAATCAGCAGTGTTAGATTTGAGAGAATCCCCACCGTTTCGGCGATTAATGAAAATGAGTACCACCCTTTAAAGGAAATGATCAGAGAGATCATCAGGGAGGAGCTTCGATCTGCTCCGAATGAACTAGATAATCTTCCTCCTCCGCAGGGATTAGAAGATAGAGTTTGGCAGAGAGTCGAACAAAATCTAGCACCAATTGACAAACAACCAGTGTTCCACTCCGGAAGGGCGGTCAAGAATTTCCGAAGTGGACAACAAAATGCAGGGGAAGCGGTGAGAAGGAAAACGGACGAATTCCGCACCAGAAAAAACATTCCCATATGCTTTTATTGCAATAGACCGGGACATGTCGCAAAGCATTGTTGGGATCGACGCCGCGACCGTGATGAGAACGAACCAAGTAGGACCCAAAACCGATTTTATTATGGCCGTAGAAGACCCGGATCCATCTATATAGCCGACTTTATGACGCCGCATATGGAACAATCTGATCGGAACAACTCTCCTCGACGCAATTTACCAAGAAGTTCTTCTCCCTATCCTGGACGCGGGAGACCGATGACAGGACGTCGCTACTCTAGATCGCCAGGCCGGACTCCTAGCCGATCTCCTCATAGAGACGTGCAGGAAAACTAGGAAGCACGGCCTGTAAGGGAGGTAAGGTCGGACATTGTTTAAAGCCTCCACAGACGCGAGCCGACCTAGACGATAACTACATGTGGGTGAGTATCAATGGCCGTCATGTCGAAGCTCTCATTGACACAGGGGCGTCATATTCGGTCGTTTCCAGCAATTTTAGAAAGACGATGAAAGCTATAATGTTTGAGAGCCCGAACATAACTTTAAGGGTCGCAAACAATCGTTTTGTTGCTCCGCTAGGAAAATGTCGCCTAAGAGTAGAAATAAATGGCCTTCAGCGGATCTTCGAATTTCTCGTTCTTCCAAATTGCAGCCACGACGCCATCTTGGGATGGGATTTTCTCGAGTCTTCAAAAGCAGTTATTGACTGTGGTCATTCTGAAATTTCGTTTTCAGAGACGTTAAATGAGGACCAATCCGCGGCACAACTTCACTTAGCATCGGACGACATCATTCCTCCAAAGTGTACCAAGAGGGTATTGACCCGGACGCCTAGCGTAACTGGGATTAAAAATTGCGCAGTTGAAGGTGTGAGGCAACTTTTCTTGGAGAAAGAATTATTTGTACCATCGTCCTACCTTACCATATGGCATGGCCAAGCGTATCTATGGGTGACCAATTTTAGCAAGCACCCGAAAACAATCCCTTCGGGCATGTGCCTAGCTCATTTATTCAGAGTCCAGCCGCAAGAAGTTTGCCCAATCATGGAAAATCATTCGAATAATGAGTCCAAAAGTGCCAAGTCACCCATCAGGATAACCAATTTCGAGTGTCGCGAAGAAAGTGTCGGGAGCTCCGAGCAGCTTATGAGAATGGAACAAATCTCGGCCTGCATTTCTCCTGAGCTTCCTCTGCTTCACAAGACCAAACTTCTGGAGCTTCTTGAAAACTTTTCGGAAGTGTTCGGTCCGATCGATAAAACTACTTCTAGGATAATTACTAAGCACAGGATAAATACGGGCGACGCCAAACCATCAAAAAAGATGCCGTATCGGGTCTCACCTTCTGAAAGGAAGGTAATTCAAGAAGAAGTTGACAGAATGATGGAAATGGGAGTCGTTCAGCCCTCTGAGAGTCCTTAGGCCTCACCGGTCGTTCTAGTAAGAAAGAAAGACGGGTCTGTTCGCTTTTGTGTGGACTACAGAGGTTTGAATAAGATGACGAAAAAAGACGTCTATCCATTGCCGCGGGTTGATGACGCTCTTGATTGCTTGAAGGGGGCGAATATCTACTCCACAATTGATCTCAAAGCGGGCTACTGGCAAATTGGCATTGATGAAGCTGATCGGGAAAAGACTGCCTTTATTACACCGGACGGTCTTTTTGAGTTTAAGGTCATGCCTTTTGGGCTGTGTAACGCGCCCGCAACTTTCGAAAGGATGATGGATAATCTCCTGAAGGGCCTGAGATGGACGATATGTTTGTGTTACTTGGACGACGTCGTTATATTTGCGGATAATTTTCCAGATCATTTGAGACGACTAGAGGTGGTCCTGAATTGTTTCAAGAGAGCTGGGCTGAAGCTCAATCCCGGAAAGTGTTCTTTTGGAGCCAGCAACATCAAGATCCTTGGACACCAAGTGAATAAGGATGGAATCCGACCGGATGATGATAAGATTAAGGCGGTCAGTCAATTCCCGATCCCTAAGAACTTACAGCAGCTAAGAAGCTTCCTTGGCTTGTCATCTTATTATAGGCGGTTTATTAAGAACTACGCAGATATTGCGCGGCCCCTCAATTTGCTACTATCTAAAGGAACAAAGTTTCAATGGAACACAGACCAAGAGAGAGCATTTCAAAAACTGAAGAATGCCTTGACGTCAAAACCAGTATTGGGACATTTCGATGATGACGCTCCGACTGAACTACACACAGATGCCAGCGGATATGGAATAGGTGCCGTGCTTGCACAAAAGCAAGGGAACGGTGAAAAGGTCATCGCCTATGCTTCGCGTACCCTTTTAAAATCCGAGAAAAACTATTCTACCACGGAGAGGGAATGTCTCGCCATAGTATGGGCAATTGGAAAATTTAGGCCTTATTTGTTTGGACGCCCCTTCAAAGTTATAACTGACCATCATTCTCTGTGCTGGTTGACCAATCTTAAAGATCCGGCAGGTAGATTGGCGAGGTGGGTGTTGAGATTTCAGGAGTACGACGTTTCCATTGTCTACAAGACAGAGCGAATGCACAAGGACGCCGACTGTCTGTCAAGAAATCCCATTGAAAATACGGAAAAGGTTTTCAATGACGACATCCCCTCATTATTCCTTTTGAGCGACATCAGTAAAGAACAAGAGAAAGACCCTTACATTACAGGAATAATCAAGGAGATATCTCAGCCGTCACCCGCCAAGAAAGACAACAAGTTCCAGGTTGTCAATGGGATCCTCTATAGAAAGAATTATGACCCGACTGGCCTACCTTTACTGTTAGTGATCCCAAGACACCTTCGAATGGAGATCTTGGGGGACTTGCACGACGCACCTACTGCTGGACATCTGGGTTTTGCAAAAACCTACGACAGAATTAGGAGAAGGTTCTTTTGGCCAGGAATGTACAGAAGCGTGAGAAAGTATGTTGGCCATTGTCAGGACTGCCAGCGTCGCAAGAGTGTGCCACAACTTCCTCCTGGCTATCTGAGACCCATACCACCACCGGACCGACCATTCCAAAAAGTCGGTATAGATTTGCTGGGACGCTTCCCCATATCGCAAGGGAAGAAGAAGTGGATAGTTGTTTGCACCGACTATCTAACTAAATACGCCGTTACCCAAAGTCTAGGTTCGGGGGAAGCCCAAGAAATTGCAAAATTTCTTTTGGAGGAAGTTATTTTGAAGCATGGGGCTCCTCGAGAAATAGTGATGGATCGGGGTCGAAACTTCCAGTCGAGACTCATTCAGGAGCTAACCAAAAACTGTCACATCAAAAAGAAGACAACGACGGCGTATCATCCCCAGACTAACGGCCTGACAGAAAGATTGAACAGGACAATTGCCGACATGTTATCAATGTACATGGACCTCGATCAGAAAAACTGGGATGAGATGCTACCATTCATCACATTTGCCTACAATACAGCGAGGCAAGAATCAACTGGCTTCACGCCATTCTTTCTGGTCCATGGGAGGGAAGCGGAGACGACCCTCGACACTATCTTTCTCTACAGTAGCGCGTCCGAGGGGGAAGAATTTATTCAATTGGTGGCGAGCAGAGCTGAAGAGGCGCGACAAATAGCCCGACATCACATCTTCAAGGCTCAAGAAACCAACAAATTGAATTACGACGCTCGGCATAAAGGAAAAGTCTACCAACCAGGAGATCTAGTGTGGATTTTTACACCTATCCGACGAGTGGGACTGTCTGAGAAACTTCTAAGAAGGTACTTTGGTCCCTACAAGGTCATTAAAAATATATCGGATGTGACATACGAAGTGGAAGCATTCGGCAAGAGTGACAAAAGACAAAAAGGACGTGACACCGTCCATATCCTCAGGATGAAGCCGTACTATGGCCCATCAAGACAGGAAGATTCGTCAAGTGTGGATAGCTCTACGTCTGGAGACGAGGAGGAACTGAGATAAAGCTGTGGAACAGCTTCTCATGGAAAAGGGAGTAGTGTACCAAAGCCGACTTCATAGTGAAATTGCTGGCTCGGCAACTCTGGAGCTGACGTCACTGCCTGTGGAAGTAACCCGTGCAAGGCCGCGTGGGCACGAGACTGATTCCTTTTTCTTCTCGCGTTGTTTACTATTTAATCTTTTAAATATTTCCTTCTTTCTCTTTAGATAGAATAATAAAAACTATCTTTTTGTTTGTTAAGTTAATTAACCGACTGGCTAATTATTTTCAACACTACAATATTTTATAAAAGAGTCTAATTCCCCTAAAATTGCCCTAGGTAGATGCTTCAAGCACAATTCATAGAAATGTTGGATTGAAAATAGCATTATTGATTGATTTTTAATTTAAAGGATTTTCTTTTGTCGTAAATAGTAATCTCTTTGTGTTTTTAAATTAATGGTGATTCTGAATAATTGGCAATTTGATTGTTTTTAGGATTTTCGTTTCTGGCGAGTTTGAGGTATTTTAAATAATTTTTTTTCGCATTTTTTTTTTATATCTGAGCTTTGATTATAGATTTTAATGTCATCTACATATTTAAAAGATAATAGGTATAATAATATGTTATTATTAATATAGTTTTCGGGTTCATATATATATAAAAGTAAGTTGGCAAGGAAAGAGTTAGAGGAAGTTCCCATAGAAATTCCTTTATTGTGTAGCTAGAGTTTAATTTTTAAAGTTAAATAGTTGAATTTTAAAAATGTTTTGAAGAGATTTGTGCTCTGTGATATATATTTGTTTCACTCTATATATAATACACACAATTATTTACAATTACATTGTTGTATATAAATCTCTCTCTCTCTCGCACAATATGTAGATAAAATAATAATAATGGTGTTAATCAATAATATTATATATAATTATTAATATATACAGTTATCAGAGTCATCAAGCAACAATTCTTAATAATCAATTCTGTCACCGATTGCTTTTGTGAATGGAATAAATACCCAAATATGGCCATTTCTCATAACTATCGGTAGTTCAGTGGTAGAATGCTCGCCTGCCACCGGGCGGCCCGGGTTCGATTCCCGGCCGATGCATTTTTTTTTTACAATTTTTAAAAACTCATTTATATATTATACAAGAATGGCATCCACGGCGCCAATTTATAATTGTAACGAATAGTATTTGAATAAAAGCATTTAATCGGGTAAAACCCGGGCGTTGCCCGGGTTATTCTCGGCTAGTTATTTGTATATATACTGAATGTAATATTTAAATCAAAAATATAATTCTTTCATTGACCTTGTAGAACGGAGAGCGATGTACGTGTGCTTACATGTTTTAGTAAAAACATAAACATCCTCGATAAAGCGAGGCGAGTTGCCCCTCGAAATATTGAAACAATAAAATAGTTATAAATCCAATATATGCATCTTTTAAAAATATATTTGTGTGTCTTTCTGAAACCACCGGCTGGATAGAAATTTTTAGTGCCTGCATTTTAGTAATTAATGAATTCATTATCAAGAGAGGTTACTTTTTGTATTTTCAAATATATAAAGTCAAATATTTGGTTTTTATCAATAATAAAAACAATTACGTATCAAACAAGAACCTTGGAAAAGTCTATCAGTATAAATAGGAACGATGAGTCATAAAAGATATTGATATTACAATCGATTCATTATAAACTTAATAAAGTTTATAATCTACTTATTAGGCGCCTGCTAACGAAGAAAATTGTGAAATAATTAACACACTTGTTATATAATCGAAGGTTCATTTCCGGGAACTTGGTGAAGTGGAAAATCTAGTGGAAAACATGCAAAATCATTAAGGAACCCTCTCAGCGGTATGGCCAAAGAAGGTGTTATAATGATTATATATTTATAAATTAAATTGTGCCATCTACATACAAAATTTGTTTAGCCATTTGCTTATTATGATAAACTAGCCGAATGACCCGGGCAACGCCCGTGTTTTACCCGATTGAATGTTTTGATTCAAATACTATTTGTTACAATTCTAAATTGGCGCCTCAATTAATTGCATATGTTAGTTAATAACTATAGCCTACCGCCCGCCATGCGCGCGCACAGGGAAGTCACGTGCTCGCCGGCAGTCAACGGGCGCGCGCCGCCGGCAGGGTGGGGGGGGGGCAAAGGTGGCGTGACCGTAGCCAACCAATAAAAGCAAACGGTGACAGAGGCGGCTGATTGATTAGGAAAGACGCTCGTAACTGTATATAGAATATTAACAATGGCATCTCTATAGGAATTGTTTCAATTAATAAATGACAGGACTTAGCTCATCTGTGATGAACCCTCTCAGCGGTTTCGCTAAATTTATTTATGCTTATGAGGTGATACAGCAGCGTATTTAAAATTAGAGAGGAGACAAAATGAATTAAATCTAGAAAAAATAAGTGAGGACATATCGATCATTAAAGTCTGAGAGGCAAGGCCTTCAGCCAGTTCAGGGCTTCCGGGGTGACAGATTGGAGATTGGAGATTCCTCCATTAAATTTGTACAGCGGGCAGTCATCTAGTATATGGGACATTGATTGTGGGACGTTGCAGGCACAATTTGGATCTTTGGTGTAGCCCCATAACTTCATCAGCTCTGCACACCTTCCCTGACCTGTCCTAAAGCGGTTTAGAAGCACCCATTCTCGTCGAGGGAGGGAAAAACCTGGGATCTTGACACTTGGGCTTGTGATGAGGTTCTTGTTTGGGATATCGGAGCTGATCCAGGAATTTGTCCATGCTTCTGAGATATTAAAATTTTGGGAGAGAAGTTGGTTTCCTCTGGACCATATCGGCTTCCTTGATTTTAGTCTATGTTTTGGGGGAGACTGTAGGATAGGGTTAATTTCGAGGTCGGGTGAATCCAAGAGTTTTTGGTACATTTTCTTGGTGGCTTCCTTTCTGCGTAGCTCAGGTGGAGAGATGTGAGCAAGAACTGGAAGCCAGTCGATTCTTGTAGGTTGGCAAACCCCTGTTATAATTCGTAAGGTAGAATTTAGTTGTGTGTCTATTAACTTCGTGTGGCAGCTCCCCTCCCAGACTGGAGCACAATACTCAGCTGTGGAGAAGATCAATGCCAAGGCAGAAGTACGCAGGGTTGAAGCTGCTGTATTGTCCGTGAGGTCAAGAGACGTACGGACCTTTCGCTAAATCAATCTCCAGACCGTATTGTATTTTTTTCTTTATATACCCTGAGCGCATACACACAGTTGCTTATTTGCGGAAGAAAATTGTTGGATTATATATGTAATGTTGCTTAACAACTCTGAACCGCTGGAAGGACTCATCATCAATAAGCCAGGCCCACTAAATACAATTTTTATCATATTATTAAGTTTTAAAATATTCATTTATTATGAAAAGCACTGAAAAATATATGGATAAAATGGCTTTAAATTGAATTGAACAAAATAACGATCGTCCAGTTTCTTTAATCAAAACTTGGGAACTTTAATTCAAAGGTTTTTCCACGGACTCATTGCTCCATATATAGCTCAATAGACCCATTCCACGGACCCATAGCCCTACAGTTCTATATATAGAATTATTGAAATATATATCAGAACAGATGTACGAATCTACATGTCTACAGTCTTATAGATCCGAGTCTTTGGCCAGTTTTATAAACTTTAGTAGAATATTCTGGGATAATTATAAATCAACGAGAATAGTTGATATTTATTCCGATAGATGGCGCAAGCCATCAGCAACTTTCAGTTGCACGATAAGGAGATGCCTTTTTCTTAATTTAAGCACCTTATCCCAGTACAATATCACATTTGTACTATTTTTTCACATTGTGTCGCGGTCTCACGCAATTCTGGCCTTAACTACTCGTTTCATGATTTTTCAGGATGCCTTAATGACCAATTTTTTTGTCGTTGAGGTACACGTGACATACATGAATCCTGCCAAGAAGAAAAAGAAGGCCTACAAGCCCATCGTGAACGTCGCCGACCTGGAGAGGGAAGATGAGATGGTGATCTCACGCAACTGCAGCATCCTGAGCTCCATTGGCCATCCTGCCCTGAAATCCCTGCATGAGGACCTGATCCGCTACATCGCCTCGCGGACTGAAATGATCAAAGCCCTCGCTACCAATGTAGAAAACCTCACTGACACCCTCGAGTCCTTCGCAGAGTTGGACGAAATTGAGGAGGCCAACAAGCCCAAGACTGCTTGCCGCGGCACTCAAACCTGTCCTGCTCTTTCCTGCAAGGAAACCAGCTCCCAGACTGACCCAATCAAGCCCGCCACTCCTGCTCCTGCTGCTCTCCCTGCCAAGAAGCCTGCCTCCACCTTGCCTGCTCCTGCTCCAACCAAAAGTAAGCAGTCTGAGGCTCCCAACCCGCCTGCAAAGAGGACAAACCTGAATGGTCCTTCAAAACCTGCGCCTTCCCGCGTATCCAAGCCTGCGGCCGCCCAAGTGATCCTCCACGGAGAAAAATCGGCGGCCCACACAGTGGTCATCTCTGATGACCCACAGGCTGACCCAAAGGAGATGCTAAAAGCTGTCCGCGCTGCCCACTCTCCCCCAAGGCGTTTGGGCCTCCCTACACACCAAGGGGAAGCTGGTCCTCCACTCCAGTAATCCTGACACCATCCCTGAGGTGACAACCTCCCTGGCCAGCAAGTTGAATGGAATGAAGGTCCGCCAGCAGAAGGAGATCCTGCCACGGATCTGCCTCTTCAAAGTGGAAGAGGAGACATCCAACTCCACAATTGAGGAGACCTTCCTGGAAACCGCTGCTGTTAGAAAGCTTCCTGGGGACAAGGTGGTGCGCGTGGCGCACCGTTCTGCACCCAGAAGCGGGACCTGCCTCGCCTTCATCGAGGTGGACCTCAAGACCTTTAGAGCCCTGGGCGTTCGCGGGAGAATCGTGGTTGATGGAGTAATCCTCAACTTCGAGGAGTCCATCCGCGCCCGCGTCTGCTTTCGTGCTGCTCCAAGGGCCTTCCTGACAAGCACGAGGCGAGAGCCTCAAGCTGCCCCATCCTGAAGTCTAGGGCCCTCAAGTTCTAGGCTTCAAGGACCTTCTGCCTTTAATTCCATCTGCCACTTCTACTGGATTCCTGGCCAATTCAATGCTCCTGCCTCACTTCACCTTGGCGCTGTTCCCCTGCTTGCCCAACGTTTCCACTACCCCTGCGACACATCTCCTGCAGCCAGATCCTAGGGTCCCTTGCCACCTGACATCGCGCTTGGGCTCAAAAATCATAACTTTTGGTTAGTAGCCCGTTAAACCATATTTTCTCGTTGAGGTACAGCTTGCACCACGCTGATGAGGGCCAATAGCCCGAAACGCGTCCGTGGTTAGCCTTTCTTGATTAATCAAGAATGGGTATTTGGCCAATTCTGGGATAATTAGAAATCAACGAGAATAGTTGATATTTATTCCGATAGATGGCGCAAGCCATCAGCAACTTTCAGTTGCACGATAAGGAGATGCCTTTTTCTTAATTTAGTAGAATAATTCGTAACTTTAACCTTTCTCATTTTATTGTTTGCGGAAGAGCATTGCTCGATGCAAATATTTATATGTAATTCTACTGTCCTATAAGCTTATGTCCATAGTTTTCTTGAATTCAAACCTCGGGGGTGCATATATAAGCAGAATCGTTCAATACAGTATAAGAGCTCTATGAAGCGGTCTGGTGGATTAAATTGGCGAACACATTGGGAGTGTTCACCACTAATGACCCAAGCCATACCAATATATATTTTTATCGCAGGAAGGACAGTAGAAGTTTGTATTCTATATAAAAGAAACATTCGTGCTTTAATTCTTTCATCTATATATAAAAAAATGAATGTATGTGTGTGTGTCCTTTATGCCTGACCAAACCACTCATTGGAACGCCATGAAACTTTGGGAAGTTATTTAGTATAGTACTGGGAAAGTTTCTAGAAAATAAAATTTTTGAAATAACTTTTCGCCTAAAAATAATCAAGATAAATATTCTAATGTATCTGTTATAATTCAACAATCTGCTCTAATATTATCATGATGATACGATGATTTTGTAATGCAGAAAATTAGGAAAGACAAAATTCAGGATGACACGGCAATTTATTTGAGACAAGAATAATGATACAATTCCAAGGCAAGATACTATTCCTTTAACTTCTAATTACCGAGGGAACCAATTAATATTTATTTTATTCAACTTATCGAGTATTTTTCAAAGGACCGGGAAAAAATGTTCACTTTATCGAGAGATTCGTTAGACAAACCTTTACTCGGGTAAAACCCGGGCGAAGCCGGGTACATCCGCAAGTTTTATATAAAAATAATTATCGCTAAAAAGTTTACAACTTCAAACTTAATGAGGTAAGGGCACGAATTTAGTAATTTTAACCCATATTTGATAATATAAAAGCAATAAAATACATTAATAGTAATACAAGGATAATATTGAGATTTCCTTCCAGATCATATCCGGAGAAGCCATTACCACCACGAAGTCAGCCGAACGGAATGGTTTCCAAGTTTTCTCCAAACTGAGCAAATTTCCCTTGCGGTTTGAAGAGGACAAACTTTCTCTCTTTCATAAATTGTCTTCAACGTGTTGACCTCGATGTCGACTAATTTACATAGAGCAACATAACGTGTAATATTTGAAATGTTTGGCAATTTTTTTTACATATGTCCTATATGACTTTGTGTCATTTTATTTATAAGGTTGTTCTTTAAACAATATTTTCGAATATCTGAATATTATTTTCAAAATGCCAAATAAACTAGGCCACTGAGCTCAGCTTTTCTCGGGTATTGTCCGGGTAAAATTTTAAAATTTAGAATTAATATATATTGGTTTTCATATATTATTATTACTTCTTAATAATTTATTTTATGCATATAATTCATTCTTTGCTCTTAACCTTTAAATGCTTTTGACTAGTATGAAAGTGATCACGTTTGTAAATAAAGCTGATTATGTTTTAACTTAGTAATTATGTTGAGTCAGCATATGACCAAACATGTTAGACTCTTAAAATTAGTTCGTTGTTTAAATTTTTATCCTGACATACGGAAATTGCTATATACTTTTATTAAATATTTTGAAAAACATTACGCAATATTTGAAGTTACACCGCATGAGTTTCTTTTCAATGAAAAATCAAAATTTTATTTCAAGGTGAAATATTGACTATTTCTAACCTTTTTGGATGAGGTATCAAAGGGTGAATTATGAGAAGAGTAATGATGAACGGAAAAATAAAAGTGTCCAAGGATGGGAATCGAACCCACAATGTTCCGGAACAATAAGCGGAACATTGTGGGTTCGATTCCCATCCCTGGACACTTTTATTTTTCCGTTCATCATTACTTTTCATAATTCACCCTTCCATACCTCATCCAAAAAAGTTAGAAATAGTCAATATTTCACCTTGAAATAAAATTTTGATTTTTCATTGAAAAGAAACTCATGCGGTGTAACTTCAAGTGTCGTTTTACAATCACAGGCCGCAGTGTATTATATTACGCAATAAGTTTCTCTATTACAAAAACAGCTTGAGGTAACAAAAGAATTTTTACTTTGCCAGTTGAAGAGAGAGATCGAAAACTTGAGTTGTTTTTATAATAAAGAAACATATTACGCAAAGTTTTTTCGATATATTATAAAAATTATCTTGATCGTTGAACTGGAAGTTTTTGATGACGTGCGCTCCCACATATCTATGTCGGAATTAATATACCCTAAATTTTTATTTTTAATTATTCCTAAATTTTGCCTAAATACACCCTCTTTTGATTAATCAAGAAAAGCCAACCCCACATTCGCGTTTCAGTCTGTTGGTCTTCATCAGCGTATAATTCAGGTTGCACCCCAACAACCAAAATGTTCATCCTAAAAGCTTCCTGAAAAATATATATGTAATATTGTTGCAAATGTCGATGTATGGATAAGCTGGCAGTCGTGTACGTGAGGCGAGTGTTGATGTTCTTCCCACATGCGGACAACAAGAAGCAGAGGCAGGGCTAGATGTTAACACCGAGAGTGAACGGGAACAGCCCACGGGACAGAGGTAGAGGCCATGACACAAACTTGGATGCGTATCCCCGAGACATGGAGGGAGAGACTGTGTGAGACAGAAGCCGTATGTCGATGGACACACCCTAGAACCATCTGCTGCTGACCCCCTGCCAAAATCTGTCCTGTTTTCAGGGGTCGTATATAAAGAGTCCCTGGGGGCCGGCCCCACATGGGCGTTGGCTTTTCCTCCCCTCTGTCCCTGCCACCAGCTGACCGAACACTCTTTGGATCTTTATTTTGAGGTCAACCTTTTTTGTGTTACATACAAATAGGGGTTTACAAGTATTATTAATAAAGATATAGCATATATACAAAATATGAGGGCGGTAGCAAATAGAAACAGTTTACATTTTAATAGAAGGTAGAATATTTTAAGGCATCGGCTCTAACTAATTGGGAGATATGTGGCATATACTAAAAGTGTCATTATTATACAGTTTTAAAATATACGATATATATATGAAAAAATATCACAAAGTGAAATTGCACAGGAATCAGTGGATAAGTTCAGAAATCTAGCTCCTGATCGTATAACTGAGTTGTGTAAATTAATTTGTAATTCGTATCATATTTTACTCTTTAATTTTTTTTTTCGCAACATTTAAATTTAGTTTTTGAGAAGAATGTCTTATTTTTCAAAGTTGAACTTAACATGTAAGTTTTGCCTGCATTTTATATAAGCTTTATTGAAATATACCATTTTATTGCTGAGTGCGGGGATCTGGAAGGAGAGAGAAAAAAGATCCTGAAAAGTCTTCCTAGACCGCATTTGAACTCAATAAAGCTAATAAAAACTGTTTCAGATAAGAAAAGTTGGGCAATAGAACTGTTCAACTATCAAAAAGCGGTTGTAAATAAAATTGCACTCGTGGAAGAGAGAAGAACAGGAGCACAATAAAAAAGTCGCCCTGTTTACCATACCTTAATTGTAAATACTCTATCTCTCCCTTTTCTCTTGTGTTTAATATTGTCTGTAATTCCACGGCGAATCTGTACAGGGCAAGACGCCCTAATAAAGTTGTTTTGTTGTTGTTGTATATAAGCTTTATTTAAATGTATAACCTCATTCTACATACCCTTACATTTTTCTATTTTTCATTTATATATTTTGCACATTCAGAGAGTAATGGAAGGAAATTCACTTATTGCTAATATAGATTTGATTAATAAAAATGTCATCAAAATATTTTTGAGAACCCGTAGCTCAGAAGGAAATTCTAACTTCAAATTTTAATGCTTTTCCTCTATTCATAGATACCTCTTTTATCTCAATCGGTTACATAACCTACACTGCACACAAGTTTCCGAAATCCTACATTTTATAAGAGATCAAAGTGCAGATATTGCTTTCTAATATTTATGCGCTTTTTTTACAATACACCTATCCCCCGATTTACACGTTAGATACGTTCCTGAGAAAAACGTGTAAATCGGGGGATAGGTGTACACAGAAATAAAAATAAAATGCATTGACAGGTTAAAATATGTAGTCAGCACATAGGCTCTGGATTCCTCGTGAGATGTGTACACAACGCATGTGTTCAATCACAGTAGCATTTAGTATAGTGCGATAAAAACAAAAAAAACTTATTTGGAAAACCGCGTAAAAGCGAAAACGTGTAAAACAAGTACCGTGTAAATCGGGGGATAGGTGTATTTATAAAATTGTAAACAAAAAAGACATATCCTGACCAGGCTCACATGAGTATTTCTAGATGGCAGAGCGCCATCTAGTGGAACAAAAATAAACTAAACGTTCATTTAATTTGTTCCGTAATATTTGGCCAACCCATTGGCCAATTAACGTTTAGTTTTTTTTTGTTCCACTAGATGGCGCTCTGTCATCTAGAAATACTCGTGTGAGCTCAGTCAGGATATGCCTTTTCGGTTTCTAATACGAACACCTGACCTTTTTTATATTTTAATTTATTATAATAATAAAATATATTTATACTTTGTTGGTTATGTATTATATTTCGAAGGGGTATGATTTTTTAAATATACAGGGTGACCCGAAAGTACCGATACCATTTTAAAATATTTTATAACTAATAAATTATTTATAATATTTGTCTAATTAACATATGTTTAGGTTCCATCCAAGTTTAATTCAGAAAATGTCATCCCTCGATATTAAAGAAGAAAATAAAATTGTCAAACTCTATTATCAACATATAATAATGGTAGTTCCACAATTCTACGACGTATATTGAAATATTGAAACTACCAGTAATGTGGCAGATCTCCCTAGATCAGGAACTCTGCTACCTGTGAAATTAATATAAACCTAATTAAAGCGTCTTTAGAAACTAGTCCTCAAAAATCAACAGGTTGTCTAAAGAGCTCAAATTATCCATAACCTACATCCAAAGAATGCTGAAAGGTCTTGGTTATAAACCACATATCACTAAATTAATATATGTACTTCATGAAGATGATTGAGATAGAAGGATCGAATTATATGAAAAATGCTTGAAATATGATCCAAAATGTGACGAAAATGTGCCTAATCGAATAATGTGGACTGATGAGGCTATTTTTAAATTGATTTGCCATGTCAATCGACATAATTGTGTTTTTTGGGTTTCAGAAAATCCAAAGATAGAAATTGAGAAGGAAGTTAATTCCCCTGGCTTAAATGTTTGGGGTGGAATTTGTTCGGAAGGAATAATCAGCCCTTACATTTTCGATTATAAAGTAAATGGTGAGAATTATTTGAAAATGTTGGAGGTATTTATGCAGTTAAAATTGGTTGGTAAGAACTTTTACTGCCTTCAGACTGGTGCACCCGCCCATTATTCAAACATTGTTAGAACATTTCTCAATGAAATATTCCCTCACAAATGGATAGGGCGCCGTGGACCCATTGATTGGCCTGAACGGCCACCTGATCTTATTCCAGCAGATTTTTTGTAGAGTTATTTAAAAGTTAAAGTTGATCATATCTAATTTTTCATATATATATATAGGAGTGCTGGTGTTGTGGCTTTGTCACCGATCCGAGGCCGCTAATTGTGGCGACGGTCAATAGATGGCGTCTAGTTTTGACGTCTATTTTGACGGAAAAGCGACCTTCGTCTCTTTAGATCAATATCCTCCTGGCAAATTTTTCATCTATATATATATATAATAAAAGGATTTAAAAGCGCGAATGTTTATTTTATACATAATACAAACTTCTACTGTCCTTACTGCGATGAAAAAATATATTGGGAGGGCTTGGCTCATCAGTGGTGAGCCCTCCCAGCTTATGTCCATAGTTTCCTTGAAACCCATTTCAAAGATTCCATCCTACAGTATTAGAGCTCCGAGAAGCGGTCTGGTGGATTAAATTGGCGAAACCGCTGGGAGGGTTCACCACTGATGAGCCAAGCCCTCCCAATATATTTTTTCATCGCAGTAAGGACAGTAGAAGTTTTTATTATGTATAAAAAGCATTCGCGCTTTTAAATCCTTTTATTTTATATGTATAGATGGCGGGTTATTGCTTTGTATATATATATATATATATATGAAATAATTTGAGGTTTGGTTGTTGACTCTTGTAATATATCCTGTCGATTAACTTTGTAAGTTGAGATCCTGTCGACTCACTGTAATAAGAGAGTCCTGGTAGCTCTTGTTGTACTGTGTTGACCAAGAGGAACAGTCAGGATGTAGAGTTTTCCAGTACCTCTCTGCACCTTGGAAGACCTTTAAAAGTTCTCACAAAATACAGGCAGTCGTGGTCGAGGCAGAGTGGAAAGTTTGGGAATGTCCACACAAAAAACGAAGACACAATTGCACTAAGAAAGTTCCGTTAACAGATAAAAGTTGAGCTAGGAGCGCAAGATGGAGATAGAATTTTCTTACTCGTCTACATGATGGATGAGATCGACATGACATACGACCGACGCGGGCTTGCACTAAGGGTGAACTAAACTGTCAAGTGACTGTAAAGTGAGTGTATTTATAGGTTAAAGACGGGGGGGGCCTTGTGTGACAGGGGGCCGTTTCTGAGAAAGGGGGCTTTGCATGTCCAGGTGTGAGAGGGGTCTCTGCATTCCACCACATGTGACAGTGTGGGTGGTCTTGTCGTGGGAATTGTAAATCTATCTGATTTTGACGTTATGACTTCCATCTCTTGCTTAGCTCAACTCTTAAATCTATTACAGATTTTATTTATTTATCCACTTTGTACAAATTACATTACATATGATGATGTAAAGACACATGTCAATAATACGTATAATCATTAACAGCTGTGTTTCTATTATACAACATTAAAATCTTGTTATAAGTTATATACATGGGGTTGTTGGCTTAAATTACCATATATATATATATATATATATATATGCCGTAAACCCGGGTAAGACAACAAGTCAGTTGAAGGCAGTCGGGGTTGAGTGGCAAGGCGTGCAGAGTGGGAAGTCCGCACGGGACAGTAAGGACAAATTTTGGGATCAAAAGACGCTCTCCCAGTACGTCTCAAGTGGCACCAGAACCAGGGGAAAGGTGAGGATTAACAGAGGAAAGCTCAGCGTCCAGCCTGAAGCCGCGGAGGCAGAGAGGAGCCAAAACGGCGGCCACGAGGGCAGCCGTTAGATGGCAACGAACCTAGACTCAGCGGGCCTGTCCGAAATATCCCCTGTAACCTAACTAACTGTCAACATCCGGACCAACGCCCCTTTTTTGTCCCTCCCTGGATCCCCTGGGTGTCTGGTGGCAAGCTGGTGTCACTTTGAGACGACTAGAAAAGACGTCATACTTTATTACTTACATATCACATTGTTTAAATTACGATATATATATATTTAAAACAAAAAAGCATATCCTGTCCGCTCTATATGAACATTTTAGATAGAAGATTTAAGCTAGTTCCATGATATTTGGCCAACCTATTTTTCTGATAAATCAAGAAAAGCTATCCACAAACGGGTTTCGGACTGTTGACCCTTGCAGCGTGATGTAGGCTGTACCTCAAAGTTCATAAGTTTATTTCATGAGGGTTGCTGTGAAATAAAGAAATAGGTTTTTAAGGCCAAATTTGCATAATTACACTGATCATAGAAAAAAATAATTTGTTTCTTATTTTTCCCATTATCATCCTAATTACGCAAAATACCCATTTCTTGATTTCTCTAGAAGCCTAACGGACCAAATTTTTGGTCGTTGAGATACATCCGCACCAGGTTAACGAGGGCCAACAACCAACCCGTCGTGGTTGGCTTTTCTTGATTCATCAAAATTATTGGATTGAAAAAATATCAAGTAACAAGCATAAATCAATACTTAGTTGGTTTTTGACCACCAGTTAGCGCTTTTTTTTATTTATTATTGTTTTTTTTTATTTGACATATCGGACGCGATATCCCAGCTCGGGATACTTGCGCCTAAATACATTTTAGCAGATTATATACAATTCATTTTATACAATTTAATAACCGGACTAAAAACATAATTAAAACTCAAACGATGGCACTCTAAAACAGAAGAGAAAATCCAAAATGGATTATTTTATCAACCTATATACAACTCAATAACCGACTAAAACACAATTAAAACTGAAACGATGGTTTTCTCAAACAGAAGAGAAAATCCAAAATAAATTATTTTAGCAACCTATATACAATTCAGTATATACAACACAATAACCGGTTAAAAACACAATTAAAACTGAAACTATGGTTTTCCTAAACAGAAGAGAAAATCCAAAATGAACTTACAAAAATTATTGAATTTTACATAAGTGTCTTTGTTATATACAAATTCGCAAACCTCTTCGATGGGATAAAAATGATTACTTCTGTAGCTGTGGAATATCGGACATTCCATCAATAAATGCATTGAGTCTTGGTTTTCTTTTCCACAGAAACAGCTAGGATCATCCGTTGCCCCGATTTTCGACAGAAATTCTCCAAAATTACCATGACCCGTGACGAACTGTGAGTTATAAAAATTCGGACGAAAATAAAAAGGAATTCCAAATGGGAAAAATTTTCTGAATGTTTCATTAGTGTTAGCTATTGTTTCAGCCATTCTTGATTCTATGTAGTTATGAATTATAGTCGGGGCATGCGGTCTGAATACATTAATTTCTTCTTTTGATAAATTGGCCAAATCGTATTTTATTATCAACGATTCTATTTGATCTGTGAGAATAGGTATTTTTGCCAAACTATGAATACAATTTGATGAGGTCGTTTTATAGGCTCTCACTACCCAAAGAAGAATCTGATATTGCTGAGAGTTTAATCTTTGCTTACTTCTTTTATTAATAAATTTATACCATATTTCAGATCCATAGGTTAGTATTGGCCTGAAAAGAGTTTTATATAAAATTAATCTTATTTTAGCATCCAATCCCCACATCTTCCCACAGAGCGAAAACAAAAGATTTTTCATACGGTTGATTTTACAAAGAATATCATTAATGTGGGGTGTGAAGTTAATTTTTGACTTAATTCTGTGATTAGAAAATTTTATACCTAAAATTTTTACCTCTTCCACTGGTTTTATTATGAAATTTGGAGTTCCCATTGGAATATTTTGTTTGCCGTGCATATGTATTAAGCCGGTTTTCTCCGGGCTTAGCTTTAGCTTATTTCTTGTACACCATTGTATTACATAATTTAAAGTTCTTTCTGTTTCATTTTTTAACCCTTCTATGGTCTTGTGCCAGCAAACAATCGAAACATCATCCGCATAACAGATTATTTCAGAATTTGGGGATGCGAAGTTGATCAACAAATCATTCAGGACTATATTCCACAATAAAGGTGATAATGGTCCGCCTTGAGGACATCCCTTTGATAAATATTTCGAAATTGTTGTATTCGAGAAGGTGAGACTTGTTTTTCTTCTCCGATTTAAAAATGATTGGATAATTTTTATAAGAACTGCTGGGACGTGGTCTTCGTCCATTCTTTTTATTAAGGCAGGCCACCACGCATTATCAAATGCACCACTTATATCAATGGCAATCAATGCAACCAATTCGTTTTGTTTGTGTTTCAGTATGGTCTCGGTTATTTTGTCCAATGCCGTTATTGTAGATTTTCTTTTCGTAAATCCATGTTGTCTATGGCTCAGTAAGTTATTATGATTATAATAATTGAGTATTTTATTTTTAATGATCGTTAGTTAGTTGGTTTTTGACCACCAGTTAGCGCTTTGCTATCTAAAAATGTTCATGAGAGCGGTCACTATATGCTTTTTGTTTAACTTTTAATATCAACACCTGGCCTTTTTCTATTATTATTTTTCCCACACTACACATATATATAGACACACTCTCTAGAAATATATATATATATTAAATTGATAAAGCCTCAATCAATTTTTTTAAGATAGTGGGTTGGGTGAGTAAGCGAAGGATAACTGAATCGTCGTTTGAGTTTTCTTTGTCGTTTTGCAAGTAAAGCAGTTACATATTTGCAAGATAACTATGTCTGATCTCTTTTACAAAATAATAAAGGATGGATACAGGAGAATAAAAGCTCCTTCAATCATCTATCTTCCAAGTTAGTGAAAGAATATATAGGTATACCACTGGGGGCCTTTCACTATAGTCATCTATCGCAATAGGAGAACTGTAGACATTCTTTATTTTAAAAAAATCGAAGATTACCATCTTTATCATACGATTACAAACTATTATTTATATTTTATAACTGTTTTAAATATTTTATTATATATATATAATATATATTTATTTATTTATTCTTCATTTTTTATATTTTTTTCTGAGAGTTAATATTTTTGAGAGATATATTATTTAATTAATATCCATTAACAAAATGTTAGTTATAATATCTATCAGTTATAAATATCGATATTGACAAATATTTCTAAAAGACACAAAACCCATATTTCACTATGTGTGTATATGCTAATGTAATTAATTAGTTGAACTAAATCTATTTTATATTTGATTATATCAAGTAATTTCAAGCACGTCTTTGGAGTATTAATTAAGTTAATTAGCAACCAGACAGGAAATTGGATTGACCATATTCCTTCGAAACCAAATATTGACGCAGATAGAATAAATAACCAAAATAGACTTACAAATTTAGCTCCTATGTAAATAAGATATGGCTGCTGGTTTTGATCATTTATTAGCTAAAATTTCTGATATTTAATCTGTGTAAGATCAAATTTATTTAAAATAATTATGAATTTTCATGTCTATTATAAAGCGTCAATTTTAATTTCGTGAAATTCCAAATATAGAGTGGCGAAATCATAAGAATTTTTGCGACCTTGTATACAATTAGTGAACATCTTCCTGGTTGATAAACTTTATAAAATCAAAGGTTACTTTACCTAATATATAATATTATTAAATACCTTCTTCCTGGGCGACCATATTTAGGAAATCAAATAAAACTTGACCGCGCATAGCTTTACCATTTTAATCAATATTTTTAAAATCTAGACTTAAACAATAACTTGACCTATCATAACCTCCTGGGGAACACGAATTTAGGGAAATGGTGAATGAAGATAAGTCTCGTGTTGATATGAATCTACGGGGTAGACAGGTTTTACAGTATCTCTCTAGCCAAATATACATACAAGTATTTTGGTCGTTGAGGTACAAATTGCACCACAGTGACGAGGGGCAACAGCCCGAAACGCAAACATGGTAAGCTTTTTTTGATCAATCAGTATTTGGCCAATTCTGGAATAATTTAAATTAAAGGATTAGTGGACATTTTTTTATTCTTAAACTAGCCGAATGATCCGGGCAACGCCCGGGTTTTACCCGATTAAATGCTTTTATTCAAATACTATTCGTTACAATTATAAATTGGCGCCGTGAATGTCATTCTTGTATAATATATAAATGAGTTTTAAAAATTGTAAAAAAAAAAATGCATCGGCCGGGAATCGAACCCGGGGCGCCCGCCACTATAATATATAAATGAGTTTTAAAAATTGTAAAAAAATGCATCGGCCGGGAATCGAACCCGGGGGCGCCCTCGTGGCAGGCGAGCATTCTACCACTGAACCAAAAGCAAACGGTGACAGAATTAAAAACGCATGACGCTGATAACTGTATATTAATATATAGTCACGACCGTCTTTCCTCATCGGCCGGCCGCCTTTGTCACGGATGCGCGCGCACAGGGAGGTCACGTGCTCGCCGCCTCCCTCGAGCCGGATTTGAACCAGCGACCTAAGGATCACCGTTGTAACATCTACAGTCGGGTAAAACACGGGCGTTGCCCGGGTCATTCGGCTAGTATTAATATCGCGCAAGCCATCAGAAACCTTTAGTTGCACGACCAGGAGATGCCTTTTTCTTAATTTATCCACCTGATCCTAGTACAATTTTACCTTTTTCACTATCTTTCCACACATACATATATCACATGTATTACCTATGTATTATCTTATGTATTACCTAGCCTTAACCTGCAAAACATTCCGTCTCATCCACTTTTTTTCCCTATTGGTAAATAATTTGAATGTGTCTCTGCATTATAAGAAAAAACCCTTTCTATATCACCAATGTATTGTAAATAATCTAACCTTTCAAACTGTAACAAAATGAAAATGGAAAAAGTTAAATTAAAATCAAGCGCTTTGACAAAGACTGGAAGTAAGTCGTTTAAATAACCTGGGTGAAAATCATAAAGGGTCACAACTAAAATCAGGTTCTTCTTTCCTATCCAAACGTGTCAGCTATTTTCCTATGACGTAACACATTCTGATTTGTCCCCCTAATTAGGTGACCCTCAGGTCCAGGCGAGATGGAACACGGGCAGTAGAGAAATCAATCAGGTTTTGACCCCAGACAAGAGCAACCAAAGTGTTTACGGGCAGCAGAGAGCGGACAACAGAACATGAGCAGAACTCACAGTCCAGTTCCAACTTCACAATAGTGAATCTCCCATCTTCTTCAGGACCTTTCGCCAATTTCATGTGAAACCATTGCACACTTCAAATCATCCATGGCTTAAAAACCAATTTATTTTCATCGTTTTTGTTTGGGAGCTTCTTTTTTCTAAAATCCATCGTGTATCTTGTCTACTTTAACAAAAGAGAAGCCGCTTGGTCATCGACTGCAAAAACCGAGTGGTAGGTACCGATCGACTGTTTAGCTGGGAGTGATATAGTTCTCCCATTATTAGTAGACTTTCGAGATCACGAAATATATATATATTAAAAACAAAATAGGTATATCTTGACCACTAACATGATCTTATATATAATATTATTTTATTTTAAAAAATATATATTAAAACTTTTAGAACAAACTACTCTGTAAAGACAATCGCCAGATGTCGCAGCTTTCCCTAAACATATCTATTATTGTTGTTCCCCGATGGCTGGCTCAAATTTTTCTGTAGATATGTAAATAAGTATTTTGTTTTCTTTATTCTACTCGCCTTAAGTCAGGTAGTACTTTCTCAAATCTATAATTTGAGTTTATTTTCCATAAGCTCAATTATATCTAATTCTAATCTAAACTATATTTATAACCAATAACATAAAATATTTTTTATATAATATACTAAACGAATGACCCGGCTTCGCCCGAGAATTCCCCCGAGTGCAATTTCCTGCATACTGAAAGTACATCATTGATAAGTAGTAGGAGTGCCATAGAATAGCAATACAGAAGTAACACATAAACCACAGACAAAAAGTGTGTGTGATGGCAAGAATCCATATAGATAATAGGCTAACAGAGTTAACAGTTGCAAAGTTTGAAGCTATCTCCTCCAAAGATACTTAACTATACATAGCCATCTATATACCATAATTTTCGTTATTTTTTGCTTTATATGAACGTTTTATTTTCCAAATATTAATAGCTTTATTTATTTTTAATTTATTCGATTATACCATAAATACCATAAGGAAAGCGAAAATCGCAAAAATAACGCTATCAAGTCTGTTTAACTATAGAAGCAAATTATTTACACAACAAAAGTTTACTCAATGAACTTACCTGCTCTCTAAACCAGCATAACCTGTAAGTGAAATTGTTTTACCCCTTCCATTCATTCTTTAAATAAGTCATTCCTTGTAAATTGTCCCAATATTTACATAATTAGCTCCATTTATTCTCTCCATGCCTATTAACAATGATTTTATGCTCCAAACTATTTATCTAGATATTTGTAACTCATTTAATTAGTTACCTTACCAGTAGAATTTAACAATTGTTATTTTAATTAAATAATTTCCATTTTTAACGTAACTCTTTAAAAAAAAAAAACTCTTAAAAAAAAAATTGGAATTCTACCTATTAATGCTTTACGATCTTGACTATTAACAATAGATTTTTCATAATCAATTTATTTATAAAAATATGCCTCCAGCACCTAAACTTTTGTATGTCTATTTGTATAGACCTCTCCTACTTGTAAGCACGGCTCACGAAAAATAATTTCTTTCCCTAATCGATTCAAAATTCACCCTGTAAGATAGGCGTCGAAGAATTTCAACCATCACGTGAGCCTTGCTTACATCCAACCCTTGGTGACTCTTATCTATCTTCCCCTGAATGCCTCTCTCATTCTTACAACTTTGTTAACCTTATACCAGCTCAGGACCTTTTATAGAATTATTGATTAATCAATTATCGAACTTCTATATTGTCATTTCAAAATACTAACCTTCGCCCTTCATTTATGATAATATATTTCGTAGTTCATCTCTAGCATATCCACCGACCCACACCATCTAGCCAATGGTGTGTTCGTCACAGGGTGCAGATTGACTAACCGCTAGATATTTATCAACCCCTTTTTGTTCGCACTTGAACAATCTGCATCGAGCGACACAGTTCGCCCCTTCTTCTCGCGCCACACGTTCGCCACACGGACCCTGTCTTCAAATCTATGTTTGTCCATTGTCCAAACCAGCACGATATAGCCTACCTCTGATAGTTCCCACGGAGGTACGTTAAACATCGTCGCTGATTCTGTCCGGTCCGTCATCATTTCGCGCAGACATGGGTCTTACTTCCAACCCACCGCGAAATCATCGCCTTGCACAAGCTCCCACGACGGTTCAAACACCTCGTGTCCGAGCAGCTTGTCACTTGTAATGGACAACGCAGTCCTCGTCCCAATTTTTGGCACTGTGCGCGCATACTTTCCGCAAATTAAATATAAGTCCATCCGACTTCCTCACCTTCACACGGGACTTTTCCCCTCGGACTCGCTACACAAGTAACTACATAGATAAGTTAGATTGGCCCAGGGCAAGTCTCCCCTCGCTCTGTTCGCCAAGGTTCTAACATTGTATGTAGTTTTATATTTACCTCAGTCCTGAGCTCACACAATTGTCAACCTCAATCTCATTTCTCGTACTCTACACTTATAGCATAGAAAGCCCATGACAAGTTTCCCCTTGCCATGTCCGCCTGAAAAATATCTTAAAGTGTAGAGTTCCCCAGTCTTAATGACCTTCAGAATTTCATCATGTGTTTGTGACTCCCTTTCTCCTTGTTCACACTCCTCAATGTCATTTACCTTATAGTACATTAGATTTTGTTGTATATAGCCTTTTATAACCTTGATATTTTCAAAGATTTCCTTAAATGTCAAACTCTCCGGTGTTATAAAATTGCTTGTAAATAATATTTACTTGTGTACTATTCAATATTTTATTAACATAAAACTATGTCACCATTACCTTAATTAATTTCAACTGTAAAATTATTTTCTCTATCTCTGGCTTCACCAGCTTTAAGTATACTCAAACCATGTTCAGCCTTCTTCAACGGGGGCCATATGTCATAATATATGCTCTTCCAGGATTAATAAAACAAATCTACAGTCGACCAGAGAGAGAGAGAACGCAGCTAAGGCCGGTCACTTGATATAGCAGTCACATTCCAAAGGGGCGACCGCAGGGCCTTTTCTTGGAACCTCAGTTCTATGTTTACGCAGTCGGGGGGTGGTGGCCAAACAGGACGTGCATTTTCCGCGGTGGCAGCCCGCTAGCGCTCCCTCTCTCCCTCGGTTTGCTGCGTTCCATCTTCCAAACTTGTTGTTTCCTTATTTCTCTCTCCCCACATTATTATCATAATGCCACACTGAAAGTCGACAGGATCATATCATATATATGTAATAAGATGAAGTTACTGTTGACTCTTGTAGAATCCTGTCGACTCGCTGTAATAATTTGTTGAGTTTGATGTCGACTACTGAAATAAGTTAAAGTTCTGGTAAGCCTTGTGTAGAGTTTTCCAGTACCTCTCTGCACCTTGGAAGACCTTTAAAAGTTCTCACAAAATACAGGCAGTCGTGGTCGAGGCAGAGTGGAAAGTTTGGGAATGTCCACACAAAAAACGAAGACACAATTGCACTAAGAAAGTTCCGTTAACAGATAAAAGTTGAGCTAGGAGCGAAAGATGGAGTTAGAAGTTTCTTACTCGTCTACATGATGGATGAGGAGGACCTTGGTGACAACCGACGAGAGCTCGCGCTAAGGGTGAACTAACTGTATTTTTAGGTTAAGACGGGGGGCCTTTTATATATCTTTCCCGAGAAAGGGGAGTATTGCATTACAGCACATGCGAGAGGGGCCTGGATCGTCTGGTGAAATTGTACACCGGCGCCGTGGCCGTTTCCATCTTTAGACTTTGTTGTTTTGGCAATACTATATGCTCGATCTCTGCTTTAGCTCAACTCTTAATCAATTACAGAGTTTTATTTTTTTATCCACTTTGTACAAATTACATTACATATGATGATGTAAACACACATGTCAATAATACGTATAATCATTAACAGCTGTGTTTCTATTATACAACATTAAAATCTTGTTATAAGTTATATACATGGGGTTGTTGGCTTAAATTACCATAGATGGGCCCCGGGAGTGAAAGGGTTCATCCGGATTTAAGCGGGTAAAGCCTCTCTAACACAGGTAAGTAATTAAAATTTCTTTTAATTAATTTAAACTGTGAGGGTTAAAAAGGGCTATAACAAGATGATATTTGTTTGGATATATAAAGTGAAATAAAAATGACATTTTTGTTTGATTTTAAAAAATGATGATTAAAATAAAATGATGACATAAAAATTCACATTCTAAGAGAATATTGGCGGGCGTTGGACAGGGTTAGTAGTTGAAGAATATGCAATTGTTAGAAGTGCACATGTAAACCAAATACTCAGATCCAGGTGCAAAGCGAGGATATAGACTTGAGCTGTCTTCCTTGGCAATGTTTCACTTGCGATCCTATATAAGGGTTACAGTGCTTTGTCACAATTTTAGGATTATTGGGTTAAAAGTTGCTGAAGAAAAGTTGTTTATTTATATGATTGGGAAAGGAGTGAAATAGAGCCATGCGATAAGTAGAATTGTAGTGACAGTAGGTCGTCTGACTTGACTCGAAATCAAAGGTTGATTGTAGTCCGCTAGAGCTGAAAAAAAAAGTTGAAAGTTGGAAAAAGTGAACGCTTTGTGAATGCGTTGGTGATTTGCTCTGCGGATGAAATGAAATAAACTTTTGAAACGTGTTCAGACCAGAAGTCGGGATTTTTAAATCTGGGGAACTGTGTTTTCAAAGAGTTTGTTGAATTACGAAATCAAAAAAATAAATTGTCAAGCAGTGCTGTCGTTTTTATACGTTGATGTGACGCAATGACTGAGAAGATAGTGATGAAAAATATAGGGAATTGGTTAAAGAATATGATTGTTGAAAACGATTGTTGTAGATGCCCGATAGTTGATGATAAACATTGTCAGATAATAAAGGTATTTAAACAAATATAAAATATAGTGAAGTTTTCTTCCTTTCATTCATTAAATAATGAATAAAAATATAGAAATATGATTGCGGGTACAAAAAAAGTGTAAGTGGACAAAATTAAACATGTAATATATAAAAGATATAATAAATAGTAAAATAAAAATAATTTTTGAAACAATTAGATGTTTTGCAATACTAAAATAATATCATGAAAAATAAAAATAAATTTGATTACAGTTTTTTTTTTTTAAATCATGTTGGCTTAAAAATTTGATTATATAAACGAAAGGTAAACAATAAAAATAATTATTCAAGATGGTATACAAAAATTCAAATATAATTAAAGGTTATTAATGATTAAATAAATGTTGGATAGTTGAAAATTGAAAAAAAATAATTTCTCTTGAAGAGAAGTTACAACTGTGGTGTGTAACTAGATCATATCCCTTTGGAAAACATCGGTGTTTCTATGACTCTCTGAAACTGGGAATACGTGAAATGACATTTTCATTTGTCCAAAATTGTGATATGTAGAGAATTATTTCTATTTTGCTTCATAAAGTATATATAAGACTTAACCAAATTGTTTTAATTAGTGATTATTTGTAAAGTTTTTATAAATAATGAGGTCACGTTGGTGATCGCATAATTGCGACATACAACTGTTTGGCAGCTGTACATTTTTTTCTAGTGGTTGAATAATAGAAATTGTTTAGACGCTGGGTTTTTAAGAAGCACAGTGAAATATGAATGTAAAATTAATTGTATTGTACCAATAATAAATTGTGATGCGCTGTGTCGGTTGTATAAATAGAAATTTCAGAAGCGCAATTTATTGGTTGGATTGGTTACTAATATGTTATGTATTGTGATCTCCATTAACATGTAAAATGTTTAATGTATGATGTTTTGTGATTAAGGCGTTGTGCGAGATTTGTGAGATTCTCGAGGAAATCTAAATGAGTAGTGTGACACATTGTGTTCAAAATGGCGATCATGAAGCTAGCGGTCAAGATGACTATTTGAAGGGAGGGAAGACGGGGATATGTAACTGAAATAGACTCGGGGAATCCTATTACTCGGGGGTCACTCGTGCGGGGGGTGTTTTTATTTTTGGGATGGTCACACATGTGGGATGGTTTGCTATGTTTGAGATTTACTCGAAACTGACTTTCTCTCTTCTGTTGAGGTTTGAAATTTTCTGTTATAATTGAAAGATATGAATTTCTCGGTGTTTGTAGTTGTTGTGTTTCGAATTTAGTTTAGACTTAGAAAAAATGTTATTAGGTGATGTCAGGTTTAGATGTGTGGTGAAAGTGCGACTTTCGACGTGGACACGCTTTGGCGTGAATTGTGGTGTCACAGGCGTGAAGGGCGTCTTTGGCCTAAAAATTGAGAAAAATTTTGTGGTGTGGCACTGTGACACGAAGTGAGAAATGTGAATGAAAAGGTGTGACGTGAAGTCTTAGTTTGGTACAAATCTAACCTGTTTGACCATGATTAACAAATTTAATAAAGTCATGGGTGGTTGTTGTATGAAACACATCGAGAGAATATTTGACTGTTAGTGGATGTGGCACGCTTAATGTGAAATTATTTTATTGTGGCGACGATATAGAGCTAAGTGGAGGCTTGTGTGGCTCAAGATTTGGATTTGTGTGTTAAGTCGCGCACTAAAAATTGTTGCCAATTGGAGATAGTGATGCGAGGGTGTTGTAAGGTTTGTTAAAAGAAATTTGTTAATGACCAATCATGCATGTAAAAGGAAAGATGAGGGAGTATATTTATCCTCGAATATTAACGATTGTAATCGTTTTGGAAGGCTGTGACTTAAATTAGCTACTGGCGGTGAAGTGGAGTGAATCTTTATTTTTAACTTGTTTTGGGAAAGATAGTTGTTTTCCCTAGTGGTGTTTTTGAAGATATTGTATCTTCCGATTTTTGCAATTAAAAAAAAATGCGTTTCACCTATGTTAATTTATATTTAAAATTTGATTATATTTTTTTAAATCGTTGATTATGGCAGTTAAAATGATTCTTGTAAAAGGGCAATGTCGTGAGAGTTACAAATAATTTGAATTGGGCGCTTACTTAAAATGGTGAACATTACCAAATTTTAAGAATTGATAAAGATATTGGTCTTTTGGTATAAAGATAACTAATAAGTAAAACAAAAATAAGTTGAGACATATAATGAATGAGAGATTTTTTTAAATATAAAAATAACGATTTTTTTTTTTAAGTTGTAGATTTGGATAATGCCGTTATAGAGAGTAGAGTAGAGGTAAATTTAAGAAAGACATATAAGATTAGTAAATTGATAAAAATGCGTGATCAGCGAATTTTTTTTTTTTTAAGTAAAATTGAGAGTAATAACTTGAAATTTATAATCTGAATAAAAATTAAAGTAAATTTGATAAAGTTGAGTGTGAAAGTTTCAAAAATTGAATAAAAATGATATAAAAAAGGTAAAAATTGATTTTAAAATGCTTAAAGTGAAAATATAAGTACAAAATTTATAGGGCATCAAGTTTTGAACTTGAGGATAAAGTTATGTAAGATTTTAAAACTTACAGTTTTGAAGATAGATCAGTCAGGGGACTTGATCTTTGGTTGTTTTCCTGCTGACGTGGAAGTCGCTCCATGTTGGACTTGTAGAAGAAGCTTGTAACTTCTGTAAAGATGATGGCAGCTTGTCGCCTTGAGCATTGTCTCGACGATGTCAGGTCGAAGGTGGAGAACTTCTCACAGGGTTTGGGTACATCGCTGCTTGGTTTCCATGACTTGCGGGAATTTCGGGGCTGTCGTTGGCGCGGTCAGCTTGCTCCCGGCGTTGGCGATCGGTGTTAGCGGGTCTGTGGAGGTCCCTTGGGGCGGCGTTTCTTCCGTAAATATCTTGGGGGAGTGATTGCTTGGACGTTTCGTTGGAATGGTCGGTTTGTTCCTCCATCTTTGCTCTTTCTCGCTTCCTATCTGAACAGTCTTTTTACCTCTTCGATGTGTCATCCTTCGTTTTGGTCATCCTGTCGGCTAATGTAATAAGTTGAGATCCTGGTGGCCTCTTGTATAGAATCCTGTCGACTCGCTGTAATAATTTGTTGAGTTTGATGTCGACTACTGAAATAAGTTGAAGTTCTGGTAAGCCTTGTGTAGAGTTTTCCAGTACCTCTCTGCACCTTGGAAGACCTTTAAAAGTTCTCACAAAATACAGGCAGTCGTGGTCGAGGCAGAGTGGAAAGTTTGGGAATGTCCACACAAAAAACGAAGACACAATTGCACTAAGAAAGTTCCGTTAACAGATAAAAGTTGAGCTAGGAGCGAAAGATGGAGTTAGAAGTTTCTTACTCGTCTACATGATGGATGAGGAGGACCTTGGTGACAACCGACGAGAGCTCGCGCTAAGGGTGAACTAACTGTATTTTTAGGTTAAGACGGGGGGCCTTTTATATATCTTTCCCGAGAAAGGGGAGTATTGCATTACAGCACATGCGAGAGGGGCCTGGATCGTCTGGTGAAATTGTACACCGGCGCCGTGGCCGTTTCCATCTTTAGACTTTGTTGTTTTGGCAATACTATATGCTCGATCTCTGCTTTAGCTCAATTCTTAATCAATTACAGAGTTTTATTTATTTATCCACTTTGTACAAATTACATTACATATGATGATGTAAACACACATGTCAATAATACGTATAATCATTAACAGCTGGGTTTCTATTATACAACATTAAAATCTTGTTATAAGTTATATACATGGGGTTGTTGGCTTAAATTACCATATATATATATATAAAACAATGTTTGTATGTTTGTTTGTTTGTATGTCCGGTATACAAATTCGCAGTAGTTCACTAATTCAAACCAAAATTTCCATACATAGGTAAAAAATACGGGGAAGACGATAGGCTATTTTAAAAAATATATAAATCAATTATTAAAACTATATATTCAAATTATTCTACTTAGCTCACGAACAGCGCCCTCTATCAAAGATTAGATTAAATTATGCTGATGCAAACAAATAGATAATGCTAATAACAAACAATTATAAAAAAATCTTATCTAAATATATATCACTCAGGTAGATATGCACACGGGTCAATCCCGGGGCGAAGCCTGGGTCACCCGTCTGGGAAAGGCTTCAAATCTTACATTAACCTTTGTTTGTGGCTTATTTACCCCGGATTTACAGTACTCATATCGACACTACTACGGTTATATAGGTTAGTAATATATTTTTAATGTGACTTTATCCTGGTATATTTAGGCATGCAGCCCAGCTGCATTTCACTTTTCATATTAACCAATTTCGCTTATTAAATTTATTTCTAAATTTCAATATTTATAATATTATTCAGTTGTCATAGACAAGTTGAAGATTCCATAATAATGATTATTCGTCCGTGTAGGTAGTTATTAGTCACTCTTTTACGGCCATTGTTGAGAGGTGTAGATATCTACTAGGCACCCCATTAAGGTCATTGCTGGGCTGTGTAGGGAACTATTATATTGTTACGTCGTACCCAGACGCTATTCGTGTACTTTGTCTACTCAGAATGCCACAAAGATACACATGTGAGTTCGAAGGGATTGCAGCTAAAGTTAGCGCTTTATTGTATCTCACTTAATAGAAGGAATACAACAGTGGGACTTGCCTTCAACCTCCCCCCGTCAGAAGAATATATACTTATAAATTCAATTAGTCAGTAGAAAAGCCTTTTTGCTTGAGAGATTGCTTTGTCAAAATAAAAAAGAAATTAAGAATTTTAAAAATTAAAATCTATATTTGTATTCTTTTTATAACCACTTTATAAATCTGTCTGATTTATTTGAATGGAATCCTCATATAATATATTTAAAATCTACAAGTTATAAAAAGTAGGTTATATATATATCATTAGATAATAAAAAGGTATTTATTAGATTGAATAGAATATGTATTTGCCAATATTTCGGTTGGGTGAAATAAGGTTGGCGTTCAGCCAACCGAAATATTGGCAAATAAATCTTATATTCAATTCAATATATGCCTTTTTATTATTTAATGATTTAAATATGGATTTCTCTATTTTCAGAAAAATATATATATCAAATCAATAAGTTTTATGAATTTTAAAAACAGCCTTTTTAAAAGCATCATATCTCCTGACGCCTTTTTTTTTTTATGAAAATGTCAATGTTTCCAGGTAACAGAAAAAAATGTCTTCTTTTTTATAATTTTGGATGGAAAAACATGTTTTAATTTTTTTTTTTTACTTAATATATGAATTTTAAACTCTATATATCATTTAACAATATATTCCTTTTTTTCTACTTCTTTAAATTTTCCAGAGGGATTTTATGTGAAACTAACATGTTTCACACACACACACAAATAAAAGATTTGTGTCCTTAATCTATAGGAAATTACAATAGGAAGGTCTTTGAATAACCTATTAACCTCTATATTGAGAAAACGGCGTGCTTTTTCAACCCTTTTTTTCCAGACGAAGACAAAATATTTTTGTCACAACGTCAAGAAAATAAAAACATTTACTTACTTAATTGTCTCTTAAATCTTAAATGGGTGTGCTTTCGCATGCCGGTTTATGGACCGAAAGGTCTGGGTGGCCACTGCTCCAAAGATGTCTCTTAAATCTAAGAACTATGAATGCCGGCAAGCAAACTTCAAGATGTTATGATGCATTTGCGCGCCATCTGTTATGAAAATTCGAAACTATTATATACAGGGTGATCCAAAAGTCCCGCACAACTTTAAAAATTAATAACTCCGCGAATATTTGCGCTAGAGCAATGCGGTAAACACCATTGTGTTCAGAATGCAATGGGATTTTTTATGGCAAATATTGAAAATTTCGAAATTGATTTTAGTTACAATTTCATTCCCTAGATGGCGCTGTACCAGAATCAGAAATTCAGCGGCCAAATTGTTTGATTAATTGAAAAATATAACTGATCGACACGTATTTTTCCTTTTTGTATACCAGGAAAGAATCCTAATAATATCAAATCGTTAATTAATAAAGCACCATTTCGCCAAAAGTTAGAAGAAATGGTTAACGATTTTTAAATACAATCTGAGATATGTAAAATAGGTATATGCAAATTAAAACATGTAGCAAAAAAAATATTTATATTTTTGATAGAGTTTTGTCAAATATATTGAATGTTTGAAAAACATAGCTGAATTCAATACACGATTTTTTGAAATGTTAATATAGTACCAAAAATTATGATGGTACTACTAATAGGATTTCTTGCTATAAGGAATGTGTAATTTCTTGAATAATTGGCGACACTCGACTATTTAACTGGAAATTTGTCATGATCCAACAAATGAAATATAGATGGGAGTGACAAAATACATTTGTCGTACTTTATTCCAAATGTCCTATGGGCTTGTCAAATGTTATCATTGTTTATTATACTGTACACGATTTTTAAAAATGTATCCCCTCAAATAAATATAATTTTTAAATCAACCTTTTGCGTTGAAAAACGTGGTAGTAAAATCATTTTGTATTATTTTTTTTTTGCCCAAAATTTCTAAAGGTGGGGGGTTACAGAGAATATTCCTTATGCTATTTCTTTTAATGAGCGAAAAGCGATAAATTAAACATAAGGGGTAAAATTGTGTGTACAGTGTTATTCGAGAAGTTATGACACTTTGGTCTGCACGACATAATATAAGATGTGAGCAAATGACAAACAAACAAAAATTTAAAATACAATATAACGCGGCTGATGATTGTAAAACGAAAATTAAAATTATACCGCGAATGTTTCTTTTAAAAATCGAAATTTATTTTCAAAGAGAAATAGCGACATTTCTAACTTTGAAGATGAGGTATGGAAAGGTGAAACATGAAGAGTAATGGAGAACGGAAAAATAAAAAGTGTCCAGGTAAGCAGAAGGGTGTGGGTTCGATTCCCGCCCCTGGACACTTTTTATTTTTCCGTTCTCCATTACTCTTCATGTTTCACCTTTCCATACCTCATCTTCAAAGTTAGAAATGTCGCTATTTCTCTTTGAAAATAAATTTCGATTTTTAAAAGAAACATTCGCGGTATAATTTTAATTTTAATTTTCGTTTTAAACAAAAATTACTGTTCACAAATAAAAAGAGACAAGATATGAGGACATAATTTATTTACCCATAACCCAACACAAAGAGCTGCAAAACATTGGTAGATAATATAATACATGGCAGCTTATATAACACATGAGGTAACTTGTCTCTTGGAGGCCTTGTCTCTTGTATTAGATCACAATCCTTGCTCAATGTGGCGCCCTTCATTCTCAAACACCGCCTGCAGACGATAGATTACAGAATGGACAGCATTAAATAAAATATCTGATGAAATTGATGAAACGTGCCGTCTGATAGAAGCCTTCAACATGACCAATGTGGTAGGCCGGCATCGATAAACACGCGACTTAATGTACCCCCATAGCCAAAAATCGCAAGGCGTCAAGTCTGGTGATCTTGAAGGCCACTGGTGTATAAAGTGGCGACTTATCACACGATCTTCACCCATCGTATCCTTCAGCAATTGTTTGGCACCGCGGGAGATATGAGGAGGTTCTCCATCTTGCATGAATGTTATTTCGTTCAGTGCTTGTCTGTCCTGCAATATGGAGATAACCTTTTCTCTCAAAAGTTGAACATAACGTTCACCAGTTACTGAAGCGGTTTTAAATGTTCTTCCATTTATTTCTTCAAAGAAAAATGGCCCAATAATAAAAGAAGAAGTGAACCCACACCAAACTATAACTCTGCGCTGATGAAGTGGCATTTCTGTAAAAATCCTAGGGTTTTCTGTTGCCCAAATGCGGCTGTTTTTAGTGTTAACTTCTCCGTTCAGAGAAAATTGAGCTTCATCTGTCCACAGAACATTCAACAGCCAGTTTTCATCAATATCAATTTGCCGGAAAACCCATGAAGCGAATTCTTGACGCTTCTCAAAATCGCCGACTTTTATCTCGTGAAGTCTTTGAATTTTTTAACGGGTATTTTTTAAGACAAATTCTTAGTGCTCTCCAAACTTTTCTATACCAAATCCCCGTTTGTCGAGCACTTACTTCTCAATACGTGGATAACGTTTCAATAGCTTCAACATTCTGCGAAACCGTAGCAACCCCTGACTTGCATGTCGATGGTCTTCCACTCCGAGATTTTGCTTCCAGAGATCCAGTCTTCTCCAAAGTTTTTATCATTCGCTTTAGAGAGTAGCAACTCATGGGTCCTTTACCGCTTCGAATACCTTTAAAGGTACGAAACGCTTGTAAAGCTTCAGTTGCAGAATCTGAATTGCAATAAAAAAATTTCACCAAGAGTGATTTATGCTGTAGTGATGGTAAAATAAATTGTTGTGCATGTAAATAGATGAAGATTATTTGCATTTTTCAAAACCTCATTATGTAAAAATATATGTGTATATAAATTCGATATTTGTTGTTGGCCTCATCTCGTTAACGGAATAATGTTCTTTGTCTGGTCTGCCTTTTTTTTACTCTCTTTGGAGTAGATTTGCTTTTTGATAGTTTTTATTTATGGAGCTGAACCAGTATGATGGCGGTGGTGGAGGAAGTCAGCAGGCCAACAAGCGGCCGCGTTCTGAGGACGAAGACCTCCTCCCGTCTTCCCATCACCAATTTAAATTCAACAGCACGGCGAACTTGTTCAACTTTGAGTGCCAAACCTTCGAAGCGATCATTGCCGACACCAGCCTGGACTCCCGAAAAAATACAGATGGCCACCAAAGGACTGGTGCTGACTCTCGTCCAAGAGGCAGAACTTCTTCTTAAGGACGCCTTCAAGGGAGCCAGTCTAGGAAGACCCAATCCCACAGCCAAAGTCCCGATTCCCTCCACCTCTTTCGCCTCGGTAGTGGCAGAGAAAGACAAGCCGGTAAAGCCTGCACCTCCGAAACCCAAAGCGAAATCCACATTTGTGAATCTGGCTCCTTCCTTCGAATCGCATGTAGACGTCAGGTCGGCTAACCCCAAAGCAACCCAAGGGAATTTTTGAGGGAAATTCAAAAGATTCATCCTTCCCTAGCGTCATCAAAACACGTGGTGGCGTCCATCAACACCAGCGGCGAGGTGGTTTTTCACCCCAAAACAACCCAAATGGCAAAGTAGCTGGCCACTGGGCTGACCTCCCTGCCAACGGGCCTAAGCTGCCCCGAGTGCCCGGTTATCCTACCAAGATACTGCCTCTTCAGAGTGGACGGGGAGGTGCGGGACGATGAGATATGCGAGAGCTTCCGCTCCAACCACTCCGTGCAGTCACTCCTGGAAAAGCGTGAAATCAGGGTAGTCCATCGATCGAATAATGCGGCACACAGCACTAGTACAGTGTTCATCGAAGTGGACAACCAAGTCGACGAAATCCTCGGTCAACATGGACGTATTCCTGTGGCGGATCTAGTGCACAGGTATGAGCGCAGTCATACTTTAAAGCAATGCTTCCGTTGCTGTGGCTTCGGCCACCGCGCTTCTGCCTGTCCAGCTGCCCATCCAATCTGCTATCGCTGCGGCTCTGCAGAGCATGAGGGCATCCGATGCTCGGTCGAGCCAAGCCAAAGCCGCTGCTGCCGCTGCAGAAAAAAAATCTGGAGCTCCCACAACCACTTTGCCACATTATCTACCTGTCCCTTTGTAAAAGAGAGAATACCCCGAACAAGTAACAATGTCTAGGCCATTGCGTGTCCTGCAGGTGAACGCTAAAAAATCACCAACTGTCATTCTTGAAATTGCAAATTTGGCAAATTCGACACAGGCCGACATCGTGCTCCTGCAAGAACTCTCAACTAACTTCTTCTGGCCCACACGTGGGTTTCAGGCTTTTTTTTTTGTCCCAGGCGCCTACATCCCCTCGGGAATTGTGGCACGTAGCACACAGAATGTACGTCCTCCCAACTCGGCACTCCCCAGGGTTCAGCGCTAAGTCCTTTCCTGTGGAACATAGTTGCTCGGACCATCTTCACCCTTCCCTCCATCATAGATAGCCGATTAATAGCTTACGCGGACGACTTCACCCTTATGACTCAGGTTCGTAGTCGCCTGCCGGTCTCTGCCACTAACACCTTCTTGGAGAGGTCGACATCTTGGTGCACGATAAATGGTCTTAATATAAACCCCATTAAGACTCAAGCTTGCCTGTTCCAATGGCGTAATGTCCACCCCAACTCCGAGACAGGGCTCAGAGTCCTTGGTCAACCTTTAAACATCAAGAAGACCGTCACAATCTTAGGAGTGGAGTTTTACCAGACCCGCGGATTTGTCGCCCACCTACGCAAGATCACACGTAGATGCAGATCAATAATCCCACGACTCACTCACACCATACAGGGTAAATTTGGAATCTTCTTTTCAGCTGGACGGAGCGTCAAATGGGGAGGTCGTGCTCTCTCCAGCGAAGGCATTAGGCAACTTAGGAGCCTTCACTGCAATTTTGCGAAACGTGTACTGAGAGGAGGTCCTTACACACCTACAGTCTAAGCCAACTCCATCACCGGCAGCCCTCCTTTCGATATTATTGTTAGGTCTCGTACGGCGTTCCTGAAGGAAATCAATGAAGGAAATTTTGAATCTAGACCAGGCCCTGCTTCTTTGCCATACCCTCCAGATAGACGTCAATTGTCTTTCAGTCTAAACATCGAGGAGATAACAACACCTATAATATTCACAGACGGATCAAAAAATGAGGCTGGGGTGGGCGCTGTAATTGTTCCCTCATCAGAAGATCAGCAGCCCGTTCTCTTACGGCTCCATCCCGACTGCACAGCCTTCAGGCTGAACTTCTGGCAATCCGCTGGGCGGTCCGTCTGGTGAAGGAAGGTTATTCAAGAAATGCGATCACTATCGCGTCGGAGTGCAGATCAGCTCTGTCAGCCATATGTACGTCAGGTCCAGTTCGATCGACATTAGTAGCTAAGATTATTCTCGCACTGAACACCAACCAAAACGTAAATCTGTGTTGGGTGCCGGGACACTGCGGCATCGACGGAAAGGAAAGAGCAGACAGAGCTGCTAAGAACGCGGCCGTTTTGATCTTAGAGCCATCATTTTCCATTCTGCCTAGAAGCCTGGCCCGTAACCACTCACGCGCGGCAGCCCTAGACGCATGGACGGAGGTTTATTGCCAGGACCACTACAACAGACACCTGAGGAGAATAGCCCATACTCCAGACCGGCTGCTCCAATTCCTCCCTAAGGTCTGTCCTGGAGAAGTCACCACCACCTTACTTACAGGACATGGTCATGTTCGGGCAGACTTGGTTCTCTGGCGTCTTGGGGAAGACCCATCTTGCCCACATTGTATGGAGGAACAACAGACTGCGGACCACTTTCTATTCAGATGCCATGCTTTCAAGCAACACAGAATGAAGACAGCTCTGCTGCTTGGGAAGACCTCCTTCGACCCAGTCTCGTTGGCTGGACTCCCGGGTTCTCTGCAGGCATGGAACTTCCTGACCAGCTGGTTCGGCTCTGCAATTGGCTCTATATAAATATAATCTAGAGTAACTGGTTTCTACTAGTTAGCTGGACAGCCCGGGCAGTTGGCGTTTCTTGCGCTCCAGGGGCCTGGGTTATCCTTATTTCTCTCTCTATACTCTTGGAAGACGGGGCAATTTAGCAGCAGATGAATAGAAATTTGTTCCTCACATCCACAGAAGCATCTTGAATCCTGCACTGCTTTGATGAATTTTAAAAAGCTTCTAAAATTTCCGTGATTTGTAATAAATTGAGAGTTGTGGAAATTTGCCCGAAAATAATTCGGAATATTAGCGGGAAAGAAACTTTGAAATGTTTGGTTAGTATTTTTCTTCAATAGTGTAATTTTATATTTAATCAAATTTTCAATTATATCTGGAATATCCAAGTCGTATCGCTGTTGATCCTCGATCGATAAATATTTTATTCAAGCACGTTGTCGTTGATTTTTATTTGACAAATCCATGTTGTCTGGAGCTCAAAAGATTATTACTTTCATAAAATTCATAAATTCGATTTTTCAAAATTTTTTCGAAAATTTTTGAAAGATTTGAAATCAATGAGATAGGTCGATAACTTTTTGTTGATTCTAAATTAGATTTATGTGGTTTAGGAATTATCTTTAGAGCTGCTATTTTCCATTTCTCCGGATAATACCCCTTTTTGAATACATTTATTAAATAGTTTGCATAACATATGCTTAATTTTTGGGTAAGCACATTTGATCATATTGTGGCGAAGAAATATTTTATTATTTAATTTAATATAATTCAATTAAAATACTCAACAGATTATAAAAAAAAAATATATTACTCTGTATTTGTGAAATCATCTTCAAAATATTTCTTTGCTTGCTTGCTTAAGATTCCCTAGCTGTAGATAGTTTTGCTGACTTGTTAATAATTGTCGACTCGTCGTTGTGACGTCATCAATAAATTATTTTATATCTTAGGATATTTCAAGGCTTGATTTCTACGCTACAATATTGTTACTTATGTTGTCTAAACCTAGAGCTTTTTAAACATCACAATTAGAAATGATATTAATTATTTCTTCTACTTCGATAATAATTATGCTTGGATTATTCATTCGTGGCTTAAAATTTCTAATTATTTGTTGTTGAAAATTGTCCAAATTAGGATCGTCTTCAGGAATTAAATCGTCCATTAATATGGTCATTGTTTGCTCTTTTAGATATTCTGGTGAATTGTCAATTAGGGGAATTTCATTCTTTACATTTGAGGATCTTAATTTATTGAAGAACTTATAAGCATTACCAAATGGATTATCTGTGTATTTTCTTCAATAACGTTTCGCCAGTTAGTTCTTTTAGCTTTTCTTATTGCATTAGTGTATTTGTTTCTTGCCAACTTAAATGTATATTAGCTGATTGTTTTATGACGATAATACTAGTTTCTAATATAATGAAAATGATTTTTTATTATTTCCTGTTCATTAGTCCACCAGTCAATTCTGGAAACATGTTTATTAATGGGGGATTTAACCTTCGAAGATTTATATGCTGCTTCTCTCAATAAATTCATGAGTGCGTTCACTATCCCATCAATGTCTTCCTCATCTTTCACTCTGCTTATATCAATTCCCAGTTTTTTGTATCTTGTAATGATATGTTATTAGAAAAATTTGCCCAATTCGCATTTTTTCAAAGTGGAAATTTGATTATTGAATAAAAGACCATTCTTTAACCTGATATCAAATTTAACAGCAACATGGTCGGAAATATTAGTCAAATCAGTGGTATGCCAGTTGTTTATTAAACTTAGTGAGTGTTTATTCGAGATTGTGAGATCAATTATACTTACTCTCCGCGGCAGGTGGGTGTTTTTTCAGGTTATGTATAAAGAGGTTACATTCGTCTATAATAGGTTGTAATCTATATCCATTAGAGTTTATAACAAACCATATAGTAGGTCTTGAAATAAAATCACTGCAAAGGATTACAGGTTGATTTATATACGTTTTGAGCAGATCTCTAATGAATGTTTGATGAACAGGGTTAAATGTATTCGGATGAATGTAGAAATTAGAAATAATTAATTTTGCTTTAACTGTAGAAATAGATATTGTTGTACAAAAAGAATTTGTGAATTTTTCCTCTTTGCTGAACTTTATATTTTTATTTAAAATTATAGTTGCCGTATATTTTTCCCCAGTTTTATTCGAACATATAATTTGAGAGTCCATATCATAAATAACATTCTCATGTAAAACATATGGTTCTTGAATCAAAAGAATGTCAGGTGAAGGATATTCACATATCAAACAAAATGTTAACGCGGGATTCGATCCCGGTTCATGACTGTCTGGAAACGAGGGTGTTACCCACTCGCCCTTGTCAGGTGGGTCATCTCTAGTGTTGGCCTGTAGTTTACTTATCGCAGTAAAACTTTTTCTTACATTTTGTTGAATACATCTCACATTTTCAATCATATAGGATATTAATCTATTTAAGATTAAGCTTTAAATTATATTTGCTACATCATTTCCCTCGTGTATTTGTGAATATTGTGTCCTTTGGATAATTTTGTCTATTTGTGATTTGTAAATCGGGCATTCACTTGAATTTGATTTATGGTTTGTAGAAAGGTTTTTAAATTTAGGCTGCTTAGAGAAATGGTGACAATTTGGCGCTTCAGTACAGTTGTGGCTACCCTGTACACCGAATATTTTACATATTTTAATGTTTTGGCAGTCTTTTGTTTTATGGTACGGATTAAATTCAAAACAATTTTGGCATTGTCTTACAAATATTCTGTCTTGTGTAGAACATCGCTCAAAATCGGTGTATATCTCATTACTCATTTTTCTTAAAATTTGGTAAACTTTAGGAGTTAATTTTAATACTATATTGTGATATGCAGAGTTAAATCCCATTCGCGGTACGAGACAAGCGATGCCAAACACGTCCGCACAGTTGGCTTCAGAAGCCATATATCGATTATGTTTATTTTAATTCATTTGAAAAATTCAACTATCCCTGATCATTTATTTTACTCTGGGATGCCGTCACTAAAGGATAAAGTACTCTTGGTGAAATTTTATTATTGCAATTCAGATTCTTCCACTGAAGCTTTACGAGCGTTTCGTAACTTTAAAGGTATTCGAAGAGGTAAAGGACCCATGAGTTGCTACTCTCTTACGGAGAATGATAAAAAATTTGAGAAGACTGGATCTCTGGAAGCAAAACCTCGGAGTGGAAGACCATCGACACGCAAGTCAGTGGCTGTTACGGTTTCGCAGAATGTTGAAGCTATTGAAACGTTATCCACGTAAGGAGAAGTAAGTGCTCGACAAGTTTCTCGACAAACGGGGATTTCGTATGGAACAGTTTGGAGAGCTCTAAGAATTTTTCTTAAAAAATACCCGTACAAAATTCAAAGATTTCACGAGCTAAAAGTCGGCGATTTTGAGAAGCGTCAAGAATTTGCTGCATGGGTTTTCCGGCAAATTGATATTGATGAAAACTGGCTGTCGAATGTTCTGTGGACAGATGAAGCTCACTTTTCTCTAAATGGAGAAGTCAACACTCAAAACAGCCGCATTTGGGCAACAGAAAACCCTAGGATTTTTACAGAAATGCCACTTCATCAGCCCAGAGTTACAGTTTGGTGTGGGTTCACTTCTTCTTTTATTATTGGGCCATTTTTCTTTGAAGAAATAAATGGAAGAACTTTTAAAACCGTTTCTGTAACTGGTGAACGTTATGTTCAACTTTTGAGAGAAAAGGTTATCCCCATATTGCAGGACAGACAAGCACTGAGCGAAATAACATTCATGCAAGATGGAGGACCTCCTCATATCTCCCGCGGTGCCAAACAATTGCTGAAGGATACGTTCGGTGAAGATCGTGTGATAAGTCGCCACTTTATACACCAGTGGCCTTCAAGATCACCAGACTTGACGCCTTGCGATTTTTGGCTATGGGGGTACATTAAGTCGCGTGTTTATCGATGCCGGCCTACCACATTGGTTATGTTGAAGGCTTCTATCAGACGGCACGTTTCATCAATTTCATCAGATATTTTATTTAATGCTGTCCATTCTGTAATCTATCGTCTGCAGGCGGTGTTTGAGAATGAAGGGTGCCACATTGAGCAAGGATTGTGATCTAATACAAGAGACAAGGCCTCCAAGAGACAAGTTACCTCATGTGTTATATAAGCTGCCATGTATTATATTATCTACCAATGTTTTGCAGCTCTTTGTGTTGGGTTATGGGTAAATAAATTATGTCCTCATATCTTGTCTCTTTTTATTTGTGAACAGTAATTTTTGTTTGTTTGTCATTTGCTCACATCTTATATTATGTCGTGCACACCAAAGTGTTATAACTTCTCGAATAACACTGTACACACAATTTTACCCCTTATGTTTAATTTATCGCTTTTCGCTCATTAAAAGAAATAGCATAAGGAATATTCTCTGTAACCCCCCACCTTTAGAAATTTTGGGCAAAAAAAAATAATACAAAATGATTTTACTACCACGTTTTTCAACGCAAAAGGTTGATTTAAAAATTATATTTATTTGAGCGGATACATTTTTAAAAATCGTGTACAGTATAATAAACAATGATAACATTTGACAAGCCCATAGGATATTTGGAATAAAGTACGACAAATGTATTTTGTCACTCCCATCTATATTTCATTTGTTGGATCATGACAAATTTCCAGTTAAATAGTCGAGTGTCGCCAATTATTCAAGAAATTACACATTCCTTATAGCAAGAAATCTTATTAGTAGTACCATCATAATTTTTGGTACTATATTAACATTTCAAAAAATCGTGTATTGAATTCAGCTATGTTTTTCAAACATTCAATATATTTGACAAAACTCTATCAAAAATATAAATATTTTTTGCTACATGTTTTAATTTGCATATACCTATTTTACATATCTCAGATTGTATTTAAAAATCGTTAACCATTTCTTCTAACTTTTGGCGAAATGGTGCTTTATTAATTAACGATTTGATATTATTAGGATTCTTTCCTGGTATACAAAAAGGAAAAATACGTGTCGATCAGTTATATTTTTCAATTAATCAAACAATTTGGCCGCTGAATTTCTGATTCTGGTACAGCGCCATCTAGGGAATGAAATTGTAACTAAAATCAATTTCGAAATTTTCAATATTTGCCATAAAAAATCCCATTGCATTCTGAACACAATGGTGTTTACCGCATTGCTCTAGCGCAAATATTCGCGGAGTTATTAATTTTTAAAGTTGTGCGGGACTTTTGGATCACCCTGTATATTATAGAAATTGTTTTATTTAAAAAAAATAATCATAATCCGAATTTTCATGTTTATCTTTGTTGAAAAACTTTTTATTTTTGACTGATAAATTCCTTTAATGCGTGCTTAAATCAAATAGTAACCATTTAATTTTCCGAATCATATTTTTTATTCGTTCATAGAATAAGTAAGTTTTCTATTCACCCGTAAAGCATGAATTCATCTTGTTTTCTTTATGTTAAAAACTCTCAAATAAAACACCAACGGTCCACTATTTTGACATAAAATATTATTATATACATTTGTTTTATAAAAGAACTCAACTTATTAAAGTTATTGTATAGAGAAAATAGTTCAAATATCATCATAAATTTAATCTCAATCTTTAATTTGAATTTATATTTCAAGATCCTAAAAGCATATGTCCCCCTAGTTCTCTTTTAAAATATCCATTTATTTTATTCAATAGCAAATACAGGGAAGATATGAAATTCCGTCTAATACAATAGTAGAATTGTCTGGAGATTTAACTGGCGAAACACCGCTGGGGAGTTCACAACTGATGAGAAATGCCCTCCTTCTTTCAACTTTTATTCAGTCTGAAGAAATAGTATCAATTTATGTATAAATAAAAGTAGTGTTAAAATTTATTTGAATTTTCAGCTATAGAGAACATTGTGTTATCTATATATATAAAAATGAATTTTTGTATGTTTGTTGGTTTGTATGTCCGGTATACAAATTCGCAGTAGTTCACTAATTCAAACCAAAATTTCCATACATAGGTAAAATATAACGGGGATGACGATAGGCTATTTTAAAAAATATATAAATCAATTATTAAAACTATATGTTCAAATTATTCTACTTAGCTCACGAGCAGCGCCCTTTAGAACGCTCAGGCGACCTGCCGGCGGCGCGCGCCCGTTGGCTGCCGGCAGGTCGCCTGAGCGTTCTAGACGAGAAGCTTTTTCTTAATTACAATGCAAGCCTTAACTATATTTACAGGTTTTCTAATTTATAACTATTTCACATATTTACATATATATTTTAATTTTTTTGCTATAACTGATCTAATTCGCCGTTTAAAATAACGGCTCTTGCTATATTCGCTATGTTTTATTTTCCTATGTTTTATGTGTTTGAATAACAAATTTAATCGTGTAAACCCGGGCGTTGCCCGGGTCATTCGTCTAGTATTCTATAAAATAAAATTGGTCCATTCTTCTCGAATCCCGCCCCACAGCACAAGGAGATAACAAACGGCGATTAAATCGGGGAGTTTCCAATTTCCATGTTTTGAGAACCAATCATCTCCTTTCTTTCTTTATGCCTATTCATCCATGTAAATTGGGGCCTTTAATCCGCTCTGAATAGTTCATTATCTGCTCTATATGCAAAATAGATTGAACTATGCTTCAATGTTTCGATATTTAAAAACTATTAAGTTAGAATAATATTATTATGTATTCATTTACATTTTTTTTTTCTCGCACAAATGTAACAGGTGCACTAGATATGACCAAAGGTTCCGGAAATTAATATCATAGCCATTTATCATACCCTACGTGACACTGGTAATTCAAAACCAAGAATTGGTGAGCATAAAGTTGTGAACATCATCAGAAAAAGAGTACCAGAAACGAACAATAAAGGATATTTATTAGAACAGAATACACCTATACACTGAGCGACATCGCCGTCCACTCAATATTTTGTGGGCCCGCCGCGGGCTGCTATGTAGGCTGCAACATGCCTTGGTAGTGACTCAATGAGGATGGTGTTTTGAGGGATGGCTGCCCATTCCCTGTCAACCACCAGCCACAGTTCATTTTCTGAACGCGGCTATGATAGCGCACGCAAACGACGCCCAAATAGGTCGCAGACATGCTCTGTAGGTAATATATCAGGAAAGACTCTCTGCCATGGAAACACTGAGGTTTCATGCAGGACATGTTGGCTGATGCGTGCTGTGTGAAGTCGGGCGTTATACTGCTGTAAAAGGGAATTTGGTTCCTCTGAAGGAAGGGAAGAGTCACCGGCCGCAGCAATATTCCACCTATCGTTGGGCCGTCATAGTACGCTTAATACGAGTCAGAGGTGATTGCCATCATAGGCGATGGCTTCCCAAACCAAATGCCGCCTTGTCGTGAGGTGCGGCATTCCAAAGATGTTCCAAAGTTCGTGCTGACCTATTTCGTCTTGCCAACGACCCATGATAAAGGATTGAGACATTTCTGAACTTGAATTAGAATAATTTATCTCTAGGAGTTATCCTTATTCAAAAGCCTAAAACTTCAGCACTGCCTATAAATATAAAGTATTCAATGCTGAAGATTTTTAAAGAAATTTTTGAAGATGATATCTAAGAAACTAATAGTGTTTTGTTACTAAATGACAAAAAAAAAACGAACAAAAGCCTTTATTTAGGGCATTCCGCCCCATATAGGATTCGCCGTATTTACACATCAACAAGAGGAGAGGGAAGAGGAAACATTTACAACAAAATTTACAGATAGGTCATCCTCCAGTATCCTTTGCCCTGCATTCTTTCTCATGCGCCCGGCTTCTGTGCAGAACTTAAAGTATCTAACAATCAGTAATTCATCATCCAGAGCTGAAGAGAGAAGTTGACATATGCGATGGTATCAAAATTGACCAACGTTAGGGCTTGGGAAAATTTCAGTACGTTTTTCTGCTAAGTGAGGGCATTGGAAGAAATAATGAACCAAATTACCATCCATGAGATCCTTACAAAGTAAACAATTCCGGCCATTTTCTTTCCAGAAGTATTTTCTTTCTTCCCTGAAAAATTGCCATAAAACTCTATGTTGTGCAACTAGTCTTTTGTTGGGAAGCGAGATATTTGATCGTAGGTACTCCTCTGTCATGAATGATTCACTCAAAAATTTGTAGTGAGCAAAGTGGGTTGAATCAATGATTTTCATCTGATCGTTTTGAATTAGTTGGTCTGTGGTGGTTCTAATTATGCCTGGCAGTTTTTTTCTGTATGGCTAAGTAGTATTCGCAGCCCTTAAGAAAGGAATATCCCTTAGAGTCTGAAATTTTTATTAAATTTTAAGTAAAACTGTTTTCTATTTCCTTTTTCGCGGTGACTTCCAGAGATAGTCTAAGCAAGTATGTGGTAATCTGCTCGTCTCCATTTTTAAGATCCTGACCCAAAACTTTAAGGTGAGTTTTACAGCATTAAGTTCAGTTGATATTCTTCCACATTCTCTTCTGAGGATATATCCTGGTGTGAAGTTTGGTAAGTCTAAGAGACGACGAAGAAATGCATCTTGGGTATTATTGACTGTCTTCATATTGTCAGGGGTTTTGTTACTAAATATTAATTTGCATTTTAATATTTATATAAAACATTTTTATCATTGTAAAAAAATGTATAGACATTTTACCCTCCGGATTCTTTTTTTTAATACTCTTTTATAAAAGACCAATTACCCTTTCCCTATATGATTAATCTATTTATTAATCCTAAATCATGTGTTTGCCCTAAATATATCAATAATAAAAAATATATTGCATTCATATTTAACTTTTGTAATTTTTTTTTTTGAAAATAAAATATCTCCTGCCAAATATCTATTATTCAATTCTCAGCAGCAATAAATTAGAGCCATAAGATGGGCGTTGGCCCAAGATAAGTCACAGGGGCTCACTGGGCCATAAAACATGCGCAATACGGAAGTGGCACGATAGCGGTTTCTTTTGACACGGTTTCTTTTTGAGATATAGATGAGAAAAATAAGTATTGAATAGTTAAAGCTTATTTAGTGAATTTTTCTCGAAATACCTGCTGCTGGTTGTATAATGGCTCTATATTCTGGCTTCTCTCTATCCTTTCTGGTTTCTTTGTAAGAGTAAGCAACTATTCCCAAAATTGCGTTTTGAGAAGAGTCTCCGTATTTAAAACCTCAAAATTTTAAGAATAGTTCCACAACTTTTAAATTCATATTTGTATATATCACTTACAAAAATGTTAATGTGAAAAATTAGTACAAATGTGAAATTGTACTGGGATAAGGTGAATAAATTAAGAAAAAGGCATCTTCTTATCGTGCAACTAGATGGCGCAACCCATCAGCAACTTTCAGTTCCACGATAAGGAGATGCCTTTTATTCAAATATGTTAATATTCATATATTTACGAAGTGCCAACTTTCCTTTTAAAATTTGAAAACCTTGGCCCATTCAACCATATGAATCCACATGATCTATGCCGATATGAGGTTTGAAATTACTTTGTCTTTCTATATCTCTCTCTCTCAATATGAGAAAATTGTGATATAAAGTAAAAATAAATTTTAAAACTTTCTCAATAACCTTTTTAAGGTCTTTGTCATGAGCTTTGGTTCTCTCGCTCTTCTGTTGCTGAAAGTAAAGGCTCGCAGCAATATCTGTATAAATAATATACTGACAGATTTTAGTTTGGGGTTTTAAGCCATCTCCTCCGAAGATACTGAACTATACATAGTGATCTATATACCAATACATATTTTCGTTATTTTTTACTTCATCTGTCACACTTATTTTTATTCCTCAAATAGTAATAGGTGTATATGTGATAACCGAGAGTCTCTCGCTGTGGTATGGTAACCGAAAGGGGCAAACCTGTAGTAACCGAGAGGGACAGTCAGGGCGTGGAGAGTTTTCCAGTACCTCTCTGTACCTTGGGAGACCTTTAACAGTTCTCACAGAGTACAGGCAGTCGTGGTCGAGGCAGGGGGGAAAGCTTGGGAATGTCCACACAAAAAACGAAGACACAATTGCACTAAGAAAGTTCCGTGAACAGATAAAAGTTGAGCTAGGAGCGAAAGATGGAGATAGAAGAGTTCTTACTGGTCTACATGGTGGATGAGGAGGACCTTGGTGACAACCGACAAGGGTTTACGCTGATGGTGAAGTAACTATATTTTTGGCTAGGACGGAGGCCTTATATATCTTTTCCGAGAAAGGAAGTATTGCATTTCAGCAGATGCGATAAGAGCGAAGATCGGCTGGCGAAATTGTACACTGGCGCCGTCCTGACAGTTTCCTATCTATCTTTAGATGTTGTTTTGGGGCTGCTACATCTATCTCGATTTTAGACGTTTTTGACTTCTATCTCTTGCTTCAGCTCAACCCTTAATCTATTACAGAGTTTCATTTATTTATCCTCAGTTTGTACAAAGTACAATACATATGATGATGTAATGACACATGTCAATCATGCGCATAATCATTTACAGATGTGTTTCCATTATACAACATGAAAATCTTGTTATACGTATTATACAATATAAGGTTGTTGGTTTAAATTACCATATTTATGTATTTGAATAAATTTTCCAATCGTCGATATTTTGCTTTCAAATTTTACTGTATTTATTTATGATCGCAAAATTGCTTTGGTTTTAAATATTTTACAAGAAAAATTCAGCCAAAAATTATTTCAATTTATTCCTCATATTTCAGTAATCCTATTCCAATATCATCACGCATATCCATATCGATAATACACTAACAGAGGTTTTAGTTGTAATGTTTTAAGATTTCTAGGTTACCGTCGTGACATAGAATATAAATTATATTATAAATTACATACAAAATGGACCTGGTAGTTTTTCACTAACATATATATCCAATGATATCAAACTGAAAATCAAATGATGAAATTGCACCAAAATTCGGCTTGATGATATTACATCAATAATCGGGGGTCGGTGGAAGGGTGGTCTAAACCTTTTTTTTTTTCGACCGCTACAACTCGGGCTAGAATCTCGCATTGAGCAATTTTGTCTAATTTTTAAAAAATGTTTCACGTGTACTAGGGATAATAAAAAAAACATCAACAATCCATTTGATGACATTAGAGCAATAATCAACTTGATGAAAGTCGTCGATATTTGACCAACAATCAACAGGCTAACCTCAAACTATTATTGACACCAACAATGGACAAAATGACACATCTCCAATAACCAACCTGAATTTATTGTCCTGAAAATCAATCTGATAATATTACAGCCAAAATCGACTTAATAACATTACATATACAATGACCTGGTGACGTTATACAAACAATCAACTGATATAATTACGCCGACACTCATCCTGACATTACATCAACAATCGCCCGTTTGACACAACATAAATTGATGTGATGATATGACCCCAATAATTGACCTGTTGATATTACAAACACAATCGACCTAATGACATTATATAAATCAGCCGAATGACTTTATATCAACAGTTGACCTAGTAACATTACAACAACATTTAACCTGATAGCCTTAAATCAACAATCGACCTTATTATAGTGTCGCAGTAATAAAGGTGTCGAGTCGTTTGGGTAGAATAAATAATAATTTATTAGATGACTTTAAATAGTTAAATAGTTCGAGGGATAAAAAGGAGAAGAGATAAATTAAGTTAAATGGACAAAAATAATTATAAATTATGGAAGTAATGTCAAAGACCCAAACGGCTGGCGATCGGCTACACCCCTAAAGATGGCGGCTAATGTTTACAAACTTCCTGCCTAACGCGCCCGCCACCTATCGGGGCATAGGTACATAACATTCGCCGAGCTGCCGATCTATTATTTACAGTTACTTATACGCTATGTATATTTTTGGTTATGACAATAGTATTTTATTTATCGTTCTGATTAATTTGTTCTTACAATCAATCAGATTACATTACACCAAAATTCAACATGATGATTTGTCAACAACAAACGAGAGAGATCTGAAGATATTTCAGAAACAATCATCCCCCCCCCCCTCCCTCCCTTGATTCCCTACACCAAAATTCTAACTGATGAAATTACATCCAAATTAGCCTAAATAAAAATAATCAACAATCGAATTTTTTATATTTATAACAGCAATGGACAAGCTGTCATTACAATAATATTCAGCCTGATGATATTATTCCAGCAATCGTCTAGATGAAAACTCACAAAACCATCCTCCTTTTGTTGTTATGACAAACAAATGACCTGAATTTATATTACATCAACAACCAACCTATTGACATTACACCGACAATCAACTTTATTGAAATCACACCATCAATAGACCTCTTGGCTTTATATCAACAAACGACCTGATGATATTACATCAACATAATGTCATTGCACCAAAAATGTCCTGATTAGATTAGAAATATATTAATGATACTACTTCAAAAATCTCTCTAATGAAATTTTGACAAAACTCGACCTTAAGGTGTTACTTTAACACAATCGACTTGATGACCTTACAACAACAAGCAATCAAGCAATGATGATGCACCAACAATCGACCTGATGACTTTACGCCATCAATGGCGGAATTATTTTGGCAATCGATCTGGTAGAAATCATCAAAAAAAGACCTAAAGATATTTCCTCAGCAGTCGACATGATGATATTACGCCAAAAACCGTCCATGTAAAATGACATCAAATATTGACGTAATAACGCTATCCAACTATCGAACTAATGACATCACACTAAAATTCGATCTGATTAAATTAAATAATAATAGTCCTGATGATATTTACCTCAACAATCAACGAATTGTATTATATCAACAATCACCTTGATGCCATTATATCAACAATCACCTTGATGCCATTAGATCAACAATCAGCCTAACAGCATTACACTAAACATCGACCTGATGACATCACCAATCGATCTGTTGACATAACAACACCTATCGACTTGAAAAATCGTCAATAATCGTTGGGATGAAATTACATCGATTATATTATATTGACCTGACAACATTACACCAAGTATCGACCTGATCATCACAATCACAGCATCATCACAATCGACCCCAAGAATCGTTCTGATGACATTACATCGACCTGATTAATCTACACTAATAAGTTACATAATTTTTCTCAGTTATTATTTCACAGAACGAAGAAATGTATTTGCCCCAACTCCCACGTTGACGTAGGCTAACTACGTCAGTATCGAGATGATTTGGTTGAAATACTAATTAACTAGAATGCTCTTTCTTTGGCGGTGTCGAATTAACTTTTACGCGTAAATAATAATTATTGCGCGCGAGATTTCAAATTACTCGTTCCCCGTAATTTCTTTTCTTTGACAACCTTTGTTCTATATTCTTCGAAAATCTCGATTTATAATTATAGAATTAATTATATTTTCAGAATGCCTTTCAAATATTATCTTTTATGCAAGCTTTTTAGAAATTTGTAGGAAATATTTAGGAAGATAATTATCTTTTTTTTTTCAGAAGTTGTTTAATATACAGTAGAAATTTGAATATTTGAATCAATTGGGGAATGGGGGTGTTCGGATAATCGATATTTCGAATAACCGATCATTGATGTGAAATACTAAAGTCATAGTAGTAATATGAAAAAAGGAAACAGTTATATTAAACATATATTTGTATAATACTTGTATTTTGCTTTATTTATTATTGATCTTTATATTCTATTACCTATGGCTTTGATATGGTGCGGTTTCCCACTGTTGAAGCCGTTTACTATAAAATAAAACCTATATACATGTATATATTATGTGTATTACAAATCTTACAAATAATTGTACTGTATTACAGGGAACTGACTAAATTAATACGTGCAAAATGGCCATTAAAATGTACAATACTTTCAGTTTATGAAAGAAGTACAGAATTTTATTTTGTTTCAGAGCTGATGTTCGTTTTTTAGCCACTAAATCTCACAAACGCTTTGTTGTTGTTGTTGTTGTTGTTGTTGTCGTGTCCAAAGAAGAGTCTCAGATGTCTCCATGCATCTCCATCACAGCAGCAGCAATATCCACTATCTTGGGTGTGTAAAGCTGCTGCTCTGGGTCTAAGTCGATTTTCTGCAAGGCTGCGGCCATTGCTGGGCATGAGAATATGTGAGTAGGTGTTAGTTCCACACCAGGACAATTGTTGCACGCTTTATAAGTTCTTGTGCCATCTGGATGTATTGTCATTCCTTTATGGTGTTTTGTTCTAAGTCTTGTTATGGTTTTTGTCAGTTTTCTCTCAGAGTTTATTTCACATATTTGATCTTTTCTTATTTTTTGTTTGATTATCTTGTATTTTGCCAAAGCATCAGCGTCAAATACTGACATTTGTTCTTTCCTTTGGCTCAGCTTTCTGGCTTCCTTTGCCAATTCATCTGCCATTTCATTACCCTCAATCCCAACATGGGCAGGAATCCATTGTAGAATGCAATTCTTCTCCAATGTTTCCAGTTGGGTAAGTAATGAGTGTATTTTCTGCGTGATTCTAGTATTGCCCTTCTGAATTGCTTCTAGAGCGGATCTGGAGTCGCTGTATATTATGATTCCTTCTGCTTGATGCAGGGATGGTTGGTTCAGGCATACATCAAGGGCTTTCCAGATAGCTGTCAGTTCACAAGTGAAGTTTGACGAAATCTTTCCTGCTCCTTCTTTGATTTTGATGTGTGTTCCATCTTGGAGTATTATGTTAATTCCGGCCCCTCCATTACTCAGAGTAAGATCTGATGATCCATCTGTGTATGCTAATAAATAATTTTTCTGATCATATAAATCAATTGTATCAAGTCCCTTCTTTTTAAGTATGGTTTTGTTCTCTTTTTTTATTGCAGGGTTCGTGTAGGTTGAGATTGATGATGATATTTGAAGGCAATGTGGTAGGAAATGTTGGTTCTTCTTGAATTTGAAAGTCACTGTGTTTCATGTTTATGCCTTTTCTAATGTTGTTGTCGTACTGAAGTGTTGAAGATCTTTTAAGTCTTTCTTTTTGTGTCCAGTTTAAATAGCTTCTATGGGATATGTGTTCGGCTTTTTTACTTTTTAAGCTATTTGTGAATTTTATTGTTTTTAATTGTCTTCTGCTTTCGAGTAGGTCTAGGCCACATTCTCTTTGAATTTTCTCATTATTGGTGGAAGAAACAGCACCAGTGATTATTTTGGCCGCTTTTGCTTGAACACTGTCTAGTCTTCCTTTTAGTGATGAGCTTGAGGGAGCCCAGACAGGTGTTGCATACTCCATTATTGGCCTTATTAAGGTGGTATATGTTGTTCTGAGGGTTTTGGGTTTTGCTCCCCAATTTGTTCCACATAACCTTCTCAGAATATTTAGTTTTCTGGTAGCTCTATTTGAGGTGCTAATTATGTGTTCTGTAAAACGCAATTCCTCATCAAGTATCACACCTAGGTATTTTGGATTTCTAATTTTATCAATTATTTGGTTGTTTATACTTATTTTGGGATTAAATTTATGCCTGTTTTTCCTGTCAGTGGAGAAGACGCATAGGTTTGTTTTTATTGGGTTTATGGTCATTTTGAGTTCCATTGCCCACTTCTCCAGTCCTCTCATTGATGTGTTCAGTATTTTTTTCTGATTTTTCTATACTGCTACTTGTGTGCCATATGGCTATATCATCTGCAAAACAGGCAACCTTTGTGTCTTCAGTGAGGTAAGGATGGATGTCGTTAATATATAGCAGGAAGAGTAAAGGACTGAGCACAGATCCCTGAGGTACACCAGCCCATGTTCTTCTGTCCTTGGAAAATGCTCCATTAACCCGAACCTTTATCCTTCTTCCCCTTAAGAAGTCTGCAATCCAGATTAAGGCTTTTCCTCTTACTCCGATGTTGTGCAGCCTTTCAAGTAATTTCTCCCTCCACACTCGATCAAAAGCTGAGGTCATATCCAGGAATACGGCCGTTGAAGAAAGCAATTGAACAATATTGCATTATTCTTGTTGTTCTAGCCACTTCATAGCCGTCTCAAGGCAATGAAAAGCTTCCTCATTGGATGGTCCTTTTTGAACCTGGTCGTCATCCCGAAGCTCTTCCTCATTGTCGCTAGAACCTTGATCGTCAATTTAGCTTTCGATGATTTCATCGTCCGTCAATAATTGATAGCCAGGGCCATCAACGTCGTACTCCAGCCAATTTTGAATGTCTTTCTGGTCACATTATACAAATACAGAAGATTTTGTAATGAGCTCAGTCAGCTCTGATACAAATTGGCTGTTTGATAGCTCTTTAGATGCAGTGATAGAGTCTTCTGATGGAAGCTTATTCCAAGATTTTGCTAGTGTGGTGTCCTTTAGAATGTCCAAAGCTTCTGCTGCCATGTACACACTGTATATATCCGGCAACCACGACCCAAGAACGAATTCCGCATTGAAAACATTTTTTTCTGGTTCAAGGTACCCTTACTTTTGTAAAAAGTCGAACCCTTTCAGTGAGAAAGAGTAACTAAACGGGGCTCTGGGATTATCGTGGCCTGTACAACATTTTCTTGGATAAGCAGAAAAAACACCTCTCAATCGACCAAAAAAAACGCTAATTTACTCTTCGCTAGCGTTGGATTTATTAATTTAGCCATTATGTATGTTCCGTAGCCTGAAAAATCTAAATATATTTCTAGCGGAGTCATTTTCGCGGTGGGCGCCCCCAATGAAGATCTTTATATATTTTTATTTATAAGTATATTTATCATTTTTTTGTCTATTTATATCTATGTATTCTTATATTTATCATTATATAATCTTATTTATATACATATATATATATTCCTATTTATTCAATTCTGTATTTGACTTTATATAATCTTATATGAACATTGAAATAAAGTAGTTTCAATCTCAATCTCTCTCTCAGAACATAAATATTCAATTCTCTTTGTAGTGATTTTTTTTTAAAATCCAAAATAACTTTATTAGGTACCGCTCAAAAAGAGCAACCTAGCTTATGTCATTTACAATGAAAAATATGGACAGGTTCTAACAGAAAAAAAAAGTGTCCAATGCGGGATTCGATCCTGGTTCATGGAGGTCGGAAACTGACGTTTTATACCGCCAGCCACCATCTCTTATTTTTTAATAATTAATTCGAATAGACATAAGAGTTAAAGAATATAGCCGTAATATCAGAAACCAAGATAACAAATCCTTAATATTCCAGCACGAAAATTCTACAGGTCATCAATTCAACCTACAAGATGTCACATGTCACTTCCATAGCATATTCTCGAAATACAATAGACTCATTCTAGAATCTTTAATCTCCAAAGACAATAATAGCATAAACAGAAGAATTGATCTACCCCAACAGTTCCAGCATATTCAACGCAGATGATGCCAACCCCCAACGAAACAGTACCCTCTACAACTGCCACTATTTTTATTTTAAAAAATTTTTAAATGTATTTCTTGAATCTCTATTGTATCTGTAGCACGCATTTGCGGAGCCAGTGGCCTGATGAAGCGCGACCGCGCGAAAGCTTGCCTCTTATACCTTATTAAAGAAACTCTGCAAATATTTTAAATTTATTTAACTCTCAATCATAATATTATTTGCATCTAAATTTCAAGTACAAATTAGTATGGAATCTTCTCTTTACGATCTGGAGAAGTATAAGAGAATCATTTTCCGCAAATCCCTCCAATTGGCGAGGTGGCGTTGCAATTTGAGATTCAACAACATTTGTCAAGAAATTAATTTTATCCCCCCATCGCTGTGTATTAAGGACCCTGTGAATAATTCATATTCAAAGAGGATAATGATTGAAGTACGGAAGAAACTTCTGAAAGCTAGAATTGATGGTTGCCATTCATCAATCAGATTCCTTTGCAAAACAATTAAAGAACTCATACTTTAGTATCAGACAAAATTCCCCTCCCTGAATTGACAGACCTTATCGTTAACACCACCAAAGCGGTCAAGCGACAGGATATAGCCATCAGAAGAAAACATGAGGCCAAACTGAAACATTGGTCCAAGAAATATTCTTTTCCATATAAGAATGATCAAAATGCAATATTGAACCTCACAGGTAAAGATTTAAGTATCTCGCAAACAGGTATTCTGAACAAAGGTTTAAAATTTAGACTTCCCAGTGCTACGGATAATTATATGACGATTAGTGCCCTTGAGACGTCCATAGCATCTTTTAACCACCAAGAAAAGAGTAATATCAGAAATCTAGTCGCCAGCAAAATAGCCAATACTAGAAGATTAAAAAACCCTTCGCTTAATAAGAAAGAATTGATTGCCATCAAACAGTTAAAAGAAAATTCTGACATAATAATAACCAAAGCGGATAAAGGATCTACTACAGTTATTATGAACAAAACAGATTATAGACGAAAGATCCAGGATATTTTGGATGATGCCAATATATTTAAACAAATAGATTCCAATAATAATTCAAAAGCTATATCATTATTTAAGCGTACGTTAAATGCCTTAGAGAAAGATAAAATTATAACGGGTACACAACTGAAACAATTCACAGTTAAATTGAACTCTATTCCATATATTTATGGGTTACCGAAAATTCACAAAGAAAACATTCCCCTCAGACCTATTATTGCTTATCACCTCTCACCCGCCATGCCCTTATCTCGATTCTTATCATCGTACCTAACTCCTCTCATCCGTCCAACAAATAGATATTCAATAACCTGTATAACTGATTTTATAAATGAATTGAGAAACTCAAAACCAATGACAGATTGCATCATGGGGTCATTTGATGTTGTGGCCTTATTCCTCAGTCTTCCTCACCATTTAATTATGAATAATTTGAAAGAAATATTGGAACGAAACTTAACTAATCCTTCAGAAAGCTCAAAAATAATTACTTTATTTAAATTATGTCTATCAACATCTAACTTCAGGTTTGAAGATAAACTCTACCAACAGATATTTTGCTCTCCTATGGGAAGCCCGCTTTCATTGATTGCGGCGGAGATTGTCATGTCTGATTTAGATAGATGGATCAACAGTTTTGAGGAATTAGGTATAAGAAAATGTTATAGATATATAGTTGATGTATTTTGCGAATTACAAAAAGGAAAAGAGCATCAAATTTTAAATACTCTAAATAGATATAACTCCCAAATCAAATTTACTATGGAATTAGAAACCAAATCGGTGTTACCTTTTCTTGATATTCTAATTTTAAAAACAGAACATAAATTCCACTCTACAGTCTACTATAAACCCGGCATAGAATCTTCGTATTTAAATTTTAAATCATACAGCCCAATAGGACACAGAATATCTATAGTGAAAACGTTAACTAAACGAATATGGACACATTGTTCTCTACCGTTTTTTCAAGAAAATTGAAAAACGAAATATCATTCAAAATCTAAGAAATAATGGATTTCCAATAGATTTTATATATAAACATTTCTACAACCAATCCCTCCCTATAAAACAAACAATATACCGGGCAAATAGTTATCTACAATATTCACCTGCTAATGAAAGATTATCCCATGAATTGAGGAAATATGGCATAAAATGCTTATTTAGAAATTCCCGAACCATTGGCCAGATCATTACAAACCCCATAACCAAACCCAATAATAATACAAAGTCTAGAAACAAGCAGAACGCTATATACTCCATCTCCTGCCAACAATGCAATGCCTCTTACATAGGAGAGACTAGCAGATCAATAGACATAAGAGTTAAAGAACATAGCCGTAATATCAGAAACCAAGATAACAAATCCTTAATATTCCAGCACGAAAATTCTACAGGTCATCAATTCAACCTACAAGATGTCACATGTCACTTCCATAGCATATTCTCGAAATACAATAGACTCATTCTAGAATCTTTAATCTCCAAAGACAATAATAGCATAAACAGAAGAATTGATCTACCCCAACAGTTCCAGCATATTCAACGCAGATGATGCCAACCCCCAACGAAACAGTATCCTCTACAACTGCCACTATTTTTATTTTAAAAATTTTTTAAATGTATTTCTTGAATCTCTATTGTATCTGTAGCACGCATTTGCGGAGCCAGTGGCCTGATGAAGCGCGACCGCGCGAAAGCTTGCCTCTTATACCTTATTAAAGAAACTCTGCAAATATTTTAAATTTATTTAACTCTCAATCAAAAAATAATATGTTGAATAACGGTAAAATTATACAAAGATTTTTTATACCTACTCTTCGTATTCCACGCTGACGAGCGCCAAAAGCGCGAAACGTGTTCGTGGATGGCTTTTCTTGATTTATCAAGAAATTGGGTTGGCCAAATATCAGGGAACATGCTAAATCAATGTTTAGTTGATTTCTGTTTAACCGGATTGCGCTCTGTCTTCTGTAAAGCACATGTGCTCCTGGTCAGGATATGCCTTTTTTATTTTTAATATTTTAAATTAGGGCAATATTTAACAAGTTGCTATCACGAGAGAAAAATTGGAAAATGAAACAATATAAATATAGGGTAAGCCCAATTGATTTTCATCGTCAACATATCCATATTGATAAGGACATAAATATGTATGGACACCAATTGAGCTGCACTTTGACTTGATAATGGATCGACGTGCCAGGATGCAAATACATGCTTGTCAAACAACGCCTATGTAAACTGGATCAGTATATTATAATTATTAGACGCTTGTGACTAGAAGGATTAGAGTCTTAATGGGGCTCTAGTTATTTTATACTGATTACACGTAGTCTGAACCTCATTACGTTTAATTTACGATGTGAAAAAAATAAAATAAAAATAATAGAAAGGTCAGGTGTTGATATTAAACGAGCGCCAACAGCGCGAAACGCGTTCGTGGATGTTTTTTTTTTCTTTATTTATCAATAAATTGGGTTGACCAAATATCAGGGAACAGGCTAAATTAATGTTTAGTTGATTTCTGTTCCACCAGATGGCGTTCTGCCATCTGTAAATCACATGTGCTCCTGGTCAAGATATGCCTTTTTATTTTTAATTTACGATATATATAACAATCTATATTTATTATAATAAATGTGACATATATTTATAATTTTTTCTTATCCCTAGTACATGTGGTACAGGTCATGATAATCATGGTGGGTAGAAGTAGGCGACTGCTTTTACTGTAAGTGCACCACATGTCTACACATGTGAAAATCAGTTCGACTTTGTACTTTCAATCATTCATTACTTGGAATTTTATTTTATCAATTGTAAAAACATTTAATCTGGAAAAATAACGCGATTCTTCTATATACAGTATAACCTATAAGAGCTACACTAAATAAAATAAAAATAAAATTGTTTTTTTAGTCTTCTTTAGATATTTTATCATTAGAACACATATTATGAGCAACAGTGTTTGGAAGTGTTAAATAAATAGAGTCAGGGAAACAGTGGGACTAGCTCTCGTTTACTGGGTCTGCTGCAATTCAGGCTTTCCTAGCGAGAACCTGGCGGGCGAAGCTGAAGAGATCATCAGCTAAGATGGTAGGTTCCTCCATGGCACCGAAGTGTCCGCCGGCTTTGGGGGCCGTAAACAGCACTATGTCTCGCCACTGTTCCTCCAGCACAGCCCGGGGCACGTAGGAAAGCTCGTTGGGGAAAGACGTTATGGCCGAAGGCACCTTGACCGGAATCCTGGAGAGCAAATGCACATCGGGTCAATGACATCGAACTAAATAATTGTCATCATACTCCTTTGTTACAGCCTTGTTTCTGTATAAAATAAAGGTGATATTTTTTTATTTGTAACAAAAATAAATTTACCGGCAATGTGTTTCTTTTCAACAATAGCATCAAATATTTTCTCTAGACCTTACTGCAATGATATAAGTTCTTGAAGGGCAGGGTCTATCCCAAACCAATCCAATACAATAGTAGAGCGGTCTAGAGATTAATTTGGCGAAACCGCTGAGAGGGTTCACTACTGATGAGCCAAGCCCTCTTATTCAATAACTTATATCAATTCAGTAAGATTTGTAGAGATAATATTTGATGAAATGTTGAAAATAAATACATTTCCAGTAAATTTATTTGTTACAAATTAAACCGATAGATGGCAATTGAATTTATAAATTTGAAGATGATC